>JAZGTH010000007.1:5827500-7027500 GCA_036877525.1 Chromobotia macracanthus | reverse complement strand
GACCTTCAAGGAGAAAATTGAATCATTTATGTTAAATAATTCTTAACCTTGCCAAGGTCTCTGTTAAAAGTTACTCTTGTAAACACAGATTTAGAGAATCAAGTACTGAAGTTTAACAAAAACACTGTCTCATTTCACATAAAGGCATGTAAAAGGCAAAACAGACTTAAACATGATTCAGATGTCCCTGAGGTTTATAGTTGGCAATAAAAATATTTTCCATTTCAGTGTAATGTCTGATCCTTTTATTAAAGCCCTGCTTATTACACAGAGTTGTTAATTTATTTCCATTAATGGGTTGACTCACTTCATTTAGCTGTAATCAGCTCACATAAGAGCAATTTTGAAACAGGAATGAAACAAAAGGATACAGAATACAGATGAGATAGTCTGTCTGCTACTATGATGAGAAAGAGGAAGACAATTGGACAGAAAAAAATGCTGAAAAGTCTTATAATACTTCTTCTGTATCTTTAGTCTGGGTGGCTGTTAAAGGATGAAATACAGGTTGTGCTTTCAGGCAGTGGTAGGTCATTGGTCACACATTAAAAAAGCAAACATGTCAGTGTGACTCTGTTACAACGTCTAGACAGTGGTGAGTGAGACAGCAGGTAAGGTCATCTTCACCTGTCTGAAGCTCGGGTACAGTATTCAAAAGTATTGTCATGATGAATTGTGTTAAACTAAATAGAAACTACTACTAAAATCACATTCCCACTTAGGATCCTGCTAGACATTTATTGTTAACCTTCACAAGCTGGAAAAACCTTAACTACGAGTTATGTTTCTATTTTGTGACTGTGACAGAAAACATCCAGCAGGTGGCAGTAATGAGCCTCGCGACGTTCAGTTCTGCCGATAATATACGGAGAAGAACCCGGATGTGCCGCCAAATTTAAAAGTGTGGCGATTTATATTTATATGACGTTTTCTGAATTTGATTTAACTAAACCGAGGCGGGTCTATTACGGTATTGTGATTTTTAATCTATTGTCGTTATGGGAGTGCTTTATAATCTACAAAGTGCTCAAAAAGTAGCTATTTTGGCAGTGCTTTGTTATTGTCGTTATTTGTTATTGTATACTTTCCGTATTAGTTGGACAGACACAGATGTTTCTTTACATAATAGATGGTTGAATGTTAGATTATTATAATAATGTTAAAAGTATTACTATATTTGTTTTTATTAAAACTATGTATGGTTCATCTTTTACTCCTGCAGGACATTCAGTATGAATCCTTCAGAGCGGTTCTTCGCAAAGCTGCGGAAACTGACAGTGTATCTGGAGACTGAGAGCAACAATCTTCTGCAAACAAGTCAAAACTTTAAAGAGGACGATGGTAAACAGACATGGTGTTGTTCTTAAAAGATCTTATGTCCAGACATAAGTTCTTCATTCATAAGTTGAATGAAGATTTCTAACTGAAATCGCCATGATTACTATGCAGATATTAGTTAGGATGTTACTGGTCATCAGGGCATCCACATCAGTTCAGTGAGCTATGAATTAATTGATTCATTCATTGATTCATTCATTGATTGTGATTTTATGCAGAAGATGAAGAGAACGGGGCTCAAGCACTATACCAGCTACACTCTGAAGTCAGACAACTGAAAGTATGTATGTGTTTATATATGCTGCATGTTTTCTTATCAGCTTCATTTAACACGACGTTGTAACTTGAATATTTGCAGCGGCAGGTTCAGGATCAGGTTGCCACGCACGATGCAGCAACGACTGAACTGAGAACCTTCATCAGAAGATGCCTGGTGCTAAAGCAGAGGACCACAGAAGACATTGACAGACTAAAGAAGCATTATGAGAACTATGGCTACAGACCAAGAAAGGCAAGCCAAGAGAATGGAGGTGAATGTTTAGCATATCTGAGAAGGTTCATTTTCTAGTGCTGACCCTCTTTTCCTTAATTAGTACAGAAAGCTTACCATTATTTTTATAAAATTTTATTTTTATACCATATATTTTTCAGGGTTGCTATAGGTTTTCATTAGTTATCTGTTTGTAGCACAAATTTTCCTGTGCCTTTTTGAGCATTTCCATGTTTAATGAAGTCAGGTTGTAAAGGTATTGACTTTAATATTGTGTATTAAAACCGTAAAATAATTTGTGGCCAATTATTTTGGTTATTTTTCTACAGTTACAGTTTTTCCAATGATGTAGTTATTTATAACACTTTTGTGTTATTCAGTGTGTACTGTGTTGAGCTAAAATCTGTTTTCTCATTGTTCTAGTGATAGACGGCACAAAAGAGGAAGAGGAGCAGGAAAAGGCAGATGCAGCACAGGAAGATGAAGTGATGGGACAAGATGCTCAGCAATCAGAGACACCTGAGAAGATACCACTACCTTCTGATGACCATCTGCAGACCCCAAAGCTCTCAGATTTTGGTCTGTCTGCACTCCATTTTCAAAGAGTGCTCAGTGAAGCCAAGCCGCTCCATGATGCTGCTCCAGCTGTGGCTCTTTCACCTCCACCGTTTGTCATGAACATGCAGCCGCCGCAGCCCAAAACTCCAAAGTGCTCATTAAGTATGGAAGAAGATGCTCCTACCCCACAACTAGAGGACTTTGGGATCTCTGAGTATACCATGTGCTTGAACAATGATTTTACCATGGATTTGTTTAACAAGAAGCCACCAAAGAAAAGCAGGTATGCTTAAATCACAATGCCTTGTTGTGTTTTGCTTTGGCAATGTATGAGTATGGTGCTCGCAACACTAAGGTAAGGGGTTAGATGCTAATAAAATATTTGGTATTAAATCTTATGCCAAAGTCATAAACGCAAATCTTTCAGCATTCTAGACACAACACAGGTTCATAGATTAATGTAAAGCTGTCGAGGTAACACAATTTTGAATTTAAACTTATATTTTTAAGAGTCTTTATTAAATGACAGCTTTTTTAACTTCTCAAAATTAAAAAGAGTTAATCATGTTAACAATTGTCCTATAGTGTAAACATATCAAGAACAGTATTGTGTGTCTTTAACAGTCAAACAACAGAGAATGCTCACAAACCCCTTCATGGCTTCTCCAGCCTGTCCTCCGTTCCTAACAAAGGTGCTGTTTATGGTAATTCATTTAGACTGGTGTTTTCTTTGTTTGTTTATTCCTCTAATTAGGCAAATATGCAGATTATTACAAAAATATTTTTCTTCCTAGTTTTTTCTTTTTAATGCATGTTTCTGTTTAAATCTTTCAGAAAGTATGGAGTCCCCAGAGCCTCCTGTGTTTTGCACCCCGGGACTTAAGATTAAGAAACCCAGGTTTCCAACCTCTCCACAAGTAAATGTACAGAATCATCTTGATTCTCCTCCTCGTTTTAATAACGGTCCTTCTACCCCAGAACTTCCTGCATTTGAAACACCTTTTGTCAGCAAGCTCCTTAAAAAGGTGTGATAACTATTTTTTTTTGTCTTGAAGTGTAAATCTATTGTTTTTGTTTTATTACATTGAACTATGACCACATACCATGACTACGTCTAATGGTTCCACTCAGCCAGTGCAATTGTATTACAGGAGGCCAGACGGGAAGAAAACGAGCAGCACAGGGGTTCCCAGGGGAGCAGCTTCCATCTACCAAAACTGTCCAGCGATAACAGATCTTCACCGTTTGACGCTCTTGAGATGCCAAAAATTCAAAGTTATGAGGAGGAGGTCATGCCCGAGATGCCAACTCTACAGTCTCTGTTCGGAAATTCTCTTGCTTCTGTAAGCAGTCATTTATTTTTTCAGTTAAAATACGACATTATATCCAAGGTATTATATAAAACCTTGTAGTCTTGTTTGGTGTTTGGTTCATCGATTGCAATACAGTTTTTCCCTTATAACCCTGAACAGAAAGGTACACCAGATGAAAGTCTGTCAGAGATAAAGATGGACCTTCAGGAAGGCCCTGTCCCCTTGCCTGAAGATAGACTTAACCAGGATTGGGGTTTTGCAACTCCAAAAGTCAGAATGCTATTCCCTGCAGAGCCATGCACACCAGAGATGCCTGATATGAGCTCAGTGACACAAGATATCTTAAAAGTGAGTCACTACACTTTAATATTCTGAATTATAGTCCTACTATAGTCATACTGCTTACTGCTTTTAATTTATGTAATTCCTTTTCTTATTTAGCTTGTGGCTCAGTGCAAGTCCTAAGTGTCCATTACTGGAACAGTGCTGCAAAGCTCATGTGGCAACAGGATGAGAACGGAAGTCAATGTTTTTTTTTTTGTTGTTGACACAGACACTATAACAAGGCATTTTAAAGAAACCTAAAAATAAAACTTAATCAAACAACCGCCATTGTTTTTTAATGTACCAAGAACTGACTGGATTGGAGCTGGAATTATATTTAGTGTGTATTTAGTGTGGCTTCTTATGCTTTCCTGGTGAATGTGAAACCCCCATCTTCCTTACAAAAAGGAGAATTTTTCTTGATGTTTCTGAACAGAACCTGTTAAAAATTAACCTAATTTAGATGAGGATGGAACACTTAAAAGTACTTGTATTTCTAAAGTTTTTTTTTTTGGCATGGATTGAGTTATTTGTATTTCAAAAGTTCATAGTTATATATTTTTTAATATTTAGACGAGACATTGTACTGGAAAAAAAGAAATCTCTTTAATGAAGGTCATGGAAACAGGGCTAAATCTAAAAGGTAGATCTGGTATAAAACCTGAAAGAACATAAAATATATGGAAAACAAAATGCATCGGCATAACTTCCAAACCCCAATATTCACTCCATATAGAAATACTTAATCCTGATCCTAAAGGTTTATTCTCCTGCAGAGTTCACTTCTAACTTTACAAACAATTAGGCTACAGTTAAGATGTTTAAGGTCACCTGAAATGCTAGAGCAGAGTTAGAACTAAACTATGCAGGAATATATTGACTTCCAGTAGCAGGATTTAGCACCCCTGACTGATCAAACATCCTCTATGGGTTTAGATCAGTCTTAGTAGGGTCTCATGCGTCCTGGGACAGGAGGTGCACGGTTAGGTGGCGTGATGGCGATGTCAAGGTAATCTCCGATTTGAAAACGCTGAGACTGAAGAGTCATGGAATCATCTGTACCTTTGCGTCCTGAAACTGTACTACCAATCTCTTTAACCCTACAACAAAACCAGCCAGATTAGTTAGGATTTATAAGATCGTTACTTGCCAACATAGAAAGTTAAGCCAGGAATCATTCTGCAATGTTACCTATACATTTGTCGTTTAGGATCTGGGTAAACGATGGCAAACCCAAAATGTGTGCCTTTCTTTCGGGCTTCTGGATAGACCTCCTTCACCAGACTTGTTAGTTCTTTCAAAGTAGCATCCATCCTGTAAATAACGCAGACACAATTCATAATTATGCTAAATATACTCAATATTCAATGGATCGTAAACGTAATCTTATACGTACCAGGTGTAAATCTGAAGCTCGCTAGATGGTACGTTTCCCCGGGCAAACTCATCCATGCGATGATGCCTGCCGTTGTTAGTGGTGAACACTCTCAGCAGAAGAGGGCATGTCTGCGGGACACATACAGATCATACGTACAATCGACATTAATGCAACCATAATACTTAAAGGTAGGGCAGGCGATTTTTAGTCATGAACCTTCTTTTGTTGAAAATCTCTTAACTTGCCGACAATACTGGTTTTAGGAAGGTAATTACCAAATTAACGCTACTTCGTTTGAAAGAAAAGCGACACCTCGCACGACAAAGTACAGCACTACCGTTACTGGTACTTTAGCGAATTATTTTTATTATTAATATTGAAGAGCTAAAGGGGAGCGGTCTGTTTGATGAAGTGCAATTAAATGCGTTACGCTTTAATACTTTAGATTTCAATGTGGTAAATTAGCTTAGCATGCCGCTCGTTAGCTCGGCGTTTGTGTTCGTCTAATTCGACCACAAAACGTAAAGACAAACAGACCTTTTCTCTATCGACTGGCTTCTCCGGCTCTTTCTTTATTTCCTCCTGGGTTACCCTCGATTCCACAGCCATCTTATCCGAATTTGTTGCAAAGCAAGCGGTGAACACTCACACAGCCTGTAAATGAGCGGTCGCGGCGCACTGAGATGATATCACAGCAGAAGCACCAATCACAGCCCACCGTTGACCACCTCCGAAGTGACGTCAGACAGCAGCCCCCGTCTACTCTACTCCGCTGCCATTTTGGGAGTCAGATTGTAAATATTATTAACGGAGAAAATCAAGTAGGTCCACGTATTTAGTGGCCTAATATGGTTCACACGTGTGTGGTGGCAGGTTGTCGGAACAGGAGGACTCCCGGGACTACTTTATCCTTCTACAGGTTTCCACGGGACCCGGAGCGGAAGCAGCGGTGGATTGCTGCTGTGAATCGTGAGGGATGGGTGCCAAATGAGGGCAGTAGACTCTGCAGCACCCACTTTATTTCAGGTACATCCAGAATGGAGCCTTTATATACGACAGTTATGCTGTGCATTATTTGTGCACGCATTAAAGTGATGATAAATAGAGATTTTGTAGTATTTGGGATGGCCGGCAGCTTTAATGATGCCAACAGATAATGGGGCATCATGTTAACGTTACCTTTGGGGTTTAGTAAACATACATTTGTATTATACAGTATGTTTTCGTAGCAATGATAGCATATAATGTATTATAGTATAGCTTATCGTCTTAACTGTTGATACTGTGTTATAGATGATAATGCATTCTTGTTTCATTTACAGGAAAACAAGTGAAGAATCCCAGATCTCCAGACTATGTCCCTTCAGTTTTTACTTCGGCACCACTGTCCCCAAATATGAAGGAAGCAAGTGTCTGTGAATTTTATGATAAACAAGAGGCACAAGTGGAGGCAGCCAATGCTTTGCTCTTCCTACAAGGACAAGGACGTTTCTTGGAAGACAATGGCCAGATCCAAGGTCAAGAGGGGCCAGCAAGTGTCTCCTCTTCGCTGAGCAGTTGTAATGAAGAGGAGGATGATAGTGATGATGAAGAGGATGATCTAGGGGAAAACATCTCACTGACAAGTGTAAGCCAAGAAGAAAAGCCAGTTAAAAACATCCCCACTAAGTCTTCAGACTATCAGTCCAGCCTTGAAGCTTTGAAAAAAGAGAACATGGAACTGAGGGAATCAGTAGAAAAGATGTCTCTCACTGAGGCGTCATTTAGAAATGATCCAGAAAAGGTTAGGTTCTATACTGGACTACCGAATTATTTTGTGTTTGAAACTGTTATGTTGCTTCTCATGCCACATATGAAAGGGGACAAAAATTCAAAACTTACAAAGTTTCAGCAACTACTCTTGACACTAATGCGACTTAGGCTTGATCTGAGAAACCAAGACTTGGCTTATCGTTTCGGGATAAAGGTTGCTACAGTAACAAGGACTGTCCATCGGATTATTAATATCATGTTCACCACACTAGTGCCCACCGCTGTTTTTTGGCCATCTCGAGTTGAGCTCAGAAAAAACCTACCTGCAGCTTTGCGTTCCACATACCCAGACTGTGCAGTGATCATTGATTGCTTTAGGGTTTCTCTGGAAAAAGAGGATGTAAATCAACAGGTTGCATCCACTGTGTTGTCCATGCCCACTCAGTCCACCCAGTCAGCCATGGTCAATGAGCTGAAATATGTGATAGGTGTTGCCCCACAAGGTGTGGTCATGTTTGTGTCGGGTGGATCACCAGGTCACATCAGTGACAAAAATCTGGTGGAGAGTTGTGGCCTTCTCTGTAAACTCCTGCCAGGTGATGTTGTGCTGGCCGAGCGTGACTTTGACATTGGTGACTTGGTGGATGCCCGCCAAGCTGAACTCAAAATCACTAGTAGTAATTACAGTAAGGGTAGCCAGAGCGGACAGGATGGAGAAGGTTCGTCACTATTGGGTTCCTTTTCAGATAAGGCAAATGTTCATAGGCACGTAGGGCAGGTAATAGAAATAGTCAAGACAAGATATTCTATGTTGACTGGACCAGTGGAGAGTCCCTTTACAGTGATGGATCGCACTTCCAATGTGAGCACTTTTGATAAGATTGTGCAGGTTGCCTGTGCCTTAAATAATCTTTGCATTTCTGCTGCTCCACTAGAATGATCTTATGTTCACCACACTCTACAGAATGCTGTTTCCTCAGCTGTACTCAGCTGTGCGTTGCCTAAATGCAGGTTTATTTTCCCCTATTTTAACAGAATGCTTTATTTTGTTAGCCTCTGTGGTGAAATGGGAATTTGAACATTTCTAAGAACAGTGAAACATTGTGTTATGCAACCTAAGGACCAGTTTAAACCAAACACATTTATCAGGCTCTGTTCTCTGGACTATCTGCTGGATTGTTCACATCTTTTTACATAAGGAACTTCCTAAGTGTCCAGACTAACTTTGTTGATGCTTTGGTTTGATACGAGACGTTCCATTCATTGTTTAAGTTAAATGTGGTATTTTGGAGAGTAGACTCTGAATGAGGAGCATTTAAAATATCCAAGGCACTGAACAAAGTGTTTCAGCTGGAGGCAGTAATATTTATATATTAACTGCTCTTAGTTTTTCAGTGCCTTTTCTAATGTGATTCCTATACCATTGTTTGCTTCTGTATAGATGCATGTTATTTTGCATCAATAGCTGTTTGTTCAGTCCTTTTAATGTTGACCTTCACAATACACAGTTCCACAATATTACAACTGAGTTATATTCATTGCTGTGTTTTTCTAATTGTTCCAAACCAACAATAATAACATTTTAAGTTATATTGCCTGAAGTTCAGCCAATGCACTTACTGTTTTAGTAAAATATCTGTTGTCATAACTTTGTGTGTTTGCTTGACCTGTGTTATGGTTTCTGAAAGCGATGATGCTTATGTTAAATTTTCCACATTTTTGTTTTTGTTATGTGTTTTCATGTGTTCTGTGTGCAGAGTTCATCAACATAACTATAAACTAATGTAGCATCTTGTGGTGTAACACGTATGCCAATTTCCAGTCCATAAAATTTTAAGTATTTGGAGATGTGTTTGAAATTATTATTCAATCAACAGAACAGTCAAAAACACGCTAGTTGTTGTTATTACTTGAGCCATGTGTCATGATCATTCATCCAAACATAACAAATCTAAAACAAATGTACCTTGTATGTTTCATTTTTCAGTAAGTTTCATGCTTTGCATTTCCCCCGAAACACATTTTGAATTTTAGACACTGAAGTAATACGGAAAGTCTCAGCTTTCTAATGAAGTATGCAGTTGTATATTGTATATGAAGCTGTGTATTTCTACTCCTGACTCTTTGTACTTCAGGGTCCTAAACTCAGAATGTATATCGAGGGAAAATACTCAAAATGATAGAGCATGTCACATATGTGACAACTGTGTTATTTCCTTTGGACACGAAGGACAAAAACATCAGAGTACATATTATATTATTGTACATTGTATAATTATATTATATATTGTGTATTGTGTGTATATATATATATATATATATATTTGTTAGTGTGCTTGTCGCATCGGATCAGAATCTCAGCTATTGAATAGTGTTAAATGTAGGAAGCCCCGCCCAGGGTATGTGCAGTGATGACGTGCATGGCCGCCTCACGTGACTCCTCTGGAATGTTAACAATGCAGTAAGTGTCCAACTTTGTACTGCATTTTAATTCAGCCGTGAGTGGCGAGAAAATGGAGGACAATCCCACGATTTTCACCGTGTGCCTTTTATAAGAGGACATCGAAAGACGATCTCCGGGCCACAGAACATCAGACAGACAGTCTACAGCTTAAGTTTAACCGCTTTCTGGGATTAAGCTGCCGCATAAATCACATGGTGAGTGGTTCGAAAGTTAATTTTGTATTAGAAACTCGGCACGTTAAACGTTTGTAAGGGACCGATTCAGTCGATTCGCGGCAGCATATCCATTTGTAATTGTGGGACGGAAGTTGTATTCCTCTGTTAAAAGTGAGTTGAATGTGAAGTGGTGAATGTGTACTGGAATGCGGAGTCGCTCCAGCGGATCCGCGTTCCTCTCGCTCCAGTCGCTCAAAGAGCTGCATTTTCCAGGCTTTAACTAAAAAAAAGGCCCCGCAACTTTATTGCCTTTTAAAGTTAGTTTGTATCTAATAAAAATAAAATACCCCAATAACGAATCGTCGCTATCACAACTTTGTGCAGTAATAACAATAACGCCACATTATTTCCATCAGAGCTTTCCTCCGTGGTTCTTACGACTTCATCCCGTTTTAAACAACCGATGCAGAGGAGATATAATATTACAGAGTAATACAATTGTTTGCATTAACTCGACGTCACGTCAGGCATTGTTTTGACTGATAAAATCATTTGAAAACATTGCAGTTATGTTAAAACCCCATGCAGTTTCGCGTTGGCTGAAGTTGGTGATTAAAATCATGTTTACTGGTGAGTGACAAACTCTTGCAACTTTCTCGAGGATTTTGATTTTTAATGCACCACACGCAAGCAAAATATTTACACAAAAATGTACGTGTTAGTTATAGCTTAAAATGATCTCTTTTACTACAGGCCCATTGCATTACACATTTATTTTGCAAGTGTGTATTTTACTCTACCCACAAAACTATTTAACTTATTCGGGTAAAATGTGCGCTCACACTTTCTAGGAGCTTTCTGTATATTGGCAAGTGTACGTTGATTTTATATAATATCAATTATAATATATATATCAATTGATAAGTTCACTCTGAGCTCAAAATCACTGCATCCTGTGCGCATCTACTGTTGGGCATCTTTTATGCCCATTTTTATCAATTGGTAGCAGCACCGTTTAGTGCTTTTAAATGAAGATCACAATTGTAATGGCTTATACACCATGTATTTCCATCCTGTTAAAGAACATTGAAAAAAACAGTGTGTTACAAACTACGTATTAAACTTTGTGCTGAAAGCATGTGAATTATTGCCACTGTGTAACTGTGATCAGTTTTAAAAGAAACTCTGAATATTTTTAGCTTTGGTTCTAACATCACCTCATTAATAAAAATAACCTGTATCAATACAACAGCATGTTTTCCCTAGGACTCAAACCCATGACTTTTGGCATTGCTAGTGCCATGTACTGCCAGAGCTACAGTAACTCCTTAAATCAGAATCTGTTTGCTTTCTTTTAGATGATCTCAGAAATGCACTGGTTTCTTTATGTATTGTGTGTTTTTGGATTGGTGTTTGGATGCTGTGGTGACGCAATGGTATAAATTTGCTGTTGTTGGAATGCAAAGCATTGGGGTTTGTGTTGGAAGCATTGCAGGAATGAAAATTAGACTAAACTTCCTCTAGACTGAGAAATCTATTTGCTGTATTGATCATCAGCATGCCATTTTTGTTAAAAGTTTGCTGAAAGTGTTTTTTGTTGTGGTCAGAAGAGCAGTTATGATGAGTTCTGCTGGTGTAATAAGACCTTAAATGTTTGTATTAGATGCTGTAATGAATTAAATGACAAGCACAGTTTCCTGTATTGTTGTATTTCATATTGAAGCAGGATGTTGTGCCATAACGTTTCCAGGAGCTCATCACTTTTTTTGTAAATGGCAAATAATTTTTAGTTTATTTCACAACTAGGAAACAGGATTTGTTACTTGATATTGCTAGTCAGAGGTGGGTGGTATTAGTGCATGACCATTCTCATTTTCATTATATTGAGCCAAAGTTTGGATGTGCCAAGAGTGTAAAATGAGTTATGAATATTTTTGGTCTCTGGTAAAACAAAATGACACGCATAATTTTGTTTATAGCAGGTCCATGCTGACATTAGCAACCAATGAACTTTGCATTTGTTCTGGAACTGAATAAAGTTTGTGTTGCTGTGATGTGTCCTTTTTTGATGTCTTCGTACATAGTGCATACTCTCCATGTAAATTTAAAGACATGCTTTTTAGACTGCATATTCTACCTTGAGAGAATAACAGCAGAGTATTATGAAGCCGCATTGTACATTCTTAAAGATGCACCTGTGAAAGAGGCACTTACCTCTGGACTCAGGTATGTGACAGAGTAGTGATGCAGGCCCCTGGACATGCTTGGGCCGCACCCTGACCCCTCTATCTAACTCCTGCCCTGTTTCCACAGGCAAAGATGCATACCAGACTGGGATGGAATAAGCGTGCAGACATGACCCCTCACATGTCTTGGGAGGAGGGGGAGTGTAAGCCCTAGAAGGGCTGCTGGGATGTGAGTAGGCCAGCATCCAGCAGGAGACAGAGCCAGAGAGGCACCAGAAGCAGAGACGAGCAACAGCAGGAAATCTAATCTTCCCTCACATCTTTCCCACTGTAGCCCGTTATCTATTTAGGTCAGGCAACTCAGAACTTAGCCTGGGTGTGTTTTTCTGTGTGTGCAGTTGTGTGACTTGGAATCTTGGAATTGTATGATTGTTCTAGTGTGTCTTTGCTTTCTGAGTGAATAATTGAAAGAACATTTCTGTCTTTCCTAAGTGTTAAGTGTTTGCGTGTGAAAGCACTTGGCTTTTGAGCTCAAGCCAGACCAGGCCACATTCACTCATGAGGCCTAAGACCTTTCCTGCTGCCCCATATGTGGGCAACACGCGTCAGCGCCTGCAGGACATCAAGGAGGGACTGAAGCAACCAGCAAAGCTGGTAAGCCAGGCGCTTCATGGAGGCAATGCCCGAGGGGAGGGGGGCAGAGGGGGTGACTCTAAGGGCAAAGACCAAGCTGGAAGGCAACAACAGCTCCGACAGCCACAGAAGTTCAACAATTACCAAAATGCCCTGCGAGAGATCCGCAAGTCCCTGATGCCTTTTGCCAATGAGTCAGGTCCAGGCTCAGTGCATCCTGGAGAAGTGAACAGGCAAATGCTGCAGGATCTTGTCAATGCTGGTTGTGATCAGGTAAGATGTTAATTGAATAGTTTATTTAATAAATAATAATAGAATAGTTGTGTGTGTGTGTTAGTTCTCAGTAAGCAATTTGTTAAAAATGGTTCACACTTGTTAAAAAAACAGTAATTACATAATAGGTTGATTTTGTCTCAAGATTGTTCCTTATTTTATTTGTCCATTTAACAAACACTTTAATTTGCAGGGTATAAATAGTGGGTTTTTTTTTTGCATGAATTAGTTTAGAGGGGTTCTGAAATCCTTCAAGCTTGCGCAATCTTGTGGAGGATTAGCAAAAATAGGGCTTTAAACATTGTACAGTAGATATGCAGCACAATCCATCCAGTCTTTGCCAAGTCTAAAATCATTACATAATATTGAGTGTAATGTTGAAATGGCAGTCAGATTTCACAATTTATTTGGTATTTTTTTCTTAAGCACTGTGGAACATCTCCACCCCAAATTAAGTGGAAAAGGCCGAGTTAGCTCTTCCCTTAACCCCCAAAATACAGAACATTTAGTTTTTGTCTGTCAAATTAATTTTTTTTTAGAATTTGTGGAATTTCATAATAGTTCTGTTTCATAGTATAACTATGAAGAGTGATGGAGAGTGTGGTATTTATAGAACAACACTTTTTGTAGTGTATTTGGATTAATGCAAATAGTTGTGCAATTTCTTTTATCAAAATGTGATACATACATGCATACATACATACATACATACATTCATAGCATTCATACATATCCTTTTTATATACTTATGGTATACGTGGTGACCAAATTATAGACTTCTAACACAAAATGCTCGTTAACCGAAGACAATATGAAGAGTTTGTGGCCTCCCTCTATTGATGTCAATTATGTAAAGAACATGTTATGAAAGATCTTGTCCAGTATTGGATCTCTAACACAGACTTCTTGTCAGATCATTAATGACTATGTGCTGGGGCTTTGCTGCTCATGTTCTGTTAGACCTCGGCGAGTGGCACTGTGATTGCATCAGGCATGTGAGGAATGTTGTGCTCAAGCCCATGCACAACACCAACGAGAAATCCACCACGGCCCAGCGGAATTACGAGGCTTAGCTGAAGGGAGCCGAGCTGCCTTTATGACATGGCTAAACAGAGACTGGAATGGTGCTGTTTTAGGTCTCTGGAAGCTGAAACATGCTATCAGATGAAGTGTAGAATGGAGTCTGGCTTGATTTGGATCAAGCTGTCTGAAAACATTTTTATCTTAGGCCTTTGCTATTGGTCCTGATACTGGGTTCATCTGGGTCAAAATAAACATGTTCATGAATAACACATGAATGTACTTTCTAAACAGTGTTTAATTGATTTTTATACCACAAGTTTAAAGAAGGCATTTGTAAATGTCATTAGGTTGGTTGTCCTGGCCCTCCATTGATTGGACAGCTTGTACAGCATGAGTAACTAAAGCAAGTGCTCAGTTCAGTTTTCAGTGAGTGGTACAATTTTCCTTGCAGGAGTAACAGACATTGCACTGGGACAGCACAGACACTCTGACTATATCCTTCCTATTTTTTTCTCTTCACATGTCTTAGTTTATTTTTATACTCGTTGAAGGTTTGAGTACTATGTGGGACTTTATACTAATTTGAAGGTTTTTATTTAGTTGTTATGAAAACATGAAGTTTGTGTTTTGTGGCTCAGTCTGACTGACCTCGTCTCTCAGCATTCCGATTTAGCATCGCCAGAATTGAATTTCAGTTGTCTTCTGTGCGCCTTTTCCTGTCTCCCCGAAGAATTGTACACCGCAGGCGCCTAGATCTCCTGTAAAACTGGGACATGCATTAAAGCATGTTTTTTTATTAGTAGTGATATACTCAGTATTGTGTAATGGCATGGTGTGTGGCTTGGTATTTTTAGTTCTCTGTTGGCCTCTGACTGGAGCCTTTGTTCCTCCGTTGACCCTCTGTGCATTCCAAAAAAAAGCGAAATGGCCGCCTCTGGTTCTTCCCTGAGCTTCTTTAGCCTGATCGTTATCATGGGTTTTTGCCTCAGAAATTGCACAGTGACTTGGCTTATGGTTACATAACTACCCTTAAAGGAGGAAATGTTTTGGTTGGGAAGGGGGGGGTATAGGAAGAAGATGAGTATGTTGTAGATTTGTGGTTTCAAGCTTGGGATATGAAAATCTGCTTGTGCTCATGTATGTGATGTTTGTGTACTCAGGAATTTTCACAATATGGCATGTGTAGTGGTGTGTTAACATATCATGTTCACGCAAACCTGAATCGTTGCAGTTTATGTTTACAGTACATTTACATTACAGATGATGATCCCCCTCTCTACCTCTATCTGCTGACAATGGTGTCCATACTGATCTACATTTCAGAGTCCTCCATATGGCTTTCATTTTTATGTCAGATGATGGAATGTGTTTCGAAATGTGGGTAGAAGTGGAAGCTTATAAAAATGGCTTTTAGAACAGTATAGTTATGTCACTTTAGTCAGAAGATTTTGTTTACTTTTTAAGTAAGAGTTTGGGGGAAAAGACATGTTTGTGTTTTTGTGTGGGTACTTACCGTCACCACAGTCAGAGATTGGATGTCTAGCGTAGCTTTGAGGCTTGTGGTGCTGACCATCATGACACAGTGAAAATACAAATAAGATATTTTGGGAATGACCCTTAAAGACAGATTGGAACTAAGATTTTAAAAATAAAGAGGGGGAGGGGAAAGGAAATTTTAAGGGGAGAACATAGATCTAAAACATAGATTTAGACATAGTTGGAATTCTTGCTTCCTTCTTTGTGGAATGTCCGGAACATCTGCCCACATGACACAGGAGGTCAGGGCTAACAACTCTGACCCAGGGCCAAACCCAGACCCAGCCCACTAAACCAGACTGTAGTCCATGTTGGATTGGTGTGTGAGAGTAAGAGAGTGGCGCCTTAAAATCACCATAAGGGACGGGAAGGCACACACCCTTGGAGTGGACACTGATGGAATGCAACAGAGCAATTGCGCTTCTGAGAGCAATGATCTTAGACAGACAGCATGTGTTTGGGGTATTTCCTGTGCGTGCTCTGTCCTTGTGCTTTGTACAGTACAGACTGTAGCGCCTACATATTTAATTACTTAATCGTTGTTTTCCCCAGACACTTTCGTTTACACAAGGGTTTAGACAAGCTGGTGGTTACTAGCACTCAGAGAATGTGTAGAATTCGTGTGGATGTGACTCTGTGTGCTAAGTATGTCCACGGTTTGTATGTCTGTCTGTTTCGATTTTTACTATGTTTCCTCTTTCTCAGTGCCGTCTAACCAAATATATGTTTACATGTCTTAATCACTCTAGCATTGGCATAGCTGTTTGATTAAAATGTGCCTATTTCCTATTAAATACATTTAAACAAAGGACACTCTTTTTTTCATAGCATTTTGGTGCAGTGTCATGGATGGCCACTGGGGGCAGTTTAAGATGCTGTGCTTCAGAATTTGGTTTGGGCAGAATGTCTTCTGAATGAGGTCATATGCCATTCAAGGGGATTTCCTCATATAGGTGTGGGTCTATGCTCACAGAAGACTGTACATGTCTGAGTTGTTTTATTTTGGATGGCTGCAGTCGCAAAACGTGATACATCTGTAGAACAATCTCTGGGGACTTGCTGTGAACAGAAATGTTGTGTGGTGTGGGAAATCAGTGGAGATTTACTTCACTGAATCTCTCGACCACAAGTCGAGAGCTACAACTTTCCATTTGAGACGTCAACTAAATATTCCAAAAATGTTTTTATATTTTAAAAGTAGCACCATCAAATACACAGGTCATCACAGTTTCACAGTACATTGCTATTGTTAATATGAATTTATATCTGATGATTGTTACAGTATTCCAAACTCAGGACATAGTGTTTGTGCTTTTATCATATATTGGAGGTCTGGTACAGGAAGGAGTTTCTGCATAACTTGCAGAGGAAGCAGCTGCAAGGATTGTTGAAAATTCCCTGCAGTATCCCAGCTAACAAGGGAACATTCTCAGAATGTTGGCTAACATTCTCTAAAAGTTCTGTCAAAGTTATCAGTAACATTAGTAGAAATATTTGTTATGTTATGTAATATATCAAAAAAGTTATTCTTAAGTTGTTAGCCGATAAAAATGTTTAAGTTTTTATAACCAAGCAATAATGTGAATACGACATGTAAAAAAAACTAAAACATTTTGAACTTTCCTAGAAAAACATTTCTTATTTTTTTTAACGTTTCTGTTACTTAATAGAAACATTAGCGAAATATTCCTATACTCTAAAAGCTGGGGTGTACGCGTTTGGTGTGTCTACCTATGTACATGTTTTATTAAATAATGAGATGCACTGGGATTCATTTGCCACAACCCATACGATACCACCATCCACAAATACCACTAATTAATTAAACATTATATGTCTGTGTACATATGACACATGGACATACATTCCTCAACAGGAATAAAGCTGTCAACTTGCCTGAACAAAAGATTAGCTTTTAAACACAGTTAAAATACATTGGATGTAAGAGACAGGTTGTTCAGCAGATTGTCATCAAGAATTGTGTTGAAGATGCCATGAAGACAGTTATGTCTAGTTTGCTGAGATAAGATGTTTTACATAACAGTTTCATGGGAAGGTCTAACAAAATCCAAACTAATCTCTTAGTTGTAACTAGGGGATCATGTCTGTCAGTAGTTGTGACGTTATCTTTGGTAAAATTGAATTAGGATTACATTAGAAAGTTTGAGTAGTTTCAAAAAGTATAGCATCATCATCAGTAACTATTTAAAAACCTTACATGCCACATTTGAGTGTAGAAGTGACGCATCATTGCATAATGACAGGAAATCCATTTTGAAAAAATGTGATCAGTTTTCTGAAAGATCTTAATTTCTGAAACAGGAAATGGCAGTGCGTGCTCTGAAACAGACTGGCAGCCGTAACATTGAGGCAGCATTGGAATACATAAGTAAAATGGGTTACCTTGACCCGCACAATGAACAGATTGTACGTGTCATCAAACAGACTTCCCCAGGTATGTGCACACATACACCTAGAAACACACTAAGAGAAACGCTTATGCATATAACATGCATTTGTTTAAATTCAGATTAACCTTTCCCAATCTTGTACAGGAAAAGGTGGCATGTCAAATTTGATGGACCATCGATCAGCAATGGAGGGCACTGGGGAGGGTGCCATGCCTCCTTATCACCAAATGGGAGCTCCACTGTATGAGGCAGCTAGTTATGGGGCTGAGGGTGAAATGGCTCGTGCGTACATGGGTGGACCACCTGTCATGAACTACATGGCACCCCCTGCCAACCCTTCACAGGGTCCTGCTATGGGAAACCCAATGGGTCGTCCCACCAGTATGGGTGCCTACTCCACAAGCATGACTGGGCAAAATAACCCTGGGAACCCTATGTACACACCTGGTCCAGCTCAGCAAACAGGATATCCGGGCGGAATGGACCAGGCTGTGATGGGCTACAGTGTACCACCCATGCAACTCCAGTCACAGTCCTCAGCAGGCCCTGGCCCTCATTATGACTACAGGCCCCATATTATGGAGCCCTCCAGCTATGGGGTTAAACGGAGTGCTTCCTTCCAGAATAAAATGCCCCCATTAACACCAGATAGCTATGTTAATATGCCAAGCAAAGGAGCAATGGGCCAAAATGGTGGTGGGTACCCTCCCAACTTATATCTACCACCACATTCACATCCACACCAAGCCAACCCCACCTCATACCAAGTTCCTATGATGCCACGCCCCCCTGGTGTGGCCCCTGGAGCAATGGGTGCTGAGTTCTCAGATGTTCCCCAAGGCCTCCATACCCCTTCCAGAGCCAGTCTTAACCTTGAAGTGTATGAGCATCACTGGCCAGGAGCCCAAGGTCCAGAGGGAACTCCTTCAGCCAGGCAGCCACAGGGGCCCTTTAGAGGGGAGGTGCGTGTCCCCAGTAGGACCAATTCTTTTAACAACCACCAAAAGGTGACTGTGAGGCAGACTTTGCCACCTACAGCTGCTGTTGCAGGCAAACAGGAGGCACCTTTGGGTCCACCTAACACAATTACTGCAGTGACATCTCCACCAATCCAGCCACCAGTTAAGAGTATACGAGTCATGAGGCCTGAGCCAAAGACAGCAGTGGGACCATGCCACCCAGCCTGGCTGAGTGCACAGACCCAGGAAGCACCAGAGTCTCATGGATATATGCCAGATGAGACTTTTACCCTGGAGCCCAACCAAGAGCACCGCTGCCCTCCTCCACCTTACCCCAAAACACTTCTCCTGCCTGGGTCTGGACCTGAGCCTGAGTCTGGTGCTATGGGTGTGATACAAGATGTTAGTGCTACAAATAGGACTGCCCAAAGTGCTGCAGTAGGAAAGGAGGAGGAAACTGTCTCCAAAGACAAAGCAAAGACAGGCAAAGGGGAGAAGGTTGTGAAAGATAAGAAGCAGATACAGACCTCACCTGTACCTGTAAGAAAAAATGCCCGTGATGAAGAGAAGAGGGAGTCACGCATTAAGAGTTACTCTCCCTTTGCCTTCAAGTTTTACATGGAGCAGCATGTGGAGAATGTAATAAAGACCTACCAGCAGAAGCTCAACCGAAGAATGCAACTAGAGCAAGAGATGTCCAAGGTAAGCTGGACCTCTGTTTACCACAAAATGCATTATGAATTTAAAGTTGCAATCCGTAATGTTTGCCTCTCTATCGCCATCTCTGTTTGAAACAGTTAATTCAAGTGCTTTTCTTACACATAAAGTCAAATGAAGCCAGTCTGACATTTCAGTGAAATCGCACCCTTAAGTTATGAATCATTATTTTAAACTTATCGTTGGAAATTGGGGTAAGATAAGGATTTTTGTTTATTTTTAACCAACAAAAAGTTACAAATTGCAGCTTTAATTACAACAAAACTGTGTGAATTTCAAGTTATTATCATTGTTTGTTTATTATCAGTTAATATCAACCGCCTTTCTCTCCACCAGGCTGGCCTATCAGAGGCAGAGCAGGAACAAATGAGGAAGATGCTTTACCAGAAGGAATCAAATTACAATAGACTACGGCGTGCCAAGATGGACAAATCTATGTTTGTCAAAATCAAAACTATTGGCATTGGAGCCTTTGGTGAGGTTTGTCTTACACGTAAAGTAGACACAGGGGCTCTGTATGCCATGAAGACCTTACGAAAAAAGGATGTTCTGAATCGGAACCAAGTAGCCCATGTGAAAGCAGAACGGGATATTTTGGCAGAAGCTGACAATGAATGGGTAGTTAAGTTATACTACTCATTCCAGGACAGAGATAGCCTGTACTTTGTTATGGATTACATTCCTGGAGGAGATATGATGAGCCTGCTGATCCGTATGGGGGTATTTCCAGAGACTTTAGCAAGATTCTACGTGGCTGAATTGACACTAGCCATTGAGAGTGTTCATAAGATGGGCTTCATCCACAGAGATATCAAGCCAGACAACATTCTCATTGATCTGGATGGACACATCAAACTGACTGATTTTGGTCTTTGTACCGGGTTCCGTTGGACTCACAACTCAAAGTATTACCAAAAAGGTAAGGGAAATGAAGATAAGGTATTAGTGTAGAAAGTCTTAGTTAGTGTTAGGGTGTATAAATCAAGTTATGTTAGTTGGAAATCAAGTGGAAAGACAGCCAATTAGATTTCTGAATGAACTTAACCCCCTGCTGTGAAATTTCTGTTGGTCATCCAATGCCTACATAAGAATGCATTACAGCAGAGATTTCTCAAAGGGTTTCTGGCTGAGTGCCCAAACACCACTTTGCAAACCCTTGCAGCACATGCCTATTAAAATCAGTAGATTTTCTTTTTCTGGTGCACTGTAAACTTTAGTTTGTTTGAACCCTTAGTCCTATGAAGATTAATTAATTGATTGGCTTCTTATCTATACTATATAGGGAACCATATCCGGCAGGATAGTATGGAGCCAAGTGACTTTTGGGATGATGTATCTAACTGTCGTTGTGGTGACCGGCTCATGACTTTGGAACAGCGGGCGACTCGTCAGCACCAGCGATGCTTGGCCCATTCTCTGGTTGGCACTCCTAACTACATTGCCCCTGAGGTGCTTCTGCGCAAAGGTAAGACTTGCACAACTTGTCCAGGAAGTTGCCTTGAAGAGATTTGGTAATTAATGTAGCATCTACAAAACTCTTCTCTTAAAGTGTTATACCTTTAAATGTGCAGGATACACACAGCTGTGTGACTGGTGGAGTGTGGGAGTAATCCTGTTTGAGATGCTGGTTGGCCAGCCACCCTTCCTTGCTCCAACCCCAACAGAGACACAGCTTAAGGTAAGCCAGATGCATGCAGCATTTTTGCTTATTGGGCTAATGTAAACGTTTTTGAGATATGCACACAAATGTTAAGAGGATTTGTGAAAAACTGAATGTAAAGGTTTTGCTGATGTCAATGTTGCATCTCCTCAGGTGATAAACTGGGAGAACACTCTGCAGGTGCCTCCCCAAGTGAAATTGAGCCCTGAGTCAGTTGACATCATTGGTCAGCTGTGCTGCTCAGCTGAAGAGCGTTTGGGGGGCAACGGAGCAGGAGAGATAAAAGCTCACCCATTCTTTTCTGAAGTGGATTTCTCCAGCAACCTCCGCACACAGCCCGCCCCCTACCGACCCAAAATTGCTCACCCTATGGATACATCCAATTTTGATCCTGTAGAAGAAGAAGGGGGTCCAGGGGCCTGCAGTGACAGTGGAGACAGCACCCGCACTTGGGACATTCTGTGTTCTCCTCATGGCAAACACCCTGAGCATGCCTTCTATGAGTTCACCTTCCGCAGGTTTTTTGATGATAATGGTTGCCCATTCCGTTATCCCAAGCCCCCAGAGGCAACGCTAGACCTGCCCAGCAGTTGCGATGCCAGCAGTGTGGAGGAGGTTCATGAAGAGGAAGAGGAAGAACAAGGAGAAGGTTGTGAGCCAGTTTATGTCTGAGACTATTGGAATATATGTTTATGCTGCTCAGCCTTTACCCATAGAGGGCTTCACCAGTTAACACTCCAGCCTTTCCTCCAAACCCAACTTTCTCTCCAGGGTATATTTTCATACATGTTAAATTGATGGAAGAACATGGAGAAAAACAACAGACATTGTACACTTCCATGTGAAAAGGAAAATTGTATTCCTCCAAAATCATTAAGCAGTATCCTTTGTCTGTTAAAAAATGACTAAAGCTCTGACCTGGGACCAAGGAAGTATACAAGCTATACAGCTTAGTCTAAGGGTTGTTGGTGTGATTGATTCATTTGGCTGCTCTCCTAGAGAGCACAAAAAACGCAGACATGTCATTGCTGCTTTGTGTTTTGTCAGTCAAACCACTCTACTCTCAAAGTTAGTGTGGTCTGTGTCAACTGTGTCCTAGTCCTTTGTTCTACTGGGTGAAAATAGCCCAGTGTTTATGTTAACATGTCCTTCACCTCTCTTAGCCTGGTAATGCTAACACAGCCTTTCCAAACACCGGTGAGGCCTTGGTGAAGGGTTAGAGGAGAACTGGGTTTGGGATGGTGGTTAGATTAGAAGATGATATTAAAGAGCAGAGAGATACATCAGAAACATCCTCCACAGAACAATATAAACACATCATGCGAAAACACTGCTAGTCACAACTGTGAAGGTTTATTCAGTGTTTTGTTTTTAATGAATCATAAAACCAAACAGAGCAAAGTATATGGCAGTTTTTTTTAGTTAAATACAGAAGCATAATGACAAAGCTTTAAATATTTCTTATAGTATCGACATCAATAGCCAGATTTTCTAAATGATAGTCAGATCTTATGATCCTTATGATTGCTGACTGATTTGTCTACAAAAAACGTTAGCGGAAATTCTGTGGCGCCATCACATGGTTCACAGCGACACTGTAAAGAGTCATCCCACATTATAGACTGATGTTAAATCACTTCTTTATTATGTATCATGCTAAATTCAAAAGATCACACTATATTTGGCAATTAAATACACTAATCACTTCATTTTGTAAATATTGTTATTACTACATTATGTATCAGGTCAGATGGTGCTCTCATAAGTGACAGTATTGAGAGAAAATGTTCTTTATGTACATCATTTCATGAACATGGGATACTAAAACTCTCATCATTGATAGTGGTTTAGTAGTGACGTATTTTAACAAACTTTAAAGCTGAATGGTGGGCTGTAAGTACTTGTCTAGCCAAACATAAGTGTGTTAATGCCACAAAAATATGATTGCAATATGGAAAATTTAAGACTACAAGTGAGAATTCCCGCTTTTGGATTGCTTGTCATTTATTAAAAACTACTGCAGGAAATGTTGGACTTTTAAAAAAAAAAAATTATTTGCATAAGTGTGTTAGTTTAATTGCCAAGGTGTTGCTTCATTCAGTGAATATTTGAATTTGAGGTTTGCCTGGCTTGATTGAACTGGTTTTAAAGGTTGTCTTACTAAACCTGTTCCCAGTAATGGCTTTAAAGTCATCTGTTGCTTTCCTGAATATCTAACCCACACATCATGCATTGTTTTTAGGGGTGTGCTTTCTCAGACTGCTGCAGGCTTAGCCGGCAAGCAGTTGGCAACCCAGAGCAATGCCATAACTTTACGTTGTTTATTTTGAGCTTGCACTGAGAAACTGGACAAAAGCTGTAGTACAAGTCCAGCCGTTTTCTCGCACAGTTAGGCATTTTTGCTTTATTCTCTTCCTGTTTCTCAGAACATCTTAATTGCATTAGTTTCATGAGGCAATCTTAAAAGTCAGGGGGTTGTTTTTGGTGTGTGTGTGTGTTTGTTCATCCTTATCCAGATCCACTGGAAGTGATTTTGTCTGTCACCATCAGAGAATTTTAACAGAACAAAACGCGTTGACATTGAGCCTGCAGCGCCATCTCAACGTGTGATCATACACAGCACAGTATTATAACAAGACGGTCTATGACTGAAATGTAAAGAATACATTGAGGCAGAAACCCTTAAAGAAACGTAAAAAAAAATGTATCTGATGGTATGACTATGTGCAATACAGAAAATACATTATATAATTTTCTAAATACAACAAATAGCCTTTGTAACTTTAAAAACTGAATTATGCTTTGTAAAGGTATATTATATTGATTTATATATTTTCAATGTAGTTTCATGACCCAGTGCTGCTTATTGTTATTAATATTACAATATAAAGTGCATTATCATTGATTTCATTTATACTCTCTCTCTCTCTCTCTCTCTCTCTCTCTCTCTCTCTCTCTCTCTCTCTCTCTCTCTCTCTGTATAAAGTGTGGAGTTGATTGTCAATGTGACTGATCTGATGCTAGACAAACTGCGTGCCTTCTAATGAATGTGTTGGTGTGTCCACCACATGCTGATCAGTATTTTGGAGTTGGAAACAACTTCTTGCCTTCAGGCTGGTCCTGATTGTAAGAGGGTTGTTTTTGGACGGCTAGTTTAAAAAAAGATAATAAAACAAGAATGAACGCTTGTCATTTAGAACTGAAGGAGATGTGGATGATGTCATGACAGGATGGATATTGAAACACATTGTATGCATGTTTTGCTGTAGGAGTGTGGCAGTTGTTTTGAATTTCTGAGATAGTCCATTTTATTGCCTGTCTGTGATTGAATCATTTGTTGTGATTGTGGGTCACTGCACAAATTGTTTCTGTATGAATTATCTCTCGAGCTGACTGACAATCATGTGGTTGTGTTTGCATTAGACCAAAGTTAGATGTCAGATCAAAAATGTTCAGCTGCCCCTTACGACCACTGACTGAAATACTTTCAAATGACTTTCAATTTTTAAATATATTTTAAAGTTACATGAAATTTAAACAATTATATTTTAAGAAGAAATTAACGGTGTGCCATCATATATAGAAACTCAAACTGATATCATACCTTTTGATCCAAATAATCTGATTGAGCTCAATAGAGTGTGACAGTAAGTGTGGCAGATGTTTTACTAACCCATATTCATCAGAATGGACCACTCAGTGAAAAAGCATTTTAATAATTTCTCACAGAATCAGGTTTAGGGTTTGAATGTAATGTGTGTGTTGTGTTTAGGGTGGATTCTGTGTGTTTATTTTTGAAAGTGCTGACTGACAATCTTTGTATTTTGAACTGTGTGATGATGGGAATTTTTCTTTAATGTGTGCTTTTGTATTGAATGGATGAATGGGGTGGGACTTTTTGACGTTTGTAATCATTACATGTATTTTACAATACTGTTACTATTGAACATATATTTATACAGATATACATATTTTTTGTATCCTTTTATTCTTATTTTTCTCTTTTCCAAGCTAACTTTTGAACCCCTATGTCTACAGTATTACAGACAGTATGCATTTGGATTTATATCTAATTTTTTTACATGTATGAGTTTTTGAGAATTTTTAAGAAATGCTTTCACTGTCCTCGCGTGTAAATGTATATGTCTAAATTAAATTAAACAAATCATCCACTTGTTTAGCATTTTGTGTGTGTGTGTACTGATATATTTGGTTTACCAGGACACAAATGTGTGTACATTTGTGACATACTAAAGGGTGTTTTCATAAAAAAAAAATGCAAGATTTTTCTGTGAGGGTTAGGTTTAGGAGTGGGATTAGGAGAAGTGAATAGAAAGTTTGATTAGCTCAATATAAAAATCACTATGCTTACGAAGAGTCCCTGTAAACCGTGTGTGTGTGTCTGTCTGTCTTATTTTTGTACCATTGACTACATGTCCCCAAAAGGAAGGCAAATGTTAACACAATCAGAAATCATAATGTTAGTTAATACAAATACCATTGTTTATGTAAAGTTCAATGTACAAAAGTGAACAAGCAAAATGTTTGATTTAATAAAATTAGTAGTTAAATTTAACATTAAGATTAATGAATGCTATACAAGTATTGTTAATTGTCAGCTCATGTTAACCGAGGTTAACTTGAAACTCATTTTAAAGTTTAGTGAATAACAACCTTATTGTCAATTCTTTGATTAAATATTTCACACAACACAACAGAACTGTTCTTACACATATGGTAACCACAGTACTAACCAAAACAACATATTTAGGGGTCATTTGTAGTTAAAACAATAAAATGTGCTTTGCCAAAAACTGTGAATGTTTCTCCCAATCAGATATTTTCAAATACTCTCCCAATACTTTTTAATTCAGTGCAATGGAAAAAAAACGAATAAAAATATGCCAGAATAAACAAAATATATTGCATAACTTTTAAGGGGGCATGGGAGCTGCCAAAAGTGCAGATGAACTCATTGGCCTGAAGCGCTGCTTAATCCCACAATGCAATGCAGCGCATGGCGCGTCACTGAAGAACGACCATGATGGCGGCGGTCGGTGCACCAGAAGTGATTTCACAGCTGGAAAGCGCTGCCAAAGTTTTAATGGTGAGCAAATCGCCGCTGTTTTCATTTGTCTGGTAGTCTGCTGTTCGCTCCGTCGGGGGATTCACTCGTATAAGGTCTCGCTGTTCATCCAGCAATAGGGAAAGTCTAGATAAACGCGGAGCGGTGCGTGGCGCAGTGCTTCACTCACTCCATCCTGCAAAAACAGCAGATCCACCATCACCTTCATCATCTTCTTCATCATCTCCAGCTAAAATCAGTTCGCTGGCGTCACAGTCTGCGGTTACAATGATCTGTTAGGGCTCATGTTAGGGTTGTTAGAGGCCTAGTTTGATCAAGTAGCCTTATAAAACACACTGGATGAGTGGAAGTGTGTATGCTGGAGTTTCTCCATCTGCTGCTGGTTTTACACGCTGTTGATTCGGGCATGTTTGCTCAAGCACACGTTTAGTAAGACTTCAGACCAGAAACTGGCGAGAAACTTTACGTTTCTTATTTTTTTGCCCATGACCTAAACCTGATTTCTACCGTTATAATAATTGACAAGTTAATGGTTTAATGGTAAGCTTGCTGAAAGTTGAGAGCATGTGCAATTCTTTGTTGCTATGAAGATACTGTGTCTCAAAACCTTGTTACCTGTCAGGAATTTACCTGCTGAAAAACATAAGTTAACCAGGCTGTATTGATTGTGTATGTGTGAAGTTGCATTGTTAAAAATGTCAAGTGATTTTACTTACAACGAGGCTTTGAGACTAAAGTCAAAAGTTACATTTAGTTTTTCTTCTCAGTCTGTAATTCAGTGTTGGCTAGATAAAGAGGCAACAGCAGTGAACCTTTCAGCGTATCTGCAATTTTACAATTTACTTTTAAGAAGTGTTGCAGACTACTTTTTCACATATGATATTTGGAGGGTAGAATGACAGCTTGCTGATATAATAGAGATGCATGACATAAATAATGTAATGTTGTTTTATTATAATAACAAGTGAAATTCGGCCTGACTCACTTAGAAATATATAAAAAATATGCATTATGAGTTGACAGCAATGATGGTAAATTTTGAAACAAACACATGACGATAATCTCAAAATGATGCCATTTCTTGTATTGCAGGCTGTTTATTGCATGCTTGCATTATTGTTTTATTGACATCTTTTATACTCTTTAGAGAGTAATATTTGCTGTGGAGTGGCTGCCTGTTCATTTTAAATGTGAAATAATTTTAGCATTTGACGAATGGGTAGAAATTTAAACTTTAGTTGAAAATTAATTCCCTCTGTGTTATGTTGTTATTTTTTCAGATTGTTTTATTATAAGAATCTTGTTGATCATTTTGTAACACTTGTTGATGTGCTTGGTTTTCTATTGCACAGATGTTTTTAACTGAACATATTGTTTTTGAGTATTGATGTTTTTATAATGCCAGATATGTTCTCATATCATTCAAAATACTAAAAATACATCTTTGCCTCCTATTGGTTTCCAAAATAAAAATATGGAGGGACTGAGTCAGAATTGTGCGAACAGACATAGTCAGTAGGAGGTTTTAAAACCTCTTAGCAGAAATTTCTCAGTTCAGTATCTCTAGAATAGATTAGTGGTTATGAAGTCAGAATCGTCTGGTTTTGTCATAGTTGTTTTCCAGGCTGAAAGGTTAGACTGTAACAGTGAAGATCATTTATTGATTTGATGCTGAGAGCATGTTTATCACTCAGACCCGCTGATGTCACTGCAGACACAGTTATGCAGACTAATAAAAAAATCACAATGTTCAATCAATGCATTAGCCTACTGTTTTGCAATTAAAAAATCATTTCAAAAAGTATATTAGTGTAACTTTTGTCTCTCAGTAACAACCAGTGCAGTTGAGGTTAAAGACAGCTAGATCACATTTTTGGCACGTATGGGGAAAAATTAGGTTCAATGAGATGTTGAATAAATTATGATTCATAACATTGTGATTATTTTGGTTTGTACATTTGCTAGAGACTCCTACATTATCATTACTACATCAAAGAACAAATTCCCTGATTCCCCATTGTTATGAATAATTATCCAGTTATTATTTAATAATCCATTAGTTAATATTCTTGGTGGTCAAATCCTTTTCCTGCTTGTTTTCTTAAATAATGTTTAGGATTCATCAACAGATGTCCCTCATCATCATCATCATACTAATAATAATATAATAACAATGTTCCTCATCATCATAATGAACGTCAGTTTTTTTTGACACATTCACACCAATCAGCAAGTTGATGGCAGTGGGTGACATGTCAGATCAAGTAAATCGGATTAAATGAAGTAAGGCTTTAGGTCAGAATGAGCACACATGAACCTGCGGCTGTGATGACCCCTCGTTTAACCCCTTTGTTCTACAACACCTTAAAAACTACCAACCTTACAAAAAAAACAATGAACTTGAATTTCTTAAACCCTCAATCAAATGGCTAATAGAATAGTATGTCTAACTATGATGTGCCGTCTCATTTAAATGTGCTTGTCATGCTAATATTCTAAATGTAATAAGTAAATTAGCCCTTTTCAGCCTTTATAGTTTAACTTAAAGGTTTTTACACTTTTAGGGGGGTACTTATAAGTAATTTACTCAAAGTTGTCGCTGTATATTAAACTAGTAGAAAGTATTACACTCATATGATAAAAGTTATCTTTAAAACCTTAGATTTTCATTGGTGAATCAATAACCATGGTATCAGACCAGATTAAGACCCTATAGCACTTTAAGCAGAAACCATGCAGTATTCAGAAGGGACGACAGGCTTTAATTACTGTTAGACTGATAGTCTGCCACCCAGCAGGTGTAGTTTGAAATTAGTTTGTCATAAATATAGTCGAAACCATGTGACTTCAAGGAGTTATGTGTTGCTCCTGGTTCTCTTAGTCTTATTCTGCACAAGGCTGATTAATATTTGGAAAATGAAGCATGTTTCTGCGGTTGCAGCTTGCATTTGTTTTTCATGTCTGGAGACGTGTCAGGTGAACACTGTGTGCGGATGTATTCATGATGGCCTCTTTTCTGTAGTCTAGTTTCTGTGAGTTAGTCAACTGCTATGCTGCAGTTAGGAATGAAATGTGATTCATTTTACGATCAGTGTGATGCATCTTCAGGGCAGACAGTGGTTGTGTTGGTTTATCAGTGTAGGTTGTGACAGGAATTGTTGGAAGTACACTGGGAACTGCGTCACTGGTCAGTCAAATAGGAAGGATATTTTAAAACTGGAGGCAATCTGTCATGAATAAGGAATGTGAGTAAGGCTTGTTTGGACTAGTACAGTATTTCGTATTTGTTTGATTCCTTGTCTGACTTGTTTACCTAAGTGTATACAGGACCAATAAAACATGTTTAAACATGCAGATGATTTATATGTACGTTCACAGGCGCCGCCGTCCATGGTCAGCACAGAACAGAGACAGCACGCAGAGCACATATTCCTCTCCTTCAGGAAATCAAAATCCCCATTTGCTGTCTGTAAGCACATCCTCGGTAAGTCTCAGCGTCCAGATGCAGGCTGTCAAATCTATCATATCTTCTGACTCAGTGAGATACTGCAGTGAGATCAAACCTACTGCTGAAGGTTTCTTCATATTTTTTAAACATCCTAGAGTTTTATTCCCTGACACATTTGACTTTGGCTTGCACATTAAGACTATTATTTTGTGAAAAGCTGTGCTGATTGTGTTTTGAAAAGTGATTGACTTGTCAGTTAGAGAATTCTGCTATTGTCGGACTTCAGTAATTTCCAGTAATTTAATATAATCACTACATTAAAACATAAGCAGACAGGAAACAAAAGGTAAATGTGAAATCTGAAATATTTCATGCAAATGCAGTTTTCATATCTGGATTTAAATAGATTTCTGATTGATTCTGTTAAACTGCTTGAGGTATTTATCCATTAGGAATGGTAGAAATCTTTAACTACTGTAACAAGTGCAATTTTTTACTGTACTGGAGTAATACAATAATCCTGGTTAGGTTTTCATTTCACTTGGTTAGAGTTTGTTTAGCCTATTGAGGATGAATTATTTTTTCTTTGAAACCAAGTGCTTATAGCTGCAGGTTGTTCCCACACCCAGTGGAATGACAAGGGGAATGTATAGTAAATGACAGAATTTTAATTTTGGGGTGATCTGTTCCTATAATATTGTAATAACACAATAATTAATACAGTTTTGGTCTTCTTTTCAGAGACTAGTAAAGTGGATTATGTGCTGTTCCAGGCGGCCACAGCCATCATGGAGGCCGTGGTTAGAGAATGGATTCTTCTGGAGAAGAACAGCATCGAGTCTCTTAGAACATTCCTCCTCACCTACGTCTTACAGAGACCCAAGTAAGCCACGTGTTTGTACCGCCACATAACTTCAGAACACCATCTCTGCTTCTGCATTCAGCTTGGCTTAGTGAAAGCATTTTCGTTTGTGTATGTCTTTGCATCTCCTGTCCTTTCATGCAGTCTGCAGAAGTATGTCAGAGAGCAGATCCTGTTAGCTGTAGCAGTAATAGTGAAGAGAGGCTCTCTGGACAAATCCATCAACTGCAAAAGCATCTTCCATGAGGTCAGCCAGCTCATCAGCAGTGGCAATCCTACAGTGGTAAGACTTATCTCACTGTCAGTGAGAGATTTACCTTTGCCAGCGCCCACTGAAGTTGTAGAGCTCCTTCAGTCAGTAACATAGAAGGTTGATACTGCGCATTCCCACTGTGTCCTGCAGAGGGCGCTCCGGTGCCACAGTAATAATGCCAGCATTCAAGTTTTGTTTGAAGTTTTGTTTCAAATAATTTGTGGACAAAGACATGGTTGGAAAATTAAAAGTTCACCACACTTTCCCAGGATGCTGAATTTGAATGGCAAGTGGATATATTTATTGAATTGCAATTCAAAGAAATTAAACAGTCACATGACAGAGAATTGATAATATTTCAGACATGTTTCTTATATTTCTTAGCTAAGTTACTCTCAAATCAACTAATACTGTCATCCAAGCAGATTTCAATTTTGCCATACAGCTCCACTACATTAAACACTACCACCAGATTATAACTATACCTCATTGTCACTTGTTGCTTAGTGTCTTAATAAAGAATAATGTTTACCACCGTGTGTTTGTGTGTGACCTGCTAGCAAACTCTGGCCTGCTCCATCCTGACAGCTCTATTGAGTGAGTTCTCCAGCTCCAGTAAGACCAGCAACATCGGCCTCAGTATGGAGTTCCATGGTAGCTGTAAGCGTGTCTTTCAGGTCTGTCCTCACTTCCTCATTATTCTTAGTGTGTCCTTCATCAGCTGGCCTTCATCATATATGTATGTATATATGTTTGTGTGCGTGTTGCAGGAGGAGGATCTTAGGCAGATCTTCATGCTCACTATTGAGGTCCTGCAGGAGTTTAGTCGTAGGGAGAACCTCAACGCTCAGATGTCCTCAGTGTTTCAGCGTTACCTTGCTCTCGCCAATCAAGTGCTCAGCTGGAATTTTCTCCCGCCCAATCATATCCTTTCATGCAAGATTGTAGTGATTTTTATCTGGGTGATTTATCCATGTTTTTATCTTTTTAATTTAGACTAAACTTGAGAGGGGCAGGAATGTGTTGGGTGAGAGTGAGAGGATCAGGTCATGAGATAGCACAGGCTGGACTCGAACTTGGAACCTTGAGGTTATGAGCTCTGAAGTAATGTCCTGTTGTACTGAATGTTATCTGGATAACTCCTGTGTTTTAGAGAGACAAGAGTAAAGAAAGTTAACTTCAGATTCTTTGTTGTTTATTTAAACATCTATACATAATTGTTCCCTAATTATTAATTCTCACAAAATAATCACAGAGGGTAGGTCTCGTGGGCTGGTTTGTTGTGTACCTTGAACATTAAAAATACTTTCTAAAATTATTTTTGATGAAAAACATCGAGAAAACATGTACAGAAAAGATGTGACCCAGACAGAAAATACAGCCTACTGAACAGACAGTGTGTGCCACAGTTTAATTCATCTTAAATATTTACATTATATAGTTGTGCTTTGCCTTTACACATAATCTCGTACTATTAGCATGTGCTAGTGTTAGTCCTAAATCACGAGCCGCTCACTGTGATTGATGGTGGGCACACGCCTGTGTGTGTTTAGCTCTGTGAGGCGTTAATCCCTCTCAGACTGACTTTGTGTCTCTCTGTCTCTTTAAAGAGATCTCTGCTGGCGTCTGTGCCAACCAGGGTCGCATATCACTTACAAAGGAGGCCTCTGCCAAGCCCTTATCGTGCTCAATAAGTGTGCCTTTAAACACACAGCTCATTGAGTGCTGGGCTGGAATGTTGGCCGGCCATTTGTGCATTGATGTGTTTGTATAGCCTGAAGTCATATAAATTGCCCACTGGGTGCAGGGGAAGGATATTTGTTCTTTGATACAAAGAGCTTGTTTGTTAAGGACACTGAGAAGACAAAGTGTGAGTTTGTCCGTGTGTGTGTGTGGGTGGCTAAGTTTGAAACCTAAAAAGATGCTGCTTTCACTGATAAAAGAAAGCAATACCTACATCTGGTCATTCATTCCTATGTTCTGTTTCTGAAGAAAGCAGAGATGTCCTTCACTGCCTAAAATATCCCACAATCCTGTGCGTGCAGTTGGTGGAAAGAGATAAAATACTGTCTGAAGGAACAGCTGAGAGGAGTGACTTTAATTATATGTATTTTTATACAAATATGTTAATTGGGGTAACCTATTTTTACTAAGAAATAAGCGCCATAGTAACTAAATATTCATGCCTTGTCCGCTATTTGTTGCACTGTTATGACAATATCATGACAAGAAAGATATATAATTTGATCAGTGCAGAACTTTTGTTGGTCAGACAGTCATGCAGCTTATCTTAGTCATCTTAGTCTTTCCTTAAAATTGAGTACATTTATGCATTTGGAGACAGTTTTATCTAAACTGACTTATGTTCGTTCCCTGAGAATCAAACCCATGACCTTGGTGTTGCTAGCACCATCATTCTCTACCAGTCACATTACATCAAAGCTCACTTGAATTTGTCTGGCACAGAGTCCTTTCTGAATCCAGTTTACCTAGGCAGTGCCTTCATTCAAACAGGCTTTTTATTCACTGACAGGGCAGCACTGCAGTTGCCTTTAGTTTTAGACGCAGTTTGGTGTGTGTTTCTGACAGCCGCTTAGACTGCGCTTTCACTCAAAGCGCCGCCGTCTCTCAGAAGCCAAGGCCACAGCATGCGTGTCATCTGCCTGCGACACACTCCTGCTCGTCATGTGTACATGTCATTTGCGTGATTCCTGAAACATATGATCCCCCTTAGTGTCTGCAGGACAGCATGTCTGTCTGTGGCTCTGGTGACCTCAGGACGGGTGCTCAGAATGGCTGCAGGAGATGACAGATGACCGTGTGCCTCCCTTTATCTCTAACACACATGCACAGGAGCAGAGCTTTTTAAGACTACTGTCTGTGGGCCACCGGGAGGGAGGAGGGCATTCCTGAGCCTGTGAGGGAATCTTAAGAGGGTGGATGTGACACTCAAGCTTCCTAATAGCCTTGGAACTCATCTCTGCTCTCTGGCATGAGGCGGCTCTCAGCACTCTCATAATCATTATGTTCACAGGACGCTCCCTGATTGATCCACTCTACAGGCCTGAGCTGAACATACAGTGTCATCTTCAGCTCTCATTCAGCTTCCACTCCACAACAGCAAAACCACATGATGTTTAGGGTTGTTGGTAGATAGGCATGAGGAATCCACACTTCCGTTAAGTGGGTCTCTCATAATGTGGAAACATTGTCCAGTAGCATTTACCTAGTGTAATTTAATGTGATTTCCTTTACACAAATTAACCATGGTTTTATTATAGTAAAAATGTAGTAACCATGAGTTTTTGGTGTGTTGATTACCATTTGTATAACCATGGTTTTACTACAAATACCACAGTTAAACTATGGTTACTCTGCCAGATCATGGTTAATTTGTATTTACCATATAGTATAGTATAGTAAACATGTTTTTTTGGTTTTATTTGAAGTGAAACCATGCTTAATTTCATATGGGTTAGACCTTGTTTACCTGGTATTAAGTTGATCAAGTGCACAACACTAAATACAGATATAAACTGCACCAAAAAATGTTTTGTGATTGAATCTGAGGTAGTTGGATCCACATGTGACCACATGTAAAAACGTACATGTTTGTAGCATAAATGCTAATCCATGCTGATGCATCCCGGACAGCCCCCACAGAACTGAACAGGATCTGCATGGGAGTGATAGTAGAAGATGTGCTAATGGTTTAGTATAATAATCAATATTTGTTCTTATTAGAGTGCTACATCTTTAGCATAGTAACATTTTAAATGTGGGTTGGTGCCCATGTAAAGCATTTCAAATTTGTAATTTATGAGGTTCAGAGTTGTTTAGGATGCTGTCTTAGAAGCTAGCAGTATAGCAGCTCACTAGGTTTTGGAACAAGTTCCAGTAGGTTTTTAGTTTGACTCTGCATGCTCCGTGTCTTCAGCAGCTGGGTCGAGGGCTGGTGGAAACCAGTCATGTGCATTTGTGAGTAAGCCTGGATTGGGTTTCAGTAGGTCATATCTTTAGTCACCCTCCCTGTTCCTCATACACTCACACACTTTTCCAGCAATGACTCCAAGTGACATTAAGTGACCGGCTGGCCATTCTGCACTCATTATCGTGCTGGCGTCCATGTTCCAGTCAGTATTCCTGCTGCATTCATGCGAAAGACCTATTCTGTCAAATCTACAACTAATCTCTGGAATTAGTTACCAACTAGTACTGTGTCCTAACCAGCCATGTCACGACAACGTAAAAACTTGTCAATGCCATTTTGATCGGCTGTAAATGTGCAGCATTTTCACCTTCAATGTGGACGGACAAGCAGCCTGTCACTGGAATGTAGTCGTGTCTTGGCTGGTTTGGACACAGTGTAAAGCTGGTGGTCAGAGCACAAACTCCAGCTGGTTTCCACTGAGGCCTGTTCTCTCCTCAGCATGGGTCATTCAGAGTTCTGCTGGCTCTTTGCTATTTTTAAGAGTCTGTAAAGTCAGTTCTGCATTGGATGGACAGAGGCAGTGTGGAGGGATGTAACACACAGACAGCCTTTGTGTCCATGGTCTGTATAGTTATTTCATAGATGAGTTTAAAAAAATGCTTGGGTGATGTGAGGATGGATATGCAAAATGCAGGGTTCTTGTGAGGTTCTTTTTGATAGCTGGATCTTAATATGTCATTTTATAAGTGGCTGGTGAATGACTGTAGTGGCAGTACTATCAGCACAGTAATTAAGTCTAATTAAATCTATATATCTGCATATGTAATTATCATATATCTAATATACATACACAAATGTATATACACAAAGAAAAAAATCAACATATGCCCCTAAAAAACCCTGCACCATTGTGACCCATCTGTAGTACTGTGGACATGGGCAGATACTATAAATTTGGAGTGTGTGAGATAAAGAGAGCTTGCATTTGTCTGCTGGGAGTGACTCTGGGTTCAGCCCAGAGGAATGCGTGGCGTTTGCCGGTAACTGGCTTTGATCAGACATTCCTGTGGGAGTTTCTCTCTTTCTCTCTCTCTCGCTCGATTTCTTTCTTTTTTTTTTGCTGAATTACTCTCCATCTTTTCCCAGTGAGCCACATGGACAGGGGAGATTTTGAGGTAAACATTTAGTGGGAGGGGACAGCACATTTGAACAGTAGTAATCGTGTCACCAAAGGAGAGAGAGATTGAAATAAGAGGAACTAGAGGAAACATACACCACTGCTGTGCGCTGGGACTTCACTGCAGCAGTTTCCCACAGTTGTCTCGGTGCAGACCAGAAGGAACTGCCAGAGATAGAGCAGCAGAGGGAGGTTACAGGAAGAAGTGTGTTCTTATCCTTTCTGTTACTGCTGTTGCCCTTAACTGAGGTGTCACTGGGAAGGCACTACATTGCCATGTTTGAAGCGACTCAGAATGTCATGCTCAAGCCAACAGAGTCCTGGAGGGAAACCCTGCTAGACCACAGAGTCATGGACCTCTTCTTCACTGTGAGTACCAACTTAAAAATGCATTATTTAAGGGCAAAACAAGCAGAAATAGTTTTTTTTTAACCTTTGCTCCTCAGCATTTGCTTTTAAATGTTTGTTGTCTCATCCATGTTTTAGTACCTGCATCTTCTCATTCACATTTAATTCTGCTCGTTTCTTTTTCTGTTCTGCAGTAAATGTTTCTTCAAACCACGATGTTTTGATCTGATGATGCTGCATGTATTAAAAGATCAATACTGATGATAAGCAGTGAGAAAAAGTACTTAAATATCTGAACAGTGTTCTCACAGGATGTGAGTTGCAGGTTTTACTGTAAAAAAAAGAACACGCATTGCCTTAGACCAGGGCTGTCAAAGATAACAAACAAGGCCATGATAGGTTGTAAAAAAAAAAAAAAAGGTCAAATACTTTAAATAGATGCAGATGTCTTGGAGCGCAGCAGTGTGATACAGTAATAATGTATGTGTAGCAGGATATATAAGCTTTTAGAGGCATTTTAAATGACATCCAGCACTGTCACATATTTGCAAATGTACAATTTTCAGCTAAAACTCTGATGAAAATGAGCTAGTTTGTCACTCAGTGTTTTTGTGAGTTGCTAACAGCTGTAATGAGAACATTGACAGCTACAAGGTGAACTTTGAAAAGTAATAAATGGGTTTATTTTTCAGTTTCCAGATGTCGAAGATCTAAAAATGTCTAAACATTCTGAATGACCTTTGATAATTAGAAATAAATGATTATATGATATGATACATGAATGCTAATATGCTGCTTTTAGAAATAATTTGCTTCAAATAAATGTGCAGTTATACTTACAGTTTCCTTTTTGTGTACGGTTTAGTTTGCTAAAGCTTAAGTATGCAACCAAGACAGTGAGTTTTCATGTCAGTATTGTTGCTCTATCAATATTCTGTATTTAGCAATTTCGTAAGTCGTTCGGACGTGTCGTTCAAAGGTCTCTAATGAATTAAATTAGTAGCTAAAAATTTTCCTTTGCTCATTTGGTTATTAATATTAGTTGTTAAAGCCGGACTCTGGACTTTACTAACTCCAAACGACTGTGTAGTATACACTCAGCGTGAGTACCTAAGCTTTAACAAAAAAATAATTGGCCCACATAGATGTTTTTACCAAGCTGCCTCTCATCCTAAAATGAACTTTACTGTACTGCCTTAGAAATCATATGCCGTTTAATTTAATGGGTCAGTGTGTCTCATAGAAGCCAGTAGAGTGATGTCTGTAAGCACTGCATAGACAGCACATGCTCAGTTCTGATGTGTGGAACAATTCCGTCAGGTTACCCTCAGCATCAGGAATGCAGATGCCAAATAATGTTCCGCTCTTTCTCCATTACCATTACACGCTCTCTGAGCTGTCTGCTGCCAAATAATGCTCTACTTTCCACCATCAGTTCTGGGTGGTTAGTACAGCCAGATTAGCTGTTAGTTTCCTTCACTCGTCTGTGCAGTGATGGAGTCTACAAGGTGCCGATATACTGCTTCCTCATCCATCTGTGATCTTAAAACTGTACCCTAGTCTTCAACAGCGTGGTGAACCAAAAGTTCAGAGGCTGTTTAAATTTCATTTGCTTTAATCATTTACTGTTTGTTGTTAACAAACCAAAATAACAGATAGTAAATAACAAATATTTGGTTTTTAAAATAATTATAATAAAACGTTTAGATACACCTACCAATTCTTTGCTATTGTTTTAAAAGGGAAATAACAATGATTAAGGTTATTACAATTATGAAATAATTTAATGAATTTTAAAAGTTGAGTAATTGTGTAGGGAATTATGTATTTTAAAAATGTTGAACTCATACATTACGTTTTTGAATTATAGAAGAAATTATACATTTTCTATAAAACAAATTCATTTAAGCATAAACATTTAGATCAGGATCTTTTTAAGATCATAAGAAATATAAAAGTATATAAAGTCAGGTGTGTCCAAACCTAATGGGATGGGAAATAGGACATTTTGGCCCAATGTGTCCAAGCAAATACACTGTTAGCCCATGAATCTGACAGATATTTTCTTACTTTAATTTGGCATTGAATGAGGTTTTATTATTGAAAAAACATGTGGATAACATGATTTTCAGATCTGAGGAATAGTCTAGATTTGTGTCTTTCAGAATGGGTTGTTTCGGCTATATGATATTTACTGGTATTTGTAAGGGGGAGGTGTTTTTGTTAAAGGGTTAAAGAATGGTCAGCTGTCACACCCTCTGTTTGCCTTTATGTGTCTCCTTGTAGCTGTGTGTGGTGTGGTTGTTGTTTTTGTACACCCATACCATGGGTGTGTGTGTAGTAGAGTGAGTTATTGACCGAGTGTGTCAGACTGTCAGCAGCGTGTGTGTGTGTGTGTGTGTGTGTGTGTGTGTGTGTGTGTGTGTGTGTGTGTGTGTGTGTGTGTGTGTGTGTGTGTGTGTGTGTGTGTGTGTGTGTGTGTGTGTGTGTGTGTGTGTGTGTGTGTGTGTGTGTGGGTTCGTCAGCTGTTGGTCCACACTTCTCAGCTGCGCCTTGAACAGCCGAGGGAGGCGTCCAGACACGCGCTGTCAGGGTCAGAGGTGATCTGAGATGAGCTGCTGGATTATACTCCGACCCCTGAATTCAGAGCCCCTGTTAACAGCCTCCAGTTCATCTCCAGGTGGTCTTAGTAGAGAGCTAAGCTATCCTCTGAAAGAAAAGGTCTCTCTTAGTCACTTTGTTGATGCGTAACCTAAAATAAATTCTTATATTTTCTTTAAACCTAATAAAGCTGTGGCTACACTAACTAAAACCACAAACAAAATCACCCTTCAGTGGTTTGGTTGGTAGGAAAATGTTAAAGTTCGTTCTTGCACCCTTTGTCTTCATACACACTAAATTTGTAAACGATGCGTAACATTTTTGCCAAGACAAAAATGGATATATTTCCTTTAATAATTGCCTGGGTCATAATACATTCCAAAATACAAAAAAAACATTTGTATGCGGTATGGAGAAAATCTATTTTTAGGACTATTCATTTTTGTAATTTTGAAATTTGTTTTATGACAATTTATTTTATTTTTTATTATCGGGTGAATTCCCAATTCTCGATTTGTTTATTTATTGGTTTGTTTATTTAAAAAAAATTGTAAACCTGTTTTTTTTCTGCACAAATGAAGGAAGTATAACTAGTATTACTATTATGCATACAGTCTAGAACATGATGCCCCCTCAAATTTACAGTAAGGGTCTCAGCCTCCTCCTCCAATTATAGATCGTTTTCTTTAAGTAAAATATACGTTCGTTCTGTTGTAATTTCTTATTTTGCAGTGAAATGTGACCTTAACATTCCTGACTGCTTTCGGGAGATTCGCTTCCATATGTGCAGTGAGTTTGTGAAGCAGGGCTCTGATTCCTGGTTCAGAATGAGCACACGGTTTGCTTGTGGTATAAACACAATCAGGGATTGTTATGGCACTCGGGGTATAACGCTGTCATGAAATGATTGATTGTCGACCTCTGATTTTGTAATGGGATATGAACGAATGCAGCCAGAGAAATAAACTGTGAGAACAGGAGAGGGTCTAATCCTCCCCGCGGACAGATGCAAGGCTTTGTCTTTTCTCTATTAATAGATCTATCGCTTGCTTTCTCTCTCGTGTTTGTTTCGGAGAGCTACCTTGTCTTGTTTTGATTTAGATGCCCCCCCATCACCCCCACCCTTCCCCCGTCAGATTCTAACTATAGTCAGACTCAAGGCGATTGGCATAGCTCGCATGGCGTGGATGTTCTTCAACACAGCTGTTTGTTCAGAGCATGCTGCTCACAGAGCTTTGGCCTTGTGCGCTATTCTTCTCTCTTGAACTCTTTTCCTATCCAGTTCTCTTTCGCATCGACCCCTTACACCCCACCTCTCTCTTTATTTATTTCTCTCTCCCTCCCTCTCTTTTTTAGCTCAGAGGATGATTTCACACTTTGAAGATTGTGCACTTCTCTAGCGGTGAGGACCGCGCTACGGTGTGTTAGCATTCACATACGCCCCGTGGCTGACGTTCATTTGTGTGGCTGTAGGAGATGGAATGTGGTGTGGAAATGCTACTTTAGATTCTTCCACAGTCTTTCAGAGCATTCAGACGAGTCCGTCCGACTCGCTCTGGTACCTCTTCGCACGGCATCTCTGCCAGAACGTGTGGTGAACAGACGGGAAAGAGTGAGCTTGAGAGAAAGGGATTTAGGAAAGAAACAAGAGGAACCTGTGCCAAACATCCATTCTGTTCTGCTGTGCCACCACATGTTCTGCTGGTAGAAAAGAGCAGGAGAACAGAGCCCGCCCGCTCAGAAATGTTTCGCCATAGAGTCGCTTCATCTACGTACCGTTCGCTCCACACCATTCGCGGAGAGGCAGACCCTGATACTGATTACCTTGGACTGGATTGGTGATCGAAAAGCTCATCTACATTTTGATTGGCTTGGGCTACGGTGGCCTTGAAACCAAGGTGTTTATATCTGTGGTGAAGGGCTGTAGAAGGTGAGGGGTATTCAGTTCATTATTCCTCTAAGCAGAAGGTTTGCAGACTTGCGTGAGATGAGAAATGGAAGACAGATCCTAGTATCTGCGTGTAAGAGAGAGAAAAGGAGGAGGTGAAAAAGAGAGAGTATGTTTTTATATGTCAGTGAGAGGGGCTTTTTGGTATGATTCAAGGAGATTGTGTGAGACTCTCCACAGCCCGTGTGTTTTGTCAGCTGCCCATGGGCCAGTCTGTAGTTCCTCCTTGACTCTTTGAGGGGGCCTGTCTGGTTTTAACACTGCAAACCAATGTCTACAGGGGTATATATACTCTCTCTCACTCTCTCTCTCTCTCTTCTATCTATCTCTCTCTTTCAAGTGAACACTGTCTCTAACCTCTTTGCTTTCCTCTTTCTTGCTGTTTGATGCCATGTCTCCCAGGGAGATGGATTTCAATCTGTTGTTGATCTGCAATCAGCATTTTGAAGGCATTTGTTTTATTGATGGACAATTTTTATAGGATGGCTTAATCTTTGTGTGGCCTTGGCTAATGGTAGTTGTTATAATAGCAATGAAGAAAACACTTCTTATATTTTTATATAGTATATTATTAAGGAATGTTGATTATTAAAAAAAAGAAGAGATAATTGCCATCAGTATCACAAGCAGTGATCTGGTATCTGTCATGTTACTTGTGGAGCGTTTTTGGAAAAGATTAATCTCTATTATGGATTGGTTTACTTTAGTGTAATGAGTCAGGAAATGGAATGTGTTGGAGGCCTGATGCACAATCTCTCTCTCTTTCAGGTGCACAGGAAGATCAGAGAGGACTCAGACATGGCACAGGACTCTCTTCAGTGCCTGGCCCAGCTGGCCTCCATGCATGGCCCCATCTTCCCTGATGAGAGTGCTCAGGTGACCTACCTGGCTCACCTGCTGGAGGGACTTCTCAGCATGATCAACGGGTGCGTGTGTCTAAGAGAATGCGTGTCTTGCCATGTGCCACAGTTTGTGTGATCGTGACGCTTATTTAGTCTTGTTCGTTCAGTGAGAGATGAATTTGGGTCCGATTTGCTCCTGTCATTCACAAAGATATTATTTTAAATGGTGAATAAGTGTATATTAGGAGTGTTCCATGTGTGTCATAACATAAAAAAATAATAATTGTTGGCATAAACAATTTTTACAAATATTGTATTTTTTTTTATTAATATAGTAAATAATACATGCATAATATTTTAAAGAAAAATGTAATTTCTTATTTGTTTTGATTTTTGACAGGGAGATTTCCCCATATAACAGGGCCAGAAATTAACTGGGAAATAGGCCAATAATGCTACAAAAAAATAACAAAATTGCCTCTGATGTTTTGATGTGGACGTAAAAAGTGCTCTACAAGTGTATTCCTCTATTTGTAAAAAGTGATGTATTTACTTTGTACGTGCACTGGATTTTCTGTGATATAAAGATGGAATACAGTTTCTGCAGCTTTAAATAACACACACAGTCTCATACACTGCTGTTTGGAATTTGAGAAGTAGGCGTAGTGAGTCGGGGTCTCTTTCTCCACTCCCTCCTCCCTCTGTCGCTGCCATTCTGTAATCACCTATTCCTGGAGCATTTTTCCAGTTGCATCATCGGAAAACCATGCGGCAGGTCTGCCAGTCTGCCGTGATTGAACTCTTCTGCTTACAATTTAAATCCATCTGATACGGTTTAGAGCTGCATTTGGGAGCATAAGAAAAGGCAGAACTCATGTGCTCTTCCAGGACTCAAAGGGGGGGAAACACTTGTGTTCCCAGAATCCAGGAATCCAGGTAGTGTGTCAGGACTGCAGCAGCTGGATGTTGTGTGTGGAACTTTAGGTCTCTGTTGAGTGCAGCTGCAGTTTCAGGCTACCTGCAGAGCGCCTAATGTGGAATGCTGATTGATAAGCATTGAAGTTGGTCTGTGATATGCATACAGTTCATTCTGGGTCACTGTAGGTTCGCACTGTATCTCAGACCCCCAGAGACACATGAATAAGACATTATGGGACATTCTGAACATGAGTGAACATTGATGGAAGTCCTTTCAAGGACTGACATTTTACTGTACATTATTCCATTGTTATTGTTTCATTTGCTGTCTCGCATGTTTCTAACAGTTTTTGTGTTTACCTTCAGGATTGAGATTGAAGACTCTGAAGCTGTGGGCATCTCCAACATCATCAGTAACTTAATCAGTACATTTCCCCGAAGCGTTCTAACAGCGCTGCCAAACGAGCTCTTTGCCTCTTTTATTAACTGCCTCACGCTGCTCACGTGTTCTTTCGGTCGCAGCGCCGCCCTGGAGGAGGTTGTAAGTACTGCATTTGTACCACATTAGACATGATGATTCCATTTCACAGAGTTGTTGTGAACTGTGCATATCCAACTTTATCTCCAGTTTAGTTTTTCTGTTCTTGATTGAGAACAGCTCTTTCGCAGCTGTTGTGGATTTTTTAGGAATGTAGAAATTGGAAATGCTGTTTCCCAAATGGTGCACTTGATATGAAATTGTGGCCTTAGCTCTTATGTTTATTCAAAATCCACAAGACCGTAGGATGTCCCATTTATCATTTTTTGATTTCAAACAGCCAAACTGTTACCCAACAGGCCACGTGGCAAAGTGTAGACTTGGATGAGGATTTTAAGGGCTGAGAGTGTCATTTGGGACAAAATTTTTAAATGTATTATGAACCAGCAAACCAACATGTGTCATTTGTGATTCTCACAACATTTCATTTCTGCTAGTGTAGGGTCCTATAGAAAAAAGATGATAAAGATCACATTTCTGTGTCTCTAGCTGGATAAGGATGACATGGTGTACATGGAGGCGTATGACAAGCTGCTGGAGTCTTGGCTCACGCTGGTCCAGGAGGACGAACACTTCCCCCGTGGCTGCTTTGTCCAGCCGGCCGTGCAGGTCTTCAACTCCTACATCCAGTGTCACCTCGCAGCCCCTGACGGCACCAGAAACCTGGTCAGAGCATATGAATTCCCCCTCAGTTTTGTCATGCTGTAAACATGCTTTTTTTTTTGTTGAATTTGCAGTCTACCTTTCTTCTTAATTACAATGGAAAAGCATAAAGCACAACAAATGTCAAACCGTTTTCCTTTAAAGAATGCACTGGCAGTATAACAACTAGCTGTTCCAGCCACATGGGTTTGGTCATACACATACATTTATTTGCTTTTTCAGACTGCAAACGGTGTCGCTTCTCATGAAGAGGAAGAAATAAATGAGTTACAGGAAGACGACAGAGAGCTGTTCTCGGATCAGCTGGCCAGTATTGGCATGCTGGGGCGCATTTCTGCGGACCACTGTATACCTCTGCTCACAGGGTACAAACCCTCATCCCGTCATCTTCACAGACACTACTGTAAATAATTACTTTTGCGCTGCTAATCTTACATCTTTCTTTAGTTTGTTGGAGGACCGAGTCACGCGGCTTCACGGGCAACTCCAGAGACACCAGCAGCACCTCATGGCCTCTGCAGACCCAGGCACAGAGGACAGGAAAGTTCTAGACGACCTTTACGAAGACATTCATTGGCTCATATTAGTGTCAGGTCTGTCATCTCAGGAGACTTAGCGATATGTTAGCATCGAGGTCATTGTAATACATTAGGTATTTAGAATTTAGTGTTCATTCAAAGGAGATCTGAACTTGTGAAGGCATTTCAGAGCTCAGACAGCAGTGCATGTTGCCTTCCTGAGTCACATCAATTGCTGTACTTTAAACTACTAACTGCCATACTTTACTGATGTTTACTGTTGTTTTGGTGCTGTAACAGGCTACCTCTTGGCTGATGACCCCCAGGGTGAGACACCAATGATACCTTCAGAAGTGATGGAACACTCCATCAAACACTCCACTGAGGTGGATATCAACACTACACTGCAGCTTCTTGGCTCTCCCGGAGAGAAGGCCACCTCAATCCCAGGATGCAACAGGACAGACTCAGTTATCAGGTAAAGAGACCTCACAGCAGACACAGCAGTTGCACAGTATGTAATTACTTTTTTTTTAAACAAAACATTTGTTAAGTGTTACAAATTAGTAATTGTTAAGTATTGCAACGTTTCAACAGACGTACAAGAAGAGATTCTTTCAAAAGTAGAAAAATTAACATACAAGATAACATTCTGAAGGAGAAAAACATTGGTGTTTAGTATGATCACAGTATGATTCGAAAAGTAGGATGGGTACAAATGTCCTTGTATTCTGCACAACACTGCACTTTATACTATGTATTAGAGCTATAACTAAATACTACACCTGCTAGAGATTCTGTTGTACACTTTATTTAGCCTGGTGTCCAACAGTAGACTAGAAGCTAAATGTCTTTATCTGGTTATCTGACAAATGCTGTTTCCACTGGAGACTATGACAGTACCGGTAATGTTGGCTGCCTATAAGAACAATGCCTTGAGGACTGTGGGGTCTTGGTGATTTAAACCTCCTCATGTTAAATGTTTATCACTCAAATGCTGCTGGAGAGGCCAGGCGCGGTGGAGTGCAGGGTGTTTGATCTGCCCCCGGTGCTGGCAGTTCATTGGCCCAGTGGGAAATACCCTGGCACACTCCCAGTCAGGCCTGCCACGCGAACAGCAGCCCTCAAGCGGCCCCAGCGCCAGCCAATTCTCCAGCACCACTCCCTACACATTATTCAATTAGAGCCAGGCCAGGTGCTGCTCTGAGCCAGGGTCAGAGGGGAACACTAGAGGCCTGGAGTCGTGGGTGTCCAGAAGCTATTTGCAACTAGATAATGCTTGATTTCAGTTTCTATTTTCAGCTGTTGTTTTCAGGGTCTCCATGTTTTTATTGGATAGGAGGATGGTTTGATCAGCATCAGATCATGTGCATCAGATTATTTTCCGTGCTTGCAGGTGGTCGGGATTTTAGGATCATTTAAAGAGAAGCAGATATATGATCTGATTCTAATCTGATGGAAATGAAACACAGACCGGGAACTTGATGGTGCAATTTTAATGATCCAACAAAGAGTAATTTGTAGAGGCTTGTTTATGCTGTTACTGCTTGGGTCTCTTAGAGACCTGGTGGTTTTATTTGCAGAAGTCTGCTAGTAATCTGATTTGGGGTTAATGGATACTATTCCAAAACCTTGGAATGGGATAGAGGTGAGGATTGAAAGATTGGAAGGACGCTGAGCTGATGGGCAGAATAAAGATGGAGAATTTGGATGGAAGGTAGGGTGGAGGGGAAAGGCAAAGCAGAGGTCAAAGGATCTGGAGAGACAGTATGTTGATGGTGGGAGGATTTGGAAAGACACTGGGCCAAGGGATTGAGTTTCCCAATGACAGGCACCGACCCCACAGCTCTGAAATGTCAGTGGAGTTTTATCTTCACAAACAATGTGAAACATTTAAGTGAGCCACACTCAGTAGGCAGTGTGGGATGACTGTCTTCCAGTGCAGTAAGCTACTATAATTCTTTTCTTGTGTCCTCTTTCTGTTCCAGTGGAGGTGTGAGGGAATGATAGCGTTTGTTATTGTGGGCTTTTGTTGAGTCTTGGCGCATCTAGACAGAACTGCCATGAACTATGTTCCATTTGCTCCTTTCTTATAAATCTTATAAATAAACAATGACTGTCAAATTCTGTGTGTGTGTGTGTGTGTGTGTGTGTGTTTAATAAAATTGATTTACATTCTCTGTGTCTCAAGGTTGTTATCAGCAGTACTAAGAACGTCAGAGGTAGAATCTCGGGCTACGCGAGCGAGTTTAACCGAATTGCTCAGTCCTCAGATGGGCAAAGACATTGTCTGGTTTCTTCGGCGCTGGGCCAAGACATACCTGTTGGTGGATGAGAAACTCTATGGCCAAGTGAGTTGAACACACAATTTCCACCTGAAAACAAGATAGATTGAGGGTGATCAGCTTGTGGAAAAGGAGCAGGCCAACTTGTCTTAATGTGAAGTCTTCAAGGATCTCTCCCTCGGCTCTTTTCAGAAACAGGAAGAACCTGGCACCCAGCCTAGACGTTACTTTCATGTCGTTTTATGGCTTCTGTCTCGATTTCCCTGCCTGTTTTCTTCACTGTCTCTTTCGATTCTCTCCATCAGATTAGCATGCCCCTGAGCACCGCCTTTGGGGCCGACACTGAGGGGGCACAGTGGATTGTGGGATATCTGTTGGAGAAGGTGATCAATAATCTGTCTGTGTGGAGCTCTGAGTCTGAACTGGCCAATGACACAGTGGAACTGCTAGTGACTCTGGTGGAGAAGAGAGAGAGGTTTGTGTTCCCAAATGAGGGTGCATGCAGCAGCATGTGTGGGCATCAGTGAGGGCTAAATGTGTGTCTAATGGGCCAAAAGCTGTGCACGACAGCTGCTCAGTGGTTTGTGCTGATAACTTGAGTTGATGGAAGATTGTTTTTAATGTGCCCCACCTGCTGGTGGATTTGTAGCATTGCATCTGAAGATGATTTCTAAACTTTAAAAGATTGCATGTAATAGTCATCTTAATGCATGCCTTTTTTTGATAGAAACATCATTGAGTTGCGTTCATTTCATTCATATCTATAATGACCTTCATGTTATTCTAAAATCATTACAAAATCAGAAATTTATTCCATTTGATGTTTTTTTCATATCCTTTCCAATAGTTGTTAAACCTTGTAAAGAAGTGCTGTGCCAGATTTGACATTTTGACATCAGTGATGCCAAATGCCATTGGTTCTCTTATCATGATAACCGATCGTGACAGAACACATTTAAATGTCTTACCCTCTTATTTCCCATCTATGGTTCAGGGCGAACATTGTGGTGCAGTGTGAAAACTGGTGGAACTTGGCCAAGCAGTTTGCAAGCCGCAGCCCTCCCTTGCATATGCTGTCCAGCACAGTCCAGCGGACCCTCATGAAGGCCCTCGTCCTGGGAGGCTTTGCTCACATGGATTCTGACACCAAACAGCAATACTGGGCCGAGGTTAGAAAAACCTGTTAACTGTTGCAATATCATGCCTAAACATAAATGTGATTGTTGGTGAATTATACAAAATAAAGTATGGACAGTAGGTCTTTTGTGGTTCGACCTCAACCTGTATCTCCTGCAGGTTCTGCACCCACTTCAGCAGCGCTTCCTTAACCTCATCAACCAGGACAACTTTGCTCAGATCTGTCAGGAGGAGGCAGTGAAGCAAGAGATTGTTGCCACTCTGGAAGCTCTGTGCGGTATTGCTGAAGCAACACAGATCGACAATGTGGCGTCACTGTTTAGCTTTCTCATGGACTTCCTGTCCAGCTGCATCGGCCTCATGGAGGTCTACAGAAACTCACCAGAGACGGTTAATCTCATCATAGAGGTCTTTGTGGAAGTGGCTCACAAGCAAATCTGCTACTTGGGGGAGGTGAGAAATGTTCTGTGAAACATTCAGCATGCCTTGCAAACCCCAACCATTTTTAACACCTTGTCCAGTATTCTTGTCTGTGTCTAAATATATTCATGATATTAGATGTCTCCTAATGACAAGAACTCCCTCTGTATCTCCACAGACTAAGTCTATGAAACTGTATGAGGTGTGCTTGACGCTGCTGCAGGTCTACTCCAAGAACAATCTGGGTCGTAAGAGACAAGATGTAGCTGCAGAGGAGGACCAGTACCAAGACCTTCTGCTCATCATGGAGCTTCTCACAAACCTGTTGTCAAAAGAGTTCATCGACTTCAGCGACACTGGTACAGGCATCCGTACATGTCTGGATTACCAACACTCTTTCTTGCTATATGCATCCTATGAGTCCTGTATCAGGCACCATGACTCACTTGCATGATATGTAATACTGGTGTTTTCATAACAAATGAAAAATGTCTGTTTTGTACAGACGAGGTGTTCCGCGGGCAGGAACACAGTTCTGGTGCAGGACGGGCCGTATCGGCTGCTGATGTTGTACTTTATGGGGTGAATATTGTGTTGCCCCTCATGTCTCAGGACTTGCTTAAGGTAAGATTTGACTTTCAACCATTCTGCAAATCTGCTAATCAATTACACCGAATCAAGATATACCTAGAGTGCACATTATAGCCAAATCAATTGCCTCAAAAACACAGAGTAAAAGACTGTTCTAAAATACTGTCTTCCTCTGTCTCTTTTACCCAGTTTCCCTCTCTGTGTAACCAATATTATAAGCTCATCACCTTCATCTGCGAGATCTTCCCAGAAAAGATCCCTCAGCTGCCAGAGGAATTGTTCAAGAGCCTGATGTGCTCTCTGGAGCTTGGCATGACCTCGTATCCTTTTTATGCTAATTCATTTGACGTTTTAACTGAAGTGAGAGCTTATTTTATTTTTGAAACTTCTTATTTTATCTTTTGAACTCATTGAATTCTAGCAGCTTTTTAGTTTTCTTCTTAACACTCACTGCAGCATGAGCTCAGAGATCAGTCAGCTGTGTCTTGAGGCTTTGTCCCCATTGGCTGAGCAGTGTGCCAAGACACAGGAAAAGGACACACCCTTATTTATTGCCACCCGACATTTCCTTAAGGTGAGTCACACAGTGTGCCACAAGAGAGAACTTCCAAAGTGGTTATGGCTATCGGCTTGGGCCGACAACCTCAAAATGGCAAAATATTGGCCTGGTCAATATATTGGTTTATCAATGGTCATAAACCTTGTAATTTTCTGCTGTGTGAGATCTATTTGTCACTGACTCTCACTTTCTCTGTAGTTGGTGTTTGACATGCTTGTGCTGCAGAAGCACAACACTGAGATGACAGTAGCAGCTGGAGAAGCTCTCTATACACTAGTGTGCCTGCACCAGGTATGCACCAGTATTCCCACAGTTACATGCTATAATAGGGAAAACCAGTTCCTAATATACAACTACTACAGAGTTTGTGTTTTGTGAATCTAGAATTTCACAAAAGATTTATGAGGTTTTACATTTGAATTCTCGTTTAAATTCAGATCATCTGAAGACATTAATAGAAGGAAAATTAAAATGTAACTTTTGAAGGTTCTTTTAATAGTTCTTGCTGGCTGATATGTGGTATTTGACTTTATACTGAGACTTATCTATGTGGATGCAACATCATACAAATTCCATTGCAATATTAGAAATACATAATTCATAGTGTTTGTTTTCACTCATAATTCATTCTGCAACCAAACTGAAAATTCTGGGTTAACAAGACTGTATTCAGCCCATCATGTGATGTTTTTAAACATGTTTGTTTAAAGTAATATTAATTTCTTTAGGTGTCAAATTAAATGTAAAAAAATGACTCTAGAAGCTCCAAAGCACCAACTTGATTAATCACTAATTTCATTGCTGTAGTGCATTGCTGATTAGTATGTAAAGCTGCGATGAAGCAATGTAATGTTGTTAAAAGCGCTATATAAATAAAATTGAATTGAATTGCTGTAAATTTCTAAAGACCGTGTAGTTGTTGAGATGTTGTGTAATAAGTGATGGTTTGTTATAGGGGGAGTACTCGGAGCTGGTGGAGACTCTTCTCTCCAGTCAGAGGGATGCTGTGATCTACCAGCGGTTGGCAGATGCATTTAACAACCTGACTGCCAGCAGCACACCTCCAACCATGGACCGCAAACAAAAAGTGGCCTTCCTTAAGAGTCTGGAGGAGTTTGTTGCCAATGTTGGGGGGCTTCTTTGTGTCAAATAAACCACTTCCTCAAGCAACCTGTTCCCCTCTCCAACTCAAAGAAGCCTTTCACCATGCCAGACAATGGAGATGTTCAGAGTCGCACAGTTGGACTTCAGCACTGAAATGTCTCTACTCTGCCCTGAGTCTTCAGACACGCGTGCCTCCAGAGCCGAAGAAAAGCTGAGGAGAGGGGACGACCCGCCGTGATCATCTCAGTCCGATTTGAGAAGTGTTCAGATAAACATAAAGGGCAGAGGGGGAACTTTTCTAAAACTTAACCCTTCCTCTTACCTTTACACACATACACGCATTCAAACTCTCTTGCATACGTCTCTCCTTGAGTGCCTTCGTATTTGGTTTCTCATGTCTCAGATACAACTGTCTCTATGGTGACGAATAGGACAGTGTTCTCTGTGCTCACGGTGCATAGAATTGTGAGCTGCGGTTGTCATGACAACAAAAATGCCTTTCCCACTAAAACTGTAGCTGCAGGAAGGCCATTTTGGAAAAGAAACCAAATCACTTTGTGTTTAAGGGTGTATATATTTTCAAAAAGGCAAAAATGAAAGTGTTTAAGAGCAGAAAGGACTGAAAAGTTTTTATAAGATTATAGTTTCAGATTTTTTATGACTTCACCTGAAGGAAAGGGAGGGGGTTGAATTTTCTTTTTGATTGATTGTAGTTTTACTCTTTGCCGTTGTCATTTTGCCCTGATCACAGCAGTACTGTTGAAGGTGTTTCAACCAAAACAGATGTATGATCAATTACTAATGTCATAATAATCTGTTGTAGCCATCAGGGTTTAGTTTTTCCTCTAATAACTTCAGTAATGTTACATACACTAGCACACTCAGAATTGTGCTGTAGCAATAAGATACCAAAAATGAAGTGATGTCATTGTTGTATTGTCTGAAAGCCCACCTGACTTTATTTCATTGTTCAAAGCACTAATTTTGAATTGTCTGAAATGACCTGTTGTAAAAGTGTACATAAACTTGCTATAAAAACTGTCTCGGTGTGTGTGCTTGTTATGGAGATCTGTTTGACAAGCCAGAACGGGTTCCTATGGAGGACGAGAAATTGCGCATCAATACGCTGAACGTGAAAAAGGAAATTACCTTCATGTCGAAAACTTAAAATTTTCCTGTATTTTATACATTTCTGCATTGACCTTTCTCACATTTAAAGTCATCGCGTCGTTCAATACGTGTTAAATGTGTGTGGAGTTGAGCGCGTTTGTTCCGGCTCGGCCACCGTAGGACAGAAAACGCGTGAACGGTTTGCTGTAGCCTGTCTGTGCGGAGTCTGTAACTTACCGCTTCATGCTGATTTAATGTTGCAGATCTACTCCTAACCTAAGTCGTGTTTTCTTTCAGCATATCTCGTTTGATCCACGCTTTGTTCCGTGTCGTTTTGTTGTGAAAGGTTTGATATCATGAGTGACGGTGAAGACGATGCGCCGCAGCTCTCCGCCGAAGCGCTTGCAGCGTTGCAAGAGTTTTATGCCGAAAGCGGAAAGCCGGTGTTTGGACAGGCCACAAAACCGACTGATATCTTCTCTGTGGGTGCCGTGGAGGAAGACTGGGTATAGTTTATATAGCACGATCGTGTGTCGTCGTTTTAAGCATGTGGATGAAGTGCTTGGATGGTAAATCTTGACCGAATACTGTTCTTCAACAGCATATGAGTCAGTTCTGGTACAATGAGGAGACGGCCACTCGGTTAGCAGAGGAAGTCCTACAGCAGGCAGGAGAACATGGGAGGTTGGTTTCAAGCTCATTTGGGCAGGTTTTATATGAGTGCAATGCTGCCTGGCACATGCATTTAACAGTTCACCAGAAGCTCAGATGTGTGTTGTGGGCCATTGTAGCCTGTTGATGAAAACTGGGCTGCAAGCAGGCCGCAGGTTCAAACCACCGCACATGAACTACTGTTTCATAATGACAAGTGTATGCAGGGTTTTAAATAACGATAGACATGGGGTTACACCACTACAGATCTAACACATCTGATTCAGGTCATTAGTAGAAACTGCAAGACCTGACCTGGGTGTCATATATAACAATATCAAATGTTATATATCTTGGCTGTAGGATAGCTTGTGTGAGCGCACCAAGTGTTTATCAAAAGCTGAAGCAGATGGAGTCCGAGAGGTCGAAAGGAGTCTCGGTTGTTTTGCTGGAGTTTGACCAACGTTTTGCAGCATATGGGGACGAGTTCATCTTTTATGATTACAACAATCCTCTGTGTCTACGTGAGGATGTTCTTCCTCAGAGCTTTGACATCGTCATCGCAGACCCTCCCTACCTGTCAGAGGAGTGTCTCAGCAAGGTGGCGCTCACCATTAAATACCTCACTAAGGGCAAAATCTTGCTCTGCACAGGTGAGAGAATCAGTTATAACTGGACCATTAAAGTAATGCATGTAGGCATCATTAATATTCCACCAGAAAAGTCCAAGATAGTTTTTATTAAGCTATAAAGAAGTGCAGATTTTTTCAAGCTGACATGCTGGAATGAAAAAGGCATGTGACCCACAGATGTTTGTGTGGATCTGCACAATGTTTGTTGTCTTATTCATGACCTGTGTTCTAATCTTGACCATATTTATACAGGAGCTATTATGGAGGAGCATGCAGTGAAACTTATGCATCTGAAGATGAGCAGTTTTTTACCAAAACACAGTCACAATCTGGCCAATGAGTTCCGCTGCTACATCAACTATGGATCAAGCCTTCTTTGATTAAAAAAAAGGCCTCATTTTGGACACTTAAATATTGGCTTTCTGTTCAGACATCAGCAGATGATTATTGTGAACAATTAATACTCTCACTCCAAGAGGATATTAGCGGGATTCAGATATTACAGTGGAGAATTTGGCTGTTCATCAAACATCTGAGATCACTGTCTTTGATTATGCTTTTGGCTGATCTGTGGTTTTAGTTACACATATCTTTTAATGCTTGTAGTCATACAAACAACAGTCAAACTGTCAAACAATTTAATATCAATGCATTAAATGGGCTTACAAATAAATCTAAATGTATTGGTATGTAGTGTACTATATAGATTTTTGGTGGAAACAGTGTATAAGTAATCATAAAAGGACCGTCACAAACTCAGATTAAAATGTTCTCTTGTAAATGATATACTTAAATGGTTATGAATGGAATTTGTGCTTGTTTTTAAAAGAAGCACAAAAATCCCCTTTATCTACACCATGACACTGACCAGCTTTTTCCAAGTATTTTGGATTTGTAAATGGTTATTTTTTGGCACCAAAAATTTTCCTTTTGCTTGGCACTCCAGACTAGAATCTGGAACTGTGAAAGATTTTGGTTTGCGCTCTAAAGAGCAGATTCAGTTGTGAAGAAAGTCGATCTAGTTAAAATTGCAGAATTGTAAGAAAAACGCACAGTCCATCAAGTTTTTTTGAAGGTGAAAACTTTGGTTTTAGGCACCACTCTTTTAGCGCTTGGCTTGCCATTTTGGGTTTTCCTGTCTTTTCCCAGCAATGGCACGCAAGTACAACCCACGGCGACGGACACGTAGCTTTCAATATAAGAATGACGACCCCCGACACACGAGCCGACACGGCGCAGCACGACGGTGGGGACGAACACTGGGGCGCTTCGGAAGCGGTCACTCTCCTCCCCGTTTGGACCGGTCAGGCATCCCTTACACAAACAATATGCCTCCGGCAGAAATCGAGGGTACCTCGCTGGATCGTGGGAGATTCTCGGTTCAATAATCAAACAGAAAAGTGTCATTTTTCATGCCACACATAAAACAGGGTTGCTATTCAGGCAGGTCATCTAAAAGATTATAACACAAGATGATTATATCATCACAAATCAAGGTTGCAATTGTCCAGCAATCAAAAACAGATTGCTGGAATGCGTTGAACAGGTAAGCAGATTTTTTTACTGCCACCTACCTGTACGCCCAAGGTGACAGGCTGAGGAAGTTTACGGGGGTGCGTGATCTGTCACGGGCCAGGCGACCCGCTGATGAACAGGTGAGGTTCTGGCGATCCGGAGGGGCGATCTGAAGGGTGTGATGAAACGCACTGAGCACCCCGACCGACAGTCTCCCGAACATCTGCTCCAGAACCTCCTCCGGCGTGTCCAGACAGGAGCGAGTCTTCTGCGCTCTCCTGGACACCTTCGGTCCCCGTTCACCCAGCGCGCCCCCGGTACACACGGTCAGCAGAAGCGCCAGAATAATTCGACTGTCCATTTTCCCTTACACTCTAAATCCAGTTTAGTATCAGCTCAAATGGGAATTATTAACAAATCTTTAGTTGGCTCTTTAACAGATTGTGTGTGCGATCTGAGTAAACCTCCCAACTGTTGCGTAAAGCGCATCTCATCCGTCTGTCCCCTGAATGCGCTCCGGCAACTTTCCTCTCAGACACTGGGCGGACTATTATACTAATTAATAAACGCTTATGGATCAAATATAAATACATCATCTATACGAATAATTGTATATTCTCATATCTCATTTTAAGATAGATACTATAAAGATGTTGTGAAAACTCATGTTTTTGGCGGAAAGCTTAGAAATCATTCCTGGTATTTAGGCGACTCTTGGGAATTATTACACAAAATTATTTCATACACCTGTATGGTTTAATGCTCAAGCTAATAAATATTCACGTAACTACTCGCTTTCATTTTACAGTATGCAGTACCTATAGCACAGTCAAACTGAATGTTTGAATCTCTTTACATTTCAATGCATAAAATACATATATATACATGTACATGTATATCATATATATATATATATAGTATATATTATATATGATAGCATATATAAATAAAGCTAAGTAAATTGAGATATACAATGATAATATACTCAGGAAACATTTTTAACACTATTCATGGATGAGCCGAAAATGCAAACAATTTAGCTTCAATGAAAAAATTAATTGTACTGGACAAATGTTAGAAATAGACATTCCACCGAAAGAAACTGCAAGAACATAAATCCTGCATATCACTCAGGCAGTAGGTCATCTCCCAGCTCTTCATCAGCAAACTCATCTTCCTCAGCACGCCTTCTTGCTGCAGTCTTTGGTCTCTGCATTTGAGGCCCCAACGGATCGACATAGGAAGCATCTGAGATGATTATGGAGCGACAGATAACTAATGAGAACAGGCAAGGAGAATAACACTCTTCCCTTCACATAAACCAAAGAAACTTGGCTTTTTGGGTAAACCAACCTATCAGCCAAAGCAATACAATTAAAAAATGTGATAATGTAATAAGGAATGTGTCAATAGTCAAGCAAGGCTCAGTGCTTTACAAGCTTGTAGCAACTGTCCGTGCATTCAACCTATACATTTTTTCCAGTGCATTTAAATCTGAGCATCAAACCCATAACTTTGCCACTGCTAGCATTATGCTCTGCCAGTTGTGATACACAAAGCTTACTATCATGTTATTTCCCAAAACATTTTATGTTTCTTACCTATTTCCTGCTGAGTGGCCTCATATGGCTCATTGGACCCTGGAAGTGTCTTCAGTTTAACGCTCAGCCTTTCACCCTTGGCACTGGTGCCATGGCTGCTCTGTCCACTGTCTGAGAAAGCACAATCAAAGCAGGTAATGTTGGTCTTGCAAACATGTCTGGAGTGAAAATTATTGCACACTAACATTTGATCAAATGTTAAAGTTCTGATTGCATGAAAAGGGCATTTACATTTAGAGATGCCACTGTTGATACTATAAGCCATGCAAGTATGTCACACAGATGTTAGAATGCTAGTACAAATGCATGAAAAGCAACAGTTTCGGCTTGTACTTTGGCAAATGTTATAGAACACAAAAAGTCAAATGAATAAAAAATTGTGTCTGATCTCATATCATACACATAATTGAAAGCATTCAAGTTTTACAAAGGCAGTGTCACAGCTGGGTTTCATATCTAAACTGTGATGACAGGAACGGAAAACTAAGGGACAGAAGAGAGACTAGCAGCTCTGCAGAGTCTGGCATCAGGCAACCACAGAATCTCCAGTGGCAAAACATTTGCTAACATAGTTGTCCCCACATCTCCCTAACATGGGACAAACTGGAAAATCAAGCCAAACACGAACATGGTTATCACAAAGTATCTTTTAATGTTCACTTTAAACTACATTAAGATATCAAGCACTTAAATGGTGCGTGGTGGTGTTCCGGAGTGCACATGTGAAATTCTGCACTGGTTTATTTGCACTTTGTGCTGTGCAAACAGAAAGCAGTGGAGGGGCTGGAAATACTCTGTCACACAGTGAGAGTGGGCTATTCCCTGAAAATACTGGTTTTGGCAGCAATGACACTGTCAGGCTTCTACACCACATGTTTGTGTTTTATTGTGTTGCGATTTAATTTATGTCCTTGGATCTTTAGATGCTGCATCATTTAGGGGAACTTAAGGCATTAAAATGGCACTTTGGCATATCATTGTGTACTCAACCACTGGATCTGAAGTTTTCCATAATGCTTGTGGCTGTATGTGCTAAACAAAGTCTTAATTTTTGTTTGATCATCTGAACTGCGAAGCAGTATACATACCTCTGCCCTGTTCCAGCACAGGGCTATATTTAACATCAGTGCGAGAAACTGCAGTCAAAACAAACAAAAGAGAAGAAAACAGAGCTCTGAGGATAGCAAGAAGAAGCTGGACAGAGAACTCAGAGCTGGGTGAGGCCTACACAACAGAGGTTGCACCATGCGACAACATCAGAAGACAGTAGTGGATTATTAGCATTAGAGAACAATGCCTCTGTTGACCTCCTCTGTCGATTAAAACTGTAAACTTAGCATTGTGTATGGAGCTCAGTTAGGACTGCAGGGCAGATTGTGAGGAATGAATGGTATTTGCAACAAGGCTTGCTAATGGGCAGAGTGGCAACAGCCTATTTGTGCACAGAATGCAATGGCATTGTTTCACGATTCTAGAGGAAGAGCTCATAAGCTCCTGTCTGTGTCTGTAGTGTGTGCTGTCATACCACTGGCTCTCAGAGGAGGAGTATTGATGGGGCTTGAGCTGCTCCCTTTCAGAAGAAAAGACAATCAGAGAAAGAATAACAGAGAGAAAGATTACTGACAAAAAGATACGGAGACTTACAACAAAAGAAACAAAATTGATAGAGTATACTTCTGTTTTACCCCATTACTATCTAAGATGACTTATTCCTGTGGTTGTATACTGTTTAAATAGTTGTGACATTACTTATACTTTTGTTTAAATAATTTGCTAAAGAATTCTCTGCAGTTCACCTTTATAGTTAACATGATTCATGAATAAATTCATATTATTTAATATATGTCTGCAAAATTGCACTTATGGGGCGTGGGAAAAAATTAAAACCAAACACTTTTTAATCACTTTTTGAATGCTACACCCAAGTATCTTCAGACCAGATCTGCTCTATTTTTACATAAAGCAGTGAGCGATCCTACCACTGAGCTTCTTGGGGTTTGAGCCACTTCCTAGCATGTTTAGGAGTCATGAGAAGAAAATATTGGGGGGGAAGCAGTGAGATAAAAAAAAAAAAGGTTAATAACAGTCACTTCTTTGATGTACTGCAAGACTATTAAAAACAGAATCACTTTTAGACCCAGAACTACCTGAAGCTGACAGCTGAACTTCACCCTGAAAAACATCCACATCTGATGTCCCAGAGAGTAAAGAAAAACAATTACTATTATTACAATATAATATGCTATACAATGAATATCTAATTACTGTTTCTGACCTTCTACTATACAACCACAAACTTAAAGGGGATGTGGTTCTATAAACCGTGCGATTTAGATCATTCCCTGAACAACACATCTATGGGATACAGGAAATCTAGCCTATCTCCATTAATTGTGTCCAGCAGGAGCCACTCTATTAGAGGAATTACAGTCATACCAGAGGGTTTCTTAGGGAGAGTGTGTGTAAGGTTAGAAGTGGTTCCTGTTTAGCATATTGTCAAGAGAATCAGATGGCAGATTAAGATCAATGGAAAAAGAAACATTTAAAAGGAAAATAAAAGCTTTAATTTATTAAATGAAGAGTATTTTCTTCAAAGGTTAATCAGTACGTTGAAAATGTCCACTCACCACTGCCAGCACTGCCTTCCCTCCGACTCCGAGCGCTGCTGTCCCTTCCAGACCTCACCCTCTGTCAGACCAGACAAACACAATCAGTGACACAGCGTCAGATGGCAGGAAATGGTATAGATATTAGCAGTTAAATATTGGTTATTTTTCTAGCTCTGTTTATGAACATACAAAGCAAACATAGTTGCTTCTATTCGTTGTCCAATATTAAGAAATAAGGTAGAATATTTATTAATCTTCTCTTTTCAGAATGCAGCTACAGTAAAAAAAAGGAAGGTAAGATCCATTAGGGGTCATTCCAGTAAATGTTAACCCTCCACACCTGATTTAGTAGCAGTTGTTTCACCTTCAAGACAATTTTATGCAGGATTCAAAGTTATTTACTCCCACTAGTTTATTTAATTCCATTTATCACACTAAAAGGCAACATTTAAATGGATCCAGCAGTGAGTACCTGCTCTCTGATCTCCTTCATCTTCTCAACTTTCTTGAGTTTGGTGGCATAATCCTGCACCTCTTTTAGTCCCATATCTGTGCACAGCCTGACCAGGAAGCGCAGACCTGCCCGAGAGAGAAACACATGAGATACAGAGACATACAGATGACAGATGAGAATCATAAGAAAAGAGAAAGGAGTTGTGTTGAGTACATTCAACATTTTCTGGAAATTTCCGATGAATGTCCTTGTAAGTCTCAAGTGCCTTCTGATAATTCCCTGAAAAACAAACATCATAAATGATGACTTCCTCAGATGTCAACTGTTTGAAAAATGTGTTAGTGTCAAGTTGGGCTGAAAAAAGCTCATACCACTTCTCCTGTAACAGCTGGCCACCATCAGCTGCCACTTCACCTGCGTTGGTCTGAAATTAATATACACACATCCATAATGTATATGCAAAAACAAATGCAGAATTCAATAATGACAGATGATGGCAGATTTCATGAGTAACTTACTGAATGAGGGTAGCTCTCTCAAAAAACTGAATTGCTTTCTCACAGAACTGGGTGTCAATGTAATATGCTCCCAACCATTCAATGACGCTTATATTTGAGGGAAAATACCTGTATGACTGAAACAAACCAAAAAAACTAATCAAAAATGTTGCTTCAGTTAAAGGGATAGTTCACCTAAAACTGAAATATCTGTCATTACGCATTACCTCACTTCATTACAAACGTGTATGTTTTCTAACTTTTGGGCAACAGGAGATAGTCCAAACTGCTCTTTTCCATACAATAAAATGGGGGTAAATGGGAGTAAATGATGACAAAACTTCAATTTTTAACTATTCTAAATGAATTACAAGATAACTTTTAAGATTTTACCCCTAAACAAGGCCAAGCAGAGATAAAAGATTTCTTTTATTCAAAATATCATAACACTGTTGTTTCTGTGAAATATGAAGCAGTGGTCTTTGTTTACCTCATAATAATACTGGAACGCTTGTGATTTATCCCCTTCATTGTCATACAGATCTCCCAGTTTGGCCAGCACCTGAGCATCTGTTGGGGTCACACTGGTGAGCTGCATCAGCCACTCAATGGCCTGGTGAGGGTCCTCCAACATCTCATATCTAAAGTTGCTTAAGAAAATTAACCTACACTTACCATCCTCATATTACTGTATGCTATGCTTTGGCTATAGTTGAGTGAGTTTTATTTAGCATCACATAAAATTTTGAATACCACAGTTACATACAAATTCAAGTTAATATTCAGTGAGTAGATCATTATCGCAAAATAAAGCACACCAAGGTGATCAGGACTGGTTGCCTGAGACGATGGTGAATTATACAGTTTGGTGTTATACACAAAATACAAAACAATTTGACTGCAGAATGCCATAACTGACCAATGAGAATAATCAGAAAAGGAAGGATACAGACTAGCCAGCTGATACATGACTTGAGCACTGTTTCTGAGGATAGCGTGAAGCTTGTGGAAACATTCCAGGGCTTCCTCCAGTCTACCCAGCCTCTTATATGTCAAACCTGCAAGAGAAAACCAGGTTTGAAATCTGCTTTCAAAAGATACATATACACAAAAAATTTATCATCTTGGTTTCAATAAAGAAACATTCTTTTAAGAATTCCACTAATCAAAAATGTTATAAAAGGTAATCATTCTGCAGAAAAAATAAAGTTGTATGAGGTAAGTAAAACCACCATTTTTGGGTGAACTGCCCCTTTAAGAAGTCACGATAATGACACACCCAAGTTATAGAGAGCCTCAGTGCAGGACGAATCATTACGAAGAGCCTCCTTATAAAACTCTGCTGCTTTCTCATAGTCATCCTTCACAAACACTGTGTTGCCTTTGTTGATGAGGGCAGCGGGGTTGTAACGGTCAGCGCTCATGGCCAGCTCAGCATAGCGGTCAGCCTGATCATAATCCTTCTCCTGAGGAACACACACAAACAGGTAGATGTAGACAAGAGCATGTTTATGAAGGCCTGTTTACACAACGTAATCAATACAACAATAGTTGGTTCTCTGAACTCACCAAAAAGTACAGAAAGGAAAGATTAGTGGCGGCAGCACTTTTTACCCGACTGTCCTTCTTCTCAAACATCTTTAGCGTCTCCACTGCCTGTACACAAAATAGAAGACTGTGATTAATCACATTCATAGTGATTCTGGGAAACTGAATTTAGGCATATGATCAGTTACTACTGAGGTTTCACGATCATTCTTAGCATAATACTTAAATACATTTGAGTAACAATAACATTTCATTCGCTTCTACATATAATAAATCCAAAGCAACACAATACAATATCAGCACACATGTACGTTAAGGACTACTGCAGACAGACACACACACACTCTCCAAAAACACAAACATACCTCAGCCTCAAGAGTCATGCAGATGGACAGATAATAAAAACAAAAGACAAGTGAATGTGAACTGTGTTAAAAGACAGAAACAAGGGTTCCACACAGACAAGGAGCATTATGGCCCTGTTCTGTGGAAATATATCACAAGTAACACAATTAAATTGTGTATCTGCAAGGATACCTATCAGTATACCTGTTTGAAGTCCCTCTGTCTTAGGTAAGTAATAGCTTTGTTGATCTCCAAGTCATTGGCCAGCTCCACATATTGTGAACCCTTCACCATATCTACACACCTGCAAAGGGACCATATTAAATTGAAGACAAACAGTATGGACAGTTTATCTAAATCTGCTGCAAGCTGTTTTAATTAGTTCAAATGAACCATTATAATTCAAAATAAATACTACATACTGTACTACACATTTTTCAAGGAATGTTATGGAAGTGATTGCACTACATCGCCCTCTTGTGGAACAAAAAAAGGAATAACTCACCAGTCAAACCCTGCTGCAAATGACGATTCTATGGCTGGAGCAATAAGCTTAGCTGAGGTCATGATGTATTTTTCTGCTAGCGCTTTCCTAGAAGGAACAAGCCAGGAAAACTGCTGATAGAACCGATGCAGATTTCCTGAAACATAACTGTAGTCGTACAGTGCTAAGAAAATGTATTAGAATACCTCTCCCTTTCCATTTGATGAAGTTTATCATTCTTTATAGCCTCAATCACCATGTTTGCATGAGTGTCATCCTAAAATTAAAAACAGACATTTAAAAACAAAACAAAACAAAACAAAACAACAATAACATAGAAATTTAATAATACACTCACATTTGAAGGAATATACTTGTCTTCCTCATCAATACCAAGAGGCACACAGATAAGCTTCTGAAAAGCTTTCTTCATCCTTTCACGGTCTCCGATGGCATAATAACACAAGATGAGGTTAAAGCCCGTCTTTATGTTGGGACTCTCACTCATGATGTACTCAAAGGAGGTGATGGCATCTGAGTACTGACCCATGTGTATAAACACAACTCCAATATTCTGCATGATCTTGATCCTAAACCAAATGAAAAATTTAATCCACATTCAAAATCATGGTAAACTGCTGACAACTTGTATTAATTAGTAAAATCTAAATAAGTACTGAAGAAATACTGACCTCATTGCATTGTGGGCGTTTGAGATCTGATCTAAAGCCATGCGGTAAAATTTGATCGCTTTTGTGTAGTTTTTTTGCTTGAAATAGATATTTGCCATATTCACTTTTAATCGTCCTACAGTAGAGAGAACAGTTTAAAGAAATGGACACAAGAATGTTTCCAAAACATTTCTGTTAAGTAATAACAGCATTAAAAAGGTTATTTTGAAAGTTTGTTTGAAAAGCTTTTTAGATGTTGTACTGACATTATTGTTTGGTTATATTCAAACTTCTTTTTAATTCTGTAACATTTTAAAATTGTTCCACTAACTACTCAAGAATGTTTTTTGATATATGATATATGTTAAAGAAATATTCCGCTAACTGTACTGCAAGAACACTTTTGATAACTTTGAGAAAACGTTAACCAACATTCTGAGAATGTTCCCTGTTAGGTAGGTTAAGTTCATTCATCAGTACTGTGACTGAACATTAAAACTGAACACATTTGATATTCCCTCACCAGCATTACTGAACATCTTATTCTTCACAATGACTTGGTAAGTGTTCAGGGCCTCGGTGTACATGTCATTGTTGGCATACTGGTTTGCTAAATTAAACAGCACCTTAACAGACAGAAATTGCATCATATGAATCTTCAGCAGGAGCCACAGAATCCAATCAAGAGGTGGACTGTACATCCATGAACTCACAGAATAGGTCAGATCCAGATTGATGTGGTCAGCAGTGCCTGTTTGTTCTCTCTGTCTCACTAAAGCTCTTTCCTTCCTGCCCGCCTCCTTGGCCTTCTCTAGGGACTGTGGAAAAATGACAACTCAGCATCTCTTCCAAACATGAATTCTTTATATTCTGATAGCATGTGCATTGTGGTATTATTACTGCTGAGTGCTGAAGGTGAGAGCAAGAAAACTCACCAGCTGCAGATCCCCATGTGCATATGCAAAACAGCTCTCCTCTATCAAATCATTTACCTTCTTCTCTAAAATCTTTATCTTCTCCTCTGGACTGAACAAAAAAGTCATAGTTAAGAGAGTTAAGACTGTGACACAAGTTAATGAAATAAACTGTTGTGCCAGTCAGTTCCATGTGATATCTAGAAAACTAAACTTCTCAAGCACAATAGAACACCACATACGTGTCTTCATTCTTTGTCTCTAATGGAGGTGCTGGTCCTTTTGACTGTCCCAGCGGATCAAACGCAGAGCCTGGAAAGACCATTCAAATGAAGACCTTGAGAAACCAGTATGTCCCCATGCTTTTCATCTTGTCTGAAAAGCTCAGAATTAAAAAAATTATATAATTAAGCTTCATGGATGATATGACCTTTAGCCAAAGCTGAAGAATATCCTGCTGCTCGCACTGCAGTCATGGGACGAGCTGCACCATCCTGTATATCACATAAAAAGACACAGAAAATGAACACAAATTCATGGCATGTAACGCAAACAAAATAACATCACAAGAGATCCCACCTGAACAGCTCCAGTCATTGGCCTTCCCATAGCAGTGCCCACCGGCATTCGAGACTAAAATTAAATTAAAAAAAATAAATTAAAACATTAGAAATATAAACCTATGACAATAATATATGAAATAACATCCATACACCAACAGCTTAACCCAAATTTAGCATCACAATTACTTCATGACAGGTCATATAGACTGAATATAAAGTATGGACTGAATTTAATGTCCGAAATGTGCTTGCTTTTTTCTAGTTCTAGACTATACATTCACTCACCTGTAGAAGCCTGACACCTTCGCTGCCCTGACTGCTTTCTTTCTAGTATTTAAGGCAGCATATATTCTCACATATTATCTCTCTATCATTAAAAGCACAAATCTTTGACTCAGAAATGCATTTGAATTACTCTGCATGTTCTACTCACTCCATAAGATGTTCCAACTGGTCGCCCTCCAATAGCAGTGCCAGGAAATTTTGCTGTCATCTAAAAAAAATTAAGTATCTATTATTGATGAAGCAAAACAATGATGTGCTTGTCCATCTGAATAAGAACTTTAGGGGCTCCATGAAGTAAGACCAGTAAGACTTACAGGTGGTCTTCTTCCATGACTTGTCCTTACTGCCTGCTGAAAGCCAACATCATTGTGAAGATCCTGCGGAGACACAACAGCCATGATGCATAAAAGAATAAAAGACGATTTTTTTTAAATCAAGTGCAAGACTGAAGTTGATGTACTTTTTACCTCTGAATCAAATGTTGGATTATAGTCATTATAGCCTGTATAAAGATCATCCTCCTCCTCTGGGGCTAGATGCACGTTTTCCATTATCTGTTCAAACACATCCAAAACACATGCATGCAAATCTCAGCAACTAGCATACAGCATAACACAAATGCAAATACAACAACCGCTATTGCATTTAATCCGTGTCAACAATGGTGACAGTTACTTATATATCCAGACGATACAGTGTGCACATTTCGAGTAAGCAAAAAGCATCGACGCTTACAGCTTTAACATATTTAAACTTTGAATAAATATGTTAGTTACTAGCATAATGTCAGGAAATACGGATTTCCTGAACAGTTTGTGTACGTAGTTCGCGACCAAACGCAGAACCGCAACCGTCGACATTATTCTTAGTCTTATCATTATGTCTGTGATTTGTAGATTATGATAGTTTAACTCGCCTTCCTTGCGTATTGGCGGAATTTGTCAAACCAAAAATCAAAATAAATTCCCGTTTAAGATAAATGCCCGCGTCTGTAGCACAGCTAGCTAGCTTGCTACGCTGAATTTACTGGCTCGGTTGCTAGGATACAGAAACGGGTTGCCATAGGCTACGAGCGATTTCACAACGCCTCTCTTTCGGTGGTTGCATTTATTACGGTTTCACCATCCAGAATTCGTAATGTTTGTTTATTTACCTAATAAATATATTCACTTTCTAAGCGAACTAACAGGACAAATGTCTACTGGCTAACGCGTCGCGATTAAAAGATAATAGAAAGCGCACTTGTATTTTGTCTCGCGTGAGACGCCGTAGCACGTGACCGTGTTTAAAGATGTTGGAGGTGTTGTGATGCGGCTGACGGCCTCTGCATGCCAGACTTTGAAATGCAATAAAAGAAAAAATTATTACAGTTATCGGGAGGTCAGAGTTTGTTTTTTAGTCAGTCTGTCAAGCTAAAACAATGTTGTGAGGCTGATAGGTTGTCGTATTTATCTAACAGAATGGTTCTGTGATTTCTTTTTAACTCTGCTGTGTCTGATTGTGACTATGGGTAGATGTTTAAAATACCTGTCAGGTGTTGCCTCTGAGAAATGCAATGGTTTTGGCCAAACTGAAGTAAACCTGATCAAGTATTGTGTTAATATAGTGTAGATTTGCTCTGTAGGTCTCCAGGTGCACATTGTCTCTACAGATGTTTGGAAAGTTCATCCAGATTTTTTCACAGGATTTTTTGCATGCATGCATATCTTTAAATCTATGCATTCTAATTTGTCAGGCAAAATGCCTCATAGTTATATTTGGCTTATTAATGTTTTCTGTCTTTTTCTCATTTTATCTATGTTGCATTATAAAGTGGCATTATTGGCCGCTCCTGGGCCATGGTGTTTCTGAGTGGAGGATACAAGGTCAAGATGTTTGACAACAAACCAGGGCAAGCTTTACGGTCCATCACAGAGATCAGGTCAATGAGAAAACATCTAATGGAAAAGATACATTATCTGTATACACGTAAATGAAACAGTGCATTACTTTAAACATACACAACTGTAGCTCAATGAAAGTTTTTGCTTTGTTCAACAAACACACCTCCTTCATGTCTTGGTTCATGTCTTTTGTCAGCAGAGGGAGTTGTTGGTCTTTTTGTCTTCTAGCTATAAATCTAGTTGCTTTGGTTAGATTACTGTAATGACAGATTAAGATTACACAAATCATCTCCTGTCATAAATATGATCTGAGTCACTTAAACTGCAAATAGAACAAATAGCAAAAAGTTATTAAGGGCCTTACTGAAATGCTCAAACAGGGTAAACTGAATGGAATTTTAAAACACTTAACAAGCACAACAGTTGTCTTACAATCATAAACCATTAACTTTTTATTAAATAATTGTAATTGGACAGAATTTAGTTTTATTACCACCTGCCCGAATGTTGCTGTATAAGCAGGATTAGTTCTGCACACATTTTGCCAAAACTAAAGCCAAACACTGTGTTGCAGGAAACAGATTGAGGAGCTTCAGCAGGCCAAAATGTTGAGAGGAAATCTCACAACGGCAGAGCAGTTAGGTCTGCTCAGCAGTCATGATGACCTCCAGCAGGCCATAGAGGGAGCTTTCTTTGTTCAGGTAGGGTTACCCCACAAGCATAGATGACTTCCTGTTGACCAGAAAATGAGACTAGAAAACAGAAGCCAAAAATCTCCCTGTTACACTATTATGAAAAGAACAGAAGTATCAAGAAGGATGAGTGATTGCGTGAAGAACAAATCAATTATTCTCTATTTAATCGTTTAGTCACTGTTCAAAGCTCATGAAACCAGAACAATCACATCTGTGCATTCACTTCTAAAAATGGTAGAATATCCCACAATGTCCTTAATGATAGTGTGATCAAGTATTAGATCGTGTTGTGCACTTAGGTTCCTGCTTTCTGTGAGAAATTGCTTGTTTTTGTGTACCGTTGACAGCGGACAGTTTCTTTTTGTTGTAGTTTTGATGACATCAGTATGCCATCATGCCATAAAGTGCTGGTGTGTGCTGAAACCAATGAGTTTACACAGACAAAGCTTTATTATTTGTTGGTTACAGTAGTTTGTGTGCTTGGGATTGCTGTCCATCTTCTGCTCCAAAATCTTCCCATTCTGTTGCTTTTCCTTGTTCTTTCTGCTAAATCAATAAAAGCTTAGCATTCACGTTTCCCACATTACACTTTCTTTTATTGATTCCTTATTCGTTCATGTGTATTGATAGTGAAAATGTGGCTACAGCTTCAGTTATGGTACAATTTATTCAGTAACCTGTGCTCATTGTTAACCATTGACTAATCTTATCCTCTATGTTGTCTGTCAAAAGGAGTGCGTGTCTGAGGACCTGGAAGCCAAGCAGACAGTCTTACATTAGTTGGGGAGTACAGAAAGTGTGATTCTCAGTAGCTCCACTTCCTGTTTAATGCCAAGCAGCATGTTCTCCTGGGTCCAGAACCGAACTCAATGTATTACATCTCATCCAGTTAGTGCTGGTAATAGTCTGTGAGTTTAAATATACTATACACCACAATGTTTCATATGCTTTCACGACTATATAATTCCTTTTGCCCTTAATATATTCAATACATTAATTCCAATCAAATTTGCTTGATCCTTTGTTAAGACCTTTCAGATTTTCAGTAAAATGTGCTCATGAACTTGTAAAAATTGAACAGGGTACTATACTTAGATTGTGTGGAAATGCAAAGCATTTTAAGGGCAGTTTTTCTTTAAATAAATTGCACATAAACTTGAACCATATAATTTTCCATTTACGTTTTCAAATATTTTTCACAGACTTGCATTAGAAAAAGATTATTTAAGGAATAATAGACAGCAACAGGGTAGGATTGGCCAGCAGCATTTTAAGGCGGGGCTTGATTTAATAGTTTTATTTGCTATTTTATTATATTTACAAACAAAAGGTTTATTTATTTGGATAAATCATATTTTCTTGTTAGCCTAGCTACTGATGCTTCTAAGGAGTCTGTAGAAGAATGGGATTGAATCAGCAGTCTAGGCCCAGAGGGCTTACTGGACTTTGATTCCTTCCTCACCCAATGGAAATTCCAACCCCATCTTATTGTTTGTCTTGCTGTCCTTCAAAAGCAGTTTGTCAAATAGTTTACTTTTACCTACATTAGGTGAATGTTTAATCCTAAATGACAAGCATTATTGAGCAGCTATGCAGTCAGAGAGACCTTCATTGTGGAAATAGGTCAGAAACAAAGCCCTTATCTCGAGGTTTGGAAGGCTCATAGATCTAGTGACCTTGTCTGTGAGTGAGGAAAGATAAAGTTATGTGATTTCCGTTAACAGGTCATTTAACTTTGCAGGTAAACCTGCCATACTATGTGTGTCTGGTGGAGCTGCTGCTCCACCCGGAAACACTGCCGGCCATCATGGATGTCACTTATTCACTGATGTCTGATGTCGATCAGGTACCCGTCCATCTCAGGAAGGAGATTGATGGTTTTGCACTGAACCGGGTTCAGTACGCAATCATAGCGGAGTCCTGGAGACTGGTTCAGGTTGGTTGAGCCATAGAACAAAATTACATCACTTACACATAAAGATTAATACCTACTTATTCAATGGTAGTATTCATTCATTCAAAGGAATTCAGTTTCTTTTGTTGTCATTGTACAGGTGCAACAATATGTCTGGTGCTTTACAGTATGCAAGTATGACATCACACAACACATAAGACATGATAAGGCAAACATGAGGAGAGTAGAGATATTTTTAAATATGTAATTCTAATTCTAAATTTGTCTGTTTTAAAATGGCTGATATACAAACAAACAAACACCCCTGACTTTACATTAGTTCTATATTATTTGCATATTGTTTGACAATTGTAAACAACCTACAGTTATAATTAGCATTACCATAAGAGTGATCTTATCATAGTTACAGGTAAAACCACAGAGTAAAGGCTGCATACCTTTGGTAAAATTAGTAATGCACAGTGACTCTTTTCAGTGACTTTTTAATGATACATTTGATGTCATGTTAAAAAAAGGCCAACCCCATTACTCATCTCTGAACAGCACAGCCCTATAAACTCTGAATAGAGTGAATAGAGACTCTTATTGTGTTTGTTGACTCTTATTGTGTTTGTTGTCTTACTACGCTACTGTGTTTACTGATTATCAATTGGGGAAAAGAATACAATGCGCTTGTCTCGAGAGACTTTAAAACAGTCAGCTTATCTTTCTCCCACTGGTGGTTTTGTCCCGGGGCTGTACAGTGCACCTGTAGTACAGTGTATCAAATGAACATGGGTAGAGTGAGCTGATTCACTTTAAAAAGCAAACCCTTTCTGGCTCTGTCCACAACCAAAAACAAGTCAAGTCAATGAAGCACTTACACAAGCAATGGAAACCTCACTGAAATGTGACAGCGCTGAGTCATTTCAAGAGCAAGATGATTACTGTTTATTATCGAGTCAAGTCATATAAATATAATGAGATTCTACTCTCAGGTGTGTATCTGAACTATGAGGAGGACGGAATGGAATTGAACTGTAATTTAATAGAGGTGTGTTGGAAAATGTTTCTGTGGTTGTGAAGTCAGTTAAAGAAAGACAGTAAACATTTTCTAATTGTCTTGGCAGTGTCATGTTGTTATGTAATGTATCCGTATAACACAGTGTTTTAGGATTTATTGCTTGTCAAAGTCTTGTGAAGTAATAAACTTTAAAATGTATTGATTGTATTAATTTAAATACAAACCTATTGGTTCTAATCTAGACAAAAGTCATCAATTTCAAGCATGTATGGAAGCAAACTATGATATATTTCCTAAGAGACCCCTTCCAATAAGCATGTTTTGGAGCACCTGCTAAATAACAAAAGAGCACTTCTGCTTTCTGGTTCTTAAATGTTCTACAACAACTTCAAAAAGAATATGCTTCTGTACATGTTAAAAGATCAGGCCAAGCCTTAGAAGTCATGTGAATGAACCAGTTAAACCAGCACACAAACTGGTCACTGCATACTATTAATTTTGTTTATGGCATTTTAAATATAATTCATTACAAACTGGTCTACGTTAATAATTGTTAAAGATCACTTGTGGTCACCTCTAAACTGGTGCTGCTTTGATGCTTTTCAATGTGCTTTTGTGTTAAGCAGCATTATTCTTAAAACATTTGATCTTTTGTTCTTCCTGAAAAGTCTTACTGAACATATATTATTTGATTATTATTTACATTGTTTGTGATAACATTGTACACTGACAGGGCTAAGCAACTAATTTCAAAGTCATAGTTTAAACACCTGTGCTCACAGCCAGTTGAATAGTTCTAATACCGTCACTGAAAATCTAGTTTAACCTAGCTGTATACTGCCAGAAGGCTTGTAAGATAACTAACCAAGCATCGCCAAGTTTTGAAGGTCTGAAATTTTAGGCTGTTTTAGTTTACTTGGATTGCAACCACTGATTTCAGCATGCCAATAGAAAATATGAACAGGAAAAGAGGGTGTATAAACACAAACTGTTCTGTTGTGTTTTGACATGAAAAGATGTGCTGTGTCTTCCTGTTTTTTATTTTCAGATTAAGTTACTATGTGTGATCCTGCCTTAGTTGTTTTATCTACAGAAATAAGTATTGAGGTTTTGGCTATTTTTAAAGGGAGTAACATTTTAAGTTTGGATGCTACCCCACACACCAGATTTTCAGCTCAAATCCACTTCGGTTTCCTCTCAGAGTTCAGATGAGCCTTTGAGGGAGCGCCAGCTTTAGAAAGCAGAGTGGCTGGGAAAGCTAATGGCTGCCCCTGGTGATTACCGCAGAGGAAAGGCCTCATTTCACGCTTTCCCCAGCCAGTCCGCCGCCTGGTGACACCAAGATAACAGCCTCGTTGTTGCTCACAGGAAATTAACAAAGACCACCCTGTGCCCCTCCTAAATGCGTACCCCTACTACCCAGTCTGTATCCAAGCTTTGATTTCAGAACAGTCAGGCTGCAGGTATCAGTGGCCACAGGTAATCTGAGTGCAAACTGGACCCAAAGCCTGGCACAACTAGGCTTGCCTCCCTCCCCCACCATGCCATCCCATTATTCTGAGGACACTGAGTTAAGTGATAAGAGAAACTTAATATAGTGGGAGCAGCTTTAGTGCACTTTGGATGGTATGAAAAGGAGGGTGAGCCTCTGATTTCTCTCAGTGAGGTAAACCAAACCTGGATGAGTAAGGTGGACAAAGCAGGAAGCTGTAATTTTAGGATTAGAAAATCAGAAAACCAGTTTGAGAAACAGTCTTTAATCCAAGCCCATGATACAGTGTGCATAGCAAAATGAACCTTTGCTCCTTCTTGCCCAGGATGGTGTGATCTCAGTGAAGGACATTGATCCGGTGATGTCTGAGGGCCTGGGCATGCGCTACGCTTTTATAGGTCCTACTGAAACCATGCATCTCAATGCACCGGAAAGCAAGCTACCTCTCAACCATTGCAATTTTTAAAAAACAGAATCCCCCCCACCCCCATTGCAGTACTGCCAGCTTTCCCAGAATTTGTAGGAGAACTGTGGCTGAACTTTCACTGCTTCACATTTTATCTGATAAGAACCCTCTAAAAAGCCTTCATGCCCTTCAAGTGAGGAGCTACTCAAGTTATGCTTAAAAACAAGCAAACAACAGACTGAAGCATTATTTGCTAAGTTATTTTAGACAAAATTCCAGTTACACTTAATTTCAAGTTAATGTTTAATTAAACATTTTTTAGGTGCTAAAACAACCCATATAACAGCGTGACCTGCATGATCCTGTAATTCAATTAGCGCTACACCATTTCTGTAATATGTTAACTAGTGTTTTTTATCAGAATCAGATTATATTAAAGCTTTACATAATATAATTAACTGTTTCTTCTACTGTACCGTAGATGGCAGCTTCATTTGAGCCTTTTCTGTGTGTTGTCTGTTCAGGTATGGAAGACCATCTCTAGCTCTACCGTGACGGCATGAAGACGGTTCTTAATTATTTTGGGCCCGTTCCAGACTTTTCTGGAGAGGCAGCATCTAGAATTACAAAAGTATGATCACTGCATTTTGAATGGCCTTCCAGTGTGAATGTTTGCATATCTAGATTCTAAATTCCACTGTTGTAGTTTTGTATTTTTGTAATCATTACAAACTAAAATGAAAATTTCTCCACCCACTTTAGGATATCTGTGAGCTGATCCCTGGTGATCAGGAGAGAAAGAGATCAACTGCTGATGGGACAGGCAAAAACTGAAGAACTGATGCTAGTCCATATCAAAATGAAAGTGGGACTAGATCATCTGAGTCAATGTCTTTGTGTTCAAAACATTGACTCTGAGTCAAAACCTCCCCTCCTGAGTACAGCTTTATTCATTAAGAAATTACTGTAACAAAAGCTAACCTCAAATAACTTATGAGTAACCATGTAGTAATATTATTATTCTCAATTATGGATCCAAATTTGCCAATTACTTCAACGAAATATATGAAGCACTTTTTTTGCCTGTGTTAAATGTAACGTGAAATTCACACGCAGAGGGAAAATGAAAACTGACCAGGCGGCATATCCGATCCCCCCCACGTGACAATTAAAACGTATGTAATTTACACTAAAATGTCTTGAGATGTATTGTCTAACGAATAAATGAGGACCAAGGGGGGACTAAAATGTTAGGCATTAAAGCTGTATATTTATTAACAACAATAAACCCTTGCGGAAGGTCAACGCGCCAACAAAAATGAACGTTTTTAATCAACGAAATGGCAGCCTTTGAACCTCAGCATGATTGCATATGACCAGAATGTGTTAAAATGTCTACCGTGTAAAAACGTAGTCATACTAGCTTATTACGCAATGTTGTAATTAACCTGTATTGCAAACGGGCTGCTATTGATTATACTGGGAGCTCACCACCACCCAATGAAAGCTGTGACTCCGCCCGGTGGCAGGTGCAGCTCTTTGAGAAACCACGAAATCTGCGCCCTCTGTGCTCCATCACATCACATAAACCTTCTCTCGAAATCACAAAAACCTTCTCTCGAAATCACAAAAACCTTCTCTCGAAATCACAAAACTGTTTACACACACATTCACAACTTCTCAACTGGACGGATTATCATGCATTGAATCTCACTCAATTTATAGTCGGCGAATAGGTAAGAGTTTCTGACACGTTAAGCTGTAAAATATTGTCGAATTGTTACCAGATGTGTAAATAAGACCTGCACTGATTAATATGGCATATTTTAGTGTTGCATTATAATTAAAATTTATAAAACCGAAAACTTGTTTAGTGATTGATAGCCTATTACAATTATATTTTGTTATCAAAATAATATTACGTTTGTTAATCCTATTCTAATAATACATTTTTACTTATTATTATTATTATTATTATTTTGTAAAGCTCAAACAACCATTAGCACTTTAACAAAAGTTTCCGGAAAAAAAGTTATGTTGAAGTTATTGGTGTGGCTATCGCTGGAGTTAATGTAAAAGTCTACATTTGTCTTATATAAGTGATTACTTGCATTAAAAGGTAAAATAATGTGTGGATGTATTGTGTAATCCCTACATATAACTTTTCTCCCTTCCTCTCTCTCAGGAGCTGAGTGTAACAGCAGACAGGATGACTTGGGGAGCTCTATATGCCCAGCTGGGAGGGGTGAATAAACACTCCACCAGCCTGGGAAAGATCTGGCTGTCTGTTCTCTTTATCTTTCGTATTTGCATCCTTGTAATAGCAGCAGAGACAGTCTGGGGAGATGAGCAGTCAGATTTTACCTGCAACACACAACAGCCTGGCTGCAAAAATGTTTGTTACGACCACTTCTTTCCTGTCTCGCACATCCGTTTCTGGTGCCTGCAGCTCATCTTTGTTTCCACACCAGCTCTGCTGGTGGCTATGCACGTGGCATATCGCAAACGCACAGTAAGGAAAAGCCTTATAGCGACCCGTGGGGATAGTGTTAAAGAAAATGACCTGGAAAGCCTGAAGAAGAGGCGTCTACCCATCACTGGCACGTTGTGGTGGACCTACACCTGCAGCTTGTTCTTCCGTCTGATTTTTGAGGCCGTATTTATGTACGGCCTTTATTATGTTTACGATGGGTTTCAGATGGCACGTCTGGTGAAGTGCGAGGTATGGCCCTGTCCCAATAAGGTTGACTGCTTCATATCACGACCAACAGAGAAGACCGTCTTCACCATTTTCATGGTGGCATCTTCAGCCCTTTGTATTGTGCTCAATGTGGCTGAGCTGGCCTACCTGATTGTTAAAGCATTGCTGAGGTGCTCAGGCAGAACCAAAGGAAGGAAGACGTATGTACAGAAAGATAAAATGTCTAAAGAAAAGGCATACATACAGAACCAAAAGAATGAGAGGTTGTTGTCATCACTCTCAGACACCTCAAGCAATAAGACAGTTTAAGATCATCCCTACATCCACTGATCTTATTTAACCAACACAGAGGACAATATGTTTGTTGATTTTTACTGCATATGGTTGTTAACAGTGTAAGAACACAGTAGCAAACCTTTCAGGCACGGTTCACTTTCTTCCCTCAAGCCAAAAGACGATTAGGGCGTATGGCACAGGTCTGAAATGCAAAAGCAGAGCTTGTGGCCTGTAAAAAATGGGAGGGTTGTTTATTTTTATTTTTCTCACATGGCCTGTCATGTTGCTGTATGATGGCATTAGAAAAGATTGACAGTGACTCCTGATGGTCACTATATATGAAGTAATGAAGTTGTTTGGTGGATCTTGTCCTTTTTTGCACAAAAATGGATCTGTCCTGTTTTTGAGGGCTAATTTACTTAACAATAATTACATTTAGTGAACATCGTAGGCTGAATGAATGTATTGTCTCTTTACTTTGTACTTTTATGTAATTGATTTTGGTTTTATTTTGTATGCAATGTCAACGGAAAGTTTATGTGCTCATTCTGTTACTTTCTGTCTATGTTATGAGCGATGGTTTAATTGCATTGACGTCTGCGTGTTTAGTTTTTTTGCTGTTTCACAAGGTTAGTCTTGCACTGACCCCTACCGGGGATTTTCTACCAGCTGTTCACTGTGCCTTGTTTTAGTACAAGTTTTAATAGAAACTTGATCTTCACTACCCGCTTTACAGTATACAGTAGTCGGGTCAATATGTTTGCTAGTGTACTTAATCTACCTGTTGACAGGTGAGAGTGCGTTATCTCATCATCTGTCTGCTATATTCATTTCATTTTTATTTATTTTATTTTATTCTATCCGTGAGGCACAACAAGCCGACAGAGAGTTTTGTTTAAAGCTGTGATTTAATAGTTGATAATTATAATTATTAATAATTATTGCTACCAAGTAAGCATATATATCCATACTATTGACGCAATTCTCTTTTCGATTGTACATTAAGCGAATTCATACTTCAGTCTTTTATCGTTTATTTTTTTTGTCTAACGAGTGAGCTTCATATGAATCTTACAATAAAAACCTTTTCAATGTTTTATTTTTGTCAGTAGTGTAATTCTGACATTTTTATTCTATTTAAGACGAGGCCTGCAGTAATAACGGGATGTTTATCCAGGCTATATGGCTTTCGGTTAAAGCTCACGGTTTAGGGTCAGTTTAATATCACATCTTTTTAATATCACAATCTTTTATCGAGGCACGTAGGGCTGTGCTCTGGAGCTTACATGCACCCGTGTACATCATAAATGGAGATGTTATACAGACGTATGCAAACGTAAAACAAACAGTCGTGGCACAGATGGCGATTAAAACCGTGTCCAAGTATATCTGAAGTAATGGCGATGAGTTTAGCTCAATGCACAGGGGCGTGGCGTGCACCCAGACGGGCTGGTGACTTTCTGGACGCTGCGCTCCTGCATGGCCACTCCATGTGACGGTAGAGATGGCTGGGAACGGCGGACCGCTGCGCTTGGTGACACTGCGTCTCCGCTCTCGTTTTGCCGTGAAAAACTAGCCGCCCGACGAGAACTTGGCCTCCAGTCTATGTGTGAAGAAGTTTTGTGAATGAATAAGTTGGCCGGCCACTTTTGAAAGAGTTTGGTAAGCTTGACGGTGCTGCCAGGATTTGTGAAGCAGGGGAGCGGGGAGGGCTGCCGCCGCTTTGGGTGGACTGTATGCTTTTAAACGGGCTGGAAATTGCTCTCTGTTGTAAGTCTGGCAACTGGCAAGTCATAATGATTTCCAAGGCCTGCAGCCTTGACTCTGCTGATACGGATGGTATGTGCTTACTAACAAAAAAACTTCATTTAGTCTTGTTTAGAGAAATTCTCTGTTGTCTGAGGTCACAGGCGTGAGATGAATAAATCTAAAACAAATGTCACTCTCTTCTGATGACTGTCTATTACTGCCACTTCTTTAGATGAACCACGGGTTTGTATTTAATGGATAACTGATAGCCCTAAGAAGACTCTAAGAATAGTGATCATTGTAAAACTAACAAGTCTAATAATTATAACTATTTATTTATTAACTACTATTTGACCAAGCTTGGATCAAGCCTAAATTTGATTGCTGAAATTATGATGACATTATGTATAAGACTAGTATAATTATTGAAAACAATTAATAAGACAGACTATAACTAGGATTAATAGGACAGACTATAACTATTAACAGTTATAAAGTTACAAAGCTATTGCCAGTATGAAGTACTATTAACAGATATTTGTAGATAAAATACACAAAACTGATGCAAGTATCATATGTAACTAGAACTCTCTTTTTCAGGTCATAAGACTTGTTTATAGAACCTTAGTCGATGGATTTACCGCCCTCAATACAACAACATTTTAGTAAGTAGAAGTATTTCCTCTGCCTATTGAATGAATTTTGCTGTTGTCTGGGGTTTTGTTTACTAGTTGCAATACTTCACACAGCTGTCAGGTCTAGATCTTACCATCCTTAACATGATAAAAGTTACTGTTCATCATAAATGTTCTTTTTTGGACTTTGCAAAGCAATTACAATTACTACTGGTTGAATGCATGTATTGTACAGTTTTACCACCAAATAATTATACTTATGCAGGTGCTGTATGATATGACATAATCATGAACTTTGATTCAAAACTGCAGAGCGGTCTGGTGTTTACAGTGCCTTGAATCTATATTTTAATGTATATTTCTCCATGATGTCCTGAAATTGGCTCCGTCAGGGCCCTCCACACATCACTGTCCAGTCAACGCGTTCAACTGTTTTTGAACATTATAATGTCGATCTCAGCACATGCCTGCTGGGCAGTGAAGCGAACAGGTGAGAGAGACAGAATGTGTGTGTATGCGTATGCGTGTGTGTCAGTGGTTGGAGAGAAAGCCAGCCAGATAGAGTTTGCTTACACCGTTCATTGCCAGGTTCATAGCAGCCAGTTAGAGACTAAAAAGACACAGGTCACAAAAATTACTAAGTTGTATTGTACAATAAGTTTATGTGAAAAGTTTTTATGTGCTTTTCTATGAAGGGTAATTAATGACAAGGCTGTGTTTTTATCGATTTGCTCCATTTTCCTGAACGTCATTTAAAAACTGTGCGGGGGACTGGCGAATTCTTCATCAGGGCTGACTGTCTGGATCTTACGCAGAATCGTGAAATGCTGTGTGAGTTCATGAGGGCTAAAGCATATGTTTTATATGTTAATAGATGTTATGGGAAAATCTGCTCATTCTGTTTGCTGTCGCTGGAGTCATAATGTGTATTTGAATGTAGCTTCAAAATGCGGGCCTATACACAATGTACCAATATGTGTTTTGCTTTAAAGGTCCAGACTGTATAATTTCTCATTAAAGGGTTAGGTCACCCCCATCCCCCAAAAAACATCTGGTATTATTACAACACAAGAGGAGAAATTTTGACTCTGTTTTTCCATACAATGATAGTGAATGGGGACTGAGGCTCTCAGTTACTAATATTCTGCCTAACAGAAGTGTTCCATGAAAATAATATCATATAAGTTTGGAACAACATCAGGGTGGGTAGTGATTGGTGAAATATCCCTTTAATTTTGCCTGTTTAAGCAGTTCTGCTCTGATGAAATCTCTTTTTTCTTTATTAACCCTTTCCTCTGACCTAACTCTACCTGAACTCTCTCTCTTTTTCTTTCTCACTCTCTCATTCGCTCTTCACTGTAGACTGTACTTTCTCTCTAGGCTAGAAATCGTAAAGCATGGGTGACTGGAGCTTTCTTGGCCGGCTCTTGGAGAATGCACAGGAACACTCAACCGTGATTGGCAAAGTCTGGCTGACAGTGCTCTTCATCTTTAGGATCCTGGTGTTGGGCGCCGCGGCGGAGGAAGTCTGGGGCGACGAGCAGTCGGACTTCACCTGTAACACACAGCAGCCCGGTTGCGAAAACGTGTGTTACGATGAGGCCTTTCCCATCTCCCACATCCGCTTCTGGGTGCTCCAAATCATCTTTGTGTCCACACCGACGCTCATTTACCTTGGTCATGTATTGCACATCGTTCGTATGGAAGAAAAGCGGAAAGAACGCGAGGAGGAGCTTCGAAAGGCCAGCAGACTCCAGGAGGAGAAAGAACTCCTGTATAGAAATGGAGGGGAGTCTGGTGGTCGGGGTGGGGGCGGAAAAAAGGAGAAACCACCAATCAGAGACGAGCACGGAAAAATCCGTATTAGAGGTGCCTTGCTGCGCACGTATGTGTTCAACATAATTTTCAAGACCCTGTTTGAAGTGGGTTTCATTTTAGGTCAGTATTTCCTCTATGGTTTTCAGTTGAGGCCCCTGTATAAGTGCCAAAGGTGGCCCTGCCCTAACACGGTGGACTGCTTTATTTCCAGGCCCACGGAAAAAACCATCTTCATCATATTTATGCTTGTGGTGGCTTGCGTGTCCCTTTTGCTGAATTTGTTAGAAATCTATCACCTCGGATGGAAGAAGGTCAAACAGGGCATGACCAATGAATTTACCCCTGACCACGAGCTGCTGCCCAGTTCCGACGCAGCAGAGCCGGAGTCCGCGATCATGTCGCCCAGAACTGCCCCTCCCACCCTCAGCTACCCGCCGGACTACACAGAGGTGGCGGCGAATAGCGGAGCGTTCCTGCAGCCCGTGTCAGCGTCCTCCACAACGGAGTTCAAAATGGACCCTCTGCACGAGGAGCTAGAGGAGTCCTCACCTTTCTACAGCAACAACAACAACAGGCTGGCCGCTGAGCAGAACTGGGCCAACCTGGCCACCGAGCAGCAGACTCGGGAGATGAACGGCGCCTCCCCATCTCCTTCCTACTCCTCACGTTCCTCTGATAATGGGCTGCAGGCCAAAGATGCTGCTCAACCCATCAGTGCCCCCACCTCAACTGGTGGCAGTTTGAGAGGGGGGGCTGAGGAGGGGCACGTCACAACCACAGTGGAGATGCACGAGCCACCGGTCATTTTCACTGACGCTCGGCGATTGAGCAGAGCTAGTAAAGCCAGCAGTGTGAGAGCGAGACCCAATGATCTGGCAGTGTAGTGGCTCTCTAGCCTAACCCCAAAGAATATGCAAAACTACACCAACAAATACACAAAGGAAGAGGAAATGAGAGGCAGATCGCTGGAATGTTAAAGTTATCCTAAATTTAATTTAATTCAGAAAGATTGCATTGTGTAATCAATGGGTTCAGTCAGTGTTAAATCATCTCCTGAGGTCAGGTGGTCTTAAGGGGTTTGGTTTATGTGGATATGACCAGTGGTTGAAATGGCTAAGATTCACTGGGGGGACCCTGTTGAATAGAGCGATGCATATATATATATATCTGCTCAAAGCAAAGTTCAGGTTGGCATCATTTACAAGCACTCATTACTGGAACGTTTTTAAAACAGTTTGGGCTGTGCTTTATTCAGTTGTCCCAGCACCTGCCTCTTCATTTCCTCACTTTAAACTCAAACTGTTGGGGAGAAACCCAAAGTAAAAGCACATAGCCCAAGAAAGAGGCAAACTTTGAGGGCTTTACTCTGAAATATACAAAGAGGGTCATCCGTACATACAAATGAAAATATTACTGAAACCGAGTAATATTTGACAGTGAAGTATTTAGGTAACTGTTGTACTACTGAATGGTGCAGAGTTTTCATTCATTTATCTTGTTTCTCTGGATCATGTTTCTTTTATCTCAGTTGCCCTTTATTTCTTCTTTTGATCTCACGATCTGAAGTTCATACCCCGCTTCTATATTACATTTGAGTTTTATTATGTGTCCAATTTTGCCAACCGATACTTTTTGACAAACTGACAATGGGAATACAAACTCTCATGTGACATCTTTATTGGTTTTATTACTAAATGTTTGAGAAAAATAAAAAAAAATGGTTGAGAACGAGTACAAAACAATTATACAAAACTTTGCTTTTCTGTAGTCAGTTTGTGGTTGCCAAAGTAGTTACTTCAATTGACAAGGATGCTGAAGGTATCTTATGCTGAAATGACGTTTATCCCCATTTCTCAGTTTCAGGTTACTGTACGTTCTAATCCACACTGACTACTGCTGTTTTAAGCCACAACATGCACAGCCTTCTGCCACAGTACCAGTTAAGACAGGCCATCCATAACAACCACAGCACATAAATGCTACAAAAATGCAGCACGCATTATATATTTATCCTATTTTTAGGAACCCCTACAAAACTGTTTTGGTGATCCATTTAACTATTATGTACTTTATTATTAGGCATATACTGCGTGCATTAACAGCCCATTTAAAGAGACAGGCAGAAACAAAAACAGTACATTGCAGAGATCGTGCTGGTTTGTGCTTATGACAGTATTATTTTTCTTTCACCAGATCAGAGTATTTACAGTTGTGTTATTTATTTCCTGCTGTTTTCATGTATCCAAAATGAAAGTGTTATTTTGTCATTTGTTGGCTCTTAAAGTTTACATTTTAGTAAATAGTTGAAGATTTGCACATTTAGGCAAAACACACTGTTCAGTAATACTTACAATGATAGAAAAAGAGGAAATATTTTTGATCCTTAAAGGAAAATGTCTTAATGGTGAAACCTGTTGTGTTCATGGCAGTATTCTTCCACTTAAATAACATCAAATGTAATTTATAAAACAGCACTTGTAGAGTATAAGAAATATACACGTTTCCCATGTTTTATTTTAGGACTGTTGTGATGGCCTGAAAGGACCGCAGGAAATTAAACATTGTGGATTATAACATTTCATCACTTCTGAATTTTAATTGGCCAGCCAGCTCTTTCCTTTCTCGATCCGTTTGTAGTTTATAGTATTTAGTTGCAGCCCAGAAAACACTCATTTCTTGAACTTACTGAAGCAGAGCTGATTATTCTGACCAATCAGGGAAATGAACCACCTACATATGCTCAGAACAGCAGCCTGTTTAAATGCTGTCTTAAGAGAAGTGCCTTGTGTATTCAATTTTATAAGAACAAGTTGATGTAAATGTTCATTTACCTCAAATGTTTACAAAGCTGTTACTAAATAAACTTTTTGTACCATAAATGTCTTTTTCATTTGTAAACATCAGACATTTATTTTAATATCATGGGGTGCTCTCAGGTTCTGGCCTGTTCACTTAAGGCATTATTAGTGTGTGATCTCTCATGGCTGGGCTGTAATCAAGTCAGTTTATTTATTTTTAAGTACCCCTGACTCAACTCACAACAACAGTTTACATGTGACTGACTTGTAAAAAACCTTGTCCTATCATGTGACTGCTGATCCAGACCATGTGTGACGAGCAACACCATAATGAGACAAAACCTACAGGAAGCTTGAGCACATCTTACCACAGAACTTACACTCATTGACCTGTGACCCTTACTCTTATCAGCCCTCCCCACACACACACTTCAGATTCCAGGATGAGATGTGAGAGTGAGACTGAATTAAACGCATGACACATCAGTCCTCGCAACACCCATGCAACAATACTTTGAATGAAACGAATAGCAATTTATCTGGAAAGACAGTTAAGCCCATATATGGGTTTAAAATTCATGTGTGTGCACTTTGTGTTTCTAATAATCCTGGGAAATACTACCTCTCATAATTATTAAGCGGGAGAGAGAAAATGAAAGAGGAGTAACTATTACACATTAAACATATAATTATTAAACTAATAATAATAATAATAATAATAATTAGATTGAATGCTTTATTTAGAATTTGCGGTTCTGAAACCAAATGGTCACACATGATTCAAGCACATCTGAAGGATCAGACTCACTATTATGACAGTTTTTTCTTTTAATTTCAGCTTGGAAATCCTGGATCAGAGGTCCCTGTCTGAGAGTAGAATGACAATGTAGGCCAGCTTTCTGTCCTTCAACGTTCACACTGAGTGACAAATTCACCTTCACTAATAAACTATGAATATCAGTTGAAAATAAATTTTGCTTCCTTCACTCTCTCGTTTGTGAATTTTAACTGGCATAAACAGAATATTTTTCACAAGGGGTTACAGTAGAAGTATGTTGACAATAGGGGGATCTCAACACTAGTAGCTAAAATTACATTCTATCTAACACTGGGCTTGAAGTTCAAAGAGCTCACAGTGGTATCTTTCATTCTCACTGCACTGGTCCTTTGAACTGACTTAATACATTCAGTCAGCACATGCTGTGTATTGTGGGAACAGCTTCATGCATATACGGTAGCTGAAGTAACTCCATTGGCTATTTTATGAGTTCTGTGTCTAGATATCTGAGAGGACGAGGGTGTTGAGTTATTTTAGGTGCAAAGGATTAGAGACAAAGTCATAATGGGTAAACCTCCAGTCAAGGTTACAATAAATACAATTATAAACAGGTTCTTCATTTGTTTTTTAATACCTTTGAAAGAGGCAGAATTGTGACACCAACCAAAACAGCTTCTTCCAAAGGTTTCTGTTTGGACCATTCAAGAACATTCACAGATCATCAAATTCTAGCTCGATTTCATCATGCCCGTAAAGCAAATGGGGGACACACCAAAAATGCAAAATAAAAGGATTTTTACTATACTTCATTTACAATGTATGTAATGTTAATAAATAATGATACTAAGAAGGAGAACGATTGTTATACGGAGATTGAAACAAGACCATCAGATGAAAGAGATGGTTCAGAATGGGATTGTGGAAAGAGGTGCATGGAGCCAGGCACAGAAGAGGAGGTGACAGGCAGTAGGTGTTAAGTCCAGTGTTAGAGGGGTGTCATTAGATTGGTTGTCTGCAGAATGAAGGTTGCAGTGCTGTCTGTGAAGGGCAATGTCTGTGTGTGGGGCTTGAGTTCATCATCCCAGAGCTAAAAACACACAGGCAGTTATTAATAGCCCTTAATCATCTTGGAAATTCACGCAGCCACTCCGCCTGAATGCCACAGAGCACAGCTGTTTATATCAGGAAAGACACTCAATATGTACGGCCACTTCTAATGTTATTGCTTACTCAACCTCATAACATTATGACGTTCTCTTGCATGTAACACAAAAGTAGACTTTCACCAGAATGTCCAAGCTTCTCCAGATCTTTACCATACAGTAAAACCAGATAGGGATCAGGGGACTTTCAAAGTACAGAAAATAGAAGTTAAATGTCTTGCTAGATAACTTTTGTGTTTTATGCAAAACAAGGTCATGTTTGGGTGAACAATCCCTTTATTAACAAGGTAAATAATTTAATGTTTTGATGATGTTAGATTCAAACTTTGGCATAGCATACAGATCTGTCTGTGTACATAAAATAACAAAATTGTAGTTCAATACAGCATGACTGTGGAGAAGGACACATTTGTCTAGATGGCAAAATGGCTGTGAGTCATATCATCAGTAGCACAAACACCACAACTTTCACCTGTTAAAGTTCATTCATGATTTGTTGTATATTGTGTATTATTTAGTATAAATGGGCTCTGTATACTCCCAGGACATATTCCACCACTGCATCTGAGAATTTTCTAAACAGAGATCATCTGCCATCCTAAATTTAACAATCCACTGCAAATAAGCACCGCAAATAAGTCCAACAAGACCAGCCGCTGGCCAAGAGTGCATTTCAATTGCTGCGTAACATTACGCGCTCCATCAACATCCACAACACATCATCACATTAAGGATCAAGTTCATTAAGGATGCTTTTAACTGCTATTAGAGCCCATGTAAAGAAGCATGGTTGTCATCCATACAGCTGTTCTCACTTCAGTGGAGCTGGTCACCGTTCCCCATGCAGCTCAGACTCCACCCTTATCCAGCTTCTGTTGTTTTATAATTAAATGGTGACATTAGTTCATATCATGTGATTGTGAAAGAATTCATCACACATTAGAGGGCCTAATCGCCACCTATAGTCTGCCGCTCGCCTCTGCCGAGGCTCGATCCCAGATGACCCTGCTGAGAGCTGCACTTTTATTATGTCCCGTGAAAGCGCTGGGGATTGAGCCCAAACAAAAAAACCCCACGAGGGTGGAAAATGTTTGTACATCCGCCCGCCCGCCCTCTCGCCCGGCCGGCTGCGTGTGCGCCCGCGTTCGCTTCACATCAATGGGACCAAGTTACTGGAGTCTGGCCAACTCCAACCGGTGGAAAAGAAAGGAAAAGCTGCCTCTTCAAAAAAATAAAGAGGGTTTGTTACACCTGTGCCCTTTCTCTTTCCCAACACGGATGCATCGCTCCTGTACGTATTTTGTTGGGCCGAAACGTTTTAAGAGGATTTAGTGCATGTGAAAAACAGAGATATTCACACCCGTAACGCTCGCAGGTGCGAGACCGAGCCGAAGTTCACATCGGTGGGGGAACCTCGGAGTGCTTTTGCGTCACTCACATGCGGAAAACAACAACGCCGAGCACATACCGGCGCTCCTGAAGCAGGAACCAGAGCTGAGACGGGCGATGGGTGGCAAAACTCACACCCAAATGTGAACTGAATGCAGCTCCATCCCTGCCCGCCCTGGTTCGGTTTTAGCTCCGTTACAGACACACACACACCCAATGCACGACGCCCCCAGCTGGAAGTACTGTGAAATGCTTTAGGATCCAGATATGTGCTGGAAAACTCCCATCAGAGTTTATTCAGTTAGAATGGACTGGAAGAAACTGAATAAACATAAAAATGTATTCACCTGATAATGAAGATGCATCATATTCTCGAGCAATAGAGGCCTTCTCTTGGGAGCTGGAATTCTTGACTGAATTTATTGAGAGAAGTGTTTTCCACAACAGGATCCAGTGGGGTCTGATGCCTAAATCTGGGATTCAATGTGATTTCAAATGAATATGTTATATTTTTGATTCTACACAGATATTCTCATTAGTAATGAAAACATTGCCATGCTTAAACTAAAGAGTAGAGTCACTTGTGTCCAATGAAGCATATCCGGTACTTTTTGGAACACTTTCAGATCATGCTGGGATAGCATAAGTAAATAGGTTTATTATATTTATGGAGTCCATGGCAGTAACATGGTGTTATCATAGAGTCCATACATTTGTAATGGAAAAATATGTTTGATCAACAGTCATACTTTCTTCTGCAAAAGTTGCCAACATATTGCTAAGGTACTCTGGGTGGTTGCTTACTGGCCCAACTCAAAACAAGTTGATATTCTGGGGCTGTGTTAAAGAAACATCACAATTCAGAATCCTATGTTATCTGTTTAGTAACCATTGATTTTATTAGGAACTCATTTAGAGCATTAAACTTGTTGTATCTTAGAATGTAAGATGGACACCAATTCATGGATAGTGCTGCGTTCCATCCTACAAATTCAGTTTATGGGATTTTTGGGTGGGTATATTTCCTATTGAAATTTCCAGTTCAATATGTCAAGATATAAAACTTTTCAAGTGATTAGACAGTTATTTTACAGGATCTTAAAAATTTGTAAATGATGTATTGTGAGCATGTTTGGAGAAGGCTTTTTCCTCTATCTGGCATATATGAAAAGCATTAGGTGTTAAAGGTCAATGGAACACATCCTGTCACAAAAGCTCACATTCCACATGCCTCATCCACTTACCTCAATAACCCCGCTGCATTATAAATAGCTCAGCATGCAGAATAATTCGAATTTAAGTGGGGAGTGCAGCTCTGAACATAACAACATTCATGATAACAACAGACTCAGAGCTCCACAACCTCCTGATAACTATTTCCTGTCACATGACCATCAGCTGTGGTGACCTTCCCTGCATCCCAGTGCAGCTGTTGACATGAGACACCAGCTGGAATAAAGGGCATCAACAGGCTTGGTTTGCAAACCATGTGTTTGTTTGGTGCCAAGTGGGCTCATGTCATTCATCTGGCAGAAACAGTTTATGCATTATGACCCAGATCAATAGTCCAAACTTCCATCATGACAACAGGCCCAGCTCAACTTGAGACAATACAAGACTAACATACATGATCTTCCTGTGCTGTTCATTAGAAGAACCTTCTAATATTAGCATAATCCAAAGACTGTGATGGATTTTAACGAAAATGTGTATGCACATTTACATTGTTTCAAACATGGTTTCACTCGCGATAAGTTTCCCTCTGTGGACACTGCAAGTTAAGTGAGAGCTAGCAGCTAAATTTTTACATTTTCTTAAAAATATGTTAGTGCTGTTTGCTAATGCAAAACCTGCCCCAACAGCGCTAGGACATGAGTAGTTGCTAGGCAGTAATGTGACTGCTGACTATCCAGTGTCAAAAGAGCTCATGCCTCATGTCTGTGTGATATTCTGGCTCAGACGTCAAACGTCAGTTCAGACACATTTAACTGAATTTATGTTTCTAATCATCTAAAATCTGCCATTGGTTGCACAAACAAAAGGTCCAGCCCCAAACATTAGGTGAACTAATGTGGCTATGTTGGGATAGACAAACAAACATAGCAATGTTTTGATAACACCAAAGAGCCACAGTGTTTACACTTTTCTGGGAAATAAACCCACAAATTTCAAACACACAACAGTACACCTCTCCCAAATATCTGTAGCAAAAATGTTGCATACTAAATTGTGGTAAACAATTATTGTTTTTCTCCCAGAACCCTACTGCTAATTGAGACGGCTCTAACAGTTTAAGGGAAAAACAACTTTACTATTATTATATAACGATAATAATTTAGAACCCTTTCAAGCCAACAGATGCGAGCTCAAAACATCAATTTCTTATTCTGTTTATTGCGAGAAAAACCTTTTGAAAAAGGTCTTAAGGTAAACCATTACAAGACCAAGAAATTAGCTTGTAATTTATTGGTAGAAAATGTCAAAAAACATGAAAACGTGAAACCCATCGTTTTCACCTTATAAATAAATCACTTTTATTCTTGCATAAGCTAAGTGTTTTGAATGAAATGTTTACTGATCAAAAAAGACGGAATCACCTTTGTGAACACGCACATCCTTCAAACGACTCTTAACTCCAGGAAGGATACAGATCAAGTCCTATTATGTTTAAACATTGACAATATGTCTCTGTTTATCCATGTAATCAGCACAATGCTGAGGATAAAATTCTCAGGGTTGAGAATAAAAAGTAAACTTTTATACATTTGATTGTTCCGAGGAATAGTTTCACACCTATAGGTTTAATACCAGTTATGTATTGGTTAGGCAGGAACAACTCCTATCAAATTCACTCCAAAACAACACAACAAAGGGAAAAGACATTCACTCACACGTACACACACTCAAAGAAGAGGACCAGGGCTGCAGCAGTATTTAATGCTCTTATGGAAGGCCAGAGAAATTGCACACATGGCACAGCGTCCAGCACACACCCTGCCCTGCTATTAGAAAATCTCAGACTCTCTCTTTAACATACGACAATTGACAGCAATAAATAAATGTTATCTTTAGAAGGCTTTGTTGGGTCCAAGGTGGGGAGGATGAAAAGCATCCTCAAAGTTCCTGTGTCTTCACACCAGCCTGCAAACAGACTTCACTCAGAAATATTTACAGACCACAGCGGCCTCACAAGAAATGCTACATAAACAAAAGTTTCTGACAGATTTAGAACAAAAAGCAAAACTAAACTAAACAGAAGAGCAGAGAGCAGCATCCTGCAGGTGGTGTTTCTGGAGAACCTGTACTCCAATCAGGGTCCTCTGGGAAGACTGATTTCAATCAGCATAACCCCACCATAACATCCGTCCAGAAATCATCTCAGAGCTGTACTGGGATAAGTAAGTTTAAAGGGAGAGTGACAGGGTGTGACTTGGAAAGCAGCTCGTCTGTGATGCACAGGGTGTAATGAGAGCATAGTAAGCAGTCCTCACTGGAGGCCTCTAGACTCCTTCCTCCTCATGCTGATTCTCTTTATAAATCTCTCTGACCAGCAGGACTCGAGTCAGGAGCTGAGCTAGCATGCTCTTTTCAAGAGGAGTCGCGCTGAACCACAGCGGACTGTCGGAGGAAGCAGAGACCTCCGGATTCATGTAAAACAAATCTGTCCTCTGCCTCACATTCTCTGGGCTGGAGAAAGAAAGACAGAGAGAAAAGAGACAGGTTAACTGTAGAAAACCAAAAGTTTGATAATGTTTGAAAAACAAAAAAAGTGCAAAAGTGGCAATATGAAATAGAAATTACCAATAAAACAAAAGTATCCCTATCCTTATCACATGAAATTCTTCTAATATAGTTTGTGAGCCTTAAGGTCTGTTCACACCAAGGATATTAACGATAACTACAGAGATAAAGTGATACAAACTGTTCTAAATTTAAGAGAATAGCAAAGTCCACACCTAAACTATAACGATACTGATAAAACATTGACAGCCAATCAAAATAAATTGAAATTGAAATGGCTCACACATTTACTGCAGTGCATGAGCTTACAATAAGCATAACTTTACTGTCTGTTGGTGTGGACACTAATATAGTTATTGTTTTTGTGTCGGCTATTTACAGCTGCCAAGCAACATGGCAATTTGTTGCATTAATATACAATTAAACTGATGCAAATTCACGTGTGCACATATTAAAGCAATACGCTACAAAAGTCTTAATTCGATTCCAATAATTACGATCAAACTATGCACTACTAATTCAGTTTGTGTGAAATGTCCTCATAGTTGGATTGAGTCAACACCATTTTTCAGGATGTGAACAGCAATCGTTATAATCACTGGACACTTGTGTTTCATTATTAAAATCTTCAAATATGTTGGGGTTATTACTATCAGAATAAACACCAGGTTTCAGCTTTTGATGGGCGTGTTTGGTTTCACTGAAATAGTGTCTGTTTAACTGCATTTTGTTATGGCTTTGAACTTAGCTTATCCAATTACAATTAAGGAGTCGGAATGATCCATTGCACGAACTAATCCGATTTCAAAGCCAGAACTATTTATAAAACCAGTTTTCTACACTGCATCATCCTTCTGACTCGGATGTTTTCATGTTCTGTTATCTTTTAACCTCTTCATTATGAACAAAACAATAACACTTATGTTTCCTTCTTTATAAACGTAAATTATTCTGTGGAGTCAAAGAAAGAACTTACCACTTTGATAAGTAAAGTTCATATAGTCGGCACTCATGTTTCTTAACAGGACAGTGAGCTTCTCCTGAAGTGCTGTCTGCTTCAAAGTTCGACTCGCAGTCGTCTTTACGTCTTCTTTTGCTTCCTGATTTCTCTGTGTTTAACAAAAGACATGTTTCAGCACAAGCACAACACAAAATTGCTTTTTAACAAACAACTCTTACTGGTGCATCCAACATGGAATTACAAACAAAAATTTACTGCTGTATAAAAACGTACTACGTAATACACAATACGTAACGTAATACACAATAATACAACTTAAAACATGACTGACAGCTAACAGACAAAGTTATTTACATTCAGTTGTTTAAATTACAATACAAAATAATCCAGTTCTGATGTTTGGTTACGTAAACACACCGTGCTGCTCCTGCGAGATGGATGGGATGCGTATGCAGACGGTGGTCTCGTGGCTGTGTGCTTTAGAACTGCTGGGGCCGTAGACGTTTCCAAAGGAGAGGCGTAAGTGCTGTTCGCTGGTTCGGACGCCAAAGTATTTAGTGTTGAGATAGACAAGAGATCTTAGTAGGATGGAGGGCGTCTGGTCTCCCAGCTGGCCGCTGCTCCATAGACACTGCTCCTCAACACGGCCCCACCGAGAACCTTAACACAAAATCACAGGCACGTAACACTGTATCAACACTGATGACAGACAATGCAAACTACACTGCTTATCTCTCCAACCAAAATCATCTATAATGTCAACAGTACATAGCCAATGATGGCAGATCATTTTTGGGGGAACCATTTCTTTAAAGTATTCTTTAAACTCTATATCAATTAATACAATATGTGTGAAGTGTCCTCATAGTTGGATTGAGTCAACATCATGTTTCAGGATGTGAACAGCAATAGTTATAATCACTGGACACTTCAATATTACAAACTTGCTTTCTTCAAGGGTTTCACTTACCGTCAGGAAGAACACTGGGCTGCCAGTCTTTAAGGATCTTGTTCAGCTCTTCACCAAACATGTGGTATTGCAGGTCACTGAATAGGTCATCTGTCCTCCCCTTGTCCTGCAAATGCTACAAAACCCCCACAAACATTACAGAAAAATCCCACAAACCATTGCATGTCACTCAATTCAATGAGCTCTCTGATGTGTCCTCATAGTAAAAGTGTCAACCCCATGTTTCAGGATGTGAACAGCAAATGTTATAATCACTGGACACTGATTGGATCGGGAGTGAATTCTCAAACCTGCCCATCTTCTATCAAACACCACATCAACATTAAACAAACCACCATTAAAAGCTATTGAAACAACTGTCAGCAAAGGTGATAAAATACTAGTGTTAAATAGTGTTAAAAACTACAGAGAAGACTGAAACAGAAATGTAATCTTGTCAATATGGTTTTGCCCTATACTTCAAGTTATGTTAGACGTTAAACATACTTTCTGTTTTTCAGAATTCTTTAATAAAAGATAATGTAGTTGAAATAAATTGTCAGTTATGCCAGAAAAAAGGCTGCATTTATAAATATATATGGCACAGCTGCCACAAGCTGATGTGTTTTGTGATTGAGTGCAGAGCACTGCACTCTTGAGAAGACTTCCAAGTGTGGGTAAAACTTATTTTATAACAGCACTTTAGGAAGGTTTAATGGCTCATCTAAATATCTGGCTTCTTTGTTTTTAACAAGAGTTTCTATTGTACAAACACGTAAACAGCTCACGGCTGTGGACCGTCTTACTTTCTGGATGCTGAGGCAGAGATACAGGATGCTGTCTGGAGTATAGCTCTCCCCATTGGGTCGACGCACCTCTCTGACAAAGCGAGACAAAGACTGATTCAGCTCTGCTGGGCTCAGCGACAGGAGACTGCCTTTTAAACGCACTAGTGTCAAGAGAAACACAAAATACTTTAAGCAAGATCAGTGCTGAGAATTGAGACATTCTAGGCCTGCTTATCTTGAGGATTCTGTAAGTTACTTTTGTAACCAAAAAATGCATGTGTGCAATAGTGGGATTCTATTATTTCATATATTTGCAAATGTGCCCTCATAACTTAAACTGTCAACAAAACTGTTTCAGAATGTGAACAGCAATAAAGTTATAATCACTGAGCACTTTAAAACAAAGTGGAGGCCTGTAAACAAGCTTGAAACTGTAAAGCTGCATGGGACAATCAAAAAGTAAAGACAGATAAAGACAGTGTTGATGAGACGATCATATATAGGTAGTACCTTGTTTCTGGTTCTCCTTTGTTTTGGACTGGCTGGGCTGTGAGGCTGCAGACATGGTCCACCTCCTCCATGCGTTCAAGCCATACCTGGAGTTTAAGGGGAAGGAGCTGTCTGCAGCTGGAGACTCTATTGCTGGTGATGAGGATAAAGACGAGGGTGACTCCTCCTCTACTGCCCGCCTCTTCTGACCCTACAGAAACCACAGGTTAAAAAGATTAGCATACACATGGTCATTGCTAACAATCATCCTATCTGAAAGGTCATGACCCTATCAGCCTCATATAGAACCTCAACAATCACTGCACATCAGCATGTGAACAGCAAATGGCTTTATAATCACAGGATGGAATCAAATATGCTGTTACTGGGGTGGATCTGTACCGTACCCTCCTCCTGGTTCTGGGCCGAGGTGTCTTCTCCTTCTCTTCAGCCAGGACTGGAGGCAATGAAAAGAGCAAGTCTGTATCCAGACGCTCAACCAGGACGGGTTCTGATGCTGGAACAGATCAGAGTGACATCATTTAATCAATATTTTTAATGCAAAATGAATTTAAACACTTAAAGATTCATACATAATATATTTAACCAATATTTCTTTCACTCTGTCAGTGGACACATGTAATGCTGTTTTAGGCCAAAATAAGGCACTATCATGACACAGGCAGCTCACTAGGTTTTGGCACAGACTCCCAGAACATTCTTAATGTCAATAAAGAGGTGTGTGTTGAGTTGATGGTGCTGTACCTAGTGGAAGGTCCTTCTCCAGGTCCAAATCTGGCTCATATTTGAATTCCTCCTCTTCTTCCTCCGACGAGCTGCTGCTGCCATTTTCATGTTTGACATTTTCAGTCTTCACTCCACTGCTGATCGTTTCACATTTGATATCTATGGAAAGGCCAAAATGGAACTGAAGCTTGGCCAGTGGTGATGAAGAATACATTTGCTGGTCCAGAACACACTTACTGGAGGCAATGTGATTTTAACAAGAGTTTTCATGACAACTAGCTGCAGGACTTAAATAGAGTCTGGTAAAGGTGCTTCTCAAGAGGTTCTTACCTGAGCAGTTTGGTTTCTCATCCTCATCTTGTGCAGTCACTTCAGCCATCGCTAACAGATCAGCATCCTGTGAGTCAGAGGGCACTTTGGCTTTGAGCTCATTGATGGTCTTCAGAACTTGCTCAGCGTTCTCCAGTGTGGAGGGCAGAAACACTGGCACAGGCACCTGAAAGCACCACAATGTGACACAGAGCACATCTCCAGGGCACCAGGGTACTAGGGTTGACATCAAAATGTAAAACAAACAAACATGTCGTATCTAACCAACACTAATCTCTACCAAGATAACATTCTATTAAAAAAAAATCAACTGATTTTTCATTCTGTTTTTATTTTTTGTTTAAGGAAACTCTTACCGGTACAGGTATTGCAATAGGAGTGGGTGTGGCCTGAGCGTAGAGGTTCATGGGTAAAGGGATGTAAACGGGAACAGGGATGGGAACAGGAACATACTCCTTTCCTGAGCTCTGCAGGTCTGCCTCATCTGAGGAGCAGCAGAGACAGAAGCATGTTATCCTTCAGCTGTCCCAGACAGACGGGGAATTTGTAGCCGTGTTGGTATAGGGTGGAAGGCACTCACCTGTCTGCAGTGGTTTGCTCTGCATGTGGGGTTTGCAGTAGGTGGCCTTGGTCATAGTAAGGGGCTTACAGAGCACAGCTTTATTCTTCACATCTTTCAGGATCCCTCCTCCAGCATACGATACAGGCCCCTGAGTAAAAGACTGCAACAGACCAACAGACAAGAACATTTCAGCAATGAATACAAAGAATTATTCTTCTACATCTGGCAGATGCTTTTATCCAAAGTGATTGCATTCAGGGCATGCATATTATCAGTATGTGCAATCCCTGGGAATCGAACCCATAACCTTGGCCTTGCTAGAACCATGCTTTTGAATTTGCCAATTTTTAGCTTTTTATCTCTGACTATGGATCATTCACATGACCTACTCACCATCTTAGATGCTTGTGTTGGTCCACCAAACTCTGTAAAAGGACCACAGGGTTTTATTTTAAAACATGGGAAAAATATTTACACATACAGTTTCTAGACATGCATTTTTTGTGAGATTACAGTCACACCTAAATTGACGTTTTCAGGGCCTTTCTGTGTGGCCATGTTGGGCTCGTTCTGTTGGCAGTAGAAACGCAGCAGACACTGCTGGTCACAAAAGTGCTTCATCTCAGCACGCCATTGCACAGACTCCATCAGGTTACCCTGCACCTTACAGCAGTCACAGCGTGCCGCCTAGTGGACACAACCGAGAAACACATTTGCTTAAGGCCACAACAGCAGAGGCTGGTGGCTTATTCAACAAGCTAAATGCTATGTAAACGGGTGTAATATGACCCCTGTAAACAATATTAACTCAAAGTCCTGATTTTGTTTAGGGGTGGGGTTTATGGATGTTTTGACATCACACTGTCCATTTGTAGTCCAACAAACATGTTTGCTGTAGTTCTAAAAAAGCGATTTCTGTTAAAGAGAATATCTCCCTTTACAGTGAACTGAGTACTGTAACTGCAGTTGTTTATGCTTAAACAGCAACATAACACGCTAACTAACATTGAAAAAGTGAAAATGCATAATTGGACCTCTATAACACAGTTAAAGACATTATAGGCATTTTGCTTAGCATTATGTCTAACAATAAACAATATTACATTGATCTCATTTCATTGCAAAATGAGTGAGCAAGATGATCAGATCAGACAGGAAGATCACCCATACCTTATAGTACCAGTCGTGAAACTTCTTAAAACACGTTTCGCTGCAGAAGTCCCTGCTAACCCCATCAATCTGTTTGGTGAAAGATTTCTTACACATCTGAGTGCAGTGGTTACAGGTGACACACTTCAGGCCCAGCCGCCTGGCGAAATCCTGTTTGAAAAGTAACTTACAACCTGTGGAAGAAACGTGAGGTTGAGGCACTGGATGTGCAGGTGCATGTGTCAAATGTATGTGTACATTGTCCTCATACATTAAAGATATAATCACAAGTCATGATGTGAACAGCAACAGATTTAATCACAAGACAATGTGCAGGTCAAAGGCTACAGGAATACAAGACAGAATTATGACCTTCACTACAGAAAGGCCTCTTCACTCCAGAGAACTTCATAGTCTCATGAAGAGTCTTCTCCTCCTGACAGTACTCGCAGAACGTCACTATGCAGTGGAGCTTTTTGTAGTCCTCACAGCAGGTCTTACTGCAGAACTGATACACTTTATCCTGCAGAGATCAGTTACTTTAAACTTAAACCACTCAAAGACTTTAGGATTTAAACCTGGATATTATTAAAGGATTGCTGGAGACCCACCTCCCACTCCAGAATCTCTGGCTTTATACTGAAGGAACCACGACAGTAGTTACATTTTAGCTGGACGTTCTCAGGAGCTGAAGCAGGAAGCTGCCCATTGGCTGATGTTTGGATGGTGGCATTCTATACAAGAGAAATCAAGCAGGAGGCATCAGTGGAGTGTTACCATTCTATACTTACACCTGGAAATTCCATGAGGCACGTAATTAACTCAAGTTCTAATTTACCACAATCATGCATAACACAAGCTTTAATGGCATCTCAAGTACCTGGAATTTTGTGACACACAGTGAACTGCAAAAGCTCAAAACTTTCCCTTCAGGCAGAGTTGCCTGATACTGAGGTAACGCATTTCTCTTACAGAAGTGACACGAGGGCTCCATGTCTACAAATACAAACAAGATCAAACACACTGAGATTAGCAAAAGACACTAATTTGTTCAGACCTCAAATTTGACCTCAGTGTTTAAAATCATAAAACAGCTTCTTTGTAAGACAAACTAGGTCACACCAGGAATCAAATCGGCTGGTGAGCATGTGAAAGGGTGGTGGACAGTGGAAAACAAATGAAGTTATGAAAACCAAATCCAAGTTTGATTTTGGGATGCAGAATAATGCAAATGTAGGTCATTTTGCACTCACACAGTGAGAATGCCAGCATCAGCTTCAGCTCATTATCTACTCACTCTGTGCAGATGCTGTGAATTTGCTCTTGGTCATACAGGCTGTAGAGCAGTAGGACTCCATGGCTCCATTTGTTCCAATGCACTGAGTGGCATCGAAGGATCTGCACATCACCTTGCAGCCACTACACTGCACCATCTTCCCATGAGTCTGTGGGACCATTCAGATACATGTGATGGTAAGATGTGTCCCAACTGGTTTGTTAATGTTTAAACATGCTGAAGTGTCCTTATTTGCTACTAGGACACTAACTGCTGTCTAATCAATGCTGACTAATATAACGACAACTCTGTGAACTATAAGCTACATTTGTAGCACCCTTTGAATTTCTTTTCAATTTGTAGATTTAAATATAAATATATAAATAAATGTAAATATACTGATTAGTATACTAATGCTTCTAATGCATCAATGGACTCTCAATGCATGTCACTATACATCGCAAAAAATGTTATATATAGGTATATAGTATATACAGGTGAAATACCATGTAGATTTATACACTACATGTATATGTAGATTTGCTTATTGACAAAAAAGGTGATAGATTTGGATCAATGACCATGTTGGGTGACTAAGATTCAAATTTAATACTTTTTTCCCTTAAACCTTTGCGGTCTTTGTTATAATCTTTGTTTCTTTTTCTAAGGGAGAACAAAATGGCTGACCGGCTGATTAAAACGTTCAAGCAATTACAACAAAACAACTGACCTGCTTATAGTCCCTGATGCAATTTTGACAGCAGAAGCGTTTCTGTTGACCGTCAATGAGTAGAAAGTGGTTTGCCGTGGCACGACTGGGCAGATAGTTTCCACACTGTTCGCAGCAGTTCATGATGAGCCCATTGGCCATTCGGTAACGATTGAAGCATGCATCACTGCAGATCTTGTGGGTTACGTTTTTGAAGCTCACTTCATGTCGAATCTAAAGATAAGAGTGGCAGGCATGCATATAAATGATGCACTGTGTAAAATGTTCATTTCACATCCATAAATTAACATACAATGTAAAATCAATCAACAAACGGCACAAAACGGTTTGATGGTCTCTTATTCACTTTCCAAGGTGATTGCCATGGAAACACCACAAATACAGTTAAAGGACAGTAGTAACCATGGCTACAGTCCTGAATGCTTGGATACATTAATTAGAACAGTGACAGTAAATGGAAATTGTGTTCTAAAATGGATGACAATGAAAATGTGTGTGAAATTGATAGTACAACAGGATGGAAAACAGTACTAAGGAACTCACATTACAGACGGTAATAAATACATAAAGCAACTCTGACAATCCCTTTATTTACAGTTCACTGAAAGACAGAATTGCAGGTTTCTACAGTGCACATTTGCAAGTGAAAATTATTGTGTGCAAAAGGGGGAAATGATCAGTGTCAATGCTCCATCCGACACCCGATTAAACTGATTAAAATTTTATTTATTTTAATGTTATTAAATATAGGAACTTTCTAAAGCCTCATCTCCTCATTCTTGTGTAGTCTTGTTGACTGCAATGGGAGTCATTTGTTCCAGCACTAGAGATCTACTTTTTCATACTTTTAATAACATGCAACAGAGAAAGCACACAAAAGTTTCCTACTGCATAGCATGATGCAAAATTAAGGCATTGTGCATGAACATTGAGTTATGTTAACATTGACATTGATCTTCTGGAAGCACTCAGTCATGCAACTCAGTTACTGTTCACGATCCATTAATTTGCCAGTTTAGTCTAGAAAAGCATTCTAGTGCTAATAAACTGAATACCAGCACTCCTGGAAATTCTCATCTTAACAAATTAGAACACTAAAACTGTCATTTAACAAAACATTTGAATCATCAAGTGTCACAAAACAGTTTTGAGCAGGACTGATAAGCCAGCTGTTGTCAATGATGCCTGGTAGGTTAACCTTAATATTTAAATTAGAAAAGGGCTATTACTGAAGGTGTTTATGTAACAAGTATGTTATTGATCTGAATTCTATAGAAATTCTTAATTTAGTTTCTGAATGCCTACATATGCCCATGTATCTTATGCAAATTAACTTTGCTCCTGAAACTGCAATGCATGCAAAATGCAATCATAGCCCTGGATTTGTAGAATGTGAATTGCAAAGAATAGTCTGTATATTAGGAGTAAGACAAATCAAATGTACAGCAGAACTTATCTGACCTCCGTGAGCTTTCCACAGACTGTACACTTAGTTTTGAGCTGGTTCTTCTGGGGATTCTGTTTGTTTTCATAAGATGCCAGGCAGCCAGTGCTGCAGAACTCCTGAAATGACTCGCTTGAATCCACCTGGGCCACTATGGTGCCTCCTTTCATACTCGTAATGTCTCTGATTTCGAGAAAACAAAGCACAAAGGACAATATTTTGATTAAGAGCAGTCAATTTTAAAAGAGTGGTCCATTTAACCAGTGATTATTGTCACTATGACTTTCGAACATTAGTTATGTTGTCATACTTCTTGCACATGGTGCAGCTCTTCTTGGGAGCGGGTTTGTGGGAGAAGGCAGACAGGCAGGTAGTTGAGCAGAACAGGTGCGATGAGCCCTTGCGCTGGTAGGCAGTCTGGCCTTTCTTCAAAGGCTTCTTGCAGTTGGCGCACGTGACTTTCATGGTGCGTTGGGGCTGCTGGGATCCTGAGGAGGACTGGCAGGGCGGTTTGGGGAGAGGAGCAGCAGGAGATGGTGAGTCCACTCCAGGCTGCTTTTGGTTACGGGGAAAAGAGGCCGACTGGGAGATCCATGAATCTGTAGGAAAAAATGATTCAATCCTGAATCATTTTAATACTGAATCATCAATCCTCATATGTTATGATTGTTCATATAACAAGATCTTTGCAAAATCCTTCTTATCTTTTAGCAACAACGCTGACAGCCTGAAACTATGTTAAAGTATGCGCGTAAATGGATCTTGCCATCTGATTAAAATAACCTTAATTCTTTGAAGAACAATACAGAGTCTGTCTTACATTAAGATATTCAGAGCTGAAGGGCCAGTAATCTATCAGTGCACTAGAATCTTTTCTAGTGGTATAAACACTCAGCTTTTCACTGCATGCATTATGGGTAATGGTACACTGCTTTTGGTAGCTATAAACTAATACAGATATGTTATTGTCTTGTCAGTACAACAAAAACAAGTAAACGATTGTACAAGCTTTGTATAAAGGATGACACTGCAGCTTTGTGTGGATACATTACCAGATCTCTGGTGTGTCCCTGTTTCTCCATTCTGCACAGGCTGGCTGGCGGCGTTCACACGTCCTGGGTTGAACGTAGGTGAAGGTCTGCTGGCTGCAGCCTGGTTCTGCTGGACCTCTGGGTTCAGGCTGAATGCACTGCTGATCTGCAGCCCATTCTCAGTCCCCGCTACATCACCCAACCTGCCCACCGCTACCCCGCCCTCACCCGTTAGTGACGTCACGTTTGTGATCATGAGGTTTATATCCTCTTGAGCGCACAATGCCAGTGGCGGTACTGTTGATGTTGCCATGGCAACCGCTGAAGAGTCTGCTCCCAGTGTGGTAACGCTAGCGATTTTGATTTCAGAGTCGGGCTCAGTGCTGCTCAGGGCATCCTCGACCTCAGTGGGCGGGAGGGAAGAAGAGGTGGCGCCCCTGAGCTCTGCATCCTCCTCATCGTCAATCACAATTGGCTCGCTCTGGCTCTTGGGCATTGTAGATGTGGCTGTGGCAGTAGCCGCAGAGGAGGAAGGACTGGGAGTCTTGGAAGAAGCTGTTGCCGTGGTAGCCGGCTCTGCACAATCTTTGGCAGAAGTGAGGGTCTCTGCAGGTGTGTGAGGATCAGAGGAGGTGGGGGGCTGTACTGTCCCCTGAGAGGGAGCAGGAGGCCCTTCTACTAATACTACATCATCATCATTATTATCTTCCGAGGCCTTGGGTGGGTCTGGTGGTGTCTGTTGCTCCTCGGCAGATGGAGTCAGCTCTGTTCTGGGTGTGGCTTCCATATGACCCTCCTCCTCCCCTGTGACTGTGCTCGCCTCCTCAACATCTGCCCTGGTTTCCAAATCTCCATCCATTGCTTAGGCAACCACCTGTTGACAGATATAATAAGAGAACTGTTACTGGAAGAACCAAAACAGCCATTTAATTGATCAGTATTCATTATAATTCATTAAAAGTATGCTGATAAATGTTGATAAGCAATAAATACATAAATATATACTCAAATAGTACCAGTCTTGCTATAGCCAGCCAAATTCTAACTGTCTCCTGACAAAAGTCCTCTCTCTCACATACTAATGAGACCATTAACAACAGACGCTTCCTTCCTTGCAATAGCTGCTTCAATATGGTTGATGAGAGTAAGAATTTATCAAGAGATTACCTCAAAATCAAATTACAACAAGGTGTGTTTGGAATAATCTCTGCTAATGCATTTTATATTATGAAATGTATTTTAGAAACCATTATTTGAAACATGAAGGTCAACTTCTAATGTCAGATATCCAAAACATCCAAATCCATTTACATGTATGCATTTGGCAAACAATTTTACCCAAAGCATTAAAGTTACAGATTTGATCAGTAAATATGTTCCCTGGGAATCAAACCCACAACCTTTGCACTGCTAACACAATGCTCTACCAACTGGGCTACAAGAACACATTTTTAAGCAACCAACATCCTTTACTCTAGCAAAAGGGCAGATGAATGAATAGCAATATGGAAGAGGAAACTTGGAAAGTCCTCAACAACATGTTACCCATTTATGGTCTCATATACAGCTCAACAGTTGCCATCCAACTGTATAATCTACATTTACATTTATGCATTTGACAGACACTTTTATCTTAAGTGACTTACAATGCATTCTAGTGATACATTTTATCAGTATGTGTTCCTTGGGAATCGAACCCACAACCCACAAGTGCTTCTAACATTTTGCTCTACCGATTGAGCTACAGAAACATTCAGTTTAGCAATACTACATCAATGCATTAGTCAAATTCTGGATTAAAAACATCAGACCTTGTAGAATAATTTGAAACACAACAGTACAGTACAAACCCACTGAGGAAACCGTGACAAATGTAGGCTGCAACACAGCTCAGTCTCTAACTGTGTGCATCAGTGCAACACAGGATAAACAACACAGATCTCATCCACATGCAAAGACTTTTGGTTGAACTTTAACGTCACTGGACTGCAATGCAGAACTGTGTGAACTGAGCTACAAAACACATTCAGACTTGGACAACGAGTGCCCCGTATAAACCAAAATCTCAATACCGATGCAACAAGAGCCAGAACTATTTTTTAGAGGCAACAACCAATCATTGAGTATGAAATGCTCAAGTATTCGACATAAACAATTAAAGATTTTGAATATTTGGGCTTCCCTCGCAGGCTAATGCCATGATCAGAGGGAAAACTATATGCGGTGTTACTGGTATCACAGACTGATCCACCACTGAGACGTGACATAATCACATGCATATGCGCCAAACGCTTGCCAGATCTGTGCTCTCAGCTCATAGCTGCGTTCACAACAACACGAATGTGTGTTTGAAGGGGTCACACCAATGCATCATCACTGCATGGCCGTCACACCAATGCATCATCGCTGCATGGCCCCAGATTCTCATGTCAATACTTGTGCATAAGTTGTGATCATTCACAACATGACAAAGTCATTCTGGGGATATTGCTATTATTCTCACTCACATACCGTGCCCTTGATTCTGGACACTCCGTATCCACACTGACACCAGACCACGATCCGCGCGCTGTCAAGGCAACCGGATGACGACGTCAACACGCTACATACGCTTTCATTATTTTCAGGAAACGCAAGCTGCACCGGTTACAAACTTGCCACGCAAATCCTTCGGCCGTGAAGACCCTCGCAAAATAGCCCAACTGCCTCTTTGCGCAAAAAATGCACTGCGGTTTTCACGCAAAACACACGGCCCATGTGTCGGATCTGCTCCCACCCGTGGCCTTTCTGGCGCATGCAGCCATTGGATTAGCGGCGAACCGAAGGGAGGAGAGCCTGCGAGACTGCGCCATTGTTATTGTAGTAAAAATTCGCGAGAAGTAGTTAGCCCTGAATAAACCTCCTGGATGTGAACTGAATTTAAAACCCTGATTTTCCAAATTGTGCAGAACAAGCCTCTGAAAAACGTAGTGTTTAAATATTACACCGCGACCAATTTCCTATTAGACACAACATACACTTTCACCTCTGTTAAACGCATACATGCTTCCACTGATACTTACAGCCTCTTGTTGGATTACTTAAGAGAACAAAGTTTTCCTGCCCCATTACACTTCAGTGAACGTTTAATTGAAGTTACCCCAGAGCGTTTACCCCTGGCAATCATAAAGCAATACTCGCGGTTACCAGTGGGGGCGCTGCACAGTTAACAAACCTCAACTATAACGCCTATAGGTGACCAGCCGCAAATATTTCAATAAATATGCCAAGCGTATCAGTTCAACAAGGCGCGCGTTGACGTAAAACCGCGCGTACTGGTGAGCTACAAGACAAACAATATTTCCTAATTGGTAAATAATTTTGCCCCCTTCAGTCAGCGGGTAGCACTGCCTCATGTCCGCCATTAGAGACCGAGCGAAACAATGCGCGACAGTATAGGCAACAGCACCCTGCCACGGCGGAAAGGGGGAAAATCTCAGGCGGGGTAAAAATTGCACGCCTCTCCCTTCGTTAAATTACCCTCACACGCAAACACAGGTGACCCCGATGGTTTCCTCGGCCCGAGCTCCGCGCCGGACATAGTTGTGAAAACTTTGGCCAATTATGCACAGTTCAGCATCAAAACGGCGGAGAAATTCTTACCGGAGCAGAGCTGGAGACGGTAGAGCGCCACTTTTGTGCCGTGACATAAATCCTGGCGCGCATGCGTGAAAACGTACGGATGTTCCAAGCGCGTGAGAGGAGGATACCGTCAGCGAGTTCTTCGCTACTCGTTGTGCGCGCGCGACGTGCACGCGCACAACATTTAAGCAACAATTAACCTATGTGTTCATCCAGACGATTGTTTTGACTGCTCTGAAACGTGATGTCACGTATTTAGAAATCATCCGTCACGTCGGTGATGAAGTCTGAGTTATTTAACCGCCCTATGAGGGGCATGCAAGAGCACGTTAGGTCTATCCAATCAGCTCCCTGCTTTAAGACGTTTTTGGTGAAACAACATTTGATAACGAATTCAACATTGCAGGGCTGTCTTAACAACATTTATGAACACTGTAATATATTTTATGTTCATAGCGAAAGGAACGAACGCAGCAAATTGAAAATTAAAAGGTTTCTTCACATTGCAGAATGCCACTGAATTCACCAGTTTAGTGGGGAAACTCCGCATTTTCCCTTGTTCAACCTTTAATTGCCAGCACTTTTTCTTGGAGCAATACTAAATAAAACTAAAATGTAGATAAAGGCGCAACAGCGGTTGCGCAATCTTACCAGCCTGCACTAATAAGTATGGTAAACAAAGTAAACAGCACACAGACCGGTTATGTGCTAAAATATGGCGACTGAACTGCATCGCGAAAGGGTCAAAGTTACATTTTAGGAACCCCGTCTGTAACAATTTGATACGCAAAATACGAAATAATAAAAAAACACATTTGCCTTCAGCCGATTTCTGAGACCCATATGATAGATAAACTTGTTTTAGCATTAAAATGGTGGTTCGACAGTGATTCCTGTCCAAATAAATTAATAAAATAAACCCAACACTAATATTTAGGAGGACACCGACTGGATTGATGAAGGAAACGAACTGAGTGAACCCGTTGAGCATAGTAACACAATTACGTTGTGATGCTGCAGGTATAATTTCTCAGTCAGTGCTATTCGTAATGTCTAAAACATATATTTACTTATGCGTTTTAAATACGACATTATATATAACATATATAATTATATATATATATAATAAGATTAGGTCATTTTGGACAAAGCTGCAGACTTTTATTTTGACAAAACACTGCAGATATGTTATGTGTACTTGTAGTTACACAAGTAATAACACATTTGTATGACAGATACAAACAAACGTGCCAGAACTTTCCCTTTTGTCTAGCTCTTGCATTTTTGTTTTTAGCAATATCAGATTTTTGACGTATTGCTTGTTTGTTGGAAAATATTTGTAATTTTGTTTACATAATACTTGTGCACAAAACGATTATTTGTGCAGGACTTGTTTGTCTCGTTTTTTCCCCCGGTTTATTTATTGACCTTATTAATAATGACTTTAACAACTACTGTACATTTCATCCAGCCCATTTTGATTTTCTACCCTGGCGTGAAATGTAGACAATCACAGCTATGCTTTGTGTAGGACCCACTTTAAGGAGGATCGATGTGCAATAATTAATAATTAATCAAATGTCACATTGTTTTAAAGGGGACAAAAACATATCCAAATAAACCGAGTGAACCAAAAGACAATGCAAAAACAACGTGTCACATATTAACATTAACGTATATTAATGTATATTTAGAATCATAATGATACAGCCCGTTAGCAAATTACTTCCCGAAAAACTGTCTGAAAGAGTTTTTTTGTTTATTTTCCCCAGATCGCCTGAGTTTATTAAATCACATGCCACGTACTGTTTTGTATAATGAGCTTCTTAGTTGTCAAAAGTATTTGTAATGGCGTAGTCTCATATAAAAAAGGCAAGTAGGGAGAGTCCTTGTCTGGTAATCTAGTGTTTTCCAGCATGACGTCATGTAAGAAACCCAGTGAAATGGATTTATTCCCATGAGGAAGGAACTCCACCCATGGAGTGGCTCTGTGGATAGTTTAAGATACTTTGCATTCACTGTGTGAATGCTATGTGTGTATATATATATATATATATATATATATATAGATAGATAGATAGAGAGAGAGAGATGTACAAATACGTATATATACACACACACACAACATTATGAAACTTATATATGGATGTTTTTTTTATAATTCCAATTAAAGAGAAGACAATATATTTATTGTTATGGAAATATATGTACAGTTTATTTACTGTAGTCAAAAAAAGGATGTGAATCAATGAGCAGTCTTTTCTCACTAAATACAATGAAGGGACAAAGAGAGGTAGGCCATGAAAAACAGAAAAATAAAAGAACTCTTCACCATGGTTCTATGTATGGTCTTTCCAGAGAGGACAGGCTGAGATCAGCTGTACATGCTAAATGTGAACTAGTTTAAATGATTATATGTAATGTTTGTGAATAGTACACTCGTGAGTACAATGTGTGATCAAGACCAGAAGATGCCTTGAAATAATGTAAGTTTTATCATAAATGATCTCAGTTATGTGAAACCTGCACAAAGAAATTATACTGAGCTGATATACATGACAATATATGAACTGACAATACAAATGGTACACAAAGATGGAAAAGGTTTGTGTGTTTCTTACTAACACAGAATCAGCATTTTTTATGAGTATGTTTTACAGATCACTCCTACTCGGATGACTTCAACCTGTGTGGACTCCTCTCTCAAAGAAATGCTAGCCCTTAAAATTATTCACAACCCAAACTTAAACATACACAAATTTCCTCCACAGCAGTGGATTTTCTTTGTCCAATATAGAATTCACATCCTTAGTTCAAACTCTCTACAAATCAGCACATTCTTGGGGAAAAAAACAGAAGATTTTTGTAGAACCCATTCTGGTATTACAAATCACAGGTTTGGTCTTGTCATGGTCCCATGAGCATAAAGCAATAGGGAGGCAAAAACTGCTCATCCATCCTCTGCCAATTCATCCATCCATTCATTCACTCACTCAGTCACTCACATTCATTCATCTGTCTATTCAGTCATCTGTTCATTCCTTCATTTAGCTATGCAAACATTAACACATCAGACAAAAGTGTGGTAGGTTTAAACACACAGAACATAAAGGAAAACAGTGGGTACATCTAAAGTGATAAATTATTCTATTTAAAAGGAAAACAATAAAATGAACACTTTACAAACAAGATTTACAAATGACCCTTAGATACAAGCTCAATGTGATGTTATACTGACTTTACGTGTGATCTGCATCTGCAATCCAAAATGTGCGACGAAATCACAGAACCTTCAGAACTTAGTTTAACACTTTCAACAGCTAGAACAGGTATTTATAATCACACTTAGATTTGTTACCTGTTAGTAGTAGTCTTTCGATCTTTACTTTTCACATACTAAAGCAAATCAATATAATTTAAACCTAAATTGTTGCCAGCTCAGCACGTCATGTTATCGGTTAACATGTGTAAGAAAAGTCTCCGTTCTTGGACCGGAATGGCTTCTGCAGTGACCTTTGACCTGGACGGAAAGACTGTGGCATCACTGTAGTTGGACTCTGTACGCACAAATCAGGAGTTTAACCTAGATAGGAAAAATGCACATTCCCTGATTAAAGAAGCTTACAGAAGATTAGCTAGCTACAAACTGCTGTTATTTTACAATGGAAACATATTTAGGAATCATTTCTAAGGAAGTTCCAAGATGTTTTAATGTGTGACAGTCACTTCTTACCTTAGCTGTGGGGGACTCTGCCAGGCGGATGAACAGTTTGTTAGTTCCTTGAACAGGACTGAAAGAGTAGATGAAATGGCTGTCCTGCAGGGGGCGTAATAAACACAGTGTGAAAGGCTGCAGTTTTCTCCATGCAAACCAAAGACATAAACAATTGAGTAAAAGGTTGATTGTGAAATTAGTGTTTTACCAAGAAGATGGGAAGCTGAAACTTGTCATTCAGAACGACAGCATGGACACTACAAGGCCCGCAGAGTCTAGCTGTGATCTCATTAAGGAAGTTTGCATGGAAGATAAAAAGCAGGATGCCAGATCCTGAAACAAAACAGATAAATGACAAAGTAATTTAGTAAATAAACCCTGACACTAAATTGCATTTATCGAGGTAAACATAATCCTGTTCCTCACCTTCTCCAGGGGTGTGTTGAGGTGGCTTGTAGGTAAACTCTAGTGAGAAGTCTGGTCCTTCACACAGTCTGTGGCAAGCAAGAGGAAATATGGGTTCCAGCAGGGCCAGACGTGTTTCAAAGTAAGCTCTGATTGTCTCCTCTGCCACTGTCGATAATCTGCAACATATTTTCTTAGAATGCTTATTTTCATAACATTTTTGTCTTGGTGTGTTTGGGTCACTTGTCTAAAATTTCTCATGATCTTAAAAACCTTTTGATTCAAAGGAATTTACCTTTAAATTCAAATTAAAAATTACTTGAAATAACTTTTGTAGACAAAATTCTTCCAACATATTTATTTCTTTCATTACAAAACTTAATTTTCACATTTTTTAAGCAGATGACTGGACCAAATAATTAAGGAAAAATTAGCCAAAAAGAGCCCAGCACAAATAAAAAGTCTTAATACATCTGAAAATATCCCAAAGTGATTCCACAAAAATATGGTTGATAAATGCCAAGATTACTTTTTTGCTAATTCTAGGCAAAAGTTGGCTACTTTGAAGATGTTTCCAATAGTCACGATACCCTAAACTTTTGATTTGTATTGCATATACAGTAATAATTATAATACAGCATTGGAATACTCACGTTTGCATGTGGTCTTTGATGAGATCGTTTACTATGACATTGTTGCTAACTTTAGCATAGTACAAGGCTGTACTCTTGTGTTTAGACATGATGTTGCAGTCAGCCCCATATTCCAGCAGGAGGCGCACTACATCCGCATTGCCCCTCTTGCAAGCCTTACAAAGAATAATAAGGGTTGAGTACATAACAACTACAACAGCAAGTAAATGTGACAATAAAAAGGTTTGAGACTCTGTTACCCAAATACATGTAAATCTTGAAATCACACGGTCTCTTACCCTCATAAGAGCCGTCTCTCCACCCACTGTCTGGGCATTTACAAAAGCTCCTGCCTCCAGGAGAATGGCCACTGTCGTCAAGAAGTTCTGCACCAAACAGAGCGTGTTATTAGAGAGGATGTAGTGAATTTGTGCCTGTAACTACACCAACACTATTTTCTTATACAAGTGGCTAAAGTGACCGCTAACAGGAGAGTTTCTGGACACAGCAGTGTTGCTCAGCACCTTTTCTGCAGCGTGCATCAGGGCCGTGGTGCCGTTCTTCTGCCTGGCGTTGACCTTCACACCTCTCTTAATGAGCAGCCTGAGGATGTCATCCTGACCGCCTGCAGCAGCCAGCAGCATTAAGGACATACCGCTAGAATCCTGCAGGTGGCAGCACATACACAAAGACATCCACATGACATCCTTTTCTACACAGAAACAACAACAGAAATAGAAAGACAAAATATTTGAAAGTCTTCCTCTGCTTAGCAAAGGATGCTTAACTGACGGATCAAAAGATGAACTAGACTGTGAACTAGACTGAGACTGTTTCTCGATGGAGCTTACATACACCTCATTTCAGAACAAATAGAGATTCAGACAGACAGACCAGATAGAAAAAATATGAAGTATACCTCCTGGTCCAGATTGTAGTCCTCTTTGGAACAAAGTGCACGTTTTACAGTCAGGTAATTCCCATTTTTCACCGCTTCCCTCAACTCAGCTTAATGTGAGGCAATAAAAAGGGCAAGTGGGAGGAGGAAATGGAAAAAGTGGTAATGAAAACCTGTCTCCAATAACAGAATGATGATATAACAGTAACACATTTGCGCTATTGTTCAACTGTGTGTTATGACTCACAGGGAGTTAAGGCTAGCGGAGAGAGATTCTCATCTTCTCCATTCAAGTGTTTCTGAAAGTCTTCTAATGTCATCCAGTCCAGCTTGAGCTCCACCCCAAGATTAAGAGAAGGCGGTGCCCGATCTGTGACAGACCACATAGGGTTACCGGAGTCATAACCGTCAGTGCTTGGCAAAGGGCCTGCTGAATTTGACCTTAGTTGACCTGAGGTAGCCACAAGCAGACATTTTTCTTGTAATATGTAAGCCTGATTTGTGCTCAGCTAAAACATCCAAACTTAATCAAGTTTAAAGAAAAAAAGTACAAACCAGGAGTTTTGTCTGAGCATTCAGTGGGCTCCTGAGAGTCCTGATTGTCATCGCAGGGAGTGAAAAGTCGGGATTCACTGTCTTCCCTTCTTCTCCCTCTCTTGCTCTTCCATTTGGAGTCTTCTGTGGATTCAGGGGATGCCATCGGCTCGGTTGCCAACTTCCTTTCCAGCCGTTCCTGCCGGGCTTCCTCTGCAAGTCTCTGTGCCTCTTCCATTCGTGCTTTCCTCTCCCGCTGGCCTTCCTCTATTCGTTCCTTCTTTTTCCTTTCTTCTTCTTCAATTCGTTCTTTCCTCTTTCTTTCTTCTTCTTCCATCTTTTCTCTCCTCTTTCTTTGCTCTTCCTCTCTCTGTTCCCGTAGTAATTCCTCCTTTGACCTCGGGGTTAGCTCATCAGATTTGTCACTTTTCTCAGTCTCGGACGCCCCCTTCTCATCTGTCTCCATGGGAATGGGACTCTGACCGGGTCGTGGCACTGGGTGGGTAGAACAGCAATGTCGTTAAGTTAATGAAAAGTTTATGAAAACCTTTAAAGAAGTATAACTGTACTGTACAACCAAGAACATCTCACCCTCTTTTGCCCTCTCAGACTTCTCTGAATCTGGTTTCCGTGCAGGAGATTGCTTTGAAACTTTTGTTTTCTTGTCATTTTTACCTGCTGCCTGTAAATCAAGTTTTGAGAAGGTCAAATCACCACAACAATCAATTGTTACTACTAAAAAACCCTACTATTGAACAAATATGCAGAGAAAAATTGACATGTACCTTGGGAGCCGTGTTTTTGATCTGGTCCACTGGTCTCCTTGGTGCCCGATCTTTCGCCTCACAGTTCAGCAGAAACTTTTCAAACAGGTTAGTTGAGACAGCCCCCTTCTCCCCACCTTCATCCTTTGGCTCCTCCTCTTTGGGTTTGGAGGGGGCTGTTGATGATGTGGAGGAAGAGGAGGAAGATGCAGATGAAAGTCTTTGAGGAGCTGTGGCTGCTTCCTGCCCCTTGCTTTTGACCTTTGATTTGAGCACCGATGTCGCTGCCCCCGTGTCGCTGGAATCGAGCTCCTCCTCACTGCGAGAGGACTTGCTGGTACTCTTGAAGCTTGAGAGACTCTTGAGCTTGTTTAAACTGCTCTCTTTGAGTGTGGCCAGTGAAGGCTCTGCTTTCTTAGTCTTTTTCTCCTGCAGCTGATCTTTAATGCCTTGTAGCTTCATGTCAGACTTCCACTTCTTCTGCTTGGCCTGCCTGGAATCGCCCCCACTCTCACTCCGAGCAGGTTTGTCCACGGCTTTGGCCGTCGTGATTTTGGAAGAATCACTGGGGGCTTCGGTGTTTGTTGTATCGTCCGTGTGGGACTCTGAGGGCACGTCACTCTTGTCACCCTCATCATCTGAGGATTCAATCTCTCTTTTTTTGACTTTCTTCTTCTTGCGCTCCTCCACCATGTCCTTCTTTATCTTTCCTTCATCTTTAGGTTTGCTATCCTTCTTTTGTTTCTTAATAAAAACTGGGGCATCTTCTTCATCTGATTCAACGAGCCTCTTCTTGGGCTCCTTTTTAGATGGTGCGGGGGAAGGATCCCTGCTCTCTTCCTCTTCATCAGACTCAGGAGCTGGCAGAGGTTTGTCCTCCTTCCACTTCTCCTTTTTCTTCTTTTTTTTTTTTTCCTTCACTAGCATCTCATCATCCGATTCCTCCACTTTCTTCTTTTTCTTCTTCTTCTTTATAGGTGGTTCTTTGGGTTTGTCTTTATCGCTGTCATTCTCTGAGTCAGCGTCAAACAAATCACTCTTCATGGGAAGCTTCTAGGTGCAACAGAGAATAAATCACTATTTACAAAACAACAGATATTGCATTGTCCACACTAGTGCTGTGTAAGCTTTTAGTTTGAGGAAAATCTTAAATAAGTAAACATTGACGTATGGACATGAAATATTAATATTGGATAAAAAACATTATCATGTGAGGAGGAAAAAGAACAGAGACTGGGTGCCTGAAACAATGGTCAATTAAACAGTTTAGCTGTGATACAAAGAAATTTGACCAAAAAATTCTGTCATTGACCAATCACAATCAAGCAAAGAATAATAAACACAATCAATTATTTTTATCAAAGTTTGTGTATTAACTTTGGATACTGTAAAAAATCTATAATATAACCTAAAACAAAATTTAACAAACAGAAGTTCTATAACTATTCAATTCACATTTATTTGTGTAGCGCTTTTCACAATATATATAATTTCAAAGCAGCTTTGACTCGAATGGCACAACAAAACAAAACAAATGACAAATGAAACAAAAATGTAAAAACTAAACAATAAAAAAAACTAAAATTGAAATAAACTTCAATAACCTTGGTACTTTATTAAAACAAATCTTACCATGCCAGTCTCTTTCTTGGGCTTAGTCTCAGCCAGGCTTTTCTTGTAGGCCAGCAGCACCTCCCTGCAGTCATCCAGATGTGCCTCGGGCTCCCAGGTGTCATCATCTGATGAATAGTTCTTCCATCGCACCCGATACAGCACTTCTCCCTAAAAACAACTTAAAGGTCAAAAGTCATGGCCTGCAACTGCAATATTCCAGAAGCAGTTACAGTAATGTTTGTTAAACATCCAGGCTTGAAAACTTATCAGGGCTATGGTCTGACAGCTGTCTGTAATAAACAGCAGGTGAGTGAGCTAGCTGATAACCAGGACGTGTTTGTTTATTTGGAATCATTTACAGTTATAGGCTTACTAGAAGCTACCACATAATAAACAAAATTATCTAGAAAAGCCATTTATGTAGCCTTTGTTGTGGGATGGCCAACCTTTTTGTAGTCAGCAGTATACACGTGAACATGAGAATGGTTGTTTATTAAGGCAGTAATTAATGCTTAGAAAACTCATCCCAAGCACCACAGGTTCGTTATAAAGGGGAAGTTCATTATACACTGTGTTGCTAAGTAACAAACATAACAGATTCACTGCCTCTCTTATTACCTGCGAATCAAGCCGTAGGATTAATAACAGCAGGGGATCAAAGCCAAATAACGCGCGTTCATCTGAATCGACAACGCACACAGTGTGAACTCACTCCTCTTTTATAGGACATTGCAGCTAGTGGTTTCACAAAAGTGATTCTCGCATATTTAGAGCACCAGTGGTTGAGAGTGACCATTTCCTGTACAACTGCCTCTGTGTGAGAACAGGCACCAGTGAGAAGCAGTTAATTACTGTATTTATGTAAACAAGGGTTAAAGACATGTCTTTGTGTCTGTCTGCCAAAGTTCAGTAGTGTAGTAAGCACAGGCTGTCAGTTGATCTCCAAATGGTTGTTGCTGGCTCACAGCCATCACAGACGACAGTCTCATGTTGCAGTCAGTATGAATGGAGATTACTCAGAAAACATCATGAGTGATGCAGAGACAGAAGCAGATGTTTCTCATTCAAAAGGCAGTTTTACACGGGTTTTCTGAGAAGTCCGAAATTAAGCAGGATTCATAGGCCAAAAAATGCCTACGAAAACAAAGATGGCTTTGCAAGAAAAGCCAGTTTTTTGTTATTAAGAATTTCAATAATTATATTCTGGTAGAGAGAGTTGTATAATCTAACATAGGGATTGGGCAATTATTTTACATTGGTAAAGAGTCCTACATTGTTAAAATTTAATTTAAATTTAATTTATTAATTACATAATTCAATTTAATTTATGTAATGTTGGTTTTCCTTTTGTTAATTAACAGCCAAAATTGTTGAAATTGATTCAATTTAAAAACTGGACAAATGTATAGCATGTCTGTATGTTTTGCTATATGGTTATAAAATATGCTACAAGCTTCAATTCCAGGAGCATATATTGGTTCATTTTTGATGTAGCAGTGTCTGCTGTAGGCCTGACTCTAGTTCAAAAGCCCCAGTTCAAAATACATGTTATCTGTATTCTAAACACCTTCTTTAATACACTTTAATACACAACAAAGGCTTATTAATCTCAACTACCTGCAACTTCAGTTGCAACAGAGTAAAGAAAACGTTTCACGTATCACGTTTGTATTGTTTTCCAGAACCTTCTCTGCTACCTTCACAAGACCTTTGTTCTTTCTTTTTTCTTTCATAACGAACCTCCTGTTTTTACATACCACCTGTTCTTTGTAAACGAATGACCCACTGGATTCACAAACAAACCCACTCATGCCCTGATATGGTGATATCTCTAGATTAGGCACTACTGAACGTAGCTTCCCCAAAACAAACTGAAGCAGCCCAGCACTGACTGTGATCTTTCAATCTCCTATAATATCACAGCTGGAGCAATGCAGGAAAACAAACTCAGCTTTCTAAACAGGACACAGACTTCCAGAAATTATTCATTCAGCATTTCACATCTGCTCGACATGAAGGTGATGTCAATAAACTGTAATCTGATAGCCCCCACACATTCTCTCTGTTACAGGCCTTTCAATAAAGCATCTAGAGAGGAAGAGGAAAATACAGGCTACTAACATCCACCTCCACACAGCTCCAGTCCACAGACCTGCTGAAAACAGCTTCTCATAGTCTAATAATAATGTTTAGGGCCTGTTACAATACTTCAACATAGTCTGACTGACCGTGTGATTGTTCCTTTTCTAAAACCCAAAGGATTGTAAATCTATTTCACTAAAATGCAAAATTATTCAGTACTGGTGCCAATGCGATCATGCATGACAGAACAACAGTATATTTTCCTCAAAACGAGTGTTTATGGGGCATTTATAGACGTACAGTCATGCGCGTTTCTGTCTTTCCTTCCCATCCTATGTGTCATTCACCGGCAAAGTGCTATATGATATAACTATAACGCTATATCATATCAATAACTCCCGCACAGATATATAAATATGCTTCACTGAATGACCAACACTACAGTGTTTTTCTTCAGATATGAATGAACCGATTCACTGGAGGAGGACACGTTCAGTTCGGTGTTGTTGGTTCACTTGCTGGTGTTATGTAAACAACAAGAGCACGCCGCATCCAAAGTGAATAGTCTCCCAGCTGGCGGCTCAAACCGGGCGGTGAGCTAGCGACCAGAAAGTTACAATGATCGCTTTTAACTTAAAATCAGATGATTTCAGACGGACATGTCGCGAAATATTCAAGTATTTCTTCCGCTTATGTGCTGTTTAGCTGGCACGTAACCGTACTGTTTACTAAGGACCGTGACGGTTACATGCTACGTTGCTAACAAGATGGCATTGAAAAAGCCGCACTCACGTACCTCCATCACCCTCATGTCAATAATCCTCTCCACTTCATAAACATCTTCTTCATCCTGGTCGCTTTCTCCAGCTTCTGCTCTTTCCGCAACGGAGGTCATTTACGCGTCAAGGAGAGAAAAGCTGGACGTTGCGCACCGATGAGCACGAAGGCCGTGCGGTAACAACTTGCTGCACGCGCGCACACGTACACTACGGTGCACGCGCGCCGTGGCGGAAAGTATTATTACGACAGCAGCGAGTCTGCGGGGCGAAAACCAAGAGCTGACACCGATGGATATGACAGGGGTTATTTCATGCTTTTAGCTAAATATATGTCGTGCTAAAACGAAAACGTGATAGAAATTAAGTTTTGGTATCAATCGAAACTCTTGTCGAATGAATACGGCATCGCCGCTGGTCGTTTCTGTTTTGAATTGCATTTGTCGTAAACAATTTGACACGTATTTATTGCAGCATCTGTTTTGGCAGAAACTATGGTTTACATGCAAACGGCTTGAAAGTAATATGTAACAAAGGAGTCATCTGTCACACAAATAAAAATGCTTTAAAGATGCTTTCACTGTTCAGTGTGAACCACGGCCCTGCTCAGAAAATGATGGAAAATACTAGAAAGTGTGTGTTCATTTGCAGTCTGATGATGGAGTGCTTGCATGCTGTTTTGATAAAATATTATTTTAATGCTAAGGTCCTCAAAATCATATTAAAGATTGATGTGGTTTTTACTCAGCCTGCAAATGATTATCACTGTCACAAACACCACCGTGTTTTTTACTGTAAAAAACACTTTTATTAAAAAAAGCCTGATTATGTTCTTTTTTACAGTTCAAACTTTACAACAACTTCACAATGTCATAAATAGTCTTGCATAGACTGAATACAGGACTTTTTGCGGGCGAAAAACAGCACCATAACATCTACATGACAGCAATATGACTTATTGCACAAAAACCTCAGTCATTAAAAAAAACAATCACATCTCATGTTTTACAAAGTCTTCATACATGCACTTATTTTGAGATATGAAATTATGAAATGCTCATTTGAAAGATGAGTGTTCTTTAGTTGGATGCAACACACTGTCATAAAATTACACCAGCCTACTAAAGAGGTTTTCAACAGAATTATGGTTACATACAACACTTAAAAAAGATTTTCTTTTATCTTGTATATAAAAATGTGGCACATTGTGGAACAGCAGCATCTGAAGAATAAGCTGGCAATTGTTCCTTTTCAAACATTAAATTAAGCATATAAAAACAAGAACTTGAAAAAGATCTGCAAGTTTTGATTGCATTAAAGAAAACATCATTATTTTGACATGTTGTTTTTAGTTATTCTCACATTTAATGCTTGGTAGGGTGATGTAAATCATGAATACCTACTTAACTACCTAGTCTTGATGACTAATTTATGACAGAACATATGAAAGTACAGTCCTGAATCAGATGTTTTGGTCACAGAGTGCAGATAGCTGTAAAATATTCTGGTATTTTGGCTTTAAATATTGTTGATTGAGAAGTCTGAGTGTCATGATGCTATGATAGATTAGCACTGATCCTGATCCACTGAAGTCCCTGCCTGGTGTACTGGACAATATGGGCCATGTTGCTGTGCAGAGTCAAAGGTCCGGTCAGTGTGTTTAGATAGTTGAAAAATTCTGGTGAGAGAGAGACATACAAATAAATTAACTGAAAATGAACATTACATAATTTCAATCATACAGTGAGAAGCGCTTGTAAAGAAACGTTTTACAGAACTGCCAAATTGGGGACCTAAGGAGATGAACTAAAAGCACACAGCTTTCCTACACAGCACTGCACTTCTTTAACTAAAAACCCAGAGGACTCACCTTTATTTTCCTTGGCCAGGGTATCAGCCACCTCCCAGTACTCATAACTGTACAGAACACTGTTAGTGATATTGAGGTGGTTTGCTGCCATCTGATGGATGCGGTGGGGAATGCTGATGGCATTGCTTGGTGAGCTGCCTGTGTGCGTTCCCAATTTATTGACAGAGCTAATAGAGGCAGGAGGTACAGTTCCCCTATAAAAACACAAATACAGTTGTATTGACACTCAGGGACAACCTAAAGGTCACCCACAGTTGTTCTGTATTTGACTCTGAGGTCCAGGCACTATAAAACCTTACTTTCCAGCATCATTCCAGGAAGGGAGTTTGTGAGGTGCTTTTGGAGAGCTCTGCAAAGTGAAACATAATAAAAATGTTTACAGTTACGTTTTAAAACAACAGCGCTACTTCCATTTTTCTCTTGTGTGTATTGAACAGTGCTAATGATATTAAAATTCAGCTTCCCTTACTCACACAAACATGCATACCTTAAAGTAATCTAGCAGGACTTTGGAGTATTTCAGAGCGTGGTCCTTCTTGAGTCTAAACATTTGCCAGTAAAGGAGAGCAAGACAGCGGAAACTAAAATCCAAAAACAAAATTTGTCTTTCATCAAGAGACTTCAACAGGGGTAGGATGCAGCAAATAGTCAAAATAAGCACAGTTAGGGATCTTTGCAGTGTTGCATTTACCACAATACAGCTAGCTGTTTGTCCTCCTGACTGGCTCCAGGACCTGCATGACTCTTAAGTCTCATTGCGTACCTAACCAACCCAGAGAACATGTATAATCAATACAGAAAAAAGTGAGCAGAGCATGCTGCAAGGTCATGGGTTTGAATCCCAGGGAACATACATAATGTTAATAGGATATTTCACCCATGGTTTTTAATGACATTCTTCTGTGAAACATGTAAGACCAAATAATGACTAATAGTCTCAGTCACCATTCACGTTCATCTTTTTTAACATTCTGCATAACATCTTTTGTTATTATCTTTTGTTTGTAGTAACATGAGAGTGTTTGTTAAATCTGCATTCCTTAACTTTTATCAGTTAAAAATCAAGCAAGTACATACCAGCTCAGTGTTCAACACAATCTCCTTACCTCACCCTGATTCGCAAAGTTATATTTATAATAATGATATAGAATTTGAACTGTCTGGTCCGATTTTGCAGGAAATATTTGTATGCAAAATCAAAATTCTTAGGCACCTGATGAGCTCCACAGTTTCAGCATACATGGTGTAAGGAGACTTGGATTCCAGTGGCCCCTCTTCCATGGCTTTACCACACTCCATAAAGGACAACGCAGCATCCACATAATTCACAGCTTTCCCTAACTTATCCACCTTACAACAGGCAGAAATTGAGAGACAAAGGCAGAAGAGAGCAGTGGATAAAATAGATGTAGAGGAGATATACACACAGGCTATACTTGGTAAGTTACAGTGCAGTGGGCCCTAAAATCTTAATGCGACACAATATTTCTGGAAGTCTGTGTTTAGTGGCAACATGCAGTTTGTAAGGTGTGCAATCACAGAGATGTCATACCATTGAATCTGCTCGATGTTTCAGCCTCTTTGCTTCGTGCATGTAGTACTCAGCATGATGAGAGCTGATGAAGGAAGGAAGAGAAGACGTGAGATGTTGAAATGCAACATTACAATCTGAAACATTGTTTAAATTAAACAGAAGGATTAACACAGTTCAACTTACACATCGCTTATAGGTACAGTTCCTCTGTAGTGCTGAGGAAGGTTTTGGGGTGGAACCCGGGATCCAGAGAGAGGCTGTGGGTGTCCTGAAAGCCCAACACACTCCACCTCTACCTTGGGCTGCATCTTTTGGACCTGTGATGGCATTGGTGTTGTTAAATGATTGCAGTGATTCTTAAATGGTTTTGCTTTAGGTCCCAGATTTGATATTGGACAAGAAGTGGTGACCCAACAAAGTACCAAAACTGTTATTACACAAAAGAAAGGAAAAATATCCTAAAAATCAAGCATTGTAGCTGCATTTAGATGCTTATGTGCCCTGTGTTGTTTTACATACCTGTGTTTTCTGTGCTGTTATATCTCTGTCTTTATCTGAAGGTGTGTGATGCTTCTCTGTACGTTGAGTCTTCACTGAGGACTTTGAGTGCTCCACTGGGTCAGATGGAGGAGACAATGGGGACAAAGGCCTTCTGGTGTAAAAGTATTCTTCCTGACATCTGCATGCATGGCAATAAAAAGAGCATTATCCAAAGAGCTCAGGCCATACAGTAAACATCAGACTAAGCCCCAGTGGAACAGCAATGAATTGACCTTTTCCATGTTTTTTTTCCATGTACAATCTTGTTATTGTAACTAGCAGTTTTATCTTATGATGCAATTTAACTTGCCAGTGCAACACTGCAGAAGAGAAAAACTACTACATATTGATAACACACTGGAACAACAAAATCTTGCACTTTGAAAAGCTGTTATTTTTAGGGTAAGATATTAGAAACAGTTCATTTAGTTTTACCCTTGACTGTACCTGCAAAAGAAAGCACTGAAACATACAAGTTCCTAAAAGCAAAGTGTTTTTAAGTTAATAAACTTAATGTACCCATTTTGTTTGTTGTCAGAGCAAGTGTTATCAGTCTGTCTATCCACTGGCACAGGAAGCTTGTCTGCATAAGCCTGAGTCCTCTTATTGTCCCTCTGAGCCTCTCCATCCTGAGCCTAATAAAGCAAAACAAATAACAATGTACGTGCACACAAACACACACACCTATACACAATACATTCATTTGTTTACACTTAAACATGAATTTAAAAATGGGTCAGCATGATTTTGGTAGCACATGTTCCTGCATAAACATCCTTATTGGTTGTGGAACAACATTCCTATCAGCAAATCAGATTTCAGGGATAAGTTTATGGTTAATGTTAGGATTAGGCTTGTTATATGATTGTAGGGGTGGTTGTGGTTTATGGGTAGGTTAAGAACTATGTTTCTTTGACAGGAATGTTGTTTCCAGACCTGCCCAAGATGTTGATCCAGGAACACAGTCTACGTGGCACAATCACAGTGACCAGATGTTTCTTTTTCCTCACTTTTCTTTTACTTCTGCCATCACCAGGCAGCTGCTCTGAGTGTTGCAGATGTCTCATCGATGTCTTTTCTTTTATCTTTCCAGATGACAAAGAAGATGAGGACTGTCTCTCTGTACTCTCATTTGCATCAGGGACTCTGGCCAGGAGCGAGAGGTCTATTCTCACTACTAGATTCCTCAGGCCTCGATGGGAGACGGTTGGAGAATTTTCAGAACGGCCAAAAGGAACCAGTGTGTAAAGTTTGTGCTTGCGCCGACCTCGCTTCTCTGCCTCTGGGGTGCTTACACTCGATTTGTGGGGGTGACCACTAATGCCTGTGCTCTGTTTGTTGCACCTTGTTTTAGACACAGTCGTTTTGCTCGATGTTGAATCTGCAGGGACTTTGGCAACATTCCGTGGAGGACTGGACTCAGACTCTGATTCAGAGGAAGATGATGAAGATGATGAGGATGAGGAAGACGATGATGAATGCTTGGGTTGGATGACAGAAGTTGGCGAGGGTGGAGAGAGTGGAGGAGAAGGGCTAGAGTCTATTACATGAGAGTGTGAAGCAATGTCCTCACTGCTCTGCCTTCTCTTCTTTCTCCTCTGCTCCTCAGGGTTGAGTCTCTTGCATTCCGGTAAAAGGTGATGCTGGCTATTGGTATGAGGTCTTTGTTTGGGCTGCACTGCTTGCCATTCAGCTTCATGCTCCCTCCTCCTCCTTTTCCTCTCTCTTTCCCCTTCCTCTGCTCTTCTGTCTTCCTCGTCTTCCTTTTCCTCAAAACTTTGAACCCAGCGGCGCCTTATTATCTGCTCCTCCGCCAGTCTCCTTTGTCTCTGCTCTTTGCCGGTTGGCACCAGGGTCACTCCCTGGGCCTTACCTCGGCTGTCCACCTCCCGCTCTCTCTCTCTGGGGTTTGAATCTTTTTGTGAATGCCCAGTTCTGGGCACTGGAGCATCCCCTAGTTTAACCTTGGAACTTGGTTGGGAGCTTGGTTTAGAACTGGGTTGCTTGGCATCAGGAAAAGATTTAGACTTTGAGCTTGAGCTGTGGCTGGACTGTCTGTTCACATACTTTTGGGATGAGTCTTTGGGTTTCAACGTGGGACCACGATCAGAACTCTTTGAAGTACTGAAGTGGGATGAATGCCCAGATTTGGAAGTTGACCTGTGGATTGATACTCCTATAGGTTCACTGGTTCTGTGATTATGTTCAATACTATGGTCAGTTGTAGATGAGTGCTTGACTTGGGGTTTTGGGCTAGGACTTGGTCTAGAGTTGAGCTTAGATTGATACTTTGGGGTAGAAGCTGAGTTAAACTTGTGCTTGTTTGTGGATTCAGAACCTTTGGTTTCAGGCTTGTGTCTAAGGTCTTTGTGTGCCTTTTCCGTTAAACTGTGCTTAGAATGATGTTGTTGAGGAGGACCAGGCCTAGAGTCTTTGGATCTAGAGTCTTTGAGTCTACGTTCCTTTCTCTGGTCAGATTCCTTGCTATGGTCTGGTGTCCTGACTTTGGGATGATGTGCTGGATTGGAGGCAACAGCAGGCTGTGCAATATGCCTGGGACTTTCCTGTTGAGTAGGTTGAACCTGAGGATATGTTAAGCAGTGTTGTGTAGGTATGGCAGTGGACGAGAAACTTGGACTGGGGCTTCTTGGAGGGTGTAGTGGTAAGGGGCTGGGACTTCGACTACCTCTGAAGCTCTCTCCTGGACTTGGGCACACACTTGGCACTGGGCTTGGCACAAGGCTAATTCCTGGACTGGGGCATGGACTATATTCAGGGCTGGAACGAGGACTGTTTCTAGGGCTATAGTCAAATTTTGGACTTGGTACTGGACTGTCAAATGGACTATAATCCTGCCTTGACCCAGAGTCTCTGCTCCAGTAGTTTCCCGGTGATGGTCCTCGGCCAGAGTCAGATTTTGCACCCTGGTGGTGTCCTCCTCCTGGGTCGTGGTCAGTCAGCTTTCTGGGGACTTTCTCAACCCACCTGTCCAGCTGCCACTGTGTGGATGGCGGACTCTCCGCCTGGACAAGAAAGTTGATATAAATTTTACAGAAAGTAACATTAAAAATAAAATGATTTGATTGATGATTGCAAGGTACCTACTGTACAACACATTGTAAATATCAGAGAAAATATTAAGATAAATATCAGAGGGACCTAGTTTATGATGATCAGTAAATCTGCTCTTCACCATAAACTCCAATGAGGATGACGAGAGTTACTACAAAACCATCTGCTTCCACAACAATCTATTTCCTCAAAAATGTAGTCACGAGAAAGCTATGTCATGAGTAGCTATGTAAATAGGTTAGTGTGTCAGTGAAAAATAGAGAGAGAGGGACAGAGAGAGTTCAGAAACACAGTGGAGATTCCTTAAACTCCAACAAACCCTTTCTATCAAATTCACACTTTCACCACACCAACAGCTCTTTAACCTGCAGGGCCATACTATTACAGATCAGAAAGGTGAAGAAAACAAGTTGCTTTGACAAAATACTACATGCAATAAGAACATGCTTTATACACTTATAAACTTGTTACACTTACTTATTACACTTATAAATGTAGACAGCATAGAATATTGAAACTAATACTCACTTGACAGTGTAAGTAAGCTCCAGGGCAGACTGTGCTTTCCTTACTCTTCTCTGGTAGCTGACAAGAGCTAATTTAAACTTTTACTTCTTCACTCAAACATTCCCCCTTCCCATTTCCCTCTCTCCAGTAAAGACACTACATCTCTTGTGCCCTTTTCCCACTGCCCCTCCCTTAACCCCCCACCCCCCACCTTGAACCGTATGGCGTTTCCAAGTCGTTCCTCAGAGACGCTGCATGACTACATGTAGATGAAAAACACATGGTGTTCCCTTCCTTCTCCACAGGTTCCAAATAGATGGCATGTTCAGTAACAGAGCCAGCTATGTCACACAGACACCTTCATTCATATGGTGGTGTAGCAGCTTTCTGCTACTGGAGCTTTAACCCCTCCTTCTGAATCTTATAAAGTTCTCCGCACCCCGAAAAAGCCCCATTCTACCCTTACTGCTGCATACTTCATATAAAGACACACTAAAACAATCCCACAACACGAGAAGATCTTTCATGAGTAGGCTTTTGGAACAGTTACCAGACTATTAGGATTTTTTCCACATTGTAAAAAACTGAACCAACTTGACTACATAAAATTATACCAACAAAAGTAATTTTGAAGGGCTTAAACAAGTAGCAAAAGATTATTATGGTAACAATTGCACGTTTTACGGTGCAGTGCAGGTTTATGTTCTGCTTTCTATGCTGAAATAAATGTGGACATTTATTACATTAGGTACTACAGCACTTCCTGTCTGTTTAGTCATCTGGTGCATCACATGTTGACATGACACCAACATTCTTCGTTTAGGGGGCCTGCAGTCCTGTGCCCCCCCTCTACATTCCTCTCTCCACCCCCACCATTCCTTTTTACCTCTTCCACTAAAACAATTTTGGGAAAGTATTAGGAAAGGGAGAGAGAGCAATAGGTAATAGGAGATTGTATGCCAAAATAAAAGATGGATGTAGCTGTTTACCTCTGTGCTACAGTTTAGGTTCTGCTGTCGGGTCGGTGACCCATACCGGGCGAGTGTTCCTGGGCTTGGGCTACGTGATCGATGGCTGCTGCTCTCCCACTCACTAGAGTCTGATCCTGAGGACCCAGAGCTAGAATGTCTCACCCGTCCGCCATGTGTATGTGTCCGCTGCTGCTGGCTTGACAAGCTGTCAATCAATAATACACACACACACACAATGTACAGGGATTAGCTTCTGAGGAAGTACACAGACGGCAGGCTTCTAAGCTGTACACTCAGATGCATGTATATGGAAAACAAGATCACCTATCAAGTTGAAAAGAATTCCAAAAACACCAAAAAGCACACAGACTAAACACTGACAATTGACGATGAGTGTGTGTTCAGGGGCTGAGCATGTGAAAAAGCCAAAAGAAACAGAGGCTGGTTTATCATCCAACTGTCACATTCCACATATTCTGACCTTTACGATATGCTTACACACACAGTCACACACACAGCCAAAAACTTTGGAACATACCCATACCTCGTTCATTCATTAATATAAACATCACAACAGAAAACATCACAACACACACTTACCGTCCATTATCCGCCCAGGAAGTTGTTTGCTCACTTCCCTGTTTGACAGATAAGAATAAATAAAGACCTTTTTAGCTGGGAATCTTCAACTGCATGCTCTTTATTGGCATCTTGACCAAAGCAAAAAGGAACATTGATCCAAGCACAGTCTGGCAGTAAGACTGAAAGGTCACAAGCTTGGTGTCTTTAATGACTCAGACTGTTATGACTCATAAACCTGGAGTCCTGGGTTGAGATTAGGCGTGTGGGATACATGCACATACAAGTAGCTGCTGTTCTCAATTTAACAGTCTGAACCAACTATCAGACTTCTCAGTTTTCAGCAGAACACACATGGACATAAACAAAGCTATTGATTAAGCACTTCACGGCAAAGAATAGAAGTGTTACTAACTTTAAGATTAATTATCTGCGTTATTACAGAGCTAAGAGGACCTTTAATCAAAAACAAAGCAACAGTGCTGCAAATGGATAGACTTTAAGTTTTAAGTCTAGGTTTTGGTTACATGAAACTCTTTGTCATGACACTCTGAGTTCACTTTCTGCCAGAGGTGCGTGATAATCAATATATAATGGCGCTACTGTGCTGCCTTTGTTTGCAAAGGCGGTTACAGGTGATGTTTAAATACACATCAGAAGGCAAAGACTAATTACAACACAGATTAAAAATAACTCCAAGAAAGAAGACTAACTGCAATTCAACATTTAAATACAAGAAAAGACCATTTACAAATCAGTATGCAAATATTATAGCTGATGACTGTTTAATGACTGAATCATAACTGTGTAAGTAAGATTTTGAATAGCAAACATTCGTACAATTTAAGTCAATGGGAGATTTTCAAACTTTATTCATAAGGTTTATAAAACAAAGAATCTAAGGCTGTAATTATCAACAAAGCAATGTTTGAATGAAGTGAAATGTATGTTTGGCAGGTTAGAACTGAATTAATGGTGGAATGCTGCGGAGAAGAAAAATATAATATATAATAATTGTTTGAGGTATGTTTATGGAATATCAACAGAATATTTGTTGTCTGCAATGAGAGAGTGTATGCAAACAGAACTGTCACAGGAGACTGTGTGTGAATGCACATGTGAGCTGGGTTGTGTTTTGTGTTTATGGGTGTGAGAAAGTATAGACAATACAGTTCAAACAAAGTCTCTGTAGGTCACATCAGTTCACTGCACCCATCCTGCTTTCTCTATAGCTGGTTGGTAATTAGCACAGTTCAGTTCCTGTCTATTTGACTGAGAAAAGACCGAAATCTGCAAAACTGTTTGTAAAGATTATGCTTAAAAACAACAAAATATGATACAAATTGTACCATACATTAAGCTTTATGAGCTCAAAAGGCTGGTCCAGTTAATGTGCTTTATTGTAAACAAGCCCTACTGATGAGCTCTAAGGTTACTGGCTTTTTTAACAGAAAGGCGGGACTACTATTCCATAATACTGAACATTCTGATCTTACCTCCTCCCTGTCGTCCTCATCACTGCTGAGCTTCAGGTCATCAGCGAGCATGCTGGGATAGAAAAGACAGAGTGGTCAGCATGAGCGCCTCAAACACGATCATATCACACCAGTCAGACAGAGTGACTTATGCAGCCTGTCAAACTGTAGCAATTGTGTGTGTGTATATGCGAGTTTGCCATGAACAGTTTAGCCATATGAGATTGTATCACATTACTATCTTCAAAGAAAACACAGTCATAAACACAGTGCTCCAACATAGAACAGTGCCGGTATTTGATGGCTGTGTGCTGCAGGGCTCTCTTGGGCTGTGTTAACCTGCTCTGTAATTAGATACTAACTCAGTAAAGTTTATGAGGTCTTGGAAGTTTGTATGGTGTTTCAGAAGAGAAGAGATACAACCAAGCCAAACTCTCCATATGAAGGCAGTTTTAAACAGCAGTTGGCCCCAAGCATTAAAATTCCAGGAGCTCCTAACTAATTAAACACACTAATATGTATAGATGCTCAACACTCAATGTGGTAAAGTTAATTGTTTATGATGTAATAAAAAGCTCACAGTCAGAAGCAGCCTGGACATAACCTGGTGCTTGGTTATCACGGACAGATCGGGTGCTGTGTGTTTCACTTACGATTTGTGAGGGGCCACATGTGGACGCGGGGGGATCCTCACTGAGAAAGAAATACATTATAATTTAGAAGAGAATGTAAATACACTGCTATATCTGACGTACAGCTGTGAACACATCTATGAACTACGCACATTAAGCAATTAATCACAAGCCAACTCTTTATTGCATACACATACAGTACATACTTGGGTTGTGTGCCATATCCCAGTTTAATAAGCAGATTACAACGCTATTAGTAAACCTATAAAAGGCTGAATTATTTGTTTGAGGAAACCGACCAGAAAGTGGTGAGAACATCTGCTTAATCAATGATACAATTTTGCCAACCAATGGCAGACTAGGTGTGTTCAGGGTGTGTTACATTCCAATTAATTTTCTAAATTTGCATTTTATAAGAACTGAGGGCATAAACATTATGCAGAATTGTAACTTTAATTTAAGAAGTAAAATTTAAAGCAGCAATTCGTAACTTTTGCTCCTCTACCGCCATCTTTGTTTGAAACAAAATTGTAAGTTGGTTGCAGAGGTTTTTTCCATTTTGTTCCATGTGTATGGAATGTTTAAATTCTATACAACTGCTGTAAGAACAAGCTACAAACGCTGCACCATCTACAGTACCCAGACATGCAATATTGTAGCTGGATCTTCTTTATTGTTTACAGACAGACATTTTCAGACCACTTAAATTATAAATCATTATTATAAACGTATCATTATGAATCGAGATAAGGAGACCGTTTTTAACACTGATGTCATGCACTTTCTTATTAACTGATTTTTGTTAATTATTAACCAAAAAATTAGCAGCTTTACATGGAATTGAAAATTCGCACACGTCTAGAAAGCCCAGCTTTGTACATCAGTGTTCAGTAGCATACTTACCATGTCTGTGTTGCGAATTGGGCTGTTTCCCCTCCTGTGACACATGAAAAGAATAAACCAGAGTCAGTTTTACCAACACGCACAGTATGTCAGCTTGCCTGCAGTCTATAATGACACCTGTGTGTACCTTTGAGTGAGAGTACAGGAAATGTTGAGTACCCCCTTCCCCTGGGGGCTGCTGATAAGGCCAGGACTGGGTCATATCCTAAAGAGAGATGAGAGGACAAAAGGTAAACTCTAAGTGATTGAAATGTTTGGAAAAGTGCTTTTAGTGTAAGGTGCAGGAAGACAATTGACAGAATTGTTGAGTGATATAAGAAACATGTTTTATGGCTTTCCGCAAAGTGTATATCTATATCCATTGGCTTTTGATCACTAGGGGTTATTACACTGGGAGGCACTGCAGTTGTTATTTAATATGTTTTGAGCTATCAAGACATTACAAGCTCTCTATATGGAGTCCTTCAGGAGCTCTTCAAACAAGACTTTAAGCATTAACATTTAACAGAAGTAGTAACAGTTTGTACAAAGGAAGTGAAAATGCATCCTCTGTACAAAGGGTTTTACTTTCTGTAAATTTTGTGAGACATTCTTAAGCAAAATACCATGAAAATTTGCATAGCCTTCATAAGAAGTGTGATTAAATATTATAAATGTATAAAATTTATAAATTTAGAAAAATAACTTATTGAGTAATACGCGTGACTGTTTTTGTTAAAGCATGTTTTGCATGTGTGTGTGTGTGTAGCACTGAACAGGAAAAAGTCATGAGTTATCTACTGTGATAGTCTTGAGGGAAACAGATGTACAGTAAATGGTTGCTGGATTACACATGGATTAAGCTGATCTGATTACAAGCAAAAACATATATCAGAGGTTTCCTTTTTCTAAGAGTACAAACATAAAATATTAATAAAAACAGTACACATAAACTGTGTTAGATTTCTCAGTTATAGGTTATATGTAATATATGCAAGCTTTGCAGACATTACCAAACTTTGTAATCTAAAAACAACAAAAAGTGTTAATAAAATGTATTTGAAAGAGCAGGAAACAAATAACTTTGCTTCCAAACTACTAGAATATACTCCATCATACCTGTCTCTACCATCTAAACAGCTTTTAATTTTTTAAATTTTCTAAACAAAATGATTTTGTATATTGATCACATTGAATTTTTCCAAATGAATCAACATGATAAAGAATATCTCTTATCCCTTACACAGTTAAGGCTGCTCTGAGCCCACTCCAAGAATGTCTATAAATTGCTGTATAAATGCATTTAATTCACCTCTGAGAAGCATTAAACAGTCTGTGTAAATATACCTAAATTCCACTTCAGTTGCAATTTCTGTGCCACCTTTTTGGTGTAAGAACAGCTGAGAGAACTGAGCTATTTTATCTACCCTGTAGCAATATCACTCTCAAAAACACAGTCCTCCCTCCAGAGCAAAGCTCCTCCCCCTCTTCACCCTTCCACCTGCTTCCTTATCTCTCTCACGGCTTTGGTCACTAAGGACTCATCTCTCTCCTCCAACAACAAGGCTTCCCAAGTGAACCTTCAACTGCTTCTGCTCGCCCTCTCTGCACACTCCTTAGATGCATTAAAGAGTCACAACACATACTAACACAACACATCACATCAAACCCAACAATCGTTTCTGTGAGAGGAGATGGGCTGGACCAATCATGTCATGTCTGTGTTAACGTGAGCAATCAGCAATGAGTCTCTATTCCAACCAGCATATACTAAAAAGAACGACAGTGTTTATGCAGTGCCTATAGGGAAGTGAAGAGGAAAAATGACTCATGCTTTTACAGACACCTGCCTTAAATACACCTAAGACCACATCAAGAAGAGCTGCACATCTGTGCACCTACAGAGTTTAGACTTGTAACAGGCGGATATGAAAAATCCAACACTGTACTGAGAAGATCTGACACATCAGACAGCCTATGCTGCACAAGGCTAGCAAAAACAAAACAATTTTAAACAGCATGCTGCTGATTTACGCATGTTTTTATGGTCAAACTGAGGAATTAGATGGAATATTTGTCACACCAAGGGCCGCTGCTAAAAATCATAGGGCCCCCCCTGGGCTAATTAAGTAGACATGAGAGGACCTTAAAAAAACCACCCCACCACTCACCACCCACTATTTGGTGTTAAGATAAATGGTAAATAAACAGTCACACTGCCTAAAAAATGCACTTTCCCTTAAACATTCATATACATTTTACCACATAATTATGATTTTCATTTTAAGAAGTTAGTGGATAGATATGTTATTAATATAGCACAATCTGAACTGTGGTGAGCTGCCAGTTGAACGCTGATTTGAATCTGTATGTTTTCTCTTCCAAAAAAATGCTGCATATAAGACTCAAGACAAGCAAGTCTGTTCTCAGTTAACCACAAACGTTATTGTTTTGTTGATTTGGACAACATTTAGATTACTCATATAGACAATTCTCTGAAAAATGCCATAGTAATCTTCTTTCCACCTAAATTAATAGATCAAACAGCGCTAATAATATTCCAGTGAAAACAACAACATTCCATTAGTAAACATTCTAATAATTCTTATTCAGCTGAATTCAACTCAAACGCAATACATGACCAGGAAAATGGCTCCCATCCGTTTCAGATGTACAATTAGAAGTGTCTCTTCTATTATTCTTCAGAGAGGAGACACAATGGCACTTAATTTAACACTAAATTTATGCATTAAAGTTATGCATAAGGATAGTGACTCAATAGGACAATTTGTCCAGTGCAATAGGACAATTTGTCCAGAAAATACCGCAATACCACAATCCATCACTACCAATCAATAGATGGGCTGTCACCTGTTATAAACTGAGCATTTCAAAGCTTGAAATGAATATGCCATAACTGAATAAATACTGCACAGCTGTCATCTGCGTATGTCTGCAGGTGATTTGACTGCCATTGTGGTTGTCTCCACACATGTACTTATCAAAACTAAAAAACAAGTGTATTACCTCAGATGCTCTCAGTGTAATGTTTGACACACACACACACACGACACACACACAGGTGTGAGATTTTATGCAGTTTTCCCCCATCCTATTATTTTATTACATTGCAACTGAGCATGCGCACCACCACACCAATTCTCCACAGCAGCACCTGTTTGATTGTCATCACAATGACTGACAATGAGTCATCTGGAAAGCTAATGTTTGCATAAGTGAAAGAGTGAATAAGTGTGTGTGTGTGAGAGAGAAAATCCCCAAACTTCATCAGCTTAACTGAGAGCGTTTCACTTTACTCACTTAGATCTGGTCCTCTCTTCGCTCCAGTCGGCACTACATGCAAGCGACCACATGAAGGAGATGAATCTTCATTTCGTCTCCCCCCGCATGTTTTTAATTATTACTATTCTCGCATATGCCTCAATAAATATTATTACAAGCGAGCTTTAGGCAGACAATCCCCTTGCTGCCAGGGGGTCTCTGCGGATTAGTCCAAACAGAGAGATGATGTAACAACAACAGGGGCAGGTGATGATCTCCTCGACAGAGTGAAGAAACTCGAGGGTGGCAGAACCGGAAGTCTTGTTTTGAAATGTTGAACGCATTTCAAACCACTTGATCAACGCGCGCTCGCCACACAGCAAAACCGAAACGCCAAACTTGCGCTCCAAGGTGCTCTCACCGGAAAACAGTTGAACTGCAAAACCAGAAAGCATCACACCTCAGAGCTGCCAGTGTACAGACGACAAACGTGATTCTTCTTCATAGAGTTAGAGGTTCCTAATCATTATTATTATTTCATACGCTGGTATATAGTCAGTTAAAGCGTTTTACCGCTGATGCAATGTAGAGGTTCCCCAAAGGTTCTTTGACGGGCCGTATGGTTCCATGAACCGCACAGAAGGGTTCTTCAGACCACTGTAATGACTTTACCTCAAAAGGTTCTTTGGGAACCAAAAATGTTTCGTCTATATAGCCTCGCTGCGAAAAACCTCATTCAAAAGAGCATAGTGGTAATAACAATTATGATTAACGAAAGCCATTTAGACAAGATAACCACACACGTCTTTATCCGTGACTGAAAACGATGCAAACTTCAATCGTTAGATTTAATGTCACTGACCTGGGATGCGTGCTGAAGCATGAAAGAAATACTCGCAAGTTTGCCCTTACTTCCATAAACGGTAGGCATGTTGAGGTGGCTTGTTCAGTTGTCCATTTTGGCAGGTACAAAAGAGCAGCATTGCGCGCTGGGCGTCCACGGGTCACGCATCAGAGGCACGGTCGGCGGTTCTGTGGAAGCACGCGATGGGCGGAGGCTGCGGGTACCGACGGGTCGGCGTTGTCACCTCACCGCGTCAGAGAGCTCTGACGGCGGGGAACGAAGATGCTCGTAGAGACACTCGTGCGTAAGCAAGAAGGGAGGAGAGAAACACAATCACCGAGAAGCTGAAGCATGAATTCCTTCGGGAAAGAAAAATCTCTCTCTCCATTTAGTCTTGAATTGTACGTACATGCATTTACGCACACGTGCAACGTCTGTATTGAAGTGAACTGAAAAGATTTGGGTGACTTTATTTTGCCCACCTGACACACTCACTGTATCTATGGGTTTAAGGGAAACCTCACTTACCGTGAAAGAGCTTACATTTCTGAAGGATGGGTGGAACATGAAACTATTACACAGTCGCAGACAGCACAAACTGATTTCCACTGAAATCGTAGGAGTTTCCAAAGCATCTGGATTTGTACAGAGAAAGAGAGAGCTGACCTTGTGTTACACAGCATGCACAATCCACACTCCCATGGCTGTATTGGATATCTCCCTATCTCACTGATTTCCCCACAATGTTTCATAATTGATAGAGAAAAAGAAACACAAACATGAACAAAGCACTAATGCATTAAGCATCATGCGGGCTAGGGGACAATTTATGATGATGTGTAGGGAGACACTATTGGTGAATTGATTTTTTCATTAACTCGTGGTCAAGAGCATCAATTCTGTTTACAGACATGCTGTAACTTGAAGATCATTTACAAATGTGGAAATCCAAAATCTTCAATACAGTATTTTTGTCTTCCAAATGAAGAGAAATATGAGTCATCTTTATGCCAAACGGCAGCCCGATTTATCAGAACTTACCCTTTTTGAATATAAAACACTGATTGTTAGTCATTATTAATTTACAATAGTACAGTATGCAATAATATGAGTGTAGGACTTCTGTGCTGTGTGGTTATAGAAAAACAGATGCACACTTGGTCTGCATGTTATGGAGACAGGACTGCCCTAGATGTGTTGTTGATTTGTCTGTCTCATAGTTGTGGATTCATTACTCAAACACAGCATGTGCTGCCTATGACCTCTCAGTCATTACTCACCCCTACAGAGATAGCCACACCTGCAGAAAGAAAAAGACTGAAACTGAGAAAAGACAGCTGTGTGTGAAACGGGCAGTGTAACAGAGATAAAAACTAACAATGTTATGTATTAGACTATGCAGTGTATAATAAAAAATAAATCATTTCTACAGAAAGAGTGCAATCTGACTAAAATGAATCAGTGAAGCTGATATAATGTGAAAAACACAAACAAAAGACAAATGGCAACAGGATATGTTTGTGTTTGAGGGTTTAATCAACCATGAATGTGTATCTGATGTATTTTGTGCAGGCAGAATATTATCATGGGTAATTGAGTTATTATCTCTCCAATATAAAAGGAAGCAGATAGGTGACACACACTACATATTAATAAATGACGGGAAAACAATCATAGTCGCAATCTATGTCAATAAACAGTCACAGCCTTTTTGTGTTTTTTCCTCTCTCTCTCACATACAACAGCAAGGATATGATACTGCATGAGACATTTCAATGAAAAATTAAACAATGTATGGGTTTTAAGATATTATAAAGGGAGATGGTCCATCTAGAGAATACCCAAGCAGGAAATCATAGCAGGGGATTCTTTGTTACTGCTACTAGTGATGGTGGGTCTGGGGGATTGTGGGTAGTCCCGTGGCAGGCCTGTTAAGACATGATGTTCCACCCTCCCAGCCACAGAGGGGTTGAATCTCTCCTCCACTGACTCTGGAGACAAGCCCTCAATCTCTACTGGTATCCATGGTGACCCACTGGGAACTCAGATTCCTCTAGGTTGCTAGCCAGATGATTCAGGAGGGAGAAGTTGTAAGAGATAAAGTGGAGGAAGGACAAGCGATGGTTTATTCTATCTTTCCATAATGATTGGAGTGAACACAGTTATGCTGAGACAGTGATGTTTCACTCTGAATGGGCCAAGTAACTGTTATAACTTACGAATTACACCTGCTTGCTAAGTTCAGGTTATCAATATTATCCCACTGAAAGTGTACTTGTACAGTGGGCTTGTATACTGAACTTCTCACCCTATAGTTTATTTTCCAGCCACACAAGGCAACATATGCAGGTTATTCAAAAACTAATAAGAAATTAAAGGACACACAAATAGAAACAGTGACTTTATGACTGTCCTGCACATCCCTATTACCAGAATTACCTGTCAAACTTTATTAACGCAGGATGCCACCCTGCGGACCACGTAAGAACTGCACCTAAAAACAATATAACCCGCTTAAAAACCGGAGGGTCCAAAATAATTGGTTTCATCTTTATTCAATACAGATGATATCACACTCTTTAACTGTGTACAGACCCATCTCATCATTTTCATTCATAGTTAACCAAACGCAAACGTCTCGTAGCAAACACAGACTAAAAGCTTCGGTTATGCCACATTTGTCATGCCAAGATGTATTTAATATATCCGGTACCGTCGACATGCAAAGCGGGATGAGAAAGCGGCTGGTCACATACGACCGTCTATGCTGTGACGTCATCTGCCGGAAGACGCGACGCGACGCGACGCGGCGGACGACGCAGGATCCACCGAAAGGCGTTTGACAGCTTGTCGTAATAAAGGAAATGGGAGCGAAGCGATAGCATTGCTCATCTCCATGGAGCAAGACGGACGAAATACGATGTAATGCGTCATGCCCTCAAATAACAGCATTTAGAGAAAATGGTGCCCGGTTCAACGACTGGGTAATAATAGACACCCCGATTTCTCTATTCCAAACGTAATACCGAGAACATCGACCTTGCTGGTGTGGCCATGAATCCGGCGGAGCAAACGGTTACGTGGCTCATTACGCTCGGGGTTTTGGAGTCGCCGAAAAAGACCATTTCTGATCCAGACGGATTTCTACAGGCTTCGTTGAAGGATGGGGTTGTGCTGTGCAGGTTACTGGAGCGGCTGCGTCCGGGCACTACGGATAAAGTAAGCGCGCATCCTCCCTTTGGCGCACCGTATTTCGGTGCGTTTATTTCTGTGATCCTTTACACCTGCGTTTATATGTATTGTTAGCTAAGTGGGATATTTAGTGCTTATTATGCACGTCACAGCAGGTTTAATCGTCTCTCCCTATACATTATATATATATATATATATAAACGTATGCAGCTAAACCTACAGCAGCAGGTCGATCAGTGTGCGCCAGTGCTGCTGTTGCTCAAAGCAAAAACATTGTTCGGTCCTCGATTAAAAACACTGTGATATTTGCATTCAGCTGTCATATACTAGGTCGTCGCGTTAATGTGGCATGTTTCACAGAATGGCAGCGAGAGAAATAAATGTTTCTTAAACTGGATATTGTAGGTACGACTGTAGGATGATAACCTAGTTTGCGTTATGGAAATCCGAGGATAAGCGCATGCAAATCGCATTACTGTGTATGATAGTACAAATATGTCGTGCAGAAGTGGTATTAGTTATTAAGTTTGAATTCTTACAATCTCGTACAATGCCTGCATCTGGGAATGGGCCGCCATAAGCAGTAAACAGACAAAAAAAAAGGCGCTCTCGTTTAAAGACAGTTTTTCTCACCCTCTGCAATTCAATGAATGTGAAGACATACTAACAGGATACAAATACCATATCAATCTGTTCTAGGCACGTCCTTTTCTGAGACAAAACTCAACTAGATAGAATAGAACAACTATGAAAAATAAAAACAGCTATTAATTCTAAACCACTCCTCTGAACAATATGCCCAAATGCAAATACATGAGGCAAAAACATTTTTAAAATACCTGTAAGATCTCAAATAATTAAAATAAGCAATTTACTCTTGCTAAGAACAATACAACAACCACTCAGGTATAATGCCAGCCAGTGTTTCTAAAGAATAGAGTGTAGTTTGTCTTATCCATAAATAATGCATAGTCATTCCCTCTTGGTTTAGCGTATGCAGGGAGGGTTTAAAAAACAGACATATTCAGGGCCATCTCCGGATACAATGACTAATAGTCTATGACAGCAATAACCTCTTCTGAAATTGAATCTGGTTTGCTCACCAAACTTTTACATTGTTTGGAAAACAATCAGAATGTTGAAGTTAGGGTTGAAACCTTGCAAGAGTGTGAAACTAAAAAAACATCTACGGTTTGCATATTTAAAGAGGAAGAGGAAAGATTAGTGCAGTTGGCCTCTTTTTACATTGTGTGGGCAGCAGCATCATGTTTCTGTCAGGACCATCGATGTAACCAAGTCCTAAAAAAAACAGATCAAACATTTAACTCATAATCTACCAAAGGTAAATTACAAATAAATCATAAATGAATCATTTAATTACACTTGCAGAAAATAACATTTTTATTTAAATCACTGGTGTGACTCATGATGCCTTTATTGTCATCATTAATTTATGGTATACAAACATTTCTGTTTATACCAAATGTGTTTTCTTAAACAATATTTTCTTTAAAGGCAGGGAAGGCGATCTTTTCCAAAAACATTTTTGTTATGCTGGTTGAAAGTCTCTTCACATCCTAATAGCAATCAATAAATGGTGTAAATATATTTATAATGTTCCTGTAGCTCAGTTGGTAGAGCATTGTGTTAGCAGCGCAAAAGAAAAAAGCCTCTGCCAAATGCGTATATGTATTATCTGTGGAAGGTACAGGACCATAAAATGTTTAATCTTTGCATTGCATTCGGTCTGAATGCAATGAAAGGATGTGCTACTTACCTGTCAAACTATGTATCTGCATGACACCTGCGCACTGTTGTATGAGGCATGACTTTTAAAAGTGCTCTGAGGGCGGGATCTTACACTTGGAAAGCTAGCTTGCTATTGCTAGCCTCCCCGAAATTGCCTACCCTGCTTTTAAGGTAGATTGTTCTCAGAATCAGACATGGTTACTGTCATTCTTAGATAATCTACCATCATATGAATCTCGAAAAGCACAAGATTCATTTCATTTTCTTTGGTATGAAGTCCAATTTACTATGCGTTCTCCCTTCTATAATATGTTTATCATCTTATAACAGTTTGACCAAATGTGCCATTGTGCTTAAGCAGCTTGGAGCAAACTAAGAAACTGATGGTATATGTTGATTTTTTCCACATTGTAATTTGTGACTCTGATTTGGGAAACATCCATAGTTTTTCATAAACACACTATTATAACAGATATTTCTGGCCTTCATTATGATTTTGTTGAGTCGCGTTGGAAGCCATTGTAAATTACTCTATAAACACACACCAGTGACGTCATGAAGGACTATTTTGCTGGGTGGAAGAACAATATTTTCATCAACATCGTTACATTTTGTTGCAGTGTGTTTACTTTATGAAACCAGACCAATATAATGAATAGCCGTTATAGCAATAAGCCGTTGTTTACAGTGAATTTACAACAGTTATGGGGTCAATTCACTGGGAACCACGGCTTTTTGGGGACAAACAGCGAGCTCAAATCGCATCTGCTAATTATCCAAGTAGCGAGCACCGAGCCCATCATGCACTATACAAAAAGAGGTCCTAATGTGCATATAATGCAGTTGTGAAAATGTCTATCATTTTGATCTCCTTTATTACCTTATCGAAATATCTGACTGACCGATCGCTTACCGATCCGGTTCATTTTACCCGCCGCGTGTGATCGCGCCCTGTTTACCCCATTGTGTTCGGCGTGCATCGGCACACGTCATTTCCGCCTCCCGGTGCCAACTTCCACAGATCCGTAGATACATTCAACCGCTGATGTGTGTGTGTGTGTGTGTTTGGACCAAATCACATCGTGGATGTGATCAGTTTTAGGCAGTCCGTGGACTTCAATGCAGGGTACTCGAGCCGGTTCTCTCCCGGATGATGTGCGTTGAGTAAACAGCACAAACTTACACGCTTCTCATCTGCTTCCCCCCCCAGATCTTCCAGGATCCCAAAAACGACAGCGAGTGCTTGAGCAACATCACGGAGTTTCTCAAGGGTTGCGCTGTATTTCGCGTCGAGGTGAGTTGACGATGCATGCATGGTTGGACTGGCATGGTGCGGTATAAAAACAATCAACAAAAGATCCGTGCAGTCTGTAAGACAACTCTGATCACGGCCAGGAGAGTGAAAATGCATTGTCCTTGTCCGGACAAACGCTTTGTGATGCCCTGAAAAATATATAGCTAGATTTCAGTAATTGTCTTCATTAAAACGTTATATATTTGGTTAACAAGCTTGTTGCAATACAACATCAACGCGGCTGAACCATCAGTATGAATGGCGTTGCTTTGTCCATTCATGTACAGTTTGTCTTCTGTGCGCTCAGGATTTGGAGACTCTGCTGTCAAGCTCATTTTGAATTGAGTAATTGTTTTTTGCTTGTTTTTTTGCTTTGTTTTTTTGTTGGTTAACAAACGTGTTTTCTCACTGAAAGTCAATAGTATCCTTTAAAGCATCCTTTAAGGTTTGTTTTTAAAGGTAAAGCCTGGAGCCTTTCTGTTTGTATAGTATTAACACAGTTACACTATTTTCACCTTATTTACTGCTTTACTGTTTATGTTTGGAAATCATTTTGTTTTCTCAACAATTGAAAAGGTTGTAACTACCAAAACATTGTACGTATAGTGATGAAATTAAATACATGCTTGCATCTCTGTGAGGTTAATGATAAATATGGAAAAGTAACAGTTCATTGTAGAATAGGAGAAAATCTAAATGAATGGTCCATGCATCAGGAAAAAATAAGGATACACCAGATATTTTTTCCCAAAATATATTTTGTAACTGTGGAGAATCTTCAGCCGTGTGCTGTCAGAGGCTGCAAGTGATACTGTAAGCAGCTTGATCAATTAAAATTGTTATTTACAGGCCAGCTTGGGCAAAAACATACGAGGAATGACATACAAAGACCTGGCAAGACTTTTGATTTATGCGCATTTATTATAGAACAGATGGTTCAGGGTAAGGCGTATGTATTGTCAAGCGTGTCCAGATGAGATGCGGTTGAGATGCCCATCACATATGGAGCTCTTAATAGCTGTATAATGTCAACCAAAGAGTAAAAGCCTTTTATATGTTAAAAATCTTAAATTCAGTGGATGTCATTACTCTGTATTGTACTGTGTATGGTATTTGTATAAGGTTCCACACCTGAGAATAATTCTGCATGCAAGGAAGTGAATGTCTGCTCTGCCTGTAACACTTGAGGTAGCCAGTGGCACTTTTCTCAGTGGATTTGTTAGTGATCAAATCCATATTTATAATTTATTTTTCATTATTCTGTCACATTTGTGCATGTGTGTGTATATATCCTGTATTTGCTGTTACACTGTCAATGTAGTTTGCTCCTCTATGACCCATTAAAAGGTGTTTGGTGGGCCTGGCATTGCCCAGAGCCCTGCTGGGACACGCCCACACAAGCTCTCCATTGTTACTTTTGGTCCCAGCATGAAGGGCATATGCACAGTTCCTTGCAAGTCTTCAGTCGTGTCAGTGTACAGCCAATTTGAGCAACGTTATGTTAGGAAATTCTAGCATCCGGGTTTCTACGCTGTTGTCAACAGCACCAAAGTGTATACAGCTAAACTTTTAAAAATTAGAACAAGCGGTTTGAAAATGATTATTTTTAGTCTTGTGCATGAAAGATTTCTGCTGTGAGCGTTTGTCACAGATGTTTCAAGGACACATCATTGTTTCCCTTAGGAGTGTCTGCCATTCAGCACATAATGTGTGCACACATGCCCAGATGACAAACATCATCCTGTGTTTAACATCACACACAGGTTATGAGTTTTTTTTAATTGTGTGGCAATTTATGTTTGATTGTGTGGTTTTCTCTTTGTCTAATGAATTTTATTAAAGTAGAGCTGTTTAAGATTTGGGACCAGAACAATTTAAGCATCTAACTAGGAATGTTTAGTTCTACAGCCTCCACAAAACTTAATTTTCTCTTGTTGTAAGATTGCTTGTACAAATGATGTTGTTTTTAGCATAGAGTGAAGATATCATTTTTGTATATATTGCTGCTAGCTGTGTATGGAATGATTCCTTTTACTTGGTAATTTGGTTCAGGATTTTGCTCTTTTATAATGACATATCGACAGTATATTCCAGCATTATGCAGGATTGATCATAAAACATCTTTAAACAAGAAAGAAGGTAATTATTTTTAGAAATTATTGTATAGCATCTTTACATACTTTGTCATTGAGGTAAATAAATGCAGTCAGACACATATGTACATTAACTGTATAACTAGGGCATCATTTGCAAACTGACTAATTTATACAGTGATATAGTTAATCATTAAAATGGCAGCATAAGCTTTACTGGGAAAGTAAAAGTGCTTGAGATGATACATTGTTCACATCTCTTTACTATCTGCTCTGATTACAGTTTATACCCTGAGAGAAGGAAAGAGGAAACTGATGTTTTACTCTCACTGAAGATCACATGCACGCACGGCTACACATAACTGTCAGTCAGATGACCCTAATGCTGCCGAAAAGGGATAACGCAGGGCGGACAATCTAGAGCTGAACAAATCAGATTTCTCCACTTTATGAGACACTGACATGATAACTCGGGCTAACAAGACTGCCTGCTTAGTTTTAAAGAGGCTGAACCCTCAAAAAAAAAATCTCTCACAGAATCCTAGTGCAGTTAGGTGACAAATAACTGACACTTATCTCTGAAAATGCTGAAAGTTGATTATATGATAGTATGCATACACTTTTGAATGTGTTTTGCTACCTGCCTCTGAGGTTTATGTAGCACAACTTACAGCAGCTCTTGCAGCCTACTTGAAGGTCCCTGACATATGCTAGTGCTATGTGACTGTTGGTAATGAGGTTATATAATGTTTTTCTCTCTCTGTAGCCATTTGAGGTTGGTGACCTGCTTCAGGGCCACAATTTCAGCAAAGTCCTCACTACACTGGTTGCCCTCAATAAAGTTACTGCAGGTTAGTGTGGCGTTCATTTATAATCAGAATTGTTATTAGAATCTAATAACAATAAGAATCAAAAATCCCAACTGCACAAGCATATCCAAAGACTGAGTTGTGTATGTTTATATTTTTGCACTCTTATAGTGTTGGATATTGTTGCATGTGCGTGTTTTCTCTACTGATAGATATTGGCATAGACAGTGACTCTGTATGTACGCGTCATTCCTCCGCCCACCGGATCAAGTCCTTCGAATCTCTGGCCTCCCAGTCTTCACTGAGCCGATCTTCTAAACTGCTTCAAAACCAGTTCCGTAGCCTGGTAAGCAGTGTTGTGGTTAGACATCTCAAATGATCTCAGGAGATCCAGATTCTAAGGATCTCTGGATACTGAGATTCTGGGAAGTTTGTCATTCTCATACCAAATTCTTCTGCTTCAGGACATGACGGAGAACAGTAACACTCAGTTAGTGGTAAAAGCTCGCTTCAACTTTCAGCAGACCAATGAGGATGAGCTTTCTTTCAGCAAGGGTGACATCATCAGTGTTACCCGCACGGAAGAAGGGGGTTGGTGGGAAGGATCCCTCAACGGCAAGACAGGCTGGTTTCCAAGCAATTATGTCAGAGAGCTCAAAGGATCTGGTATGTGTCAACCACTTTTGTGGACAATGTAGCTTTGCTTTGCAATTCTGTTCAAAACCAGTGACAGAGAAATTACAACGGTGAGCACAACATCTTATTATAGCTCTCACTGGATCCTTACAGACAAACCAGTGTCCCCTAAATCTGGAACGCTTAAAAGCCCTCCCAAAGGTTTTGATACCACAGCCATCAGTAAAACATACTACAACCTGGTAAGCACTTTTCATTGCTTCTGATTTCATCTTGTGCAACGTTTTTTTTTTGCGGCAATGGTAATTTTTTGTTTTTGTGAATGAACGTGGGCATGTTTAAAAGCATATCATGTCTGGATATCAGGCTAAAAACAGCTGTTTATCTGTCGTCAGGTGCTACAGAACATTCTAGAAACGGAAACAGAGTATTCAAAGGAGCTCCAGAGCATTCTGTTCAGCTACCTGAGACCACTACAGATGACAGAGAAGTAAAAAGCCTTGTTTTTAACCTGTCACATGCCATACAAATGTTGATGCGGTAATGTGCAATCTGAAACACTGAAGCTCTGTTTCAAATCCTGATGAGCTACATTTAGAGGAAGTATTTTAAGCTGTTATAAAGCATGCTTCTGATATATAAAGCCTGTTCCAGTCCCTTTTCCTGTACCAACCCTGTTGGTAACTTAATTATGCTGCCTCCTCAGATGCCCTGGTAAAGTGTTGAGTGTCCTTTAAGGAGAAGACAATCTTATATAAAATGAAACAAATCGTGTGGGGCAAAATGTAGGTCCAAGACGGTGGATAAAGGGAAATTTTATATTAAAATTAATTCATAACTAAACACTATTGATTAAGACATCAGTTCAGTTTTATTTAAAAAAACTATTACACAATATTTAAGTGTGCTTGACATCTTTATATTTATTAGGGTTTTGTGTCATTCCAGAAAGGTGCTCCCCCTTTACGCCTGTATTCTGGTTGCTAGCTTAGCAAACATGCTGACGTTAAAATCGATTGTGATTTGCCATTTGTAGTTTTGTTGGTGTGTTGCAAAGTTGCAGCCTAGATTGTTCCAAATCTGTCACTTGTTAGGCTCCATGACTGTTAAGAAGGTGCCTTAGTAGGCAGCTGATTCTGTAAGCAGCAGGCAGCTCACCAAGTTTTGTGACAGAGCTTGTATGATGTGTAGCTAAAAGTGGTGAAAAGTGTGGTGAAAGACGCCAGTTCTCAATTGTCAATGCAATCCTGCATGTTGAACATTGATCTAAAGTTTATGTTTTCTTCTTCCGATCATTGTTTCTTATAGACTGAGTGCTTCAGACATCAGTATCATCCTTGGGAACCTGGAGGAGATCAGCACATTCCAGCAGACTCTGGTCCAGTCACTAGAAGACTGCGCCAAGTGAGTTTCATTAGTCGTGAACAACCATGTGATTTCTGGCCTCTCGTAATGGCCCCAAATAATTTACGGGAGAGACGAAGCACTTAGTGAAACAGAGACTCAATCAAATGTATCGCGTTTCGACTCTTAGATGATGAAAATAGACAGGGGCAAAGTAAACGTGTGGCCCATTAAAGTGATTGGAGATTCACTGCAGGTTTCTAATGTTTACACTGACCTCTAGTGGTTTGGAAAATGAAACTTTACAATTCAGTGAATATTAATAAATGTCTTAATGCTGAATACTGATTAGCAATTTATGATGTTATATTGTTACAGCACATATCACAGAAATGTGAAAGAGAACTAAAATAACTTTACCTGAAAGAAGAAAGCTGCAGGCAGCAATAGAAAACATTTAAGTTGAGCTTAGGGGTTGATTCGGTTCTATGTAAATAAAGCGCATTATCAGATTCACTCCACCGTCATCATGACACTCGGTACTTGTTTTCAGTGGGCTACACACAAGATTGATGGTTTAACAGATTCACACATCACAATTCAGTAGTCAAATAAACGAAAAAAGAAGACCATTCGCAGTTCAATTTGGAAATATTATAACAATGTATTGCCACCAATCTTGAAAGCTTAACATGCTGTCAGTGTAAGTCTGTGATTCTAAAAATACAAACACACACCAGCTATCTTCAAAACAAATCTGGAAACAGTGCGTTAGCAGTTTAGGCTGAAATAGTTATAAGATACTCAGTTCACTAAGATTTAGAACAGAATGTTTGTGAATATATCAATACAGTGCTGTGTACTAATTCTGTACTGATTCCTCTGTGTTCTGTGCTTCAGACTTCCAGAGCTGCAGCAGAAAGTGGGCGGGTTCTTCCTGAACCTCATGCCTCGGATGAGATCTCTGTATGTGTCTTACTGCTCCAACCACCCATCTGCAGTCAGTATTCTCACTAAGCACAGGTACTGAATACTACCATACTGTGTCCTGATTTCACAGCGAGCTTTTCCACTGCTGTGATGGATGATAACTGGGTTCTGTTCACCTCTGTCCTGTAGTGAAGAACTCGGGGAGTTTATGGAGGGAAGAGGTGCGACTGCTCCTGGTATTCTCACTCTGACCTCTAGCCTCAGCAAGCCCTTCATGAGAATGGACAAATATCCCACATTACTGAAAGAATTGGAGAGACACATGGAGGTAGAGAATTCTGTTTTTTAATAAATGTGATGCTTTGTTTAAAGGGATTGTTCTCCCAATATTTAAAATTCTCCCACCACATCTAATTATCATGTCTTTTAACACCCATGTAACTTTCTTCTGTGGAACACAAAAGGAATAGTGATTTGTATTTCAGTCTGAAATACATACTACAAAGATTTGTATTTCAGTCTTAAATACAAATCACATCTTTTTGTTTATGTTTTTTTTGTTCCACAGAGAAAAGAAGTTCATACAGGTTCAACAGCATGAGGATGAAAAAATAATGAAGTATTTATTGTTGCCTTTTTCACCTTCAGGAGGGTCATCCAGACAGGACAGAAATTCAGAAGTGTATGACAGCATTCAAAAATCTCTCTGTGAGTCTTTCTGTTTTCATCTTAAAGTGAGTGTCTGCCTAGTTAACATGCTAAAGTGTTCCTTCTCTAACAGACTGGTGTCCCGTGGCTTTGCTGCTGCAGTTAGGTTTAGAACATTTCCATGGCAACTAGTCTGTTAACGTATTGTTTCCATGGTTACAGGCACAATGTCAGGAGGTGCGGAAGCGCAAGGAGCTAGAGCTTCAGATCCTGGCTGAGACAATTCGACTGTGGGAGGGAGAGGATATCAGGACCCTGGGTTCTGTGCTATATATGAGCCAGGCCATGGTCCAGAACCACGGCTGTGAGGTGAGACAGCATCAGATCTTAATAGTGCACACACCAGATCGAGTTTAAGAATAGCCATAGTTGGTAATGAGGCAGTGGTTATCAGCCTTTACTTCAAAGATCCCTCCATTGTGCACAACCATATTTAAAGGCCCCCAGTCACAATAAAATATTCTAGAGCTTGGCATAAGTAGAAAGATGTATATTTATTAATAAATATTTAGATTTTTAGTTGTTTATGGTTAATGTAATGCTTGCTTCATCTTGAGGCCTCTTTGGAAATTTGTTGAGGCCCCCTCATAATTTAACAGGACTAGAGTGACTAGTCAGTATTTATGGACTAAATCCTTAACAGAACTAGAGTAACTAGTGATGTATTTATGCTGTTATTTAACCCTTTAATGCACAAAATGGAACTGAAATGAGCTTTTTTTTATTGCACAGAATTGCATAAAAACCATATCGGTTTCATAAAAAAAAATCTCAATTCACGGACAACATGGATTAACAATTTATGTCAACAGTATAAACTATAATAAATTGTCCTAAAGCGTTTATAAACACAGGGGGAGTTAAGGCTGCTCTAAAAAGATTCTGTACCAGATCAGAATTCTATGTAAAATACCAAAATAGCCTTCCACTTTGTTGTTGACTATAATTAATTATATAATGTCAGATTGTGTTCTTAATTTTGTTTCTACATTACTAATTTTTAGAAAATGTATTGATGTTGCATTGATATTTTATACAATTCATTTCAAAATGTAATGCTTTTGTTTTCAGGAGAGGCATGAGCGTTACCTTCTGCTGTTTCCTCATGTCCTGCTCATCCTGTCTGCCAGTCCCAGAATGAGTGGCTTCATCTACCAGGTCAGAAATCAGCTGCTGTCAGAGCTGATTACAACACGCTCAAATAAATCACCCTTTCCTGCTCCGCCACCCCATAAAACCCACTCAAGCCTCACTTCTCCACACACATTAAAATGGCCCTTCTGGCTTTAGCACAAAAAATATGTCTGCTTTTTTTCTCAGGGCAAGCTGCCTTTGAATGGGATGACAGTGACCCCATTAGAAGACAGTGAAAGCCATAAAAATGCTTTTGAGCTCTCTGGTAAGGACAAACTGGCTCCCATTTTGGGTTTGGGACACACAAAAATTGTTCATCAGTTTGTGTGTTTCTTTTCTTTAGTTGACTGTGTGTGTGTGTGTGTGTGTGTATCTATGCAGGAAGCATGTTTGAGAAACTTCAGGTGATCTGCTTTAACAAACAGGATCTGCAGGACTGGCTGGAGCACCTGAACAGACAGACTAAACACACCACCATGGCGGCTCCCAGCATGAAGCCACTCACTGTCCCCTGCCACACAGTGAGGGTTCTGTTCTTATACTGGATATGTCTTAGAATGCTGCTAAGTTTTAGTTTAAGTTTGAGCTAACTTCTATATTGTCCAGTGCAGTTATAACGATCATAGTTTGTCCACTGTCTAAAATGTAAACTAAAAAGTGGCCTGTCTGTTTTTGTCTGTTTCTCTGTCTCTCTCTTTCTTTCTCGTTTTGTCTTTTTCTCTCTCTCTTTCCCTCTCTAGCTTCCGTCTCATCCACTGACGCCATCCAGACACGCCGAAAGCCGGAGCCTGACAGTTGCACCTGCTTACCACACCCTCCCACACCCCTCCTCTCATGGTGCCCCTCACAGCACCATGATGTGGGGCCCCCTGGAGCCTCCTAAAACCCAGAAGCCCTGGAGCCTGAGCTGCCTGCGACCAGCACCCCCACTCAGACCCTCAGCTGCTCTGTGCTATAAAGAGGTAGATTTAAATTCTAAAAGGTACAATGTTTTCATAGTATCAACTTTTTAATATGACCTTTATCTTTTCTTTTACCTTTCAGGACCTTAGTAAAAGCCCCAAGACTATGAAGAAGCTGCTGCCCAAGAGAAAGCCAGAGAGGAAGCCGTCTGATGAAGAGTTTGCACTAAGGAAGAGTAAGTCGGCTTGTTTGGAAGTGTTATTGATATTGAGCATCTGTGGATGATTGTTTCTGATGTAACATGTCTGTGCAGGTACTGTAGCTCTGGAGGAGGATGCCCAGATCCTAAAGGTGATTGAGGCTTACTGCACGAGTGCCAAAACCAGACAGACTCTCAACTCAAGTAAGTCTACGCAGGACACACATGTGCTGCCCATGTCCATCTCTGTTTCTGTGACTCTTTTCCTCTGAGAAAGAATCAGTTCATGGGTGTTTGTTCAACTATACACATTTTTTGTCCTGTGGCTTTTATAGGAATAACCTTTATTTTTACACACGCTTTAAACCTACAGGTTTCTTTATTTTTTTAGTAGTCTATTAACAGTGTCTAACAGTGAATATACAGCAGATGCATCACAGATAAATTCTGGCCTTTCTTCCAAACAGTCAACATATATCTTAAATACACTAAATTTCCCACTTGGAATACAAGTTCAAGCTCCCTAATCTTCAGGAGCATAACTGTTGGTTGAAAATTGTGGTAATGCTTACTATAAATGTAAATGTCATACAATGTTTATTTCATTGTTTGTTAATTATAACATTGTTATTAAACTAATTATACAAATATTATAAAATGCATGAAAAAGGGCGTGTTTTATGTCTTTTTCACAATTTATGAAAGTCTGACAAGAGTACAAAAGTAAAACAATAAAATCCATAACATGTATACATAAAATATATTTGACAAGTAGCAAATATAAATTAGGACAATCAAAAATTATCCATTAATGTGGCCTTCAGATAGTAAAAAGCTGAAATCCAATTAAACAAATGAAAATTATTTCATATAGCATACTTCAGCAAACCTATTAGAACTTTTAATCTTAACATTTATTCTTGGATCTTTTATAACAATATCCTCTCTCTCTTCTCATCATAATTACATGTTTACCATTTATTTATCATGACCCTCCCCCCGTCATTTCTTTGTTTATCCATTTTGAACACTCATTTTGGTTTTCCTGGTTATTGGTACCCTGACCTCCTCTTTTTGTGGTTGGCCCACCCCATATATTCTTTGGTTGTCCCATCCCTTTAATTCCCCTTTATTTGCAATTTCTCCATCCCTCCATTCAAACCATTTGATCCCTTCTCATCACCCACGACCGGACGTCCTCTTCAGCATGGCAAGGTACCGACCTCATGCACAACCACGTGTTGGATCAATCCAGTGTGGACTCTCTGGGCCGTCGTAGCAGCATCTCCAGGCCAGAGGCCACGTCTGACCTATCAGAGGACTCGGACTATGACAGTATATGGACGGCTCACAGTTACAGGATGGGCTCTGTTTCCCGTAAGAGCTCGTACATCTCCCACCAAAACTAAACCTTCTTCTCTTGTTTTGAATGACTTTTGTTTTTGTAAAACCTATTTATTTATTTATCATTCGGTCACTCCGATGCATATTTATTCTAGTGGTTTGTGTTTATTTGTCAGTGTTTACACATGGTCTTGTAATAATCTGCACTTCATCGTATTCCGCAGATACATGCACTTTCCCAAAGCAGCTCCCTGTTGCCTTGATGTCTTAACTCCTCCCTGACACTCCCGACCTCCCTTTGTCTTTGTTTATTTGGTATTTATTTAAGTGTCCTTTGAAGAAATGGTGATGTTTATTCCTTCTGCCATTATTACTAGTATTTTAACAATTAATGCTTTTGACGGTACAAAGCACTCGGAAGGCAACAAGGACAGACCTGCTGTAACAGCAAAAAGATGCTAAATCTCTTAATGTGTCTGTAAATAGTAGAGTGTTAATGTCATTTGTTTGAAATGTGTGGTATTAAAGCCTGGACCGTGTTTTCTGGATGTGAACATAGATTTGAAAGTTATTTTTTAGAGAAATCATGAATGTGCTTACATGAAACCCGTAATTATGATTCTCTGGCACTGGGGACAGTATTACTGGGGACATTTTGTTCATACTTATGATATAAATGTATTTATTTTCAATTTGTATATGTATTTTGAATGATTTTTGACTTTTTGTATGCTTGTATCGAACGTGTACGTTTATAGTGGTGTCTGCGTTTTTGGTGAACCGAATGTTAATGAAAAAATAGCTGAATTTATTGTTGGTTGAAATTCTGTTAGAATACATTTAAATCAGGTGTGTGAATGGTAATAGTCCAGAGTTCTTCACCCCTCATTCAAGACTCTGTCAAAGCTCAGTGTTTCATGCTTTTTCTCTTTTCTGTATCACGTGTTTGAGGCAAAGAAGACAAACCGACTTGCCAAGACAGACATTTCAAGAGTATATTTCCTCATGTTATGTGATTCCTTGTGACTAAGTTCTATTCTGTGGTTTAAAAAATGAATGAAGAAAATATGAATATTTACTGCCTTTCCGTCGGTTGTATCATGCAGATATTCTTAAAAATCTGTTAAACTGAGAAACGTCAGTGATGTTTACGTAATCCAAAATTGACATTATTTATGTGTTTGTTATATATATGCAGAGTCAAATATATGACAAAATGCCACAAATGTTGTAATATACATTTTGAATAAATCTGGGGTTGTTTTCTACAATGTTCTTCCAGAAATGTACAATATCTCTCATTACCGATTTTTATTTATTTATTTTTTTTTTTGTGCATTTAAACTATTAGTTTTTTGTTTGACAACTGTTTAATCAGTACTTTCTTTAAACTTAAAATTGTTTATATAAACATCAGTTTCTACATTTAAGGTTTTGTTTTATACCATTAATTTCTTTTTTTGTCATTCAGGCAATGTTACCTTACACTCTTAAGGAAACCTTTGTTGCTCCTCTGTTCGAACACTGTTGTTCTGTTTGTTTTTGGATGATCCCTGTTTGCATGACTAAATCCCACCTCACGTACAGTCCTGTGCAAGTGTGATCCAGTTCAAACCATCTTATGAAGCACAGTCCCCCTGTAACTTAATCAGCAAACATCCTGAAACCATCTGCGGGACTTTTCTTTTGGAACAGGACAGGGGATAGATGCCAGTCCAGCACTGATAGTTCCCGGAGAGGAGAAATTAAGTGTAGATGACTTGAAGACTAATGGTCAGACTCCCCCAGAGGAGAAGTAAGACTGCATATTTGTGTAAAGGATGGTTGTTTGCTAAGAGATTCAGCATTTAAATGATTTTTACATTTAATTGTGCATTTATTATTTATAGGAGCCTTGTGGATGTTGTTTATGGCCTGAAAGGTGAGGTACAAGAACTGAAACAGGTGAGTGCCTGTGATTATGGGTCTGAGAAGGTCTCTGTTAAAATTGTATGTGCAATTTTGCTGTTATGAATGATGCTTATTGGCTTATAGCTGTAAATTTCATTTACTATTCCAACAGGAGAATAAAAACATGAAGAAATTCTTGGAGGAAGAGCAAAGAGCCCGGAAAGATATGGAGAAGATTATTAGAAAAATGATAAAGAATATGAATGACCCTTCCTGGGATGAGACCAACTTGTAATGTCAGTGTGGCCTGATATCAGTTTTACACTTGTGGTTAAAAATTATTTGTTGAAAATTTCACAAATATTTTCTCTTCCTAAAAGCACCACGTATAATATGTTGATCAGGGCTGTGGTAACATCCATCAACACCAAGCTGGTGCTATTAAATGTTTTTGTTTGTTGAATTCTGAAGAATTTTGATAATTAGCCTTACACAAAAAAAGTTTGTCTTTTTACACTTAAAGGATAGTTGACTTAAAATGACAACTCTGTAGTCATTTACACACTTTTATGTTGTTTCAAATTAGTTTATTTTTCCATGGAACTCAAAGTTTTAAAATATGCAGCATATTGATGCTGCTCTGTTTTCACAATGAAAGTAAATGGGGACCAAGGCTGTTAGTAACCTTCGGCCTAACATCTCGTTTTGTGTTCCACAGAAGAAAGTTTAGAACAACATGATGGTGAGTCAATGATGACGGAACTGTTTCTTGAAGGTGTAAGACAGACAGAACTTTATGTATGATATCAGCAATGTTGAGATGCACATGTATGGATGTTGATGTGCGTGTATGGCTGCTTAACCGGCGTACGTTTTCCAACAAATGACCTTTACAAAGGGTCAAGAGGTCATCCTAAAGCCTGTTTTACTGTTACATTTACTTATTTTTTAATAAGAACTTTTATTCAGATATAGGACGAATTCAGTAATGTGACACCATAAACATTTTCATTCCATTTATTTGTTTACAAATACAAAAAGTTCATTAAGTACAAATTTTGATACTCTGTAAAAAACTGTGGTGGAAACATGACATTCACAGCTATGTATAGGTGTACTTCATTTAGGTGCCTTTGTAACGCAAGCTGTGATGGTATTATTGTGGTACTTCTGTATCACTGTCTGCCCTTCATACTGCAAGAACAAGCACTTTGCCACGTTTTAGCTCACTTAGCGTGACCAAAACAAAAGCCAAACTCTTATGGGCTTATCTATCTGTGAACTCTACTGTTGTGGACAGTCTTAAAGCTCTTGCAGAACACTAGTAAAATTACAACCTCTAAAGTCATGCTGGTTATTTATTATGTTTTCTTTACCTAAAATCCTAGATCCTGGTACTGTAAATTAATTCTGTAAATAAAGACCTTTTTTGTTAGTTGGGTCTTTATTTGAGTGACATGAAGTGGGTATTTATCAAGTGCATTTTGATGTATTTGTGTGTGTGTGTGTGTGTGTGTGTCTGTTAAGGAAATAAGCCCCATGAAGTCATGATTTATGGTGAATTTAGAAGAGAACAATGCTGTGCCAAACAACACCCCAAGTTCTTAATTCAACATAACATTTTTGCAGGGCCTATTTTATAAACTTTTTATTCCATATACCTGGCAAGTTTTTATTACAATAAACACACCAGCAAAAATGTAACAATATCTATCCCAAGCAGATGCGGGTCCCAGGTTGACCTTAGTGGAGGCAGGGCCCACGTTCCAGGAGCAGTTTACTGCAGGGCCTCCCTCAAACGTGGGGCCCCTCTCAAATGCCCAAAGGATAGCCCTGTCTGCCATCTGTGTACTACTTCTACTGATGTAATGAGATTACAGGTGTGCTTATAGACTAATTAACCAATCATAATCAAGAACAGGAACTTTCTGATATTTGTTGTGTATGTATAGTTAGTATGTATGTAAAGTCTTAAAATGTAGTCAGGTTTCCGTCCAATGACATAGTCATAACTGGAACTCATTATTATAAGCTATGCCCTCAGTGTTCTCACATAAAAAATGTAATGACGTATCTCACACATTAACAGTGTGAATGAACAGACCTGTGGAAAACTTTATTTTGTAGTTTAAGCTGTACATTTCCATACTGTCATTAGAAAGGGCATGACGATGACATGACTTCATGCCCTTGTTTCTCGTCTCTATACAACAGATCTGGGTAAAGGTTGTGCATGCGCCAGGCCCTGTTACAGTGACAAGGCAATCTAGTCCCTTTGTGGGCGATGATTCTACTTCATTGATTTACAATGGAAAGGATATAATTTTGCTGGTGTTGGCAAAAAGCTCAAATGTCAGGCTTTTCAGAATGCCAGCATTGCCTTGTTCGCAGATGAATAAGAAGAAAGTCACCTTTTGTCTCCTGTTAAATATTCCTGCATAAATACAAAGGAACATAATGCCTTCCTGATAAAAGGAAGCCCTGATTTATCCTGATTTATCCTTTAGTGTATAGATAAAACCCGAAGATAAATACCAGGTTGGCCTTTTCATTTTTTCTCTGTTGTTCTCTTCGCTTTTTACATCTTATTGAGATCGGGAAACGGCTGTCGCTTTCTGTGATGTTTTGGTATCGCCGAAAGGACACGATTTGTCAACTATAACATTTCATGTTTTTCAAAGAACAAATTGCCATTTGTTACGAAAAATGCTTCAAAATATAAATAATTACTTTTCTGTGTATTTGTATTTACCATGCTGGTTTAAAGGGTCTCAGTGGGAAGTTTCCAAACTAATCACCTCTGAAGTGTAACAGTGTTTTTGACTTTTATAATCCATCCAGGTATTAATAGCCTCTCTGTGGTAACTACCAGTTAAGTGCACTATCTGTCTATGAGATCCTATGCCAAAGGGACAGCAGGAGTCTGTAGACATTGAATCAATTAGCTTTTGACCAATCTATGCACACATGCGCTTGTCTAAGACTCCGTCTTCTCCCTTTCTTTTTCTCCTATGGTCCATTCAGTAGCCTGTGATCATTTAGATTTGACATGCATTGTGGCGGAGCTGGTCTCTCTCTTTTGCGCTCTCTCTCACTCTTTTGCTACTGTCTGTCATTAATTTCCAGGCTTTACAATTTGCCAAAAAGAACGAGAAAAGAGTGACTGAGTGGTGGAAGGATAAGAGCTCAGTGTCCTTTTGAAGGGGTTTGTTATTGCACAAAAACAGCCGCCCAATAATTTTTCGTCAATGTTTAACTCTAAAAGCTTTTCCCCGTCAGCTTTTGAAAAGAAGAGCAATAAAGCCCTATTCATACAGACTGAATAAAAACAGTCCTCTGGGGGCTATGACCGAAGGGCTTCTTTTCTTCTGCCTCTAATCAAATAGGAACTGAAATGAATTAGAGTTTTCTTATGAAAATAGCCTTTGTTGTCGGGCAGGCCAGTAATTCATAAACAATAAGCAACGTCATTGTGTGGACAGTAATATATTCATGCTGTGGAAGGGTAGAAGGCAGTGCAGGACCGTGGCTCTGTGGATAAGGGGAGGGAGGAATCAGTCCTGGACTCATTTGCAGTCTTCACAGTGGGTGGTTCTGGTAACCACCAATTTCTCTCTTTCTCTCTCATGCTGCTGACATGGTCCTCTGAGCTCTCCTCATTTACTCATTTTCCTCAATAATTCTTTCATTTCCATCTCATTCCTTTCGGCAATTCGTGTCTCACTTCAAGCTTTTTAAAGGCCTTGCACTTTTCTCCTGTGTGTTCACCTGCCAATTTTTTCTTCATTCGTTCTCTGTTTCACTCTCCCCTCTTCTCTTCCATTCGTTGAGCAAAGCTATGTATTCTGTGCCTCTGGAGAACTTCTGGACAGTGTTGGATTCTGCTCACAAACTTCTGCCAGTCCTCCCTTGGCAAAAGTACTGAATTACATGAAGATGGAGAGTTGTGGTCAGAGGGTGTGTGCACTCCAGAGGATCGTGTTTGCATCGACTCGAGTGGAAGTCCTTAAACCTCAGTACCAAATTGTGGACTGTGACCAGGGTTGGATTCATCAGAGCAAGTGTCTACCTGCTTTATAAGGATGAGCATTGCTGTCAAGGAGAGAATGACATCTAGATGAATCATCATGCAACAACTAAACGTTCGATCCGTCAGTGGACCCGGATGTCTGTCATGTCACTTAAAGGTTTTGTATATTTAAGACGGTTTTTGTGTTGCAGGCTTTCTTCTGATTTTATGTTTCCTGCAACTTTTCTCCAAATAACCTAGACTCAGTATTTTTGTGGCGTGAATCAAACCAAGCGCTGTTCTGAATAGAATTAAAATTTAAAGCAGCTCCTGCTATGGAGACTTAGGAAGTAAAAACAAGAATGAAGTGGAAAATCTGGAATTTCGGTTTTTTGTTTTCCTGGAGAACTGATATGGGAATGTCAGCATCAGAACTTCCGGTGAAACTGTAACAAGATGACGCCTAAATAAACCACCAGCTATCAAGAGTACGTGAGTGTTTCTGTCTGCTTGCTTTTAAGCATTCAGAGTTTGACTACTTATTACACTTTTCGAAAGAGTCTGACAACTTCGTGAGAGATGCGGATTAAGAGAATAAATAGCGGATAGACATTTTCAAAGATCTCTTTATTTCCAATCAAAAGCGCCAAGTTGCACCATGCAACATTTCAATGAAGCTCAGACATTCACGTAAGCTCCGTGTAAACTGCTTATGTGAAAACAACCCTTCAAGCAGAAGATTATTTAACTATCGTTTGCTCTGCGCCCACTCGTCTGGTTCTCATATAACGCAAAGCAACCTTCAGGCGCAAAAACACGATCTGTACAAATGTGCAATGGCGATCTTCTGATCGACGAGATGTGGGAATAAAAGCAGAAATCTCGTTTGGTAGGTTGAATGCACTGTAAGTCGCTTTGGATAAAAGCGTCTGGCAAATGCATCAATGTAATGTTATCGTTACCGATCACAACGCAAGCATGGTCATTTAGTAAGTATGTACCCTTAGTGTCTGCACGCTTTGCGTTGTTCGTTTATTAAATCTGATGCATTAAGATTAAAAAATTAAGATGCATGCCAGATTACTACATAATGTTTACGCGTCCACGATGCCAATACAGCCGCCAGCCGATGCTCAGGAGTTGTTTTCTCGACTGTGCATTACCTCTGATGAACTTCAGCTTTAAGTTTTCAATGTATACAGTTAATGATACATAATGTAAGAAATATTGTTAATGATGTTTATTGTAACAATTGCTGAAGGCACGTAAGAATGAAGTCACACACTGATGAGCTGATTGAGTTTGTTCTTCAGTTCAACAGCAGGTGGCAGCGTCGCTCCATGTGTAATGTAACAATGAAGGCCTTGAACGTTTTGAAAGCTTTAAGGTTAATTTTATTAAACTTTTGTCTTGAGAGCAGTAAAACAATATGTAGCTAACTTTGAATGTTTGCAGCTTGATGCAACTAACTTAAAATTAAAAAGTTTGGACCCTGATATTGATTTTCCATAACAATTACTATACAGACTTAAATTATAGGTCTCTCTCTCTCTCTCTCTCTCTCTCTCTCTCTCTCTCTCTCTCTCTCTTATATATATATATATATATATATATATATATATTTGGTCTATAAATACCACATAAATACCACAGTTACATATTATAAATGCCACAATTTGTTTGCTATTAAAGAACAAGAAAATCCTCTTAAGAGACAAATCACTGTCAAACTTCGTTGTCATGTCACGGGTACGTAGTGATCAGCCACTTCTTAGCAAACCATCAACAACTTCACAATGATAATTATCAGAGTAATAACAGAGTAATATTTTTACTCTATTATAATAATAGAGTAATAATAATTCATGTTCAGTATCTCCCTCTAGAGGGCGTGCAAGACCGCAAGACCGAGACCGCAGTCCGCCTCATTAAACTGATACTGTCCCAAATGTTGAGCTGAACAGTTTGTCGATGTCAGCTATGAAGGAAGACTCATTTTAAAGACAAAAAAACATTTATTTTGAGTTTAATTTATTAAACATTTACATCGTAGAATGATTATGTGCGAACATCAGATCAGCTGCAACTTCATGCTTCCACATACTATCCCAGTTAATATCTTTGGTGTGTTATTAAAAATAAATAAATGAATAACATAATAAGAAAATAATAAAAATAACACAAGCGCTCAAAACCTGTACTTATTTAACATTAAAATAAAGCATTATTCTAAAACCAGAATCCAGAACTGACAAACTATTAAAATAAAAACATTTCAGACGTTCCTTACTTTGATCGTACAGTTTATAAGTTGAATAATCTTTATACATGCTAAATGAAGGGTATTTATTCAACAATGACATTAAAGTACAATGGCTGTAAATTCTCTTACCATGTTTTGTCTCTGCCCACCTTTCTTGTCATCTCTTTCTGAAATACAGGTTTTATATCACACACTCATATCAAAAACAAACACAGGATGTGACACACAGAACCAGGTGAAAGGACAAAAGCATCTGTTTTCTATCTGGTTTTACATTACACAAATAGATGGGCGTTGGCATGGGAACATGCCCCTCACTGTTACCTGAATGAGGATGCAGGGCCTCTACAAACACTGCAGTCAAAGGAATGACCCAGCAGGCTGCACGTTTGTACCTACAGCCGTATCCATGACAACACTACTGGACTCTGCCATTGAATATATGATTGACAGATGTCCAAATGTCAACCACTCTCTCCCAGGTAAACAGTCCAGATGTTTTGTAGCCTTTGAGCTCTTGGAATCTCCTTCCTCTGTCGTCAATAAAACACACATGTACACAAGCATGGCAGGGTCACAGGTCATCCACACTTTTGTGTTTGCTTTCATTTCTTCTTTTAACTGACATCAGCTTTGACTGTCAGCTCGCTCCTTTACTTAGCGAGTTTATTTTTTATATGTGATGCACATTAGCAGAGACAGGACCACTATATGGAGCTGGACCGTCTTTTTGAGCGAAGAGACTGTATTAATCCATCTGCTCTGCCTAAAAGAGATGCTGTACTTAAAGGACCAGAGTCTTTCCCATATTAGAGCGTCAAAGTGGAGATTCAATCACAGTAATGGTCAGCGTCTCACGCGCATCTCCATCGATCCCGGGGACAGTGTATTGGCCGCATTAGTGAAAAGGAAATTGAGTGCTATTTTCTAGTCGTCACAATCTATTTGTCATTCAGAATTGAGACATGCGGGTGTATGGTATGAATATAAATGTCAAAGCTGGTTTGCTGTGTGTGTGTGTGTATGTGTGTGTTTGTTTGTGAGTGTGTGTGTGTGCACCAATATTTATGCAGTGATGTTACCTAATGAATAACCAGATATGAAGAATGATTACAACCAAATATAGTTTGTTTATTTAACCTATGTATTTTTGTATTGTTAGTAAGAGCCAATTTAGCGAATCCAAGGGTATTCTTATTAAACTATGCTCTTTAAATTTGTATGGTCAAATTTGTGTTTTGTTTTATAATTATTCATAACGTGACATGCAATCAACTGTGTTCTAAAGCATGTTATGTGTGTTTTATCTTGAAAAGGTTACTTGTTTTTTTAGTTAAGGCTTGTAAAGAATTGGGAGCACAGGCAGCACACAGCATGTACCAGCTCTTTTGTTGTGAATCATTATGAGCACTGTAAATTCTCTTATCTCCTTCTCTGATAACCTATTCACAATCAGGCCATGAAGAATTTGATAGGCTAATTGAATAGGGCTACGACGCACGCTTTTGTAATAGGGCATTATAAATCTGGTTTGAAGGTGACAGGGGTACAAAAGGGAACGGTTTGGGGCGAGACTCCCTTTCAAACACCGACTTTACAATAAGTTTGTGGCTTTGAATGTTGGGCTGTAAAAGACTGTTCTGTGGGTGAATCGATTGCCCTCGCCTTACAAGTCCTCTGTCCTCCGACACTGAGCGTGCAAACGATGGATGTGTTGAGGGCAGTGATACAGAGGCCCGACTGCTATCTTGATCATGTGCTGCCGGGCCATACGACCCATTAACCCCTTGGAAATGTATCTTACTCTAGTGATTAGCCTGAGGACCTCGCAGTCCTATTGACAGTGTGTGTATGTAAGAGAGCTGATGTATGACTATTATTTTTTGAACATTTATCTCCTTTTGTCTGCCTTTGTGTATTTAGGGAGAGAATTAGTGGAGCTCTGCTGACTTTCTGATTGGATGTGATAGCATTATTTTCCAGTTTGTGTGAATTGCTTCGCTAATATGTCTCTCTCTGGTTGAGTCAATGTTGGATGAGGTGTGTTTTCCGGCTTATAGGACGGTAGATTATCTGTTTTAACCACATTCTTTTTTATTCTTTCTCCTTCTTGGTGTTTAAGAGTTCTTGCAATGTACAGCACTTGAAGTATGTGCATGCTAAGTCTTACAACTTTCTGGTGAAAATATCACAATGCAAACAGTGATTAATGTGTCCGTGTCTATAATGGCATAATTGTAGACACAACACCTTATTAGTATCAGGAATGTTTTTCTTATTAAAGATGAATTATGTATGCATTCGATTTGAGTAATATGCATAATACCAAAGTAAAATATATAACCACTGTATATATGTATATATTGATACAAATGTATAATTGTAAATGTGTGTATATATGTTTATATTTTTTGGCAAAAGAGAGTGAGAACAAGAGTGGTACATTTATCACTTACTTTTGAATAGCACTTGCCTTTGCTGTTCTCAGAATTTTTATATAATTTATTTTTCAAGGACAGTCGTTTTAATAAGCGCTCTCACAAAGGTGTTAATATTAATCACGTTTCTCTCCCACTGCCATTCATGCTATTTCTGGCCGAAACCTGCTCTGCTTTGTTATTCATGTTGGAAAATATTACAGCAGTCTGGCACTAGTGTAAATGTTTCTCTCACTAAAATCAACGTCTTCTGTTCATTAACAGTATCACTGAATCCACTAGTCAAAGATTATCAAACAATATGATAGAAATCAGACCCTAATTTGCAATCAGATCATTGGACAAGTTTCTGTGATGATCGGATCAGATATCAGTGTCATTTTACTTTATTATTCAGAATTGCTGAATAATTAGGTGCCTTTTAAAATGTTTAAACAGACACATTTTTGTAATACCAATGGTATTGTATAGGTAGCAGTAAAAGCATTTAATATGTTCCAGGTGTGAAGGATGACCTGTGGCACAGCTTCAGTGTTTTAGTATGTGGGTGCGAGTAAGCCTGGGTTAAGCTTGGGTTAAGTGTAAGCCCAATTTAGCTGCAAAAAGGAAATGGTGGAAAATAGACCATTCATAACATATTTGTTTATCTGGGTGAAACAATTTTATCCCTATAGTAATTTGAATAAATTATATGATGATTTAATCCAAAGCCTCGTTCGGCCCTGGGTGTGCGGCACTCATAAAATCAACCCCACAAAGCTCAGTAAAACACATATAAGTGACTGTGTTTGGATGTCTCACAGCCAGCCTGTGTGTTGTTTCAGCTCGGCGAGCTAGGCACCAAACATATACTCACACTCACTGCGCTAATATTTACGTATGTTTTATCTATAATGGGGTTTAGTGTGCTCTTAAATGCTGAGAGTTGTTGACAGTGAGAGGCGAGGTGTGTGCTGCCATCACATTACCTGTCAGAGGAAACACACACACACACACACACACACAGAGCTGTCAGAGAGGACGCTTTGAGTCAATGGTGCTACATGGAGAGGCCTGTAATGGCGTCTATTTCGATATGAGTGCTGTTCTCTTAAATTGAGTGACACTTATGTGTGTCCAATTTTTATTAGTCTAGCACAGAGAGTACAATTTACAGGATTTGGTGACTTTCACTTTATTTATTTGTGTCAAAATTGGTTAAAGATGATATACTGGTCATTGTGTTAGCATACAGCTAACCAGTGGCTTTATTTGAACTTTTCTTTGGACTTCTTGAAGTCAGGCTTCAGCCAAATTGTTTTGACCAAGCAAAGTGCATCAGTTTATAAGGTATTAATCACTGATTCACTGATCATGCAGGGTTCAGTTCTATGATTCACTGATCATGCAGGGTTCAGTTGTCTGATTCACTGATCATGCAGGGTTCAGTTCTATGATTCACTGATCATGCAGGGTTCAGTTCTCTGATTCACTGATCATGCAGGGTTCAGTTCTCTGATTCACTGATCATGCAGGGTTCAGTTGTCTGATTCACTGATCATGCAGGGTTCAGTTCTCTGATTCACTGATCATGCAGGGTTCAGTTCTATGATTCACTGATCATGCAGGGTTCAGTTCTCTGATTCACTGATCATGCAGGGTTCAGTTCTATGATTCACTGATCATGCAGGGTTCAGTTCTATGATTCACTGATCATGCAGGGTTCAGTTCTATGATTCACTGATCATGCAGGGTTCAGTTCTATGATTCACTGATCATGCAGGGTTCAGTTCTCTGATTCACTGATCATGCAGGGTTCAGTTCTCTGATTCACTGATCATGCAGGGTTCAGTTCTCTGATTCACTGATCATGCAGGGTTCAGTTGTCTGATTCACTGATCATGCAGGGTTCAGTTCTCTGATTCACTGATCATGCAGGGTTCAGTTGTCTGATTCACTGATCATGCAGGGTTCAGTTCTCTGATTCACTGATCATGCAGGGTTCAGTGCTCTGATTCACTGATCATGCAGGGTTCAGTTCTATGATTCACTGATCATGCAGGGTTCAGTTGTCTGATTCACTGATCATGCAGGGTTCAGTTCTCTGATTCACTGATCATCCAGGGTTCAGTTCTCTGATTCACTGATCATGCAGGGTTCAGTTCTCTGATTCACTGATCATGCAGGGTTCAGTTCTCTGATTCACTGATCATGCAGGGTTCAGTTGTCTGATTCACTGATCATGCAGGGTTCAGTTCTCTGATTCACTGATCATGCAGGGTTCAGTTCTCTGATTCACTGATCATGCAGGGTTCAGTTCTATGATTCACTGATCATGCAGGGTTCAGTTCTCTGATTCACTGATCATGCAGGGTTCAGTTCTCTGATTCACTGATCATGCAGGGTTCAGTTGTCTGATTCACTGATCATGCAGGGTTCAGTTCTATGATTCACTGATCATGCAGGGTTCAGTTCTCTGATTCACTGATCATGCAGGGTTCAGTTCTCTGATTCACTGATCATGCAGGGTTCAGTTCTCTGATTCACTGATCTGTATTTAGGTGGTGCTTTAGCTATGGGATGGAACAGAGACCGCCTTATTATAGAATATAATCTGACCTTTAGCCATCTGAAATCTAATTTGAAAGCCCTTAAATCAATTAGTTTTCTGGTTCTTACCTCACATCTTATTTTTGTCCCAATTGTTTGTGCAAACTGCTGTTATATCTGCTTGTTCTCATTTTTTAATGTTAATCAAATTCAGTTTGCCCCCCCAAAGAAAATATGCACTCTCTCTCTGTCTCTCTCCCTCTTTCTCCAATTCCTGTCTTTCTGTTGGTGTATATATTCACTCTGTGCCTGTAGATCCTAGTCAATATGTCAACATGTGTGCTTCTATGTTTACTGTGTGGATGTGTGCGTGGTGTCACATGCATGTGAGAGAGAGACATGCAAGTAATTTTTGCCAATTGCTGAAGTGGGACACAAACTCATCTTATTTATCAGAGAATAGGCCAATTAAGGCCGAGCCGGGAATGAGCCGCAGCGCAGGAAACCAAGTGAATGTTCCATTGATTAGCAGCGTTTGCTTAATCACAGTCTCTCATGAGCTCATGCGCTGCTGTCAGCTGGGGTTTGCTCTCCGCTCTCCTCAAGGAGCAAAGGTTTGGGTGTCAGCGTGGAGGTGACATAGGCCAGTGATTGCGCTTCCGTCGCCTCAAAAACATCAGGATGTCATCCAGAAAAAGGAGCCCCGATTAGCGCCAGCAACTTTTCCTGCTGCATGCATGCATGTAAAAAAAAAGAATTCCCAATTTACAGGAAATGGGAAGTTTTCATTGAGGAAAGCTCTGAATGAGCACTAATGCTGGTTCGTTATGGTTTAATTTGTAGCGTGTGTTTGTAGAGCGTAATGGATGGTGTAAACCATTGCCTCGTATTGACTCTCTTTTTTCTTTTTCTCCTAAACCCCTGCTTCCCCTTTTTTCTAGCCTTGCCTAAATTTTCACAAATTGAAAAGCGATAAAGAAGCAGACTCGTCTAATAAGCATTACTTATCATATTAATTAAAAGAGGATGACACAATATGGCTGACAGCTGTGGGTTTTGATTTGTTGTGTTGCTAATGTGACACTCATTATACAGGTCATGGTGAGACAAAGCCGCAGGGGTAGCCGTGGTAACATGCAGATGCAGAGACTGAGGCCTGCTCCACAAACACTGGGGTCTCGCCTAAACAGCCCATAATTACCTCAACACGCAGACAAACAGTTACCATGGAGAGGTGAATGGCAGTTATGACCTCAGAGCGGGACATGGATTCAATTCTGTAATTGTTTTTTTAATGGAATTAGTTTTCAACAGATTTTTCGAGAGGATTCGTCTTTCTGCGTGAAAGCTCGCATTCAAAGGTGCCCGCGTTAATGATTGGATGAATATGAACTGGCGGCGCTCGGTTCTTTATCTTCCATCTCTTTTTCATTTTATGAGGTTTGTTGAATATGTAGAACAGTCCAGAAAACATATTAGTGCTCTGACCCACGAGGTTACTGTATCTCTCCATATTGCACCTATTCCATTTTATTACCAGCCCACCATTCATTCACATTAATAAAGGCAAGCGTGTGGGTACAGAGAGAGCTTTTGGTTGGTTGGTGAGTTTGCATGAGTAGTTTGTCTCTGAGGGGATCCACCGTGCGACTGAGTGACAGGTTTTTTGGGGGCCTTTTTTGCTCTGCAGTTTTGCAAATGGACCCTTTTGATTTAGTCACTACTGTGCAAGTGGTCTGAAGCAGAGCGTTGCTGAAAAAAATTTCTTTTATATGTATTTGGTATTTCTTAAACAACATTAGGCCGTTTTTCTCGCTTATGCAAATGGAGAAATTAAATGGCGTTATTTAAAGTTAATCATACTATATGCCTTTTGAATATTCATAGCGCTGTATGTGTGCGGTCTGATATGTTTGTAATGTTGTCTGAAATGACTGACAAAAGATTTCTGCTTGATACAGTGAAGGACGACAGAGCTTTATGAAGTATAAAGTGTGTTGATCACACAGGTTCTCATGCATGTTGATTGTTGGTATGTAGATGAATTGAATGTTATTGGCTGCATACTAACAATAGGTGTGTGTATGTCTGTGGTTGTGTTTAGATAAAAGACAGTATAATTATGCAAAATGACTCTTCTGTGTGTTTGAACATGTGTGGCCCTCAAGACAGAATGTTTTCTGCCTATTTGAGCATTTAGGAAGGTGGCAGAAATGGTTTATCACCTCTGTGTGTGTCTATGTGTGTATTTGATGGGCTCTGACAGGACCTTATGGAGATTTGGGCACAAACCAGATGAGAAGGTGCAGGGTGATGACGAGGGGTCAGGATTGGATGCCCTGAATGCTCACCCCAGGGCCGGAGGGCACACAGAGCTGTAGGTCATTGTGGTTTGGGTCAGCTTAGAGGTGATCCAATTCCCCTTCAGTTTCATCCTTTCTAGATTGTGTGTGCGTCCTTTTGAACTTGCCTTACGTGGAGGTCAGCAGGAAGAGATGAAGAACCATAAAGTATCAGAACAACACTGTGTGTTTGTGTGCGGTTTTAAAATTGATTTCCCACCATTTGAGTGACATCTGATTTTAGAGTGCACGTATAGACTATATACATTGTATATGTGTGTTTATATGTATGGAATGTATAGTGTTGGTGCCAGCGAAAATAAGTGACATTTGCTTGGCCAGACTGTAATTAGGGCTCGGGTTGGATGGTCTGTGAAAGCAATGCATAATGGGATGTTTCCTCTAACACGAAGCATTTCACCAACAGCTGCCTGTCAGTCTGATCTCGGTCCCTTTAAAAATGGACACTTTAATTAGTCACAATCCCTAGAGGGGCCTCTCATTTACAGTCATGCCCATCTTGATGTAAATCAGCTTTCTACCCATCTTGCATCACTCTTTTTTGCTTTCGCTCCATTTTGCATCCAGCGTTTCCCTCCATCACAGCTCCATCATGTCATTTTATTCTCCTCAGCACACCTGTCTCTCTTTCTCTCCATCTCTGAAGTTTATTTCTTCTGTCCTCTGTCCCTGCACACTCAACTCCATTTACTGCAGTCCAATCAGTCTTCAGCTTGGTCTACTGCCACTAAATACCCCACGATTTCTAAATTTTACTATAGATGCTAACCAATAAGCGTTTTGGTAGCTCCACTGGTAGAGCATTGCACCTCAGTAACACCAGTTTTGTGTTCAATTCTCAGTGAACACACTTACTGTTAAAAATGTGCAACTTTAAAACACTAAAAGTCTAAGTCTTAGTGTGTGCTAAATGCATAATTATAAGCGTAATGATGATGATTTTGGTGTCATTAAAATATTATACGTCTCAGTTTCCTCCTGTACTCAATGTCTGTCACTTCCTCCGCCATTTTCAGCCTGACAACATATTTGGCCAGGCGGGTGTATTTTCTGCTGACCCCAAGAGTGTTTTTGTGTGGGAGGTGACATTGTTTCCTGACCCTGGGGAGATCTTGTCAGGGATCACACTCATCTCATCCGTGATTGCTTTTTCTTTCACCTTGTTTTTCAATAGCACGCTATATCTGTCTCTTCATCTTAACGCGCTTTGCCTCATGAGGAAGGATTTCACCTTGATTGGCTCAGAGTTTGAACCGAGCACCTTGTTGCCCCATCCTTAGAAAAACAGGTCATGTGAGGTCAGCGTACTACTAATGACCATTATTTAAGGTTCTACTTTGCCGGGTGGTCATAACTGAAAGGGACTTGTCTGCGTATAAACAACGTTAGCAGTAACCTTGTCACAATGTGCAGTTCTTGTGTTTTACCTTGGTTTCTGCAGTACATTAGAGTTGGGCAATTTTGTTCTCTCTTTTTCTGTTCTGTTTTTTCTCTGTTGGTTTCGTTCTATTGTTCACATTCCATTGTGTGTTGTGTGAATAGAACAACATTGCCGCATGTTTCCTGTCAGTCACGTTGGTTTTAAAGGAGAGGGTGAACTCATCCACTGTTGACTGTTGCTGTGCCGTCAGAGCTGTCCATCTCTGTGTGTCAGCCAGTGAAGTTGTCATTTCCAATGTCATTCTGACATGAAAATAATCAAGCAAAGTCAAATGCACTTCACTGTCCTCATCTGGCACCCTTGTTTCTGTTTGTATTTCTGCTCCTACTCACTCACCTAATGGGTTTTTAGCTTGTTTATCTTATTAATTAGGTTTTTGACTTTGGTGCTATGTTTTTAAGATTAATCTAATATGTTGGAGTCAGCGACTCTGTTTTACATAATCATACATTTCACAATACTCTACCTGGCTTTGTTGGAGCTGTGAGTTTGCCCAAGTTTTTGACTCCAGCATGCTTGGGTCGCTGTGCTCTTACTAGGAGTATACAGAATTTTCAGTATACAGAATTGATTTTTGATCAATTTTAATGCAATGCAGTAAGACACTAATCACGATCAAGAATGGTAAGTTGCTCCTAAACATTTGGATAACGTGGAGGATTTGAACCTCTGATCTGCAGACAGACATCAGCAGCTTTCGTGTGCTGCCAGGCCTTACAGTGGCTGGTTTGACAGTCTGTGTCCATTAAACTGGGGTCGGTTTCACTTAAAGAAGGCTGAGATGGAGCCCTTAAGGCTTTGGAGTCAGAGGTTGAAGGTAACATAGAGAGGCTTTAAAGATCTAATCCTTCTGAGGTACTGTAGACGCTTCATCTTCAGACAGATTAGGGTTGATCCAATATAGCTGCCAGAGGGATTACTGGCGGCTCTGTTTTTGTCATGGACCCTTGATCCCTTTTGGTTGGGAAGTGCCCCCCTGAGTCTCACATCAGATGTCTGGGCTCACTGAGGGTATGTTCACATTACAGGCCTTAATGCCGAGTTACATTTTCTTTCGTGCAATGCTACTGCTACTAACAACTAAATAATACTGATATATCGGCCACACTCAAACCTGTATAACCTAATTGATCACCACAGCTCAAAGTGACTAGAGCATGTGTGTTAACCACTACACCAACATTCTGACATAATTGCTGAGATGTATTACTGCAGAACAATGTGTGATATAAAAAAAATCTACCAAAGAAGTTCAAAGCAGTATATATACTGCAGTATATATACTGTTATATATATAATAAATAAAGTAAATAAAGTAAATTAAATATTGGACAAAAGGTTAAATGGTACAGCATCAGATAATAAAATGGAGTTTTGTTCTGAGGATCAGTGTTGTTGTTTGTTGGTGGGGTTTCGTCATCTGTTAGTGATGGACTAAAGGACTTTTCGTGATATATTTCTCCTGTCATCTCCAGCTGCTTGACTCCACCTCCACCTGTTTACGCCATCACAGGCTGACACTCTTGTTGCACAGCCAAAGTACATTCACTGTCCGTCCTTGATGGCACATTCCATTTATTTGTAGCATGTCAGTTAGCACCTTTATCATCCATTAACACCAATTATAAGATTGAGAAGTTCTATATAACATTCCATTTTAATATTTCATCAAAAATTCCACGTTATAGAGGATCAGATATCATTTGTTATATCATTGTTTGTAAAGCATCCCAGCAGATACACATACAATATATTGCTATTTTTTTATTTAACAACAAGGAATAACATTTTTCTATTTCCAAGAAAGATTACCACTACACGTTTTTCTATGCATTTGTGCTGGATTCCAGTGTAGCATTGTGTTATTTGGGGCCGATTTCCCTTAAATTTCTATGGAACCTTCAGGCTGATGAGACGGCTTCATTTTCTCTCCTCTGTTAAGTGATTTTTAATCAACTGGATGTTTGCACTGAGATGGCCCAAGAGACCTGACTGAAGGAGATGGGTTTTGGAAGGGTGGACTCTGGAGAGATCAGGTTTCACTGCAACAGTTCTGGAGATGTGAAAGATGAGAGTGGCTTGTGGCTCACAGTAATTAATTAGTTCTGTAATTAATTAATATCTTACATTAAAGAACATCAGTTAGAATTACAGACAATGTAAATTAGGGCTGTTCACCTGGTAAACAATGTTTCTAATAGTTTGATCAATATAACAGTATGATATAAGATTTTTTTGAATGGATACTCTTATCACACAGTGGATATGACCTTAGGCACAGTACACAGGCATTGGGTCTTTGTGAGAAAGAAGGTTGCGGTATTTAATTTTCCAGAAGTTTATTTAATCTGTGCCTCAGTAGCACACACACAAACACACAAACAGCCTCGTCAAATGTGTGTGACTGAGAGACAGAAAGAGAAGAAATACTGTATAGGGGCCAATGCTCTCCATCCTGCTTTATTGTGTTACAGTCTCAATACACTCAGCCAATTCCTGTTAAGAGAAAAACACACGCAGGCTGCCGAGTCCCTGTGGAAGGTTGAACACAACGGTGATGCTGTACTGAAGCCTTCTGAGGGACATTTATTGAGTATAAGGACACTTGCGTGTCTGTCTACCCTGTAATGCAATTATTGTGTGTCAGCTTCAGGGCCCAACACTGGTTAGCATAACAAGGTGGATATCAACAGTTACGTACCACTAAGTTTTGTGATGCATGCCTAAAAATCTCTATTTATTCACATTAACTTTACTCATATGCACAGCACAGCCCTGAACACACAGTAAAGCCCCCCCAGTTTTCCACACGCACACACACGTGTGCTGATGTGCACGCACGGTCCAACAGACAGCAGTGCGGAGATAACTCCTAACTTTGTTTTGACACTTTTGATTAAGGACCATTGAAGGGACACCTGTACTGAGGAGATGAACAATAGCCAGGCCCCAGGAGAGATTGATTTTCTGCATGAGAAGAGGAGTCTTTGTCTAAAGCCACACGCTCTTTTCTTATGCTAACGAGCTGTGGAAGATTTCCAATTCAATTTCACCTGAGCGCTGGTCAGCTCTCCGCTTCTTTGTGCGCCATCCCTCGAGCCCCCCGACAGACTCACGCACACACCCGCGTGCACGCCCAGCTGCAATTTGGCTTCGGTGGGTGGGGTGTCCGCTGGGAGGTGGATGAAAGATTGACAGGTGACTTGAAACTGTGATATCTCTCGGTCCTGCTGCATTGCAGGAGAGTGGTGTCAACCTGCCAGGCCTTCACCTTAAAAAGCGGATCAGGGGCATGTTGGGATTGATCTAAAATACCTGGATTTTTACCGTCTACACATTTTTAAAAAGCCATTAGTGTCAATTCCAGTTTATTCATTCTGGCAGGATACAGACTGTCACTCTTGAACCGAATGATTCTGGGCTGCATGGAGATATAAAGAGTAAATAATAACAATAGGCTTCACTTATTTAATTTTCATTCATGCTATTATTATAAATGGCAAGCAGTTATTGGTGATGCAACAATTACCCCAAAACAATATTGTAATTCTTTGTGATGATTGTGCCTTCATATTTACAAACACAGGACTCTTCTCTAGAGCTTTACACTCTTTCTGAGAAATGATGCACTGTACCTTTAACTGTAAAGTTAACCTTTAAGTAAAATGCTTACTTTTTACCCTATTTTGAAACAAGCTCAGGTTTGTGCAAAAAAATTTTGAAACACAAATGTACTAAAAACTTCCCCATTTCCATTATTAAGTTTAGCAGCATATCGATAAGAAAAGAATTATCTGCTAACTTAATTGAAAAATTCATTTTCATAAAGATGACCTTAATTGAAATGTGTGGAACAGCGTGAGCATTATGGAGGGTAAATGGCACAATGACTGATTAAGATTTTGTAATGACTGAATGCGTGCTAAATAATAAAAATTAACACAATGCTCACCCCAAACCAGTAAATGAAGAAAATATGAAATCTAATATATGAATAGACTTTTTCAGCCCAATTTACTGTTTTGTGGCTGCTATAGAAATTCAAAAGATTCGTGCTGAGATGGTCAGAAAAACCAAAGTGCTATTTAATTAATTTTTCCCATTTGCAAAGCACAAATGATCCAAACAGTGCTTTGTTTTGAGTTAACGAGCACCAAGTCTCTCCAAAGTACCTGACAACCAGGTTTCTCTGATGACCCAAATCATTCCTTCAAAATCTTGATTTAGATGTGCTAGGTTTGTGTTTTTTGTGTGAGTTTTTAAGATATTGGACATATTTTTGTCTAGTATTTGATTTGGTTTGCTTGCCTGATTTGATGTACGTATTTAAACATTTTACTGATGTGTATTATTGAAAGGGTTGCCAACACCTCATGGTACCATCTCAAATGGCTTAAATGTGTTGTGCCAACAAAATAAGAAATTTATGATGCAATAATCTGCAATTATACTGCGGTATCATGCAAGAGTGACTCAGCCATTAGTGATTTTCTCCCCATCGCACAGCAAACTCTTAATTAATTTGTTGCTTATTTGAGCGTATGAGTAGCTGTTTTTCCTTCTGTATCGCATGTCTTTATTAGGTAATTCGATACCTCATCTGAAGCAACATGTAATCTTTGCCTGGGGAAATGATATATTTAGTGGCAGGGGTATTGTTGAGGCTGTTACTGTGAATATGAAAAATAATTAAGGCTGTTTGATCCTGAATAGACGCATGACTGTTCTTTGAGATGTGCTTTCTTTGGACACAGACTGTAAAATCGTTTGAGTGCTGTTTCCTGTGGCTCTTTGCACCATCCCCTGAACTGAATCAAACACTCTCACCTCTGGAGCACACATGGGGCCCTACAGGCCCCTCTTAGTGCAAAAGGGGAAATGACTTAAAGAATAAAGGAAAAATTAAACAAACACTTTCCCTTCTGGGTTTAGAGTTTTGGTAAAATCCCAAATCCTCTCATTTTTAATTTTTTTAGACTCCCAATACCGATTCTACGCTTGCCAATCTTAAAAAACAGGATTTTCTTGGTCAGCTTCCCATATTCGTCTCTCATTTGGTCTCCCTCCTCCTCTCTGCTGTGCTGGAGGCATGATTAGGGGTGTTCAGCTCCTGCCCCCGCATGTTGGTTACAAGATGCCCCCTTCTCTTCTTCATCTCCCACTAAGACACGCTCGCAACCCACACTTCGCACCTCTAAAAGCAGCACTTGTTTAATTTATCATTTATTAGCTTGATTCACATCTGCATCACCTACAATTAACAAACACCAAATTCAGATCTTCGGCTTCTTTAATGAGTTGAAAACTTTGGAAATGGAGCTGAGACAGGAAGCACAAACTGACCCGTATCGAAACAGTAAAAATTCTGAATCTACTTCTTGTCTCTTGTTGACCATGACCCGAAAAAAAACGTTGGTCAGATGGATTATCTGGCCTTTGGTCCTCTTAAGTCTTAGTCCCCCTATGACTGCTGAAGTCGTCATTCTCAGTTACTCCTTCCTTTGCTCATACATCACAGTCAGACACTATTATCAGTCATTTGCTTTCATCTATGACACATGAATGTAAAGCTGCTATGTGATGCCTCTCAAGTTCATGTGTAAGGTTAACAGACACCTAAGGGTCCATCCGAGACTATTTAGCATGGAGACAGGTGATGTTACACCTGTTAGGAGACAGGTGCTGTGGTGCTGAAAGACTCCACCCACATTTCAGTCACCTATGTCTGCTTTGGGTCCTTGAAGAAAACCTACATCCTCTTTTGATGTTCTGTTTAATCCTTACTTATTGAAAATCAGAATTTCATTTGTTGGTCCCTGGGTTGGCTAAGTTTCTGAATAGAGTCATGGATCAAGAACTACAGTATATTGCTGTAAATGACTAGTTTTGTACTTTTATTGGCAAGCATACTGATGCACAATGTTTATGTAACGTTGACAATGGGGCGTCATCTGTGTGATTGTGTGATGATTATATGGTTTATGTAGATATTAAACGTCTCTATTTCACTGGCAAATGTGTTGTTAGCATTGTGTGATAAAATAATAAATAAGCCTGACAGATCTTAAATAAGAGCATGACTGTTTTCAGGACGTATCCTTCTACAGTAATACTGTATGGCTATGACTTGACCTTTGCTGCTAAAGCCTACAGTACTTCATAAGCATGCTGTAATTGTTGTTTATTGGAGAATGGGCCAGTCCTGCAGTATTTATTGGCACAGAGTGCAGGGTATTGGCGTAATTGTGTAATGTGGTTGCTGTGGTTGTGTATTGGTCGGACTGTTCATTGGCGTGTAATGGGATCATCCCTCTGTGCTGTTGGATATCATGAAACTGCATCAGTGGAGGGAGTGGATGATGCACCAGGAGATGAGAGGGCCTAATCCTTTCTCTCTGCTTTCTGCTTGAGGGGAAACGTTCTCTCTCTCCCTGTCTCTCTATCCCTCTCTCTCTCTCTGTATTATTATCCCATGCTTGGCGTCCTTCCCCTGCCTCTCCCAGTGCCAGCCAGTGGGTAGAAGAGGCAGCAGGGGAATTTAGAGTCTAAATATACTCACCATGGGTAAATATGTCCGCTAACACCGAGAGAGAGCAGAATAATCCTACAGGCCTCAGAGAGATTAGAGATTTCCTTGTATAATCCACTCTACCCCTCCCTCAGGTTGGCTGTTAGCAAGTGGCTCCTCTTTGCTTGTCATGTTGTTCATTTTCCTGGCAAATAAGTTTGTCTCAACGTTTGATATTTTGAAATACAGGAAGAGGACAGGGGATGCATTAGATCTGATGCAGACATACTGTAGTATACTGAGTACAGATGAAACGTTCATGAACCTGGAGCTTTGTGAACCTGCTTCATATCTCATTTGAGAAGGTTTTAGTAGGAAAAATAAATCATTATTAATATTTAATATTGTTAAAGTAAATATGTCAGATCAAACTTTATGTATCAAAAACATAACAATATAGCATGCACACAATGACAGGGAAATATATCATCCAGAGAAGGAAAACAGAGAGACTCACAAATAGTAAAATTTTAACAGTAAAAGTTTAAGTGTTAAAAAGTAATCCAAAGTCAGAGAAATAAAACCAGTTAAAAAAATAAACCATATATGTCTATATAGATGTATAAAATGTATACACAGTGAAATCTTGCAAAAATATTTTAAAAAAATGTTTTGAACAATATAAGCAAATAATTTGTATCATGATTTGAACCTTTCCATAGTGGAAATGAAAGAATTACAAAATCATATGTTTGTCTTTATGCCATTGTCCAATATGTTTTTAAAAAGCCTTACACAAGGACACTGTTGTTTTATTTTAAGTATAAGCTGTATTAGTTTATATTTTGGATGACTAAAATGTAGATCTTTGTGTTTACATTTTGGTGGAGTTATTTACTCTTCATGAATGTAAAATCCTGCAGGCTGCTCGTGGCTGCAGTGCTCAGTATGCAGTTGGTGTCAGACTCTGTGGTGACTTCTCAGTATAAAACAGCCGCCTCTGTTTTCATGCAGACCTTGATTAGTTTACTGTCGCCTGATTAGAAATTAATTAAAATGATGACACAGACTCCAGAGGGGGTGGGGGGATGCTTTTAGGGGGAGGTGGCTGATGACTTTCACAAAGCCATTGTGCCTCAGTCCGAAGGGATGCACTGTGTGTGTGTGTATGTGTGTGTGAGCACCATAATCAGAATACCACTTATGCATGTTGGAGTAAAGAAGAAGGCCAGTTATGCTGTGTGCAGTTTCCCTCCCCCATCCTTTTATATTCTGTCTTCCTTTCCCTCTCACATTCAACATTTCCTCACAGATACTACGCAGATGCTTTTCCTCCATTTTTTTTTGCACTTTTTTATCACCCAGTGCACCCCAATTCCTCACATTTTTCATATCTCCGGCAGCCTTCAGTCTTTCTTTTAATTTACTGTTGCCTGTCTTTCATCATTTCTCTTTTCTATAGCAGCTTTTCAGTTTGTCCAGTGCTGATCAGTTTATTGATAATGTCATTTCTGTTATGCAGCAGATTTTCATGTCCTCGTATTTGTCTTAATTTAATAGCATCAGTTTGTACACCCATAATTGTAAAGAATAGAAATCATGTTAGTAAGCTTTTTAATCACAACTGAGCGAACATAGGGTGGATTTTAAATAATTTTATTTTGGTTTAAAAGAACTTGTAACAAACAAACAAACAAACAAACTGATAATGTATTCAATTTTTTATTTTTTAATTTTCTTCATAAGTCTGTTTGATGTAATTTAATTGTTTTAATAAACATGATTTCTTGGAAATACTGTTTTAATTGTTAATATTTTAGGTTTTCCTTTGTTGTCAATTTCACTTTTTATCCTGCTTTTTTATGTAATATCCTTTTGAAAAGCCATTACCTTAATGATATCATCATCCAGGAAGTGACATCATCAGAGGGAAAAGACTGCACAAACAAAAGTGAGTGCATTTTAATGAATTCTTTGATTTTTTGTGATTGTTGCTTCTCTTGCCCTAAACATGTTATATACTGCTTGATAAAAGAAAGATTACAGAAATCAATATGCTATAGATACTGTGGAAAAATTTAAAGGATGAACAGGATGTTTTTCGGCAACAGCTAAGTTAGATAGATATTTACTTTAGTTTAGATATTTACTTATGTCCTGTTACAGGTCATGTTTATTTTCTGTGTTAAAAAAATCAAGCTTCAAACTTGACCAGAGCATTTATCCAAAAAATGTGAAAAACAGGCATACCGTATTTTAATTAGAGTTCACATGTGCTTCACAACAGCAGTGGCCCAACAGTTACATTTGTAATTAGTCTTATACTGTACATATGTATTATAGCAGCTATGTTTGCATGCAACGTGTTTATTTATTTGTTATTGTTAATGAGAGCCTGCACATACTGCTAAAACTACAACCTAAACCCCTGTAGCCCTGAAACACAGGCAGACCTTTGACTAGGCCTGCAGTTAATTATCAGAGTTGTTGTAGGCAAGCCTGCTAACATTATGTAATGATAAATACTGTTCCATATTAGGGCCTGATAACATCAGTGTTGTGGATAGCAAGCAAATTGCTGCTCCATAAGCGGTTTATACAGCTGTTGCATTTCTGCATTTCACAGATGAATGAACCTGTAATTGGAGACTAATGAAGCCCGGAGGGGCTGTGTGGCGCAGAGCGCTCGCTTCTCTATTTATTTAACTATGGACTCTTCAGATCAAAAGGCTCCTGTGTTTACCCCATGGCTCTGTGGATCATCTTTTCAATTTAGCCTGACAACCGCTGAACAGCAATCCCTCAGAGACAGACTCAATCGCAAATAGGTGAAGAGAGAGAGATAGAGTGGTCCTGAGTGAGTGAGTGTGTAGGAGAGGGAACAGGAAAGGTGGAGGAGACAGCCGCAGTGGGAGGAGGGAGATGTGGAGAGTATTGTTTTATGACAGGAATTTATTTGATAGAAAAACATAGGATTTGTCTTGAATTGTTTAGTATATGACGTGCCTGTCATGGTGTCAGATTCTTCAGTGGTTCACTCAAAGGCTGCTGGGATTGACAATTCTCTCATCTCTCGCACGGCTGCTGCTGGCGTGGAAACCACTGGTTGCTGACATAACTCAAATACTGATTGTATAGGACTATACTAAAGCAACTTGATGTTTATGACTGACTGTTCAAGGATGTCACAGGGGCGTGACAACTGTTTAGGTAGTTCTTTAATGCTTTTTCCTATCATTTGAATGGATTTTGGATTGGGGAAAGGTGACAGTATTTGTGAGGTGGCCCAATGGAATTGATACATTAAGAAACACACAGAGTTGTGTATACTTCTTCCTTTCTCTGTGAGCTCTCTGTGTTTCTGGTGGTCCTTTTTTAAATGAGTGTGTAAAGCGTAATTGGAAAATGCTTTAAATAATTTCTAATTAGATCGAGTGTGGTTGTAATTGGTTCGGTAATCTCTGGATTAATTAGCAGTGCTGTGTAATGTGTGTGTGTGTGTGTGTATGCATTGTGCGAACATGTATTTGTGTGTTTGTGAGTGGGCAAATGAATGGGGCTTGCAGGTTTCTTGTGGACCTCCAGCCACTCAAGGGGTTCTTTGGGAGCAGGAGGCCCCAACAGAGGCACCTTTGTTTGGGTTGTAATTCTGTGGGTGGCCCCACTGCACAGAGAAAGACGCATTTATTTCCCAGCAGATAGAGCATTAAACTGAGCCTATCAAAGCCCCCCTCTCCCCCAAACATAGTAACCCACACAAATCTAAACTTTTCCTTCTAAAAAAAATTTAAACTCTGCTTTAGTTTGAGATAGGAATGGAGCGTTTTAAAACCGATCCTCTTTCCTCTTCTATTTATCTTCTTGTCTTCTTCATTTTCACCCCTCCCCTGCACTTACGTTCATCTGTTGGATTGTCATGGCATCTCTCTCTTTCTCCATTCCTTCCTCCCCTCCAAACTTGGTACCCTTGTACACAGTGCTAAGTGGCCACTCATGCAGTGGATGGAGGAAATGAGGTGAGCTCTGGATCTCTAGACCTCCCACCCTCTCATTACTTCATTCTCAGCCCATCAAGAAATGCAGAAGGAGAAGAAAAGGACTAAGAGGCCTCTGGACACTTGGTGACTGAAGGCTCTTATTTGAATATTGCTTTGCAAATTGATTCAAGCTAAAAATTCATGTGGATTTTTTAAGTACAACTCTTCACCATGTTTGGCCTGATTTTTATTTAAATTCAAGTGGGGCACATTTGTGTACCTCTACTCTTGGTTTTAGTGCACCAGTTTATGTTCTCTTGTATCTTTTATTGGAGGTCTTTTATATTTCCTGTTCCTGTTCCTCTGTCAATCTCTCAGTCTTTGTCGTTTTCATCTGTTATTGCAATTTCACTGACACATCTACTAATTAAAGGAATAGTTCAACAAAAAATGAAGATTTTGTTATTATCTACTCACCTACAAGTTGTTCTGTAAAACTTTTATGATATCTTCTAAACCCATAATACAATAGAAATGTTTATACAGATTTAACTTTAAATGTGCCGTATACACATAGATTTTAAAGAGTTTTGAGTTCTAAACATTAAATTATGTACAATAATATACCTGAAACCATCAAAGTCGTCCCAGGACTGCTAAAACAATTGTAATGATCCTAACCTATTTATTGTCGTAAATGAAGTATATATAAAGTTGTGTTTCGTGCTTGACCTACCTTAATTCTGACCTGTTTTCTTTGTTCTATATTATGATGTATATATGGTTTGGCTGCTCTCATGGCCTTTTCCCTGACATTTATTGGGCCCATGCAAGGACATGCCCTTTTCTCCATCTCCCCAGTTTCCTCCCTGTTAATCGAGAGGAGGGGGGGGGAAGGTTGGAGGGGGGTGGCGAAAAGCAGGCAGATAAGACCATTGTTTGGCCTGACAATGTCCTGATGATATGGCTAGAGAGGATCGCTAGCCTGCGCTTCCCCTTTCAGAGTCCGCCTGCCACCAGAGAGAACTCATTACTGCAGAGCAACCAGGTTAATTAGCTCAGAGAGGAAAAGGAGAGGACAGGCAGAAGGAAGGAGAACGAGAGAGAGACCTCAGGGTATCTTAAAGGAAAATAGATTGACATCTGTATTTACCCCAGAATAAGTTTTTATAAACGGATTTCCTGCCGGTTGAGGGGTAGTGACATCATTGTTCCCCTGTTCTCTGCAAAACACGAAGCTGGAATTCTGGGTAATATCTAGGGCTGACTGTGTGGCTGTAATAGACTGTTGGCCCCTTAAACGTAGTTGCCATGCTCACATTAAACATGCTTTACTTCCAAAAGTGATGTTAGAAAATTGCATTATGCTGATATTCTAAGAACTGATCAATAGGGGGAGCTCTTCCACCCCACAACTCAAAGCACAAAGTAAATAAAAACCCATTGGACCCAAATCGGAGGTCATCCTAGATCACAGGAGGTAAAGCAGCACTTTATTTTATATACTCTGTGAGTCTGTGTCGGTATGGTTGTGTGTCTTTGTGTGCTGTGTGTTCCTCAGGTGTGTTTGGGAATGCCTGTACTAAAAGAGCTTGGTGCTATGAATGTCAAGGACTGATTTAGGGAACATGCCGTATAATGGGGGCATGTTGTCACACTGGAAACCTGCCAGTTTTTTAAGCAAAATAACACTAAAACAATGATCAAGCACAAAATTCATAGTGCTGCAAAAATTTAAAAGGTAGCATTAACGCATTTTTTTGGACATTTGACAAAAGAACTTATAGTTATTAAAATATGGCAATGTCCCTGTGTGACAACTAGCCCCAGTCTCCCCTACTGTATATACCTTAAATGCACTATAAGTGACTAGATAATGTGTGTGACATTTGTTGAATTATATGCTCTTCTGCAGCAGTATTCATTATTGGATCACAGTGCTATTGTCCTGGTACCTGTTGATCAGGGCCACCTGTCTTCTGCAAATATTTTGGACAGCAATACACACTTATGCAATGTATATTTAAAGTACAGATGTGAAGAGCACGTCTCAGATTGTATTTTGATTGCTGACTTTGGTGCTTGAGCAGATCTGAGCACAGATTGAGACATTGCTGAGACCACTGAAAGTCTTGGGGTGGATGTAAGATTAATATGGCCTGTTTGTTAGGCGCACAAGTGTTGGCATGTTGCCAGGCATATTTTTTAAATTTTTGTGATTGATGAACTGGGCAAATATCTGTGGTTTCTGCAGCACACACTCTTGCCTTCATCAGTTCTCTCAGTAATTTAGATCACAGAGAGTGAGACATCTTTTAGTCTAGTCACTTTGGAACCTACATTAGAGTACATTACTGAAATAGGGCACGACTACATGCACCTGTTCAACTCCTCTGTAATCTTCGTCAGATTGACTCTTACCTCTCTCTCTCCTATACAATACAATGAAGATGAGAGAGATCTAGAGGCGTTTCCCCTTTCCTATATCATTATCCAATCATTTCCCATGTGTCTGTGATCTTCTGATGCAAACACGCACGCTCGGCAGATGTTGAAATGATAGAGTTGCGGACGGGCTAAACTGCTCTCAGATGAGAGGTGTCCTGTCTGTTTGCTGTAAGTGTTTGGTCAAAATGCTTTTCATGTGGTTTTAAACTATTATCTTTTAAATGCTGTTAAAAATTAGACTTGACAGGCAGATGTTGACTGAGCTTCTGCCTGGTGCATGCAAACAAATCAAGAAAACCAATGTTTCGCTTTATGTGATGTATACTGCAGTGAAACAGCTGATACATATTGTTTATCCAGAGGTAATGCAATACAGCCATTCACAATGCACTGTTAAATGTTGATGGTATGCTGCAAAATTTTGTAGATTTGTTTCTCCCCTTGGTTTTTTTTTTTCATACTTGGCAGCATGTACCAAACTGTGGACATTATCTACAGAGCAGAAAACCATCAAAAGGCCTGTTTAAACAGCTGATGGGAAACAATCCTCTCCTGTCCCAGCCTTTGCAGTGTTTACGACTCTGTGTGTGTGTGTTTGTGTGTTTGCACGTGCCTGTAAATGAGTCTGTTTACCAACACCCACTGCATTGGTTCTTTACCCCGGTTAAGTTACAGGTTTGATGGACTGATTTCCCCCTCTCTCTCCCTCTCTGCATCCTTCCTCTCCCTACACATCCCTCCCCATCCTCCCCTCCTTCTCCTGTCTCTTCATTCTCTCTTTCTTTAGAAAAGGCTAGAGGAGATGAGTGGAGCTGAGCGAGAGAATCCTCGGCCATTGTGTGTCAATCACACTGTGTGTCATGGTCTCTCCCCTTTCTGGTGATTAGCTCTCTTAGAGCAGCTCCTCTGTATCTTCTCCAACAAATGCATCCAGTCTGAAGCCAGTCAGTGAGGCCTTGAGCATGAGCGGTACACACACACACACAATCCAATTACTCACCCTTTTTGTCACACCCAGCTAACACCACACAACACACTAACCGTACCATAAATTATATTACTGTGAATCCACTGTAGCTGTTCTCTCACCATGACCACAGAATCAGCAAGATGTTAGAAATACCATGCCGTGTTACAGCTGATAGTGTAATAGTCTTAAATGCATTCTGAGGCTCACATGTTATTTGCACAGAGCTTGGTCCATCAGATAACTCTCAAAGTGTATACAGTACCATAGTAGCATAAGTGACATTGTGTTTACAAGTCAATCTAATGGGTGCTGTATTTGAATGTTGATGTTTGGGTACGGTGAGTGTTGTAATGTGAGGTAAGGTCTCTCATAAAGCCGTTGAGCGATCAAGACAGTCTGTCTTCAGCAGATACTCTGTAGAACAGCAGGATTAGATGCTGGGGAGGTGATGAGCCAGTAAAATCTGTGTCTGTGGCTTCTGCTTTTTGTGTGGCCTGTCAGCGAAACTTTAGCAAACAGTGGCAGTGGGCAGCTGGAATGTATCCGGATGTGCAGGAAGTCTTTAGAGGATTTATCAAAAGTGCTCTGTTGTTCTGGTGTCATGTGGTGGAAGTTGTGATGAAGGAAAGCTCAGCCAGTATTCATCTTGTCTTTTATTGTTTCAGAGTTGTGGCACATTGAGGTTCAGAGTATGAAAAATTGGTGAGATTTCTCCAAATGAACAACTGGCTTGAAAGTGATTTTGTCCTGTAATCAGATCCATGAATAGGCGAATCACCTTCTCGAATTATATTTTTATTTGCCCAGTTAGAACACTGGATATGATTCATTTTTTGTATCCATTAAATAAGACTTGGCAGATGAAAGCAAGAAGAGCTTTATTTTAGCATTTTAATATACAGATCTTTTCTGCAGTGTCTAGGGCTATCTGAATAAAAGATGACAAAAACGGGTTCAGCTACAGGAACAGGTCATGAACAGCTTTTTCTGCCTGTTCACAATGTCTCTTTAACGCTCATAACCTTCCTTTACACTACATGAAACATGGAGGTACAGCTATATGGTTATACATGTAAAGTATTTCAAGTGATTATCAAAAACAAATGTAATAGATCTGAAGTACCACCCTTAGTGTTTTTAGTAATAGAGAAATACAGCTCATCTTTCCTCAAGTGCCTCATAGACTCTTTGACACAAGAGGAGTAAAACTTTTGTTTCCAAACTCTTACAGTCATTTATGAAATGTTTTGAGGTAATAAACAGGAAGGGAAAAAATGAAAAAGCTATAAAGTTATATAATTTGAGGGTATTCCAAAACTTTTGGAAACAACCAGACCCTGTGCACCATGATCCACTGGTGTTTTCTGCTTTAGCGAGTTTGGCTGATGTTTTTTAGGTTAAATCTGAAATCTGTACAGTAATCATGACCTGAGGCCAGCTGTGGTGCCGTCTTACAATAACAGAAGAGCAGAAAATCTTCTTTTGTTTTCACACGATCTGTATCTTACACGCAGAAACGGGAGAAGATTATGTGGACAAGACACAAGGTGGCACATAAAAAAAATTGCATGAATATCATTTTCAAATAAAAATAATTTTTTTTAAATTCATTTTGCTTTGTTTCTTTCACGCTGAAATTTCGAAAATTACCGCCACATTAACCACGTGAGATAAGAAGAGATAAATGTACTTTTATATAATTTAAGCAATTGGATAATTATTAAAATAATTTATTAATAAAAACTTTCTATAACCAGTAGTACAGCAGTACAATTTTGTGTGATTTTTTTTTTTTTGTTGTTGTTTTTGTTTGTCTAACCTCTTAGGATAGACAATCAATTTTAGACATTTAATGAAATAATGATTTGTTTACATAATGAGTGTGTTAAAACAAAACCTCTTCTCGGGTCACTATTACTGATTTGTCTCATTCATGTTTCAGTCCCAGTGGCTATTTAATTCAAAACTAAACATTGGTCTTTCTAAATGGTTTAATTCATCCATCGCACAATTATTTCTAAATCAGCTCAACACTCGTTCTGTATTTTTACACTGGGTGTATTTTTTATGAATAATTCCTGACGTCCTTCTCTTTTTAATCTATTAAATCGTGCCCTGTAATTTCATTGAATTGGACTAATAATTTAAACATCTCGTGAGCACCTGGATGAAGGCAGGCGCGCGGATAAGCGGGAGCGGCGCTCGTGCTCGTGCTCGTGATGGAGGCACACGTCGGTAATTTGGGTAATTTTATTGCAGGGTTTGTCTATCCAGAAATTACGGCGACAGTGTCTTTGCGTGCTCTGTCATTTTCCCGTTTCCCTCTCCGCGATTGAAGTGAAATGGAGGCTACCGGCGCCCGTGTTTCCTCTCCCGGAGAATTGCCGCCTCTCCCCGCTTTCCTCTCCCCTCTTCTCCACCTCCATTCATTCACCTCTCATCTCTTCTCAAGTGAGAAATGGAGAGCGAGTGCGTGTGTTACTCCAGTGGGAGACTGAAGACAGGGAAGGTTTAATCAACTGAACCCCTTTCTGCTCTTGTAAAATGACATGTAAAAAACATGTTTTAATTCGTAATTGATGGGTTAATTAGTTGTTTTAAAATAGTTGAGTTTTATTCCTAAATGTGAGTTATACTCGTTCCTCAATTTGGGTGTTTATTAAGAAAGGTTAAGATTCGTTTTGCTTGCTGTTTTTTGCAAATGGATTTGTTGTCATTTTCTAATTTAGTTACATATCACACCCTGAGGTTGTTGAGATTAGGCCCTGGTGTAAAATCTGTTGTTGTTCAGGGACCATGAATAGTACAACTACATGGCAGTTATCCTATAACAAATAATGGTATAGGCTACATTTTGTCCTGATTGTGGCCAAACTGTGAAAGCCTGTTCAGGGTTTGAAAAGAGGTCTGTGACAAAATGTTCAGTCTTTACCATGGAGACCTGGGTAGCACACTCTCGGTTTCTCTGGTAACCGAGGCCTTTCTCCGTGCAAGAGCAGTTGAGCTCCCAGGGAGAGACAAAGGAGCGACCCGCACTGGTAATTTCTTATCTGAAAAAAAACCCCATTAGTGCCTGAGTTTAACTGGAGCCCACTCAAATGTAAGGAGAAATTATTGGCATGCAGCCCTGCTGATGGGTGGGCGGAGGGATGGAGGGGCTTGTTAGGCCTGTGTGTGTGTGTGTGTATGGGTGGGGTGTTCTCCAATCCCTTGCCCCTCCTTAACCTTATCAAAATACACAGACACAACACACACAAGTTGCTACAACAAACAGGCTGTACAGATTTGTTTCTGTCCGATTTGTTTTGTATTTGTTAACCTATATTTTTAGATTAACAGTTAACATTCAAATTCGCTTTCTTAATCTAGCACCTAAATGTATAAAATAAGATTTGTGGTTTTCTCAGTAATTGATGAAAATTTTTTATTGATTATTAGTGTCGGGATGATACTTAAAGTGCCAAGTGACTTCCCACGAAGCCATGATTAAGAAAGAGTCAAGTGAATTAAAAAATAAGTGATATTAACTTTTCTCCATACACCACCCCCCCCAAAAAAAAGATATTTAGTGACCCCTCCTTTTGAAATGGCATGGCCCACCTCTCTCCCTCAGCTGTTTCACTGATGTGACATTTGACAAAATCGTTTGAAGAATATCTTTCTCATTCTGGCTTCCATTTTCTCTTTCTCTCCCTCTCTCCATCCGTCTTCCACAACACGCATATTCAGAGACAAAGTTATACAAACAGAGCATGTAGGATCAAGTAGCCATTAGTGGCTTTGAAAGGACAGAAGGGAGGCAGGCCTGGATGGCCAGAAAATATTCTCACTCTGTTATTGTTAATTTACTCTCACACTTAATAGCATTTTCTGAGAGCAAAAATCTTCCGGTATATTGAGAATGTTCACTTGAATGCTTCACTGTTTTGAAGTGCAGCATAGTGTATTAAGTTTATTGGTTTATTCGGTCTGTTCCTTTAGCTCAGTTGGCAGAGCATTGCAATGGCAAGGTGAAGGTCATGGGTTCGATCCCGGGGAGCACACATACTGATAAAATGTATAGTCTAAATGTACTGTAAGTACACTTATGCATTTGACAGACTTTTGTAAATAGTTACAGTAGGGGTTGAGATAATGTTAGTAGGCTTGGCATCATAATATTTAATTTGTATTTTCAGATGTGCAATTTGATGCATTTGTTTTGTTGTAGTTTTTTGCTGTGTAGTTTATAGCACTGATTGCCTAGGCTAATTGTCAAATGCTCCTGAAAACATCATACCCATACCCCCCTTCTCCTCCCTCCGTGTTTCCTCTGTACTCCCACCCTTCACCACTACCCCCAAATTTCCCAAAGTGTATCATTGCCCAGCCTTATCAAAGTCCCACAACCCCTCTCATTAATATGTAGTCCAGACTGCTGACTCCAATGCGTCATTGTCTGCCTGTAGAAGGCGGGCTAATCACTCAGCTCCTATCAGCAGGCGGACAGAAGGCAAGCAATCATGTCTGTCAGCCAGCAGAGAATCATGGAAGATCAGGAGAGGTTAAACAAGGCTGACAGACGTGATAATGACGACTCGGTTATAAATTAAGATGTGACAACGATAAAGAAAAAACGGCTGAATTAAAAAAACATCTCAAAACCTAAAAGCGTTCTTTGGTTGTGTCTGTATCCGAGTTTGTTGCACCATCATCTTTTTTCGTCCATGGTGTCTTACATGCGGAGAAACTGAATGAGATTGTCCCAAATCATGACAGACATCTGATGATATGTCCACAAGTGTGTGCTATCTGACAGGAGTCTTCTCTGACAAGAGATGGAATTGGAATTAGCCAAAGGCAGGCGGAGCAGGAGAGAGTGGTGTTATGGAAAGAAAGGATTCTGTAATATGCTGTAATGAGTCGGGAACCATTTTGATTGCCAGTAGTCCAGTCAGGACGCTATCTCCCTCTTAGATATAGAGGCAGACAGCTGTGACTTCTTCCCTATGGAGGAGATGGACTCATATCTGATGGGAAGTTTTTCCAGTATATCTGTGTAATTCCAGATAAAGAGGATCCAGAACTGACATTTTCTTTCTGTAGCGCGGGAGATTAGCATTGCAGGACCTTTAGTAAAAGCTGACAGGGAATTAGGAAAAGCCGGGGAAAGTAATCCATCTTTTATTTTCTTTTGTTGTGTGATAGTCTGTTTGATCATAGCTGTGAGTACATGTGAGCTATATGAGATGTTTCTCTGTAATTGATTAGCTTCCTGAGATACAGAGGATCAGACAATTTCAAAGCATTAGCTCTCTGTTCTCTAGTTTTAGCATTCCTGGTATATTTGTATGTACGAAATTGGTGATGTGTGTGTTTGTACATGTGTTTGTCTTAGTATATCCGTTTGTTAGTGTGTTTGTGGATGGCAGAGGTTATTCCTATTTCCCATACTTCAAATCTTGTCTCAACTGGGGTCAGAGGTTAAAGTGACAGCACGGTGTTTCACGCCCCTCTCATCCTCCACTTGGCAGTAAGTACTCAGTTCACTCTTCCGCACCACCACATTTCTCTCTCTCTCTCTCTCTCTCTCTCTCTCTCTCACACACACACACACACACACACACACTCTACAATTGACACAAGGGGTCTGACACAATGCGTACAAACAAATACACATTGTTTGACCTACTGAAGTGCTTTCTCAGGCTGAAATCAAAATAATTTGGCACTCTCTTTCACACACACAATCCCTTCTCTTTGATGGAAATTTGGATTACTTTGCAATCTCTCTTTTATCACATTAGTAGTGCTTGACTTTTTCTTCCAGTAAAGGTTATTGTAATCGAGCTGCTGTCTGACCAAATTAAGAGGAAAACAATCCCTAGCATGTAGGATTTTTTTTGCTAGAGAGGAGAAAAAAAGGGCAGGCAATCAAATCTTAAAAAATGAGAAATGGTAAAACCTGAAACAATGTACTCTAGTCATAGGATTATGATTTCTTTTTATTTAATGTTGACTACGAGAACTCATGCAGATACAACATCATCAGCATGGACTGTATAAGAAGGACTTTCTTATACAGTGCAAAAAATACACGATGGTAAAACATCCAGATTTATTCAGCAGGAAGATACAAACGGCAGGAGCCCAAAAGCATCCCCCAATAGCAGATTTCCATCATCAAAAAGATACAGCAACTGGTGTAAAAAATCATATTCCTAAATGTAAATTAATTAACATCATTGATTTCAGTCCCGCTGATGTATAAGTGTTTATTTAACCTTATCAGTTTTTATTCTATATGTGAGAAGGTATGAGAGCCTCCCATCTATTCACCATTACTTTACTGAAGGGTTAGGACAGTACAAGGCTTTGCAAGACTTTCATTAAACAAATTTCATGAATGCGCAGTCTCTTTCAATCTGAATGTCAAACATCTTACTTAAATTTAAATGTTGCTTAAAGTTATTTACAGTTTTTGAATTTTGATAGTAACGCATCTGTCCTTAACCTTAAAACTTTGTGCTTACTCTGAAATGTTGTAGACTAATTTCTTTTTTGGTGTCCCTGCTAATCATGAATTTACATAATAACACCAAAAACAGTGACCTTTACATTATAATTAAATGTCAGGGGTACACTTAAATGGCATTGGTTCACATGTAATTAAAAATATTTGAATGCAGTTTTTAAGCAATGGTTATTTTAATGTAAGTACTTTGGAATTAGGAAATTGAACATGAAGTAGATTCATTAATTAAAATCATATTAAGTCAATCAAGTAATAGTACTCTCATAGCCTTTGCAACCCTTGTTCAGACAGTGAAATTAATTGGCACTTTTAGAAACTCCAAATGCTTTTCCTGGTTCACTGAGCTGATCAGTCCAGGCCCAGCTTAATAGAAGAGCTATCCATGAATTGGAATGTCAACTAAGCATCTTTATTGCAGTGATGATTTTAGCACAATAGAGGTTATTAATTAAATATAGCTTATTAAGTTTTAAGAAGTGTGTCTTGCTCTAAAGCTGCATGTTTCAAATTTTGTGACAATGTGACCATTGTCGTATTTTTCCTGCCAAGTGAATCTACCCCCGGTGTTGAGTAATGATTATTGGTAATACGTTAGTTCTGTTTGAATGACACTTTTGCTTTTTTGGTTATAAAAGAAATTGAAACAGTTGAGGTTAATAGACCAGACACATCTAAACCTGGACTAGATCACAATGTATGGTGAAACATGTCAGGCTTCCACATATAGATTTAGATCTAAATTGAACTGAAAGAGAGGAAGTAATATTTAAAAGGCAACAAGTATTCATATATCAATAAGTAAAAATTGACTGTTTAGTCAGTTTTATTTACAGCAGCCGTTCAGATTTTGTTTGCACTTTGTCACCTTTTTGCTTACAGTTACAATAAATAGGAAAGTTGGATGTGTTGCTTTGAGAACTTTGGATTATTCTTCGAGAAGCCGACATGATTTTGGCTAAGGTTAGGTGCACCATTCACATTCAAACTGTGAAATTTATTTACTAAACAGGCAGTTCAATAGTTCTCTTCTTTTAAATTATATTACAGAATTTCTTTCCAAAAATGCTTTCACAAAGCCAGAAAATATCAGGATTCGTAACCCAATGTCACATCTCTTATGGTTTGAAAACTAAATTGTTGATGGATAAATGATCTCCTTGGAATATAGAGGAGGTTTGTACTAATGCAACAACCTTGCCAGCAGAATGCTGTTTGGAAAGAGTATTGTTTGGGTTTTGTCATTTAGCAATAGTTGTTGGGGCCTTGTTAGTCTGAGCGGCTGAGATTCATAGTAGCAGACTTGCTCACTGTTATTACATCTGTATTCACTTCTGCCTATAAATCACTGTTTTTGTATTGTATGTTTGCAATACAAATACCCAGTCAGCAGGTCAGGCTAGCCTTTATGTAGCCAATTACTAAATATTAACCAGTTTAGCTAATACTAACTTTCCACCTTCATAAAATATTGGTAGTTTACAGTCGAGTGTCAGTACAAATCATAAATCAGTTTGTGTTTTGTGTTTATTGTTATCAGGATCATTTAGAACACTACAGAAAAACTCCAAACTGTTGTACATCACACTAATTTTGCTGTCATGCATTAAGCGATTTCATCCCACTTTATTAATAATTGTTCGCTCATAACAAACAACATTTTCCAGTGTTCTCTAGAGCTTAGATTTCAATCTGGTACCTCCTTCAAGGATAAAAGCAATGAGAGTACAGATGAATCGGGTTAATTAAGTCTCATGCTATCTCTGAGCACAGAACAGTTAACCCTTGTGGAGATATTGATGAGTAAGGTCTATTATTGACTATTGACTGGATGTTATTCCAATCAAGGGGTAATTACAACCCTAAATCCTGTGTGGGGGATTCGGTGATCTGGCCTTCGATACATCAAACATCACTGTCTCTACTGGTTTAAGTCACAGCAGTAGGGGTGACAGATGTCCCATCCGCTCCAAGCTTTGGCTAAGACGCTATTAATCAAATTGATTGTTTCAGTTACATACAGAGAAACAACAACAGGCAAAGGTGAATGTATCCAAACTCAGTGATCAGACAGAATAAGATGTCAGTCCTAATCCTATAACCCTGGTCTCAAGACACAGTGTATCAGAGGCAGCACCTGGGGCGCAGGGCAAAAGACAGCCAGTCAATAAGTGCGCTGTGGGTTCATCACAATTTGGCTGTATGAGAAGCACTTGAAAATCTGTAGAGGAAAATGAACAGCAATAAATAGATAACATTTATATTTGTCGTCTTATATTTTTCTAAAACACATGTGTGTTAAAAGTGTGATTTATGCAGAACGAGGTAGTTATTAAGAAGCTTTTAGAAAAAGATGTAGCACATGCAGGAAAAGAAAGATAAAGGGAGAAAGATGAAATGGAGTAATGGGCTGAATGTGGTACATACAGTGTGTTCGTGTGAGAGAGGGAGGGTGAAAGAGGGAATGAGGAGGGGTACAAATTTGAAAGAGGTCTGACAGAGACGCCCCATCAGCAGCCCCAGGTGTCAGTTGGTGAAAAGGCAAAGATTCAAATTAGAAAAATTAATAACAGTGTGCTAGATGGGGTAGGAAAAAAACACATATTTTCGAATACAGCTGTGACAAGACCAGAGGAATTAGTCCAATTTAAAGTGGTAATTGCTCTGCTAATTCCTCTGCTAATTTCTTCTTCAATTTAACTAAGGATGATAGCATAAAAGCTTGAGACTCAAGTTTAACCCTTTCAGAGGACCTCTCTCTCTCTCTCTCTAACAAATTCCTGGTCTTTCTAAATCCCGAAAATCTATTTATTTCCAAAAATAATTTAATCCATCTGTGTCATTCTTTATATTGCTTGTTAAATCTGAAAACAAATGTAATAATTGTTGCAAGAAGCAATATGCAATAATATGATAAAAGTGAGCACAAAGAAAACAAACACACAAAGCTAAAACATTTGTTTTTGGTGAGGAACAATAAAACTTGAAGCCTTTTTTTACTCTGTCTGTAGTTGTTTTCTGAATATCTTTTTGTGGACTCTAATTAAATGCTGAGACATTATAGTTATCTGCAAATTGTGAATTTGTATTAAATACATAATTGTGTGTAGGTTTAAAATTGGTTTCAGTCTTAGTGACCTTTTGAAATTATACAGGGTTTTTTATTTGATTTGTTTTTAACTATTTATTATCTATTATCTATCTATTTTTCACTTTCACTTTTCTGACTTCATAATTGTGAAAATAGTTGTTTGGTTATGTTTTAAATCTGTATTTGCATCGGCGAAAGACTATGAAAGACTAGAAAGAAATCTATATGTTCACTTGCCTATAGCACACAAAAAACAGTTAGTAGAGATATATCTATCTTATATATATCTATATACATATATATAAAGATATATAATGTATATATGTATATGTATATATGTATATATATATGTATATATATATGTATATATGTATATATATATGTATATGTATATATGTATATGTATATATGTATATGTATATATGTATATATGTATATGTATATATGTATATGTATATATGTATATGTATATATATATGTATATATGTATATATATATGTATATATATATGTATGTATATGTGTATATGTATATATGTATATGTATATATATGTATGTATGTATATATATATATATCTAGTAAACTTAGATATAATTTGTGATTTGTTTGACCTTGTTGTGAAGTTTTCATAGCATAGCTGATGGCTTTCTGATGAGCTTCACAAACTAGACTAATTGGCCTGAAAACCTGATCTGTATTACATTTGTTTCTCTTCAAGTGCTTGTGTTGCTGGGATTTGACAAGGAAACAATCAGTCAGTCTACAACAGGATACAAAGGCTGTCTTTGGAGTAACATACAGCTTAAACCCAAAATTTGATTAAGAGTAAACACAGTCACTTTGAGTCCACATTAATCTCAATACCCTCTGACAATATCATGTTTATTGATTTAAAAAAATGGATCTGTAATCATTATTAAACTTAATTTAACTAACACAATTATAAAGCGCTGTTTTAAACTTAAAATCTGCTAAAATTCTGTAAGGGTTGTTTTGTGCACAAAATATTTTGCAGTAAAAAGACTAAATAAAACAAATGCAGTGCTTTCCTAAACGTGTGTTAGTTTTTATCCCACTGCTGTCATAGATTAAGATAAATGTTCGCATGAACAGGGGAAATGACTCTTGACATGGATTCTGTGAGTTCAGCCACTCACTTTAATTCCCATCTGTCATGGTTAGTTTCACAGTTGTCATCTGTTTAGCTGCTGCCCAGCGGTCTAACTGTAACCTTTAACCTGAATGCATTCTAGCCAAATCACATTAGCAGCCCAGTGTTCTTTAGCTTCTCTTTCAACCAGCTGAGTAAGACATCTGTCCTGTTGTGTTCTAGCTTAACGGCCTCGCATGTTTCCTCATGCTCCCTGTCTTATCTGATTTTATGCTTATTAGGTGCCACTGTGAGAGCCGAGAGCTAATGGCCAAAGTTCAGCTACGCCTAAAGAACAGCGAGTGAAGTAAGATTTCGGTTGTCGCCTTTCGAACGAGACCGATTTGTTCGTCCCCGTTGGCGTGACACAGCCTTTCTTTCCCACTTTATCAGTTACAAATGTCAGTGAGGAAACAACGGCCCCGATTCCTGCATAGCTAATTGTTGGGCTTTAATTAGCCTTGCAGAACAAGGTGTGCGGCTCGGTGAAGAGCTTTTATTCAGCAAGCTTTCAGAGTCTGTGATGCAGCGAGAGGCTAACCGCAGATGCAAATCTAAAGAACATGCTCTTCCTATTCAGGTGCATCTCTCAGAGGAGTGAGGAGGGGGTTGTGGGTAATAGGATGGTGAAATGAAGGGGTGGATGGAACAAGAGTGCGCTTAAATGTTAAAGCAGAAAAAAATAATGTCCTCTAAAACATTTTTTGTCACATTGTGTTCCCATCTTAAATCTAGGTTGTGGAGGACTTATTCAAAGCTCTCATGTTCATAGTGCCATTAATGGTTTGGGTATATTTTGGATGTGTGTGTAGCATTTGCTGCATAGGATCAAGTGCTCACCGCAGTCATCTGTCTCTAACTGGGTGATTTACAAGCTCTGTCTTCAATGCGATAGAATTAAGGTCTCTATTTTATCTAGGGCAGAAATGACCGCTTTTATTCACTTTACTCTGTTCTGTATTATGTTCAACCTCTTTTCTGTGGCTGTAGTAAAATTGCTTAATGCAAGACTGTTGTGAAGCTTTCTCTCTTGAAAATCAGCTATGCATAAAATCTCTATTGAGATGCTGTTTCATTCAGTTCCCTAAACCTGAATGCATTGAAGCTCCATCAGGTTTACACCTATAGGAATATACTAACAGACAGGAAATTTAGCTACCTTTTCGTTTGTCATCTAATAGCTGTTGTTGGTCGAAAAGGTAACATTGACATACACGCACACTCTTCTGCATAGCTGGATGGCAGCTCTATTTAGTGTGACCTGTGGTGCATGGCAATTTTGTACTGTGTTATAGTCAATACTGATGTCTCCATTTGAAATAAACATTGTCATTATTGGTATTCACAATGGATTAAATTACCTCAAGCTTCTCCTCCTATTGTGTAGGTAACAATGGCTGCAAGATGTGTTTGCCCCGCATTTATCACTCCACCACTGACCTGCAGAAGAACCACATCTGTGTTTGAACATATAGCAGCGGTTTGCACGATTGTGTATGTAGCCCAAGCGCATTTGCTCTTCAGGACTTGAGCCGAAGGAGCTGTAGATACATTTTTCACACAATCATGTTTACATCAGAACACACAGGGGTCTACGATAGATTGGCACCGGTGTGCCATCAAAGGCCTGCACCTCTGCCCCACGACTCACCTGTCAAAATGCACGTCTCACGTTTTTTATTAGAATCACATTTTTAATGGGGAGCATCTTTCCTCACTTTGGACTCTGGAGGGACCTGTGGTACAGTGGATAGGGGCCAATGAACAGAGCCCTGTCATTCTCAGCCCACCAAAACGTATATTCCAGAGCACAATGGTGCAGCGGTGCATATTCCACTCAAGGCCAGGGCACCGAACTCATTACGGGGTCACGCCGCAGTATAATGGAAGCTTAGTCAAGGCCACATGTCTGAGAGAGTGTGTGGGTTGAAACCGTCAACCTGAGGACACGTACAGACGCAGCCTTCCACAGCCCTCCGCTCGCTCTTCGTGAAGCTGAACCCAAGGACAGACGCCATTCAAACCTCGCTCTCAGAATTCACATTCAAACTGCCAGAGCTCTCAATTAGTGTTTAGCTCATGAGAGCCACCTTGAGCTAGCATGAGAGGAGAGCTGGGTTTTAATGTGGTCTGACTGCACAATAGCCAGTTAAAAGTGGGGTCTGATAAAGCTGTGCCACAGCAGAGGTGGGCTGGAGCTATAGACAGCTATAGACGTCATATTTGCTGCTTTGTCTTCCTTTTCTTGGTTTCCTTCATAATATATGCTTTGTTTTTCTGTTATTCACTACCCTAAATATGTTGTGGGAAAACAATTAAATTTTTTTGCTTTTTTGTATTAGCCTAATTTAGAGCTTTTTTATTAGCCTAATGTAGTCTAGTGGTCCTCAACTGATTTTGTATCAGGAGTTGGACAACAGACGTAAAGTTGTGACCCAACACAGTACAACAAATTGTTTATTGTACAAAAGTAAACAAAAGGTGTGCTTAAAATCCAACACTGAAATGATTAAAGATGCACTACAGAAGTTCTACAGAATAGGCCTCTTTATCCTTTTAACCAAATAGTCTTTAATATGTTTATGAATATCAGTCGAAAATTATTAACATGACCTCCATGAAAATTATTATTAACAGTGAGGTTCTGATTGAATGTACAGCTTTTATAAAACAACAAAAGATAAAATAATAAGCTGATAAGTCTTTATAAGTGGCTAGAAATAACATACAGGGATGTATAGAGTAGTGTAATAACGTGTGAAGAGAACCGCATATGGTTTTCTCTGTATTTATCTGCTTCACCAGTACCTGACATCCTCCCGTTCTTTAACACTAAATGAAAGCTATAGGGCAAAGTAAAGCCTTTCATCTTTCATCTTGTTTGTACCTGTGATTGTGTAATAGTGTGCGTACGTTTATGTGTGTGTGTGTGTAGGGGAACCAATAAGCGACGACTAATAAGCAGGCCTCTTGCTCTCTCCACCTCAAGCACCAGAACCTTCGACAGCTCTTCCCTCACTGTCCCTTACTGGCTTCCTCTCCATCTCTCTCTCTCTCTCTGTCTCTCGCTCACTCGCTCGCCTGCTCTCTCTCTAACACCTGGCAAATATTATTCATGGCTACAAGGGCAGCATTTTTGAAAGGAGCAGTTCAAAGGCTTCGCCGCTGAGAGCAAAGTGAAGGTGTTTTTTAAAGACTGGAGTGCACTTTTGCGCATGCTGCCGAGCACAGGGCCATTTCCGCTGATGAAATGGTGGGGAGCGGGCGTGCGTGTGCAAGAGCGCGTTTGAGTGTCACGGTATGGACAATGGGCATGTAATAATAAAATTGAACTGAGGAGACAAAAGAACATTTTAATTTGTTTTTAAAAGCTTCTGCGTTTAACTATATACACTGCCTATGTGCACTGGAGGCAGTGTATATGCTTTAGCTCACAACACTGTCCAGCTAAGCAAGAAAAAAGCTTTTTGTTTGGAATTGTGACCGGGCCAGTTTGCGAGTGAAACCAATACGGCACAGGTTAACGAGCCAGCAGCCCGCTGTTCATCAGGCCAGCTAATGAGTTCTCTCACGCAGCCCTATCACATGACCTTTGGGGTCACATGACCCATCAAGACCTGTCTGCCTTTCCCTGAATCAACTGAATATTTCATTTAGCTGCAGATTAACACCAATCAATTAGTCATCAGAGCACAGGCCAGAATCAGTCACCTGGAATACCGCATTCATAAAAAGTTCAAGGGTGAACCAGAGTGAAACCAGTCTAAACTACAGTGTCACTGTACGAGGGCATTGCTGTGTTCTGTGAAATCTTAACTTCTGTTGATGTATGGTGACTAAATTAAACTAGATTGCACAGCTGAATTTTGTGAAGTTATCAGTATAGTTTATATAAGTGGTGTTGGGGGTTAAAACACCACAGGAATGTAGCTCAGGGCATGTGCATCTCCAGTCCTTCACAAAGTGCATTTGACTGTGATAAAGTGTGAAGGTGTTGACAACAAAGGAAAAATATTGCCCCTTATTTCTACTAGTTTGCTCTTGAGTGGTTATTCTCACTTATTAGTTAAGTTTGGTTACATAAGATGTGTGTATGCAGGCGTTCATAAACTATTTATGTTGAATTAGTGAGGTGACTGCTAAGGGTCAACAGCCTGGTTTCAGGATTAAGTGTCACCTTTTTGCTGCTGGGCTGATCAGGTATCAGCGCTGTTTTCTCTGTTGCCCACACGTTCACAAATCTGCTGCGTCTGCTGTGCGCCTGGATGAGAAAGAATGAAAAGACAAAGGCAGAATTAGAAGGAAAACAAATGTTTCTTCACCTCTCAGAGTATAGTGGGGGTGTGATTTGATGGGATTATGTGGATTTTTAAGATGAGAGGGGGTGGACTCGAGCCTCCCCAGAATCTTTGTTTGCGTGTGTGCATGTTTTTTTAAACTTGTCTTGTGGCACATTTTGATTTAACAAAGGATATGACATGTCTTAAACCAAAACATAAGAATGACAGCACTGCAGAAATCCCCAGAGATGGATTCTTCACAGTGAGAGAAATGCCTTTACAAATTAAAGCCTCTGCCAGCTATATTGATTTGTGAGTCTGTTTTTTTTCTAACCCAGAAGCACTTTTGTAAGATTTTTGTGCGTCATGGGAAAACCATTTGGTCACAGAAATATCACAAATACATGGATGATTGATTTTCAATAAATTGTGGGGACTTTATACCTGTGGGTAATGCTGAAAACTGGCAGGCTTTACTGTAACCTGAGTAACAGAAGTATGGGGTATTTTATTATATACATACTGTACATAATATAGACTAATGATGGTATAGACACAGACATGGATAAGACAACAATGTCCTCCTATGTTTGATTTCTTAGTGAAAGGTTGTTTGTATCTCTGATTCAATGTTTTCTCATGAATGATAGAAGTGGTGTTGAGTATCCCATTCCCAGGCTTTTGTAGGGTGATTACTGTCTTTCTGCACAAAAACGTGGGAACTTGCTCTGAAATCTATCAGATAATGACCCATCTCTGATAGACCAGAAATTGCTAAAGAGTTTGCCTGCTTTTTGTCTGCCACTTTCTAATTCTTTGCTTCTCTTCTCTTCTGCTTCTGCTTCTTCTATATCATCACCAGTGGGATTCTACTCTACCTGTCCCACAGTGCCATAACATACCTCCAAATAGTCCATTGGACTGGAAGCTCCCATGGGAGGTGATGGGGTTATTAAATATGAATGGGAGAAGGGAAGGGGCTGTATATATTCCCTTTAATTTTTGTGTATTATTAAGCAGGTGACTGAATATGATAGTGCTGGCTGTCATGTCTTTAATTAGGGGCTATTTTCCGTCAGCTCAGCTTACAGTTGAGCTCTGCTGTTCAGGTGGAGTTCACACGACCTCTGGCCACCACTCACTCATTTCATCCACTCATTTCCACCACCTCCATGATCATCTCTCCTGTCTGATTCAGCTTATTCATTTTACATACTGCTGTTCTCAGAATACTAGAAATATGTCAATTATTCTATATATTCTTCTGTATATTAACACACCTGGTTTAATTTCATTGAAGCACTCAAGCACATTCATTCAAGCACTACGTTGCAGTTAGGGGGTGTTTCACACCCACCCAAGATGAACTTGTCTTGCTTTGACCTGCTAGCTGTCAAAACAGATCAACATTGATCAATTTATCAGTTATGTCATTAAGGCCTTTGGGATGTTGTATGTTCCCACCTGTTATCTTTTTGTGTTAGGATGTAGATATTGCAGGGCTGATTTTCCTACAATGCCATGGGGGTGTCTGCTCGCAGGTTGTCACAACAGTTTAGAGTGATGGTGTTATTTTGTGGCTCTTGCTGTTGTTTATCGCACGGTTTGGGGTATTTCTAATGATTGTTGTTATTCAGCTAAATGAAGCAGCAATAATTAGAGTGCGACTGATAATTAGGCTTCACAGGGCTGTAAAAGAGAAGATGTATCCAGAGATGGAGAAATACAGGTGGACTGGACTAACTAAGATCTATTATTACTCAGGTTTTGTTAATCATGAAAATAAAACTGTTTCAATCAAGACATCTAAATTTAATGCTGACTGATCTAATGGGAAACAAATGACAACAGGTGGTCAAAAGATTTGTCTCCTGATTCGTTTCTAAAGTTTCCCCTCCACTGGGTTACGCTGCAACCTCAGAGTTTTCAGTGAAGCTTCAGAAATAGTAAGATATTTTCCTGTATTTAAGTGAAACAAAGTACAGAAATAGCGTTGATCTGTGCTAGATATTTTTAGCTAATGACAACAGCTATGGCATAAAGGAATATTTTTAGCAAATAATTTCAGTGTAGTGCATGGATACATTTTGTGGTGTTTTTGGAATTTTTGAATTCATTTATATTGTAACAGTCCATTTATATGCTTACGTTAATGCATTTTACTCTGTTTTGCATGTGTTGTCTTGGAATGCAGGACATGAGCTGCTTGGACTTGTTTTATGGCACTTATCTGGAGGCTGACAAAAAAAATGATTGCCTAGTGTTTTGTTGCATGGTGACGTGGGGACATTTTTCAAGGCGAAAATGTTTGAGATCAATATACTGATATCATGTTGTCTTGATGTGGATATGTATAAAGAACAGACATCCACCCATTACTATTTTACAGGGAACAGCAGCTAGTGCATGTGAACAAATGTATTGTTATAATATTACAGTAATGATGACAAGGCTGAAGTGATTGTCACACCAGGAAAGGTTCTGGGCTAGAAGCCCAAATCACATGTGTAACATTCCCTGACACACTGGAATAACAGCACTGTGCTTAACCCAGCTGTGTAAAAGAGTGTGCTTTATATGGCTTCAACAGTGGATTAGAACAGTTCAGTTCTTGATGTGAACAAAATCTCCTCTCCTCTCCTCTTCTCTCCTCTTCTCCTCCCTCCTGCTCTACACATTGTGTTGGTCTATCTGATCCAGGGCTCTTTTGTTGCTCTTTGAAAGGCCCGACCCAACACTCATTATTTTCTCCTTTATCTTCCTCTCCGACGCTCTGATTAGGGTGGTCGGGTTTGACAGTCGCCTCCACAGAGATCCTATCCATTACGCTGTCACCAGGGGCAGTGTGTGTGTGTGTGTGTTTGTGTGTGTGTGTGTTTGTGTGTGTGTGTGTTTGTGTGTGTGTGTGTTTGTGTGTGTGTGTGTGTGTGTGTGTTTGTGTGTGTGTGTGTGTGTTTGTGTGTGTGTTTGTGTGTGTGTGTTTGTGTGTGTGTGTGTGTTTGTGTGTGTGTGTTTGTGTGTGTTTGTGTGTGTGTTTGTGTGTGTGTGTGTGTGTTTGTGTGTGTGTTTGTGTGTGTTTGTTTGTTTGTTTGTTTGTTTGTTTGTGTGTGAGTCTGTGTGTAAGCATAGGTTTGTGAGTGATAGTATCTGTGTGTTAGGGATAGAAAGCATGTTTCACAGAATTATATGTGTGTATATATATATATATATATATGTATGTATATCTACAAGTGGATTTGCTAGACATGTCTTTATCAGGGCAGAGATGGAGACAAGAATAACACTTAAGAGAATGTCTCACGTACAGTAGCATGTTAATTAAAACGTGTGTGCATGCATGTGTGTGTAAGAGATGTTTTGGAGGCTAAGTGTGTACCCTGTCAACAGAAAGCGTTATGTGATCACCAGGAGCCCTTCTCCAACTAATTATGCCAACCTCCTTGTTAATTAAATCCTTGTTAGAGGTGGAATCAGAGTAGATAATTAAACTGCTCTTTCCTTTCATAATTGCTGGATGATATAGAATCCATGCGCAAAACACAGGAGGAACACACAGATTGTCTGTGTAATGGGGCCCAATGTTGTTGTTGACCAAACATGTTTGCTCTGCAAGTATTCTGGACTGAAGGAGAGCAAACTGTGTGTGTTTGTTCCAGCATCTCTCTCTCACACACTCTGCATCTCTGTATTGCTCTGCCTCTCTCTGGAGGGTTCTGCTCGCTCTATTGTGTCAGTAGGCAGAAGGGGTCTAGGCAACACGAGCCCATGGCGGCTTGCTGATGCAGCCAAACTATTTTGGGCTATCCTCTCGGCTGTTATTTGTTGTCAAATGACCCAGTCCCGGATCTTTTGTGTGGTTGTAATAACTGTGTGTGTTTGGAAGAGAGGGGAGCAAGGGGGAATAAAAAGATTTACTCATTCGATATGTGTAACAGAAGCAGATTTGAGTTGTATGTAGCATAATTTAGTGAACTGTGAATGTTTTTCTTGTTTATAACCAATTCTTGTATATACCAAGGGACTGATGGTAATTGCCAAGTGTATGGTTTCATGCTACCATTTATTGTGAACAAAAACAAGTTACAAATTGCGTGTGTGTTTTGGTAACTGCACTGTAAAGTAGACAAATGAAGTTTAAGTACTACATAAGTGCTGAAGTTTTATTAGTTTAGGTACTATTTTCAGTGGTGTAACTAAGCACATTTATGTTAACTGGCAAAACTTTAACGCATACATATGTGTGCTTGTGTGAGTGTATATTTTCTATGTATGATGGATATAAAAAGGAAACTATATTTATAATGTATCTGTTGCTATTTTTTGTTCTTCAATGAGAGAGATTTTAAACTGTGTGTTGTACTGTGCACACCCTGTATGTGTGTCAGGGTGTTTGTTTGTGTAAAATTAAGAACACAGAGCTTTAGCAATATACACTGTCAACATGCTCAGGATGTACATGGTTTAGCTGGTTATATGCTGCGGTCTCTAACTGTGTTTGACACAAGCCATGTTCTGTTTGAGTGACTTTGATAAATGATTCCACAGGAAAAAACATCACACACTGCTTCTTTTTGATATCATGTTTATAACATCATTAAATTAAAGACTATGCTCTTTCCATTCTTTTCAAACGAACCTACAGCTATTAGAACCGATTTTCTATGTGGGTTATTTTCAACAGTTAATTCATTTAGACTTTTCCACATTGTCATTATAGATATATTGGTTGTGAAAGCCATCCAAAGCATTGACTGCCTATTACTATCAGACTGTAGCATAATACAGGATTCACAGAAGTGGACCATGCAGACTTTATTTTAGAAGCATAAGTTCTGGCTTTATCTCTGCCATTAGGCTAAAGAAAAGATTATAATGCAGCTGTAGAAATAACAGTCTTATGGAATTAAAGGACAAATGACTGCACGCATTTCATAAAACCTATGCGCTTATTTTATGGCTGAACTTTATTTACTTTAGCACTGGATTTGTGGCTTTTTTAGTGTTTATTTTCTCATCATGTGTAATGGTCTGAATGCCATTCATTTTTAAATTGCATTATCATAACCGAACAAAAACAAAATATAATAAACAATGTTCACCTGAGTTAATGGAATATGCAATTTGTAGCAAAGTAATTATCTAGGTTTACAGGAAATAAATGTGTTCTTTTATTGGATCGGACTGAAATAAATTTAAACATTAATGGGTCCCTTGATTTGCATCAAAATAGTGCGTTATTGTCCCTCAGTGTGGGCTGATATTGGATGTGCATTTCTGCCGTTCCAGAACCACACGGTTTTAAAACGCACTGCAAAGTTAAATATGCTGATTAGAGGCCTTATCTGCGACATGGCCCATCTCATCACTTCTGTCAATGCGTGGTTCATTTAAAAAAATGCATTTTAAAACCCCGGAGAGGGTAATCGAATATAAGTGAATTAGTGGGTGGCTTTTTCTCTCACAATTTTCGCCTCAGCCAGTTGGCAGAAAATATAGCCGTAAGCAAAATTTAGTGGGGGCTTTTTAGAGGACCAGGCATCTCAGGGCATCAGGGGGCTTCTTAGAAGCTACTAGTCAATAGGAAACTTCAAGGCATAAATGAGAAGTGAAAGAAAAGAGAGAGCGCCAGAACGGAAGAAAAGGGCAGGTGTAGGTAGGGGGCTTTGATCCACTCAGACCTCCTTTACAATGATGACCTCATTTCAAACGCTGGGAGCCAGCAGAGGAAAGAAGAGGTGCGAGGAACTCACCCACTGGACTGTTATAGACACACACACACACACATGCATTCACACACGCTAAAATTGGTGGGGAACCGCATTGACCCTTTCTCCCAAAAAGGGGGCAAAAAAGACCAAAGAGGTTTAATTTGGCCCTGGGGAGGCCCCTGCTAGGGGACAGGTTACTCCCTGCTATCCTTGGGCTAAAACTGTACCTCCTCCCCAGGGAGAGCAGGGGTTTGGGGCAGAGCGAGAAAAGCGTGCTGGGTCATTGGCTGGTGTTGACTTTTTTGCTGAGAGGCTTTTCGGTGTGTGTTGTTAGCGTGTCGGCTCTAATTAGTGTTGTGTAGCGAGGGTTAAATGAGATTACACAGTCTTCAGACCCTGCTGCTCAGCTCATGGGCATGTTAAATAGCCATTTCACACACACACAGAGTCACAATTCCAGCGTATCTCAGCCACTCACGCCTTTACTCACAGTTTGATTGTGACTGGTAATTAGCTGCTCTCTGAGAACTGTGGTGTGTCTTGGTATCTGTCCATTCATTAATGAATGAGACATTTGTTTAAAATACTTTATGTTCCAAAATGTTTCATTAAATTAATTACTTTTTACAAAATGCAATTAATTTAATAAAACAATATTAATGATTCATTTTACGCTGCTTCTGCAAGCCAAAAAACAAAAAAGTGGACCAGCTAGGTTCAGAAAAAATTATTTAAATTAAATAACTATTTAAATAATTATTTAATGTATAATTAGTTATTAAAATAAGTTAGTGATTATTGACAGAGGTTAGAGTTTGTTAAGGTTATCTCACTGTTATTTTTCATTTAGCTGAGCTCAATAATGAATGTTTTATAAGCTGCATTAGTCTCATGCTGAAAATCCTCGTATATTGAAGGATAACTTTTTCTGCTTATGTGAGTGTAATAGGATTAAGGTTATTAGAAGAGGTGTGAGCCATGACCCCATGAGGAGATGAGATGGATTATTACTTCCTCCCTGTATGAAAATGAACTTTATTCCAGTACTTACACAGGACCAGTGAGATGACATTGTAAAAATACACTTGACTATGTAGGGCTCTGGTTTGGCTAATTTAATTAGTCTTCATGTTCAAACCCTGTATCTTCTGTGCTCTCATATAATGATCCTAATTGAAGTGACTTTGATGTTTTGTGTTCAAAAATAACCTCATAATAGAATAAATATGTCTTATAAATTGGTTGACATTTTTCTGGTGACTGTTAATAATGGTCCAAAGAATTGGTGGAACCCCACATTCCCACATTCTTTTGTCGGATAACCTAATTGTAGTGAAATCTGACCTCACCAGCAACTGTTAATAGCAGATACAAAATTACTCTTACCAAACAGGACCAAAAAATAATTCACATTACTGTTTGACCACAAATTGTTTTCAGTGCATTCTAAATGGATACCTTTAGTAGGGCTAGTATACAGAAATTGTCAGACATCACTCATATTTAGATATGCAAAAATACATTTTTGGCATAGTATTAAGAAGGCTTGAAAGAGTAAAAGAATCAAAGCCTAAACAGATATCCGTCAAAAGTAGTTTCCTAAAATTGTGTTACTTTTTGGTAATGTTACAGACGTTAAAAGAAATACAATTATGTGAACTATGTACTCCATCCTATATCTTATAGCATAATATTATCAAATACTGAAAAGTTTCATTTCCAGACTGGAGTAGAGTTATGTAGAGGATTTTTAATGATGTCTACCATCACATGACACAGTCGGAGCTCTGAAGGCCCATGTGGCTTTACGTGTGTCTATGTAATTCTCAGAAAGTCAAGCATAGCATCCGTCACCAATAATAACTACAGCTGAGAGCTCTGGTGCTAACAAGGCCTAAGTGGCAAAGTGGTTAACAAGGAAACCATCATTCCGTCTCTCTAATGCCACCCCTTCCCTTTCCTTCCTCCCCCAACACTCGCTCCCTCCAACAGCCCCTCATCCAGCGCATAGCAACCATTGTGCCTTCACCTCGCACCGAAAATGACATGTTTACTCTTGACCAATACGACTGGACTAGTATATTAAACAACACAGAAATACATTAGCACTCCAAGCACTGTTCATGTTTCACTCTTTTCTCCATCATGAAAATTTTATCACAATTTCTCTTTACTTACATTTCCTTTTCTCTCTCTCTCTCTCACCCACTTTCCCTGTTAACGTGCCCCTCATCTCTCCCCCCCCCCCCTTCTCTGTCTGTCTTTAGTGTTTGGGGGTCTTGTCTGATACCCATTAGCGTTAGGGCTTATTACCTGGGTAATGAGCAACACAGTGTCTAATTAGCTAGGGCTTGGAGAAACTGACATCACTCCAGCCTCAGAGCTGCCACTGCCATTAGCAGAGCTCCTCTAAGTGATCTGTCTGTGGTCTGTTAAAACCATTACATTCATTATGGATCAATCAAAGGAAAAGGTGTTGCGGCTAATTGAGGAGTGGAACAATGCTTAAAATCTTGCCGTAATTGATGGGTAAAAAAATGAAAATAAGAAAAACACCCCATCGATGTCTGGATAATGGGTGTATACGCTCTCTGTGTGATGGATAGATTTTCTTGCATAATGGATGATTGGTTTCTGAGTGAACATCCTGTGTCTTTTAATAAAATTATCTTTGGCAATACCTTAACATGTTCAGTGAGAAGAACTGTAGCATTATTTTTGAGGTTAAGCTTAGTTAACTTTCTTTGTGAATGTTTGTACAATCTGCTGTGGTTAGGTTAGGTAAGTTAGGTTAGGCATGAGCTGTCCAGCATCTCTTTTTGTGTTCCAAAACATGCTATAAGATATTGTTGAACAATAACAAGGGAGAACTTTGAAGGTCTAGGACTGATTTGAAAGTAATACACTGATATTGATATACTGATACACTGATATACTGACTTTGTTGTGTTGCATTTGAACTCTTTGATACAGTAAGACATTGAAACATATTGAAGACTGTCAGACCAGAGTGATAAGTCTGTTTTTCCTTTGACACATGCAGCCCCTCTCTGACACATTTTGTCTTTAATTTGAGAGATTGGGCAGGTTAGCACAACCAAGGCTGGTGAAGTTGATGTATTGATAACAGGCTTGGAGAGGGAAGGAGGATCTCTTTGGACTTAAAAGCCCCCCTATGCTTTTAGATTTGACCCCACAATTTTTCTTCTCTTTTGGTCTCATGGACTCCTCTCTGTTTATGTGTCTTAAAACATATGAGGCAGCAGACAGCTCTGGACAGAGATATGGGGAGCATCAAAGCGCTGTTGTGACTGCTGTTTCATCTCAGTACAAAGGGTTATGCCGAAATGTGTTCCGCCTTTCAATATTTTTTGCATTTATGCTAATGATGAAAAAATCAACATGGCACAAGAGAGGTTTTCTTAGCTCTAGCATATTAGCCTGTAAACAGACTAAACAGAAAGTTATGCCATCAAAAGTAATTTCACTTGTCCCTGAATGTTTTTGACACTTACAGTAAACATTTTGAAGTGTTTACTGTAAGTTCTAAGCATGTTTTTTTCATATTTCATACTTTACATCATTTAAAGTATGAAATATTAGGACAAAATGTACAAACTAAATGAAAAATAAATAATAAAACATGATGTTTTGAACTAACATTCATTCACGTGAAGTTAATTGCCTAAAACAAACAAATAATTCAATCCAGATGAGCGGTATCAACAAATACTAATGAGGCCTGCTAGTGAAGGGTACTGTTTGTTTACACACTAACTGAAAGAGGGATAGCCTGGGAAGAGCTGTGGCAGAGGGAAAAGGCAGGATTATTTGTAATTATGTCTGCCAAGTGTTTAATGCAACAGATTGGACACAATAGCGATGGCAGAATCAGCGGTATATGAGGCCTCCATTATCCTGCAGTGGTGAAGTTGGGAGACAGATTGCCAGTGTAAGCAACACAGACAAGCTTGACACCTGCTCGTGGCTCTCATGCTCGTGCCACCACCAGGGAGAGGAAACCTGATTAACCGCGCTGTGCTAATAGAGAGAGGAAATTAACACAGCGGTATCCTGGTGAAGGAGAGCTATACTCAGAGAGGGGTGTTTAACCACTGGCAGCCAGAAAAACCATGGGGAGAGATTAATGAACTGTGCAGTGATGGAGCTCAAAGTCATGCTGTTGATGGGGCTCAACAAGTCTCTGTTTGGGGCTAATGATTCTGTGAAGACGCCTCACTCCATTGCGGACCTCTGATGCTCACTTCAGCATGAATTTAAGACTGGTTAGGCATGGCTAAACCATTACCTGTTACCATATAGTTACTTTTCATAACCGTATTCATTATGCTGGAGTGTAAAGCTGTTCAGTAGATTTGTTCACTTTTACTTTGGTTGTTAGGTTAAATCTGTATAAACAATAAATAAATACTTCCCTTTTTCACATGTTTAAGTTAGTCCAATATTTAATATGTATGAGGAAAGCAGAAAATAGTTTTTCTAAGCGTGCAAACTCAAACTGACTTGTGCACAAGTAACAGTTTTTCCTTTATTATTGGGTATCATACAATTGCACATATCAGACATTTGATAATGTGTAGACTCTCTAAAAAGGTCATTTTATTTAGCACCTACATGATTTTAGCACAACTTTGAGCTGAGGAAGGACCTTGGAAAAGATGCTATTACATATTTCCTGCAGATAGAAATCCTTCAAGACTTCAGGTTTGTGTGGTAATGAGATGATGTTTGCAGTCAGGTTAAGTGAGTTTGTGGAACAGCAATTTAAATGTTATCTTGTGCGTGCAGCATGCACATATGTTAAGTGTTAGCCTCACTCTTTCCTCATCCTGTATTTTCTACCTGAAAAAGCGTCGCAGTGGCATTGAAAAGTTTCAAATTTTGAGGAAGTGGGGAGCGACTGAAAAGGTGCACAGACTTTTGAGAGAGTCCTGGTCATCACAAGACCAAAGGCAATGTAAATATGTGCCATCAGATGGCAATGAAGTCTCTTATTCTGGACTACAACACAACAGCTTTCCATTCTCTAAGAGCCTATCAAAGCCATATGGCGGCAAGCTGTGCTGCTATATCTCAAACTTTCAGTCCAGGAAGGCATTGCTGAGGCAGTTCTAAACATGGTTGTGGCTTATATCACATGAATGAGTGTGTGCTTGTCTTTCCCATTTGTCTAGTGAAATAATAAATGATATTCCTCTGTTTCACCTACTAGATCATGCACAGCACCTGTGGAGGAAAGCATTTCTGATCACGTTTGAAATCTGCGTGATGTACCTCGCTTTAACTCTGCAGATATCTGATTTTCAGCGTGCACGCAGTGTCAGCGACGATGAGCTCAAAGAAATGGGCGCAAACCCGTGTTTTATATCCTAAACAAGCGCCTGTTTAGGAAGAGTGACAACGACCCGGTTAATTAAAGTTATTTAGTGCGATGCTCTACTGAACCGCGCAGGAGGAGCGACGGGGGCGCGCTTTTGTGATGGTTAGGTCGGTGTGAAGGCTGCAGGCTGTGATCGCTCTGTGATACTGTCGGGTTCGTTCCTCAAGTTCGTTTCCAAGGAGGAGAGACGCCTCGCGCCAGGACTCCGCCCCCTTCTCCTGAATGCGCGAGCAGCTGCTTTCAAACCCAATGCTCAAGTCCATTCATCCTCGAGAGGGAACAAAAAAGTGGCTATTTATTACAATACTTGTTTTGTATTGTTCCGCGTCACACAAAAGGGGCTTTATTATGTAAGAGGGAACCCTTTCGCCGGGAGAAACAATAACTTGAAATTGTCTTTAGAGTCTATAATAAATTTCATTTTCTTGTCTCTCTCCTCAGTGTGTAGTGAGTGGTGGGACTGGGAGCTGGGTATGGCCGGCCTTGGCACACTAGGTGTAGATTTTAGCAAGGATGGCGAACTGGCGAGTGACTTTGGCGGGGTTAGGACAGCGATAGAACGGGTAAGGACGATTTTACATCAATGCAAACGCGGGACGGTAGACTGTAAGTTTGTGTAGCATTAAAAGGTTTAGATGTATTGTGTTTTGGGAAATTATGGATGGTAAATGAATGTTCTTATCTCTAAACTTGAGAAACGATGTCGCATGACTAATTGACTATCGGAAGGAAAGAAGCGAGCTGCGTTCATTGCTAAAAAAAAAAAAAGAGTTTTTTTCCCCCTTTTTTTTTTAAAAAAAAAAAGGGCGGTTTGTAGAGGGAAAAAGAAATAACATAAATATTCTTGGTTCGAAGGTATTGCTTTGTCTTTTAGACTAGCAGTCGGGTCAGTATTGCTTGTTATGTTGAGACTTAAAATAATTGTCTAAAGTAGATAACACGGTTTGTCTTTACAACTTTAAACGCTCTTGAGGGTTTTTAGCCGGCTAAGTCATTTATCTGTTACACATATTCAGCTTTGAGAGACAAACTGCAAAGGCAAACCTGCTCACCGATCGGTAATTTTTAGTTCAATATATTGGCGAGAAAGTTTAAATTTAAATGTTTAAATTCAATCAATTGTATTTAATTTATTTACATTCGAATATTTAAACTGCGTGAATCTGCTGATTTAATTTAATTTAATTTAATGTTTTGTTATAAATTAGTTGTCGTGATAGTTGCAGGTAAGCAATTTACGACCTCGAGAGTTTGGTCAACAAAATGTTAATATTAATGTTTTAAACAGAATATTATTTGCAAGCGACTAAGCCATCGTATTCCCAGAGCACTCGTTTAACACAAATATCCACATCATGGACTAGAATAAATTTGGTTAAATAAGCATAACAAACAACACGATAAGAACGCTTTAATTTCACTCTGAAATTATGTTATGGTACGGATAGTTAAAACACACATTGCATGCTCGTGTAGGGTATAAGGCCTGTACTTTGAACAATGGACCTGATGTTTTATTTCATTAACTTAAATTAATTGTCAGTCTATGTACAGAATGCATCCACGTACCCACAATCCCTTCCCCATGCTCTACTGCCACAAAACTGTTTTGTGAACGCAAAACAACCTGTCAGATACTGCTAACGGCAAACTGTCCACACACACATCCTTGAAAAGTCTCATTTTACTTAGGCTTCACCACAATATATGACAGTGAATTGGGCATTTCACATTTGCTTTTAATTGTTGTGAGGTAGCGGTAAGGGAAATCCTGCTTTCATTTAAAAATTTCACCAATTTTTGTTATACTAGGGAAAAACGTTTAACAAAATTGTTACTGCAATTAGCGTCCTTACCCTATAATGTAATCTTATTTTTAACAATCTTATTTTTGCTTTGTAGATGAGACTGGTATATATATATATATATATTAGGAATCTGTATCTATTTTTTCTGCTTTATATTTACGTTTCGAGTTTTTAATTTTTCGTTCTTGAAAAGCAAAAAAAAAAAAACAAATCTCGTAGTGTGTGTTTTAGATAACTGTGGTAGTGGGGTAACCCCAGCTCTTGCACGTGCGCTAACAGTGCCCTATTGCCCCCAGCGCGCGCAAAACAAAGACTATAAGAAGAGCGCGCCACTGCTGCAAAATGAGAACTGACAAGCTACGTTGTTCAAGGAGGAGCACAATGCGGTTTAGCCCTCTAATCCGAATGACAATTACAAATGTATGAAAAGAAATAAAATGAAATAGAAAGCTCACTTTAAATCTACCTTTAGCCATACAACGGGCAAAAATAAACAAATTGTAATTTATAAAGTAGTTCGGACTGACATACATTTATAGCACCTATAGCACAAAAGCTTTATCGATTTATTTAAAACAAAAAAGTATCATTTCCTTTTATAAGTAGCATTACAACATTGTTGTTCGTGGTAGTTTAGTTTTTATTGTAGTGAACTGTTTTAGTGTTTTTTAAAAATATGATTTTCACTGTTTTTATTGTAAAATACACCGTAAATAGATAACGTAAACACTAACAATAATTGAGGAGACAAACATTTAAGCAACAATATAGTAAATAAGTATCTAGACATTGCAGGCTATAGCTGAATAAATAAGAATACTGTCTAAACAATTGTTTCATAGGCAATAAAAATCCTTTCTTGTCTTTACTTTGTTTTAGCTGTAAGCCACATAGCTGTTTCACTTCAGACGTAAACCATATCACTTACTTTATCCTGTTTTTCTATTAACATGAATCTTCTTATTCAAATTGTTGGCTTTGCAGATATATTTATCCTGTCCTAATAAACAATTTATGTTTTTGTTTCGTACCATCGATTCTGTAATTTTCTTGCTATAGTTTAATAAAACTGTGCACAAAGTTTATTTAAGATGAGCTATTTTCAGTTGGTAAACCAATTTACAAGCACTTATTTACGCACATCAAAATCTTAGCACTGCGCCACCAGACGGCAGTAAGTATACTCGATTTACGGATGTTAAAGTGTTGGTTAGCCATATTATGTATTATTTTGTTGTTTTATGTTTATTTCTGAATAATCCTTGACGTCTTAAAAACGGCTTCCACTTCCATTGGTTCTTAGGTTTTGTTAGATCGGTGTGTTGAGGAAGATGGCAATCATGTTTCTCAAAGTTTGAGATGATTAGACGATGTACCAGCCTTTAGTGGCAATTGTTTATTATAGTTAGAAATGGTCTGTTTCATAAGATGCAATAAAAATGATCGTAAACTCCTACATGACAGGTTGTCATTGGACTTCTATTGGCCAAGTTTACAAAACAAAGTGGAATTGTGAAACAAACACATTTCGACAGTTTTTTCCTCTTCACGCTTTCTCATTAGCACACAGATACAGACTACAGTAAACTATCAACACAGCTGACAAGTGGCTGGCTCCTCTAGACGTTTCTTTTTTATATTCGTACATTTGGCTAGGCGGAAGGAGGGAGTAGTGAAGCTATTACAGTTATTATAAAAATGAGATCGTGTCTTGTAATGTCATCTAAATGGATAAAATGTACCATTGTCCTGTTGTTCATTTATTGCAACCATTGAAGAGCCTCAAACTGCTACCTCAGGATTTACTCCACTTTAGATGGGCGGTGTTGACCCTTCGTGCACCCCGCCTACTAGTCCTTTCCACTTTGCCTACGTCACCCGACCGAACTCCATGCAAATCGCTTCTCGCTGGAACGCCATTGGTCGCTCGCTCGGTTTAATCGCTGTCAAAACGCATCATATGGCCGCCGCTTTAACTAACTCTTCAACTCCACTAGGAAAAGTAACTCAGATGCACGTTCAATTAATGTGGATGTGAAACGGCAGTCGGAGAGGACGCTAAGTTTGCTTCAGGAGCCAAAAGAAAAGCCCGACACTAACAGCGAGCGGTTTGGATTAAATTCCACCTCACGTCGGAGCTTCACTGGCTGGTGAAGCACCTGCTTCGGGCGGACTACACAGCGCCGAAAGTTCATGCTTTTTCTCTCTTAGCGGAGAAGTTTTAAGCCACTTGAATGTATAGCATGATGATGGAGACGGACCTTCATTCCCCGGGACCCCAAACGAACACAAATCCGGGACAAACGGGTCCAAATTCGGGGAGCAAAGCCAACCAAGAACGCGTGAAAAGACCCATGAACGCTTTCATGGTGTGGTCCCGGGGCCAGCGCAGAAAAATGGCTCAGGAAAACCCTAAAATGCACAACTCTGAAATCAGCAAAAGACTCGGTGCTGAGTGGAAGGTGATGTCAGAGGCTGAAAAGCGGCCCTTTATTGATGAGGCAAAGCGGTTGCGAGCCATGCACATGAAGGAGCATCCGGATTACAAATACAGACCGAGGCGCAAAACCAAGACCCTGCTTAAAAAGGACAAGTACTCGTTAGCCGGCGGCTTGCTCGGCGGTGCGGGTGGTGGAGCAGGAGTTGGTCTTGGGGTCGGGATGAGTCCTGCAGGGGTCGGCCAGAGGTTGGAGAGTCCTGGGGGTCATGGAGGCTCGACCAGCGCTGGGTACGCACACATGAACGGCTGGGCAAATGGCACATATTCTGGCCAGGTTGCCGCCGCAGCAGCAGCGGCTGCGATGATGCAGGAGGCGCAGCTCGCTTACAGCCAGCACCCAGGCAGTGGGTCCCATCATCACCACGCTCATCACCATCACCCGCAGCCCATGCACCGCTACGACATGACTGCTCTTCAGTACAGCCCCATCTCAAACTCCCAGAGCTACATGAGCGCATCTCCGTCTGGCTACGGTGGGATATCGTACACGCAGCATCAAAACTCCAGCGTCGCTTCTTCTGCCGCCATCGGTACGCTGAGCTCACTCGTCAAGTCCGAACCGAATATAAGCCCTCCAGTTACCACGCATTCCCGAGGACCCTGCCCCGGAGACTTGAGAGAAATGATAAGCATGTATTTACCGACCGGGGAGTCCGCTGATCCGTCTGTTCAGAGCAGACTGCATGCCTTACCGCAGCACTATCAAAGCACAACTGCCGGAGTAAACGGAACTGTCCCATTGACGCATATCTGAAACAGCTGAAGGAAAGTGATGGGTAAAGCGCATTCAGAAACACTCCACCAAAAATATTTACCTCTTTTTTAGATTGTCATTTAACTACTTTTGTACAGAATGTTTTATGATGTTCTTGTAAATTTAAAAAAAGGTAAATATTGTTTCAATGGAAGTCCGGAACTGAAATCTTATAAAATGTCTTAAATCTTAAAAAAATCACTTTCAGTGAAACATTGTTGAAATATGAAGTGGATCTGACATTGTTTCTGGCTATGCCAAGAAATATGCGACATACTGTTGATCTTTAAATATTTAATTTTCTGTGCAAACTGACTTTTGAGTTGATAATATCAAAAGTCTAGCGTGAATAACTCAATGAAGTGTTTTTGAGAGCCCATAAAGAGTTTCCTGCTTATTACATTTACCAAAACGTTTGTATACGTGAATTAATGTACCAGGTTTATGTTGTAATATTTCTTGTAAATTGTGAATAAGTTTTAATATTTCAGAAGACTGGCACGTCACTGCTGCTGTACATAATTTATGACATGCATTCCTGCCAGTTCAAATCTTAACCTTGCGTTGATTCATGGTCTAAATAAAATTGGAGAAAAAGTTGGTCTAAATTGGTCTTAGTTTTTAATTCTTCAGACATTGCCATTAATGTGTTTGATTTCATCATGCCGTGTAGTGGACCCTTTCTCTTGTATTGCTTTTAAACAAATATTAATCTGTAAAGATTAAACTAACAGATTACTTTATTTTGCTTTAAAACTCGTTTTAGTGTAAACACTTTTTAGTGTTTGTATTTTTAAGCTCGTTCGGTTGGTTCTGCTGAGACCTTGGGAAGTATCAAAGCAGAGGAAACGTTTCTTCTGGAAGCACACACCTGATTTTATCCGTCACTGGAGCTCGAATAATTTCTTGCAATAAATATGCATTAGAACCTGTGGGCAACAGGCCTTTAATTTTGTGTATTAAAGTGTGATGAATATGTGCCATCTTTAGGGCAATTGTCATTAGTTCATGATTAGAGTAAATGCATTGTAAATTGACCACAATTGGCTTTATATAATCGGCGTCTGGTTAGGACAAGCAACATAATTACAACAGTGGCTAATAATAGTTATAGTTTATATTTTATTGCAATAATTAAAATTGTAGGTTAACGTACTTGGATGTTCTTAAAGTCCCTTTCTTTGTTCATAATAGGCATGTTTTTATTTATAATTAGGTCGTTGCTATTTACTCAGTCCATCATTGTTTTTTCCATTTACTTATTTTCCTTTTCCTTTAAAGAAGTACTTTAACATTAAAACAAATATATGCCATTTTTGTACATCATACGCTTGTTTCATATTCCGTGCCTAAAAATAAGAATTTACTTTGTTTCTATGACCCACATCTAAGACGTACAGTCACAAATGATTATAAAAAGTTTGTTCTTTTTACATGGCCAATTACCGCCAACAAACCCAAACGTATTCATTTTCTCTGGTATATTTGTCTGGTAACTGTGTATAACAAACGTTTAAATAATTAAAAAAAAACTATATTAAACGTAGAGAAATGAGAAAAGAAATTTTCTAATGTTTGAAAATGTCGTATAAGTAGGTCCACTGATTAATGAAAACAGCATCTCTTCTTAATTTACTCATTCAGACTCGTTTCTTTACGGGTTGTCTTACAGTAATACTGTAGTTTCTGTTTGTCATTGTGTGTGTTATTTACTCGTTTGTTTGTTCGTTTAGGCTACTTATTTAATTTGTTTTCCACGAGGAACTGGGTTGTTTTAAAACGTGCGTCAAAACATGAGATCTGAATCGGAGACACTGGAGGCGATGCTTAACAGCACCCAGGATGAACCAGCAGACATACGCTGACCCCTGGGTCCACAGAAAGCCAACTTTTATTACAATTACTTGCTGTATAATTACTTGCAACTATGTTGGGTTAGTTTAGCAACAAGTGTCAGCAGTGCAAACCCGTAACGTGGCACTAGACCTCCTTTTCTTATGATGCACACATGAGGCCTTTCAGACAGCATGTGCCACTACACACACTTGAAATAAATATTAAACAGAATATTGCTAAGGGGTGCTAAAAATGAAATATACATAATAAATTGTATAATCTCAATAGCGTGACCATGAATTATTTTTTAAAGGACTGGATTAGTTCTTAATTTATGCAGTGAATTTGCATTTATCCAGTTCATTCTTTTACTGTTTTCTTGTAAGAAACCCTTACATTAAATTGTCCAAAACTGACACACTTTCCGTTCACTACTTCTATGGAAATGTCCACTCAGGGGCAATCTGTTCGCAGATGAAAAACAGCACGGATTAGCGCTGAAACAGAGAGGCGGGGAACCGAGTCACGGCACTTGCCAGGTTAAAGGAAAGCGTTCTGGTAAATTTAACCAAAATAATTTACGACCCCGCCAAAGGAGGGGATGGCACGCGGGGTGGGATGGGTTAACAGGATGGGATGGAGTTAGATGTGGGAGGGGTGTTGCTGAACTCGAACCAATGCGTCGTCTCAACGTGCGATACCCTTATCTTGTAGCCACCGATATATTCTGTGCCGGGAAGCCATCAACACTGCTGGCTCATACGAAAACTCCCGATCTCTTGCACTCGCTGTCCTAAATGGGGATAATTAGCATCACTTTATCACGCCTCTGCATATTTTCTTCCTTCTCCAAAAAACCCGGTACGCTGCTATTGGTCGCCGCTCTGTCACAGAAGATTACGGAGACAGATTGCACGGAACGAATGTGCTGAACGAGATTAGGGGGGAATAGAAATAGCAACTGGGCCAATAAATTCCTCGCGAGGGCCTTATCGTGCAATTACACGTTGACATGTTTAACAATCTTGCTGCCTCTTAATCCTGCGCCCTTCCAAGAGGCGAGATGCTGCGCCGTAATTTCTGCAGCCTGCGATTCCAGGGCAGTAATTTAAGCATGTGTGCAGAACGCAACGAAAAAAGCAACTTTGTTCAAACTTTTATTTACCACATTTTTTCATGTCATTGTAATTTATTTGTTCCCCACCGTGACCGACAGTCGTTTACAAACGCGGTCCTAGCTAACGCCGGGGGCCCGTTTTTTTAACCTATTGTCAAATGTAAATCAGCCCCATAAGTTTCAGTACGATTTTGTTGTCTGAATTGCGTCATTATTGCTCGGAAGACACAGTCTGGCTGCAGACAAACAGTAGGCCAATTCGCTGGTCTAATTTAGTGATGCACCCATGGGATTGCATTTCACACATTTCCCTCATGTTGTTGTGCATCACTGAGAATCCAATTACCATTATAAAACAACTGCTGTTCAAAGTCAAAACGGCTCCATTTATTAAAAAGTCCTACGGTGCTATACCTGACCCATGCTTGACTTGATGCATTTTCAACGCAAACTAGTTTTGTACTAACCAGTTTTTTGACTAGTACCCTTTCGTCCCTAACTGTCTGTTTTTGTATTTCTCTCTCCCCTCTCTCGCCCTCGTGTTGGGCAAAGAGGTCTGTGTAAGGATGATTGTGAGAGACTCTGCTGGAATTTGGCAGGCCCGGTGCTTGGAGAGGCGCCCCACGCTGTGACTCCCATTCAGCGGTCCAGCGCGCTGTGAGGTTGGGAAGTTTCACTGAGCCGTGCACTCAATGGCACCACAAAGCTGATTACAAGCCCCAGCGAATTCCTGAAGGGACCGGGCAGCCACGCAGGTGTGCGGGAAACCGGGGCAACCCTTCAGAGCAGTGACAGCGCAAAACAAGTCGGAAGACCACACAATACGCAAAAGCGTCCCGGGAAGCGGCCAGGAATTTGGTGGGAAAAGAACACCTTCGGGCCTTAAATGCGCTCTCCCTTGTGAGCTAAAGAGAAGGGAGGAAATGTTTTAAAACGATGCCCGATCTCACCAGAACTCAAACTAAAATGTCAAAGACTAGGCTAGTATTTAAACACGTCTTTCTGCAACACGGTGTTAATTTCTGCCATATGCATTGTGATTTTTCCCCATCATCTAGTGTCTCGTGTTTACGCCAAAAGATTGGGGTTCGAGGTTAACGACGATTCATAAAACGTAAAGGCCTGTTCTTACTCGCCGTGCCCAATTCATTTTCCCGGGTGCGAAAAATCTACATCAATGAACCAGACAGCGTATTTAATTAGAGCCGAGTCTAACTATCAATTACTCAGGAAAAACAGGATCCCGGAGGACCGGTAATCAGCGCGCCAACAGTCGCCCGAGCGCTCATTACAGCAAAGCGACCGGCGGGAATAATAATCAGGGTGCGGCGACGCATCTGCCTATTTCCGCTGCTTCCTGTCGCTTCTCTGAAGTTTAATAACTTACTTTTACTCGGTTTAGCCACTGGTTGCTTGTGTCCAACGCGACATTTTTCAATTATTTATGAACAGGTTTTTTTTTTTTTACTAAAAAATGCATACTGTATTTTAAGTATCAGAATGACTTCGGGATATCCAACGTTTAAGCGCAATTTCCTACTAAGTCCTACTTTATGCGGCTAATTTAATCCTCCGCAGAGTCAACAAGGGCTAATTGAGATCAGCTGGGCGCAAACACCCATTCACAATCAATTGCTTTCGCGCCCTGGATTGTCCCTTTGAGTCGTGTTGCTGGGCTTTTAGGACTTAGTGGTAACCATATCGTGGTAGTCTGTAGATCAGGACTATTTCCGCTTTGATTCCTGAATTAAACACATGGCAAAGGTCTCCGAGACGCATGAAACGTGTTTCAGTTCCCATGCTTTTGCCTAATAAATATGCTATAAATCTATTGCAGTCTTGGCCTCACCTGTGTCCTGTCACCCCTGCTGTCCTCATGTGATTAGGGGACAAAAGCACTTACTCGGTCCGGCTATGGTAGTCAATCATCCACAACGGACTATGCTAATTGAGGGGAAAGGCGAAAGGAAGACGAACAGTGATCCCAATTGTTCGGTGAATTTCACAGCTCAGCGCAGCTGCAATGCCGCTATTCTCCCAGTGCACTCTCCCTTCACTCCTAACACAGCGCTACTGTAAGCCTAAGTCTATGTGAGCAGAAAAGGAATTTGAAATGCTTGCGATTTTCCCACAGAAGTTGATATTTTATATCAATAGCCCAAACTGTAGCCTAGTTTGCAGCCTGGGAGATAAATGACACTTCGTCGAAAAGTTTTTGAGGAGCTGTCCAGGTCCTGAAACGCACGAACAAACAATGTCTGCGTATGTGCTCAGTTAGGCTATGTCAAGAGAGACAAATCTTAAAAAAAAGTTTCTCTAAAATCTTAAATCTTAAAAAAAATTCTTTCTTTGTTTTTATATGTTTATGGTCTGCACACGTTTGACTCTCTTCTTTAGACAACTTTGTAGAATTTAAAATCGGACAAATAATTGAATGTATTTGTTGACAAGCCTGCTTGTTATAGGTATGAAGACAAATGTATAACTAGCATGGCACTGTTTGTATTAGAATTATTTTACCAAAAAATGACATGGATACGTTTACGCAAGGGTAAAAATTTGAAGTAGTTAATTTTATGTTGTATTTTCTGGGGCATTTTACAAGCCTAGACATCCATTAACGATCAGCCTTTGTTTTTTGATGTTTGCCATGTCTTATTTTATCTGTTATCAAATATGTTCCAACAAAACAACTTATAGCATGTATACAAAAAAGAATGACAACTTTAACTGTAAATTACTTTTTCCTTGCATCTAGTTTGACCCATCTTACGAGGTGCCCTTCCTCTCAGCAGGGGTCAGAAAATAGGCCCGAGGTTTGTTTGTGTTTTACTGCTTCTGGAGTCCCACTGTGCTTCTGTATTTTGTGATGGGATAAACTTTGACTGTGTCTGATTGTGTTGCTTTTACATTTGAAAGAGGGAGAGAGAGAGGAAAAAAACAACAATAAAAGAAGTTGATGTTTATGGATTGGTCATTGATTTTGTTGGTCTTGGCTGTATGAGCCCTTTTTTAATAAAGACAGGCAAGTATGTGGAAGCGTGTTCAGCGGCGCAGGCAATGGCTGCAGAAGTGGATGGAGTCTGCATGGACAGTCAGTGACAGTTGGAGTAGCAGCCCTGAGAACTGCATGACGGATTGGGTTCGGTGGGGTTATGGGTGATAATGACACACCCCACTGTGTGTTATTACATAAAGACTACAAAATAACATTGTAATGGGATGGAGTTTTGGAGCTTTATGTCACGTTTTCATGACTTTGGCTACTGTCACTCAGCAACTAACTTCTCTCTCCTATGTTCTTTTGTCTGACTAGAATGCCCCCCCACTCTCTCTCTCTCGCTCTCTCTCTCTTTCTGTCCTATTCTTTCTTGCTCTCCCCTATTTTTTCTTGTGTTTGATTACATGCATTACAGAGACTCACTTTCATGCATGCTTAGGTTTCTAAAAGAATACACAGAAATTTGGTGCATAATTTTTTTTGTTCTTTCTCCGACACCGGAAAAGCGTGTGTTCAGGACGAGCCTCAGTGCACCTTTCGTACTTGTTGAACACACGGTCCATCTGGCTGAGAGCAAGGCTGAAGAGCCAAAAGAGCTATTCATTTTTTTCATATGAATGTGTTCAGTGTTAGGAAATAAAGGATAAATGCATGACCTGCTTCTTTCTATATGACTGGATAACCTACTATATACTGCCTATAGATTTTGGTTTGTCTTTGAATGTGTATGTTGTTAGTCTGTGGTTTGCAGCGATGGGTGCCTGCTGTGAATAAGGTCACATTCATATTAAGAAAAATAAGCTGCTTTTCCTCTAATTGTTTCAGATCTAATGTATAGATGTATGGATTCCCTGTGTTTATATATATATATATATATATATATATATATATATATATATATATATATATATATATATATATATATATATACACAAAGGTTTTTTTAGACCTAGTGGTTACTTGCCTTTCATACCTAAAAATGCATTTAGAAAAAACTCAGTCCTCAAACATAAGCAGCCTTTCTGTTTGTGTGTGATTTATTTAATGAATTTGTTTATTCTGTTTTAATTTTGTGTCTGTGTGGAAAGTCAACATAATGTTCTAAATCTTCCCTGTCTCAAAAGTTCTTCTAAATGCAAGAGGAACATCTTACAATCAGGATGAATCATTGTACAGGTTTTCTACTGATTCAATAATGGTTTATATGGTATATGGACTGAACACCATATATTTGTAAGTACATTGAACAATTTGGATTATAATGTGCAGGCTCCAAAAATGAATTAAAACTCTGTTAGACTGTATAGTAACTAATGACTTTTACAGCAGCAGAAATGTTTTCTTTTTAATGTGCCATTTTCAGTAGGTTACTTTAATGTTTCCTCACATGCAGTCTTTACTAAGTACCTGAAAAGAAATGATGAAACCGTACTTCAGTCCTCAATAATTTACCAGTACCCTCCACACCAGTACTAGACACACACATTCATGCACTGTGGCCAAACTCTTAGTGAGCATGAGAGCTGCATATTATTATTATTATGGTCCATTACTGCAATGATTTGTGCACAAGCTAGTCTCTGTTTCAGCAAGCTCCTTGTGTGTGTATTACTCGAACCCTGTACCACTAATGCAGCAGGAAAATAAATAAGAGTAATGCAGTTCTGTAAAGCGTGACCTTAAATAAACACAATGATGACTTTATGGCCGATGGACTTAATACACTGAGGAGTGGGGCTGTTTTAAACTGGTATTACTGCTGTGGTTCCACTGTTGCTAATGTGGCAGAATTTCTCTGCAGAGCTGAGGAAAAGCTATTATTTCTTTCGGAGGCACAGAGCCAATACCTGAGACAGCTGCCAAGAAGCCAATCCTTTTAGACTGTTGGGTGAGAAATCTTTTAATGTGCAGGATGCACGAATGCAAACAAAATGCACTAAAACTCATTGGCATTTTGTCTTTTTCAATCAAAATGCAGCAAACATTTGTGCACTGGTCTCATTTATGCATGCAGGTGATTATTTTAAGCAGAGGAGATTAGGTTAATGAGGGGTCAGGGGGTGACTGTAAGAAACAACGACTCTGTTTCCTCTGGATGTCACTGATAGCTTTTTCTGCTGCTGACCTTTGACACCCCTTACAGTGAATGATCAACAGACACAGCCATTAAGATGGGCTAGATTACAACATCAATGTAAAAGACACATGATCCGTTTTACTGGATAACTAAAATATATCTTTCAATTACAGCTGAAATTGTAGCTAAAGAGGGCCCATTTGTAACAATGACCTATGAGATACTGACACATTTGATTACCCTTGAGATAAATAAGGGAATCTGGTCAGTTTGGTCAATTAAAATGATCACTGAGCTTTTGAACACTCACCTTTGACCATACACTTATTATAGTAAGATATTAGTTAAAACACACCCACCACATAAATCCATCCCAGAGAAAAATTGCTTAGTTATGTAGCAGTCTCGGTTATGTTTCATTTAAGTGACTTTGTCTTGGACATTTCTCTTAAAATTGCTTGAAATAAATTAAAATAGATACAAATTAAACAATTGTTGACACATTAAGACAATAAAACTATAACATTATGAAATTAAAAAATTATAAATGTAATCTGGTTTTGGATAAATGTCATAAGAAATGTTCATATTATTTCTTGATATTTTCTTGACTTTTCATTGTACATTAGCATTTTGGAAAATTTTACAATATTGGAGATGTGAGTCTTTTCCTTAGGAGAAACATCTGAGATGCAAAAGTTTCCATGTTCTCTCTGTTTAATATCACAGCTGGGTAAGAGAAACAATTGAGATATTAATGAGATCTAATATGTGATTTTTTTCCTTTGGGAGGCCATTAATATCAAAAAGACTGTCTGATTCATTGGACTGACCAAAAATCCCATATACCGTTATACCCATATATGTTCACAGATAAGACGTTTTCTGTTTTATATGAAGCTATGGACTGTTTTGTCTATCCTCAGCACAACCAAAAGTATAAAAATTACAGCTGCAAAGAATGTTGTAGGTCACACATAAAACTCTGACAAACAATCCTATCCATTCATAAGATAACCTTGAGCATGCAGTTACATTAATATTCCCATAGAATATTCATTAATAAAATACAACCCCAGTACCAGAATTTAAATGTCATGGAACACAAATATAAACATCAATTGCTTTGCCAGAGAACGTGCCACAGCAAAAGAATCAATCAGTTTATACATTAACATAAGGAACTACATGTGTGCTTCATAGGTTTTAATGTGTCACTAGCCCGACCCTCTATTCTAAGGGTGACTCCTCAAAGAAAGACAGACTGCGGGCATGAATGCACCCGAGCTGCGATCGTGTCATGTCCGTATAAGTTTTTGAAGTCTCCTGGCTTCTGCGCGAGTTGAAAAGAGTAGATCAATTTCTAATAAACTTCTTCAATAGGCCAATTTTGCCTTTCAGTGGCTGCTTTGAAAGGCTCCAGTTAGCATTTAGAGAAAGAGATGAAGACTGAAGGATGATTACAGAGAAGTACAGTACTGCCACTGAAGGTCATCACTCAAGGATAATGAGCGCTGTATTGAAACTACACCTGTTCCAACAAACCCTTTCTCACAGCCCATCTACATGAGTGAGAGTTCACTAAATCCTATTGATCTCAAAACAACAAGACTGATTGACGGTTACATTGCAGGGTACGAAAAAGTCCTGCGTCCTTTCAAAGCGAAGAAAGAAAATATTTGGGTGCAGAAAAATGAGCCATTTAGACTGATAGGTAAGGTGCATTTGATGACATTAAAATCCCTCATCTTAGCTTCTTAACTAGGACATTTGTGCACTGGTTCCGTTTTGAGACCCAATTGATTCTCCATGTTACCAAGAGCACCAACATCAGTATAAAGGGTTAGGATAAATATTATATTTAAAGAATCAAGTTTTCTAACAGCTTTTTTTGAGATGAAGAAATGTAGAAAAAATTGTTGGTAAATCTGCAGTAGTTCTTTCAGCTGTGTTTATAGCAAACAAATCTTTTATATCATTGATATCATGTTATGTATTTTCTGTGAATTACTGTGACCTTTTTTGTTTTACACTCAAGACTGTGAGATTTCATTCGGCCTAATCTGTCCAGCCTCTTACTTTTAAAGTGCAAGACAGAAAAAAATAAAAAGCAGAAAACATCACAAATCAAAACAGCTGTTCACAAAATCACACCAACACTGCGGTGAACGCCTAAGCCTACGGTCATCGGTGCTTGACACTTTTGGTCAATTACTGCAACAGAAACATCTTATTTCCTCCTTCCAGATTTCCTTATGTATTTGAAGTAATCTCAGGTGAACAGCAGTAATGGGATTAGAGGCAGTGCTACTGAACCCAGCGTGGCCCCTCCACCAGCTCACTTGAGAGAAACACACAGTTATCACACAACAGCAGATTGTTTTGAACTACTTATAAAAAACGGAGCATCCGAAGACACAGGCGCTCCTGCCAGCGTGAGCCAGTGTTAAGTGCATGGTTGTTCCCGTTGTTTTATTTAGCATCTGCAGAATTCCCAGCATAGTTAAGGTGCTTTGGAAAAGGATTAACTGTTGCTGGCACCAGTGAACAAGCCTTGCAGATTTTCCCCTAGCAAGAAAATACAGAGAGGAGGAGGAAGAGGGAGAGAGAAAAGAGAGAAAAAAAGGCTAAGGGAAACCACAATAACAAGTTGTATAAACACGACCTGAGAGTGAAACGCGGGTAAAAGTATATCTAAACAACAATTATCCCTGAAGGAGGAAAGGAGGTGGCTTTCACTTGCCTACTCGCAGTGTCCTATTACATCAGATCCTTCATTTCCGTCACTGCCTTGTTCTCTCATTCACGCTCTCCACCTCTTACTCACCTCCTCAACTTATCGCTTGATTTTCTGTCCTCTTCTGTCCCCAACTTTTCTTACTGTGTGCTGACAGCCTTCTCAGCCCTCTGGGTCCATTTTGAGAGAAAAACTTCTAAAATGAACAAATATCCAAACAGCATATATGTTTATACAGTGTACTAATATATATATATATATATATAATGTATATGTATATGTGTGTGTGTGTGTGTGTGTTTCCTCATGTGAAGCCTGATTCAAGATTCCTTTCCTTAAGAATAACTTTTTAACCTAACAAAATGTCTCTTTGATTCAGTATGACCATGAGATAAAGCATGTCTGTGCTGGCTTTGTGCTCAGAGGTAAGCCAAAATTCTATGTCTCAAATTGACACTTTTAAAAGATATTTTCCTCTATTGTGTTGAGCGAAACATAAAATGCCAGAAAACTGTAATATCTTGTCTCCATCCTTCATAATCAATTGCGGTGATGTTTTAAATTGTGTAATGGGCACATTTGAATTCCACCTAATCAGAAACTGGTGGGAAACAGAATAAGGCGATACTGACCTTGATGCTGGCAAAATAATGTGTGACATTTTTAACCAATTTATTTAAATTGCAGAGAAAGATCTATTTAGTAGTGACAGATGGTTTAGTCTGGGAAATCTGTAGCTGGACTTGATAGTATGAGAGTTGCTCAGCTCAAAGCTTCTGTGCTGTTCTTCTGGTTAGGTTCCTTGTTTCTGGAGCAGAGAAACCAGATCCGACCTGTTCGAAGAACTGCAAACAAAAGCATTTGACTGACGGCCAGATTTCTTCTCGTGGCTGCACTCGGGTTTCCACGCTACCAGTATGACGCTTGAGAGACGGCAGGTAACGCAATCTCAGGTGTGCTTGGGGGCGTGGCCGCCCCTTTTCTCCTTCTTCACCTTGATCACCCGCGGCGCAGTGACAAACACGGCTCCGTTTCAACCACTTATCCTCCTCGGCTGAAATAATCATCTGATCAGCTTCTTTCTCTCTTTCGTGCTACCTTCTCTGTTTCTCTCTGTCTCACGTTCATTTCCACCCTTTATTGTATAGAAGTACAGTCAGTATTTTCATTCTCTGGGTGCGGTTATTCTGAACCAGAAGGAACACATAATAATAGCATTTCAGTCTCAATGATCGTGGAACACTGGATGGAAAATTGAGCTGGACTTTCCTCTGGTGCACTGCACACTTGTTTCACACTTGAATTTTGAACACTGTATAAAAAGTGTTTATGACAGTAAACTTCCTTTGAACCTAAATCCTAGACTTTCAGTAGTATGCAATTCTTTTGCTAGTTCAAAGTAATGAGATATAATATTATAGATATTAGAAAAATCAGCATGATTTCCAGGGACTTTGAATAGAGAGTGGAAATGCTACTTTTGTCGCCTGTTTTGTAATCATTTGTTGTGCTCAAGTGTTCTTGGTAAATACACCCACGCCAGTGCGATGCAGCTGTTGACAAACAAGCACATATGATACACAGGTGAAAATGAGGGTGGAAGCGGCATTATTACGCATAATGTATAAATGTCATTTTTGTGATTAAATATGAAAGCTTTAAATCTATCTTTTCTGCTCGCTAGGTATACTGTATATTTTTGAGAGGGCCAACTCCCCGGCGTGCAGTATTTTAGAGTGCCCATTTAGCCGGGCCCCCTGCTCTCCTGACAGCTGATGGAAAAGGCAGTGTAACAATGAGCCCCCACCGTGCCTCTCTGCCTGTTCCCAACCACCAGGGGAAGAGGAAGCAGCGGCAGCCATGTGACACATTATTCTGTCCCCCGGAACCTGCAGCCAGGCCAAGCCCCCCTCCCGGGTTCCCTTGGACCTCTAAGTGCCAAGCCAGGGACTGAGTGACATTTCCAGAGTCCTGACCTTTGTTTTTCCATTGACTGGGAAGACGTTTGAAGGAGGTATGGTGCACACTGGTTGACTGTCAGCAAACGACGCACACTTGCAATTGCAGAAACGATTTTGAAGCAGCTTACACAAAAGGAGAAATTAGAACCATCGTATTTACATGGCTGGCCGTCATAGAGCTTATTTTCCTATATAAACTAGAAAATAAACATGCTGTATGTTTCTAATGTTTACATTCAATTTCACTACAGTGAATTGCTGTATGAAGGCCAACAAAACAGAAAAATCTAAACTTAACTAGACTAATAATAAACTAACCTGCATATGCTGTCGTGGCTTAACTGTAAGGACAAAATTTTAACCTGCTCTGAAAGTGACCACTGGAGACCAAATCATAGCACATTTTATGTTTTTGAAAAAGACCCCTCAAAATGAAGTAAGAATATCTGACTATTCAGCATAACATAGAAGTGCAAAAATGAATTCAGGAGGCATGTTGGTTTGAAGTATGGGTTTTCTTAAGACTACATTTAAAAGCAAAACAGGAGAAAGGAAAGCCTCATGCAGGGAAAATGGCATAAAATGGAGTGTGCTGCAGTGTTGATAGGTTGAGTCCTGGGCTTTATTAATGATATAAGCTGCTGGCCAGTGCCTTGGTCAAATCAGACACCTGCTATGGCTGCCACACTCAAAGAACTGTGACATCACAGGGAACGGGACAGGTCACATCCGTCGTTAATCGGTCGCTTTAATTGAGTGCTCTGCTGAGCTCCAAATTGCTCTGTACAATCAAGACTCATTTAAGAGTCTCACCATGTGCTCTTAGGCCATGATGAGATATTGCCTTCATTGCCTGTTGTTTTTGAATATTAGCCTTTCTTTCAATACGCCCCCTACATGTTTGCCTTTTTTACTTGTGCCCTTCAGGTTGCTGTTTTTACTGGCTGCACTTTTGTCCATTTTTCCTGAAATCCAGGTGGGGTTAGAAGGTATTTTTTTGAATGCCCTGGAGCTGCTCCTCATATGTTCCTCACTAAATGCACGACCAGCATACCAGGGTATCGTCCGGGCACAGCAACCAGTAATAAAGCAAAGTAAGTGTTTCTCTGTGTGACCAGAGTTGTTTCATAATGCTATTGTTGCTTCACAATAACAGCTGACACACCCCCATTTCACACAATACCACACAGACTTCCTGTGGCTGTGAGCACTGGGAGTGTGTCCTACCTGGACCACCCCACAGTTTAAAACAAACTTATTGTGGTCAAATATAAACAAAGATGTAGCAATAGCATGTCAGTTAAATATTTTATGAGTGTGGTAGGTATGGCATGATGGCATACGTGTAAAAAAACTCTTACAGGTGTAGTGTGACACACCCGCCATGAAATTATAATGCTGCCTGAAGTGTATTTTTGTGTGCTGTGTTTCTGGCATCTGGGAAAATAGGGCCAATAGGTGCTCTCACTGGATGCATAGGGATGTAAAATATGGTTGGAATGCATGGATTTGTAAACATAATATACTTTTTAAACAGCTCTTTTTAGTGAATTTTAACGACATAACGTATGTTGCTCTGGCCAATGTCATCTTGAAATTATATTGATAATTAGTATGTAGCATTAGTCAAAAGCAAGTTTTCAATTACCGATGCCCTTGTAGACTATGCTAGTCAGAGTCAGACATGATTAATTCATTACTGGAGTGAAAGTGTCCAATAACAGAGGGATTATTAAGAAAACACAGGTAGTGTTAAGATGGCCACATGATGTCAACATGTCTGCCCCCATGATGCCACACACTTCATGTAAAATAAAACTTTTTATTTCAAACATTACTGTCTGGTCATTCATTTTGTATATAATGATTTTAGTACTATTTCTAAATAATAATTAAGTACTAGTTCTTAATTTGTAATGCCATTTTAATAAGAAAATTTAAAAGAGTGCACCTTAAAGGAGAATTTCAATCCAGTCATTTTAGTGCCCTCAATATGTCAGTAATTGCTGAATTAAAATTCCTTAATTATTGATTGTTTGATTAAAAATTTTGGGTTGTAGTGGTCAGGGGGACTCATCAATATTTTCTACATGACTTAACAGATCTTATTTCTTATGCATATCTATCTTAGTGTTACTGAACTGAACGTAGTGAGAGAGAGTAAAGGAAGAAGAGTCTTGTTTTGAAAGAAGACTCCTGCGTGTTTCACGATGCCTGGCTATCACAGTGTCACCCAGTTAATCTTGTGTTCAACACAGCATGTCACAGATCACATGAAGCTTCGAGCACACACACACACACACACAGTGGGTTTTCATGTTTAATGGGGATATTCCATAGATAATAAGTAAAAGTTTTTATACTGAACAAACTGCATATTCTGTCCCCCATACACTACCCCTACCCCTAAACCTAATCATCATAGAAAACTTTCTGCTATTTTAGATTTCTGTGTTATTTACAATCTTGTTTTCTGATGAGGACCTACAAAATGTCCCCACAAGGTCAAAATTTGCTGGAATTATTACTACTTGTGGGGACATGTGGTCCCCATAAAGTGAATACCAGGACCACACACACCACATATTAAATGTGACCACCCCAACACAGTGAAACTGCTCAGGCAATCCACACCACTGCAGAATGAATGCCATACTCACAATGTAATTTATTACTGTCTTCCCTGAGACAAACTCAAGCTAAATTACACTAATTCTGCAGTTATTGTAAAGCAACACAGACTGTGTCCTATAACACTAAAATTCACATTTCACTGAATCAAAGACCATAATAAACCGTACTGTTTCTTACCGCCCCCACATGACATCTAAATGCTTTGAGACCTTGTGTGACATCAGCAAATGACATTTGAGCTCAAGGATAATTTCTCAACAGCAAAAGAGATAATTTAGATCATAGTTTTAATTTTCCACTCAATGCTCTTTCTAAGGACAGTGTCATTTCTCACAAGCATTAATAGCCCATTAGCATGGGTCGCTCAGGGTGAACGGCCATGTAGGAACAACGTTGATCACAGCCATTGTGTGTTGTCATGGTGGGAAGGCAAGAGTGGAAACCTAGAGGCCTCACCTGATCTGAGCTGCTCTGATCCGTCCCCTGCTTGCTGAGGCCGTGACTGCGCTATTGAGAGAGTGCTGAACACTGACCTTAATTGCTTGACAGACAGCTCAGATAAACTCATATCAAACATGCCCGCTGAAACCGTAGACGCTATGTAATTAGCGAACTCCGGGGAAACAGATAAGGGTGCGAATCAAAAAAGGAAGGGGCCTATGTGCACTACTTATTCATTTATAAGGGCGTTGAAAAGAATTAGCCCAAAAGGCGCACGTCTCTTTAACCTGCTAGACCCCTGGTGACTTCACAGAACAATCAAAGTGTTTGTTTGATTTTGTGTATGTCCACACACGAAGACACACACACACATCTAGAGGTGCAGAAGACATGCTAACACACACGTATGTCACAAGCTTTTCCTGTCCAGGTATTCCTGTGGTGCAACTACCTGGGGAGCAGGCCAACCCTGTCATTTAGTAGTAAGTTTATCCTGCTGTGGAATAGAGAAACAGTGGGGATAAAGGCTGCAGACCTATCCCATGACTAACCTGGTGGAGGGGGGTTGAAAGCCACACCACAGCTGGGACAGGCCAGGTAAGGATCACTTACAAGCTGCAGGGTTGGGAGCATCAATGTGGCACAAAACTGCCCACAGTATTTACAGCCCCCCATACACACTTCAACAGTCTCAGGTTCAGCCTGCTGTGATGAAGGAGATGATATGCCTCCAGAGGAACCATCTGGAAAACCGAGCTGCCGCTCTCCTGTTGCTGCCTCAACGTAAATTCTCATCCACCTGTCTGCGTGCCATACGCTTCTCTCACTCGCTCTCAATATTTCAGTTTTTCAGTGTGTTTTCTACCCCGAAAAGGCCAAATGTATAGTTATGTAAAGTGCTGAAACTAAGAATATGGCTTTAAAATGTCATTTTCAGTAGATTCGTTCATTATCTTTAGGTATGAGCATATCTGAGCCAATGTTAATAGTCTAAAAAACCTAATTTCCTTCTTTTTTCTTTATTTTAGCCATAGCTTACTGTTGACAAATGTGGAGTAACAGCCTTTGCATGGCAGCAATAATGACATTAAAAATTGTGACTAGGGGTGTCACAATATACCAGTATTGGCAATAAATGTGATATTATTAACTGTGATTATTGATATTGTGTTAATATAACACATGTGAGAGTACCGTAAATAATTCAGCAGTCAGTATCTGATTGACACTATATTGTTGAAACTATATTGTTATCATGAAATCTTTTGGCCACAATTTTTATGTAGTGAAAATTTTCATGTAGTGAAAATTGTGACAGCCCCAATGTTTGTATTGCCAGTGAGACAGTAGTTATATAAACAAAATAATTTCTGCTGTTCCTCCCACACAACCACACAGGTGAAAACACAGACACACCAAAAGTGATGTACAGTGCACACACACAGCAAAAATATGTGTGATCTTTGCAGATCGTACTTCAGCAGAACTGCTTTTTGGTGTGTGTAGAAATGTCAGCCTCTTATCATCACGCTATATGGATGCAGTAGGTCTCAGTGATGATAGCTGTACTGTGACAGCTCTGACTAAAGGGTCCAGAGCTTAGACATCATAATTATAGACATGGAGAAACACAGAGAGTTGGCCAATACCCTTCAGACTATGTTAAAAATCAAATTGGAAAACAAGACAAAGATACAAGATTATTTTTCTATGAAGAGATGAATTAGCTAATCTGTTAAGAGCAACAAATGATGTATTTAAATGAACAACTATGTTAAAATATACAAATATATACGTATGACAAAGTAGCAGAATTTGATGTGAACACATTTGTTTTTTGGGAGATGACATTGGTGGTACCCAACATTTCTGAATGCTTTGATGATGCTTGAGTATCAACAGAATGAGCTATAACTATTTGGTGATTTTTATTCCATGGTAACAGGAAAAACTCACCACTTCAATCTTTTTTTAAATCAATATCACACTGATTTGGTTTATACACATGCATATACCATTGCTTAACAACCTCAGAGCTCATGTTAGCTCTGTCTTAAAAGGCTTTTACATTACTGCTAAAAAATTCTATTTCTCTGCAGAATTTTTTTTCATATACTTCCAGAACCTCACTGTAGCACTCTATTAACATGAGATTGAAGTCTCAAAGATATGTAATATTAAAAGTAAAACTTTCCTCTCTGTGTACGTGACTCCATGTTGGGGGGGGGGGGGCGTTCCTCAGATACATCCTTAATAAGAGTGTGTTTTTCCTGCAGGACCTTTGTGGGTGTGGGCTGTTTGTAACTTAACCTTTTGCTTTTCCTAATCCCTAGCTGTCCATCACACTGCCCTGCAAGTGCTTCCCTACCTCATGCTCATCAGAGACCTGGAACACACTTTCATCCCAGATCAGGTGACCACAGTGGTTTGTTAGGAGTGGAGCCAGCAGGATGGATGCGGTTGTCCAGGTATGGGACATGAATGTGTTGACACGAGTTTCACTACTGCCCTTATGGCAATGACTGCCTGTCCTGCTACAGATTTAAGTGGATGTTGACCTAAGCTTCCTCTCCTCCCAGTTTGAACCATTTACAATTTGGGTGTGCACCTGTCGCCTTTGGGAATGTTATGCCAATGTTAACTCTCCTGATTAATTGGGAGAGAGAACATTAGTTACACAGCCTCTCTCAGCATCACATATCTTCCTCATTACCTGCTATCTGGTAGTGATTTTTAATAACAACACACACATACACACAGACATGCATACTTGTTTAATACATTGTGTCTTGATGTTGAATGATCCTGGTATAACAAATTTTTATCGAAGTGGGGGTCAGTGCAGGTAGTCTGCCACATTGAGCTGTGGTGCTCGTGGGAGACCTGGGTTTGATTCTTCCTTTGATTGCCAGTCTCCTTCTATTACTGTGCCTACCAATAAAATGTGGCAAACATTTCTTGACTTAAAAAAATGTAATTACATGTGGTTTGTATATGCAAGACTTATTATCTCGCAAAATACATTGTGGCCACACACAAACCTTTTTTAGAGGATGTAATCAATGTGAAAAATCTTTCTTTTTCTCATTAGAAGCTGATGGTAAAGTTAATTGATTTCAAAGCTCCAAAAAGGGGCTGGTTTAACGGTCTTTCTCGTTGATCTTGATAACAGTGTGGCCTGATACCTAACGAGGTGCTGCATTAATTGTCGCCCTCCGTTGACAGCATTCATTTGGTGTTTAACTGAGAGATTGATGTATTGATTGAATGAGCATAGCAGCCTGGGAATGGTGCTGAGCTGGTGTTCTCAGTCTCAGGTCTGACGGACTTCAGCTATGAGAATGTCTCCCGTGCTGACACGGAGGCTGCTGGGACTGTCAACTTATACGAGGGAGGTCTCTTCCAAATCTGACTGCTAATAAAGCTCTCTCATTCAAGAAGTCATCGGCTGTCATTGGAATTCTTGGCTGCTTTTCTTACTAAGGAAGACTGTGCTCCTCGCTTTTGCCAGGACTGGGAGGGAGGCGTTGGGTGAGGTGGGGGAGGGTTGTAAACTGTGAGCAATAGGGGGTCGATCTCCCCAATAGATGTCACGGATTTTAACGAGCAGTTTCAGCCCATCTCAAAAGACATGGAGCACAGCGGGGTGAACAAAGATGGTCTTTGTCTGGGTATATGGATGGGTGGGTGGGTGAGATGTGTGTGTGTGCACACTTAAGGGGAAAGTTGGGGGGTGTGTCTTCCAATACACTTGCCCTCCAGAGGTTCTTAACAGTGGGGTATCTTGAATTTTGAGAACCAAAAGGGTCACACCAGCACATGGGGTTCAAGATTTGCGCAGAATTTGTCACTTACTGCAAACTCCATATGTTATTTTGCCATATCCGAATCCTGGCAATGGGAGGCTGGTTTTAGAAAGTAAGAAGTTTCAATCGATTGGCAGGGAGCGTTTGTTCCACCCCATGCTGTGTCAATTTCATGGGCGTTGCTTACCCACCACCTAGTTTTAACTAAAAATGATAATAATGACTCTATAAAATGAGCAAGCAAACAAACACATGAATGTATATAGAAATAAGAAGTTTTAATTTATTTTCATGGTATGCTCTTTCCATGCTATTGTATTCAGGTTGAATCCAGTCCAGTTAAAGAACAGTAAAACCATCACCCAGTATTTCATGTAACACGTACAGTATCTGTGTCTTTTAAAATATCACTTAAAGCACCACAGGTAATTTTAACTGCACAAATGTCTAAAGATCAAGGTGGGAATGGACATGTTTTAATGTGGATATTTTTTTTCTCGTAGTAGTCATTGAATCCCACTATTTATGTATTTGGGGAATGCATGTTGGCAAGGCTTTATTTTTAATAGCTGCATTTTCTGTGCTTTTAAGTTCAGTTTTAACAGCTCTATAGAAGCTGGAATAATATGGACCTCTGTTTATTCTGTAGAAGAATTGGGTGAGTGCTGAGACTGAACAGAAGCATGTGGACATTTCATTCATTCAAGAGTCCTATCAGACCAAAGACCTGAATCTTGTGATCAATGAATGGATACTGAACATACTGTCCAAGGTTTAGCCGATCAATGGCCATGGGTTTGTTTGCATTAAAGACAGGAGGATGGTCGGAGAGAGAGGATGGTTATCAAGTGTGCAAGTGTGTGTGTGGCTTTGAGACTTACAAGTAAAAGAAATGCTTTACGCGATTGGGCCTTGGGCAGGCAGTGAGAATCTGTCTTCTTTTGTTTTGGGAGAATGTGGAGGCTGGATTCACTGCCCTGCTTTATCTAGTAGCCTAGGTTGGGATAAAATGGCCTCTGCATTGAACAGAGTCCACTAATAAAACTGAAACAATGAAGGAAGCCAAGCAAGGTCAGTATGTGGAGAGGTAAAGGAGCTATAGTATTTTTACTCAACTGTCTATTTATCAATTATATTATTAACATCGTTGATTTTAAGTGTCAGAATTGAGGGTAAAAATAATAGATTGTTGGAATGTGTGCTTCTTTGTAGTAAACCATAAGGAGAAAGATTCAGGGTTACCAGCCCTGCAGCTTTGAAATTAAGGAATGAACTGTTTGCAAACTTCTCTCAGAATCTCTAATTTTCTTATTTTTACACAGAGTGGAGAAAAAATTCCTTTATATTTCCCTTGAGGTTTTATTTAAATAGGGAAGATCTTTAAGCTGATTCTCATTTTTGTCAGATCCAGAATTGTATGTATCATCCTTGAATTTCAAAGCAAGTACTCACTAAGTATTTTCATCGTAAGGAAATTATCATGATGGGCCCATTTGCCAATTTCCCAACAGTTGTATTATTTTTGTTAAGGATCATCCTTTACTCAGTTTCACAGTAATGCTTGGTTGTTGTCTAGTATGTTTGTGTGTGTGTACGTGCAAGCAGGCCAATAACAACAAACATTAATTGCCAAGTGTTGTCTTGTGTCAAAAGCTTATCTAATCATGTAATGGGGAGCAGAGCACATACGTAGATGTGCTCTGTATGTTGGGGTGGTCATATGGCTGTAGATATGCAGAAACTGTGAATGCAAATTAAGCCCGGCCCCCCCACATCTCTGCACCTGTACCTTCCAATTACCTCCCAAGAATTGCATTAAGCCTCTGGATCCAAGACTCACTGGAATAACAGATGAGATGGCAAAATTACTAACGCGCCCGGCAGGAAATTGGAAAATGGGAAATCTGTCTGGTGAAAGTATTCAATTACAGCGCCCCTTTTCCACGCATTCGGCCACATTTCTGAAACATGGTAATTTCCGCTTTTCTTGACGCCTCTTGTGCTGAGAACAGAGCTACACCAATCACAGATTATTATTACACAGATATGAATACGACGCACTCAAGTTCTCTTCTTTACTTTTAAAGGTTCTCCTTCTCCTCTTTCCCGGCTCTGCTGTTATGCTTTAAAATGACGATGAGTTTAAGATAAAGTAGGAAGGAATTTGGCAGAGAAAATGGGGCTACATCAGGCTTGCTCACACCTTTAAAGTCGTATAAGAAATCTTTTATCTAATCGTGTATTTAGGCTCAGCATAGACACGCATAAACAGACACCCTCCGTTTCTCTTTCCAAGCCAGTTTTGCTGTTCCTGATCCTCTGTTCCTCTGTCTTCGGCTGGAAGATGCTATGTGTCTAATTCCACGTTGTTATTGATGCTGGCTGCTCCCCTCGATAAGAGCAGGCGGAAAAATCAATCACTCCCATTAGACGCTGAGAGAGTGACAAGAGGGCAAACCCTGGCAAGGGCCCCCACACACCCCCTCATTGCATTTGCCTCCCTGTGCCTGTCTTTGCTCTTTTACTGTATCTTACATTTATGTTTTCTCTTACATACACACTCTAACTCTCATTTATTTACACTATTAATATATAGAGCTCAGATTTCGGTGTCATGCTCGTCTGTGTGTATGAATGTGTTTGTGTGCAGTTTACGATTTTATGAACGTTAAGCAATAATATTTATATTGTAAATGTCCTCTTTAAATCTGTGTGTGTGTGTGTGCATGTCATGTCTCATAAGGAGTACAATAAATCTGTATGTTTTCAGTACAGTGGAGAGGACCGGTGTTTCTTAAAGTTTATTTTATGTCTTCATAATTCATGAATAGGAGACAAACTCTCATCTGATGGAATTTCTGCACAATTTGCTCAATCAAGCCAAAGGTTAATAATGCTAAAGTTCTGCATTTACCCAAAACTCATGATCTGTGCCATAACCAATGTGGAAATGATCACCACCACAGCTGAAAGTTTAGAGCAGTTCAGCTGTGCACTGACAGTGGAAACTTACTGTTTCATTATGGGTAATGTATATCACCAATAATCCTTTAAAAAAACAAAGATGACAGGTTCTTTGATGCAATAACACTGCAAATAATAAAGTATTTTTATGTTTGTTCTGTTTGTTCATTAAATAACTGTTGGAACCTCATTTACTCCCTGAAGTCCAACAAGCTAAATTTCTCTACAGAGGAAGTACCGACGTTCTAAACATTCTAAAAAAAATCTTGAACTGATCCGTAAAGACATATCTGAAATCAATAATGAGTGAGAGAAACAGGACAAAAGAATAAAAGAATGAAACTGTGATTCATCAAAACAATTTTAGCAAATAAATAACGGAGCAATCTTCGAGCTAATGGAGCCTTTCACAGCCGAATAACTCAGCACATACACTCCATTAACTAAACTCAATACCAAGATCATTACTATCTGATAGACATACAAAAGAAGCACCCTATAGTCAAGCCTTTCAGTCCACATGCCGTTTAATTACTTTAATTCACTCTAATGGTAAATAACAATATATGTGAAAGTATGTCCTGGACAGTCTGCCTCACAACAAAGCAGCATCTTTGAATTGTCTCCACGGTCATCCCTGCTCAGATTGTTATCTGCATTCACTTGCTGTAAGTTAAATTATTTTTTCTATTAGCCTACTTTTAAATTCTATTCTGTATAGGCTACTGTATTCAGTAACTTGTTTTTGTCTTGTAAAAAACAAAGACACAAAAGTGTGATGTACTTCAGCACGGGATCCACGTGTGGGTCGACATCTGATTCCTGTTTCAATTCCTGTCATAATTTCAGCACTCTCCTCTACCCCAATTTTGGATAAACAGAGTGGAAGGAGTTTAAATTCTTGGCAACATTTTTTTCTTATTCTTATTCCATCTTCTTTTGCCCTACTGTTTCTAGATCCACAGCTCGGGGGTAAATCTTGCTTAGCACTGCCAGTCAGTGGTTTCTCATGATCTTGTCTGCGCTTTTCTATTTTGCTCATGAAATTCCTTTCCTTGTGCTCAGTTCTTAAGGGTAAATGTATTCCAACAAGCACTATTCTTAAAGTATGGCTTGCCTCTTCTCTTTTTCATATATTTGTTGTCAAATACAAAATAAAATCTTTCACGTCATTTCACACAAATGAGAAACAGAACACAATCTGTATTTTGAAATGTATACATTTTATATTTTAATGGATTATAAATGTTGTTTATTTAGTGCTTGTATGCAGTGCAAATGTTATTTTATGCATTTACTATATACATTTAAAATTCAATAATATATTTTTATATAAGTAAAATGTAATAAAAATATCAGAAAGAAAAGGACCTGTGAACTAAATCACATCAGTATTTCACATTTGAGAAGCGTCAATTTGAGAAGTTATTTAGCTATAGAACAATACTGCCATCTATTGGAAAACATTTGGAATAGGTTTACTACAGTAAATTACTCGATGTATGGATTGTTATTTTAATTATGCCTTCAGATATATTCTTAGAAGCCATTTAAAGAATTATGCAATATGATGGAATATATTTTATAAGTTTTTTAAGTATTTTATTCTACTTTTGTGTTAAAATTATTTAGCCATTGTACGTATAATGCGTGAATCAGCGACCAGAATGTAAAAATACAATATATGTGCCACGGAGAACCTTTTACAAGGAGTATATAATATTATATAATATATTTATTTAATATAATTTAAATAATATTTACATAATGTAGTATATATAAAATAATGAATAAAATGATTAAATACTGCAGTGCACATGACTTAATGACGCATTCATGTCAGTTTTTTGCCTCTCTTGCTACAACAAACCAAGCCAAGTACAATGGTCAGTGATTATAACAGAGAAAAGAGCTACAATCATTTAGGAAAGCATATCAATTATAAAAACAATTTCTGGATAAAATAATTGGGTTAAATAAGTGACGTCAGTATGACGTTTGTGTTCCTTGACAAAATTAGAGGGTGGTTAAAAAAACAGCATATAAAAGAATTAGAAAATCCTGATTTATGGGTTTATTTATAGGTTTCCATAGGCTTTATGGACATAAGTTTATACAATAAAACATTATCAGTTTACCTGTACAGTCTACGTCGGTTTTAACGTATAAACACGTAACAGCTCTGTCTTGTATAGGTAACTGTACTTTATTGTGTAATCGGACAAACATATAATATAACAAACAAAAAAATATAACAACAAAAAAATATAACGCACAATTTTACGATCTTAAATCATTCATCCCGCTCGAAATCTGCAAACATTTGGGTTAAAATGAACAAACATCAGGTAGTGAGCAAGTACATGACAGATCAGTATTCAAAACGGCCTCCTTACCCTGACTTACAACAGTAAGTTTATAATAATGATTTATAATTTAAGCCCTATAATTGAGCTTTATAATTTGTTTTCCTGAAAAATGTCAGTTTGGCTTTATTTAACTTGAACATGTAGGCTGCAATTTTATGTTTCAAACAGAGATGGCGGTAGAGAGGCGAAAGTTACGAATCGCCGCTAGGAAGCGTCGATTTTAACGCTTTAGCAACGCAAGGTTGGATGTTACTGTGGCAATCGCAATAATCATTTCACTCGTTTTTGTTAAACATCTCACATATTACGACACAAAACACCATAAGAAACCACAGGTTTATTATACGTCTCTGAGACAGTGTCTGCGCACCGCAGGTTACATTGAGACACCGAGCAGAAGCGCAGATATATAAAGACAACCCGCAGTTTCAGTACAGCGTCAACATAAATGTAATTTTAGTGAATAGCCGATGATATTCGAGCAGAAAGAAACAACCTCACATCCTCATCGAAACCTTGCCATTGAGCTTGTTCCCCTTAAATTCGTCACACTTCTGCATTTGTCATCTGCAGCAGCGTAAACTGTGAAGGTTTGGTTTTGAACCGCATAAATAAAGAAGTTGCCTCGTTTACGAAGCACCATCTGTCTGACCCGGTTAACATACACGATCAATGCTTTCACCATAACGAATAAACGAGGCAACTTGATGCCGTGATGGTCATTCATCGGAAGCGCGCTGCGTCAAGTGTAGTTGGAGCGACTGTCCGCTAGAGGTCGCTGTGAGATCCAGACGGAGGCGGGCGGTACTGTCACTGTGTGACCCCGGCGGAGAGGAGGAGGAGGAGGAGGAGGAGGGTCTTACGCGGAAAACAAGCAGAAAATCTGGCAGAGAGGCGACAGCGAGCAAGCGTCCGGTAATGGAGAGATACGAGTGAAGGGTAAAAGGGGTGAATTGTGCAGTTACGGGAGCATGTTGATATGGAAAAAGGCCGAAATGCCCGACGTCTCTGTTAGTCATTTTTTCAAATTGACGCAAAAGGGGAGGACGCAACGCAAGAGCGGAAACAAAGACGCTTTGGTTTGAACAAAATACATCTTTAAGGAAAAGGGGGATATTAGGTGAGCAACCATGGCAGCGTTGAAACGCTTGATTTCGAAACGTAAGCGTAGATCACCCGCAGTTGTGATATCGTTTTCTTGTCCAGCATTAAACTAATCGATTTGATTAGACTTATGCAACACTGTTGCAAATGCTGATCGTAATGCAGTTTGAGGTCGAAATGTCACTTGGCCTGTTAATCTCATATGTGTGTGATTAACATTAGCTGCTCAATCAACTTACTGTTTCTTCCTTCCGAAATTGTTGCATAGTGAGAGACACCGATCGTGCACATGGTCAGGCATGTCCTAGCTTGCACACTCATAGCGGCCGTCGTGTGTACTAACTAGATAAATACGTGTATAGCAGCGAGGTTGGATAAGGTTCGTGTTATGAGGCTTACGGTTTAGTAATTGACATTTAGTTTAAGAAAAGATGCAGCGATTGTCCTTCGGTACATGCAACCCATTGCATGTGTTTGTTCTTGTTGGAAGTTTGTTTTTCCATCTGTCAACACATGCAAAGCCCCCAGAGGTTGTACGTTTAATCATTTTGCCAGTTCACTTAAAGACCTGTTGTTTATGACCTGCATTTTATGACTTTATTAACATACAAGTGCATCTGAGACCCTTTGGGGGTGCTGCCTGTGTTCATTAAAAGTGTAATAATAAAGCTACTCTGCTCACAGTGACAGTGTTATGATCCTAAAACTGTTTATAAAATTTATGGCTCGCTTGTTTTTATCCGTGGTTTGCCTTTATTTTATTTTTTTTCCAATGTAGTGTTTTATTTGGACATCATAACAGTTTCTTCTGAAGACGCAGGAAGCATTTGAACCCTGTACATGATCTGGAGAAGGTTGGATTGAATGTTTAGATGTTAGACTGTGTTGATAAAATTGTGGAATTAAATTTGCAAGCTGTGTGAATGGAAAACAATGTCAGTTTTGTAGTACTTCCCTTAATTCAGAGTTGGCTAAGCAGGTGCCACTGTGACTGATTTGTGGCCCCTCAGGGGCCCTCACACGGCACCTGAATGTAAAGTTCCTTAAAGCTGAAGCATTTCCTTCCTTCTATGCCAGATTAATATGCGGAGATAACTTGTATGCTGATTTCCCTGAAAAGCACAAACACTGTGCTGCTGTTAAAACGTTGCTCTGTTAGTTTAAGCTGCTCAAGCAGCCCAATACAGCAATATTGGCTCAGCTAATGGCATGTTTTTAGGGCCAATGGCAGTTAATGGCTGATCACTTTTTGAACACATTTTGAAGTGTTGCCAACATGACAAAAATTCACATTTTCAGTCTCTTGCATTGACGCTGCAGATATCTTTGCCAGTGTGGTGTGTGGGAGCAGGCTGAGATGATAAAGTTAACCCAGAGCTTCACGTAGAGCTTACAGATGCCTCACTGTTTAGCATCCTGCTGTAGCACAGTGTGTGTAAGTTTGTGTTTGACAACGAGAGAGAGAAACAGAGAAAGGAACCAAAAACTAGTAGACAGAGACAGGCACTTTGATGTTCGTTTCAGTGTGTGCGTGTTTGGAGGAGGCAGATTAGACGCATTGTGTTTGCACCGTATGTGTGCCTGCGATAGAGTGCCGGGATGAAACGTGAAGACGCGGTTGATGGAGCTTCCTGTGGAGAATAAGATTCTGTGTGATGCAGTGAGAAAGCACATGCTTGTAGAATCTTTCCATATTCTTCTGTAACAAAGTTTATTCTGTCTGTCTCCATTTCATACATGCTAGAGGAACAGGCATGAACACCCCCAACACACATTACGTTGTGAACTAATCTGTACACAGAGATGCAATGAAGAGAGAGTGAGTTCAGATTCATATATGACCTTTGCTTGACCATGTGCTCTCATTTGACCTTTCCCTTTCTTTATAGTTCTCTGGCTTGTGCGTTGTACTAGTACAAACAAACTTTGGTTTGGTGTTATATAAGGAGCTGGAAGAATTCAGAGAAAAGTGCTTGACATCAACCTGTTCGCTGCCCAGGATTCAGCTTTCCAGACAAGAGCTACTGCCGCTAATTAAAGTGGCAGCACTTGTTTAACTTGCGTCTAGAGTATGTAAACGCATACACGTGTGATGCAAAAGAACAGATGTGTGTGCTCTCGTTTTTATGTGCCCTATTTTCAGTTGGATCGTGTGGATTTTTAAATCATTTTGCTGAATTGTTTTGCAGGTCCCTCAGTATGAGTCGAGATGGATGGAGAAAGAAAGCCAGTGAAGATGACGGATGGGGAGGAAGGGTAAGAGCCTCTTATTCTTTATTGTTCTCATGCAGGATCCAAAATTATGACTCGGCAAGCATCAAATGTGAATAAATATCAGCTTTGGTGAGGAAATGAAAGTTTCTTGCCAACTGGTCATTAACTTTATCAGTAGCTGCGATGTAATATGTGATTTAAATTGCATGTAGACACGTTATTTAGACCCTCACAATGTGATTTAAATCAAAGATGTGCTAATGGTCTACTAAAAAACAAAAACAAAATTGGCCTCAGTGGAAAAGTTTTTTTATGATGCCTATAAATTTATTTCTCCAGAATTACATATGGCAACACAAGCAATATTACGCACAATAGATTGCCAACATGAAAATATTGATATCATAATGTCACAGTGATTAAATGTGTCAGAATTTATTTGGCTAGTGCAGCTGCACTGAAAGACTGACACTGACTCATCTTGTAAATGATGGTGTGATTACACAGTCCAATAGGAAATTTGTAAATATTTATAATTAACATATATATTGTCATATATATAATTACATATATTGGCCAGGTGTGGCCTAAAAGTTACTGTGTTGTCATATGTAAAGCATTATGTTAATTTTTTTAAAGCTTATTGTACCTGTCCTCATTTTTCCATGGACTCCCCTTTACTGGGCAGGCATTCCTTCCTGTGTGCATGCTGGTGTGTATGTGTGTTTTTCATTTCTGTCATTTCTATGAGTAATGTCAATTTTCCTCACTGGTGGCCCGTGCCGCTGCTCTGCAGACATACTCTGAGTGTAGTAAACCTGACGAGAGATATAAGCTTCACTGTCTTCATGTTCCTCAGGCAGTAGCAGAACTTCACTAGCATTAACAACACCAAGGTTCTGCATTCACTGATTACCTTACAATCACGCTATTTCCCCTTAAGGTGGCAACGAGCATTTTGTCACCAAATTTGGGACCAAAAATGGTGAAGTATGTAGGTTTTGTGTTGTGATTTAGCTATTTGCATTTTTTAAATTATAATAACAGGCCCCACATCCCATATGTGCTTGTGAATGTGTTGTACATTAGTCATTTTGTGCTGGATTTTTAGTTAAATTAAACACAAAAAGGTCCTTGTGTCTTAATTAAGTGTAGGGAATATTAATTAATTTACATATTTTATATATATTGTGTTCTGTCAGTACAGGTGGAGTGAGTGAGTATTGTGGAGTATTTGTGCGCACGTCTGTTTATTGGTTCAGGCTCGATTCCTGAATCCCAGCGTTCCATCCGTTACCATGGAGACAGAGAGTCGCCGTGCCAGCAGGGCAGACTTGCACCTCCAGTCTCATTGAATGTCTGAGGCATAATCAAACGCTTGTCAGCCAGACACTGCACGTTTTTCTTTGTGTGCATGCGTCGGCTCATTTTCTGCTAGTTATATTTGCTGAATTAAGTGTGAACGGTCAGTTGGTGCTGTCTGCTTTGTCTCCTGGTTTGATCTCTCTTTGATAATTCTGTCTTTGTTTTAATGTGAATGGCTGCTGCTTCTAATTCTCATTGAATTTGTTTAGGGTGGTTACATGGCTGCGAAAGTATCAAAGCTTCAGGATCAGTTTCAGAAAGACGCCCCGAGAGAGAAGCAGAAAGACGGAGTGTCTTCCTGTATCTTCAGTGGTGTGGCCATCTACGTCAACGGCTACACAGGTCAGACATCTCCCGTCATATCCTCCTTATCACATCACATGTGCTTCACTTATGAGTGTAAACAAAGTGTCTTCTCACAATGAGATTTGTGTTAGTGGTAATGTGCAGTGGGGTTCAAAGTGTGGGTGGGACTACAGGTGCAGCAGTCCACATTGACAATATGCTATGCGACGTGCAATTTTTACCTGGAAATAAGCACCAAGTTTTAGGATTTTAAAAAATGTAAACCAATAAAAACAAAACGTGGTGTGCAGTAATTAGGAAATAATGCAGCCAACACCATGTTATTTTAAGTTATTGGTTAATAGAATATTTTCAAGGTTTTGTTTGGCAAAACGAGGTGAGGTGGTATTGGCTTGGAAAGTGTTCCAGGCTGTGCTGGAACCTGTGTCGCCTATACAAGCACCATGAGCATCCCCACTAACCACCGCGCCACCTCTGGTGCATTTTGAGAATCTTGTATGTATGCGCTCTCTGTGTGCAGATCCCAGCGCAGCTGAACTGCGCAGGCTGATGATGCTGCACGGTGGCCAGTTCCATCTCTATTATTCTCGCTCCAAAACCACACACATCATTGCCACCAACCTGCCCAACAACAAAATACAGGAGCTCAGAGGAGAAAAAGTAGTGCGACCAGAGTGGATTACAGACAGGTGTGTGTTTAAGTGCGCCTGGGTGCAAATCCATTTTAAGAGCAATACTATTAAAATATTTGTACTGTTTTTTTTTTGCAGTATTAAGGCAGGCCGACAGCTTTCTTACCTTCAATACCAGCTGTATGCAAAGCAGAAAGGCTTGAGTTTTACCGGGGTGTGTGCACGAGGTGCACAGGATCCAGGGTCCAGCCATGACCCACCCAAACACAGTCCAAGCCTCCAATCTGAAAGCATCAAGGCACAGCCCAGCCACACCCAAACCCACTCTAAAGATGCCCTCAGATCCGCTCACATTAACCACACGACTGACTCCACAGAGCAAACAAAGCTGGATGTCAAACTGTGAGTATGCTTTCAAAAAGGCATCTGCAACTCTGGGCACCACGTGCCACCATTGTTAAATTTTATAATTCTTTGTAGTGTAATTCTTTAATATTGCATCTTATGGTTTTGTTTGGCAGAAATGGCTCATACAGCATTATCTTTGATGAAGATGCAGGGAGCCATAAAACTAATGGGATTCATGATAACGATGATGACGCCTGTGCCCTTTTGCCTAGAGGCTTGAAAGACCCTTTGTTAAGCAATGGTTATATACACCCTGTGAATGGTGCCTTAAAGCCTCAGGACTTAGCAGAACATCTTCCTCAGGTTGTTAAAAGAGAGTCCCATCACTCTCAGACCCCACAGGCAGGACATGGTGAAGGTGAGCAGCGGTCTGACTGCTCTTCTGCTGGTTCAGAAGCAGATTCTTATCAGAGACCCTCAACATCCACAGCTGCTCCTATAAAGCAGCCCGTTACTCACAATATGCAAAACAATCTTCAGCCAAAACCAACATCTGATCCAGAACCCCTCCCTGAAATGGTGAATCTGCAGAATCAGACCAGCAAAAGACGACTAAATGGAAGCTACCACATGACACCTACTTCTGCCCATGTCGACTCCAGTAAGCAGTCAGGAAGAAAGCAGACTGTTCCCGGAGCAGAAGCTGGAATTATATCGGAGTTCTTTTCTCACTCAAGGCTGCATCATATTTCTACATGGCGGAATGAGTTCTCAGAGTATGTGAATGCCCTGCAGAGCAAGCGTCGAGCAGCGGGGGGTGCTGTTTTCCCTGGGAAAGAGAAACTAAAAAAGCTCAAAGGTAAGGGCAGATCATGGGAAGGACGTGTGTTGGTGTTTTGATGCTATTTTGACAATGCGTTTAGCCTTTTGCAAACGGTCTCTCTCTTTGGTACAGGTTCCTCAATGCCTGCTCCTCAAATGCGTCAGTCCTGTATTCTGCATGTGGACATGGACTGCTTCTTTGTGTCAGTTGGGCTACGACACCGACCAGATCTCATAGGTACCTTTAAATCCCTGAATGGAACTCACTCACACAGCTGTGGTTTGCTCTACCATGTATTCAACGATTGCTTGATGTTTGAACTTTTTATTTATGGTCAATTTATTCTCTAGGGAAACCAGTTGCAGTTACAAGTAACCGCGGTCCTGGCCGTGTTGCACAGCGACCTGGAGCTGACCCTCAGTTTGAGTTTCAGTACTACCAGAGTAAAGAGAAATACAGGACGGGTGAGCCCAGACCCCAGAAATTTTGCAATAAATTGCAATAAATTACAATTTATTGTTTGAATTTTGTGACTCTTACATCTTTTGCACACTTAGAGAAAACAGATGATGATTTTGAGACAACCCCATCTCCACAGTCTGAAGAGACTCCTAGTAATGGAGTGAATGTGGACCAGACCGCCATGTCTATGGCAGAGATTGCTTCCTGTAGCTATGAGGCCAGGTATTTACTGTAAACCTTTCTGTCTACTTCAGTAAATGTTTTGTAAATTTCAATCAGCTAATTGAATCTGATACTTTTTCCTTTAAACAGGCAGGCCGGTGTGCGAAACGGCATGTTTTTTGGCCGGGCTAAACAGCTCTGCCCTGACCTGGAGGCTGTGCCATACGACTTCCTGGCATATAAAGAGGTGGCGCTGACCATGTATGAGACCCTGGCCAGGTACTGTGAGATCTGAAGTTTATTATTGTGTTTCTTGCTTTCTAACGTAATTCCTAAACCCAGAAGACAAATTGAACACTTCTTCATGGTTGCTTGTTTTGTAGCTACACTCATAATATTGAAGCGCTGAGTTGTGACGAGGCTCTGGTGGATGCCACAACTCTTTTGAGTGAGCTGGGGGTCACCTGTGAAGATCTGGCTGGGGCCATCCGCGCAGACATTAGGGAGAGGACTGGATGCTGTGCCTCAGTTGGAATGGGTTTGTGAGATCATCTTTTATGAACTAACTTTAAATGGGCACTCCAGATTTTAAACATCTACATGCAGATGTTTGTGCTTTAAGGTCTCGGTTAAGATCTCTTTAATTTGCCTTATTAGGTTCCAACATCCTCCTAGCTCGGATGGCAACCCGGAAAGCCAAACCGAATGGACAGTACTTCCTCAGGTCAGAGGAAGTGGATGATTTTATCAGGGATCAACCTGTGTCCAGTTTGCCTGGTGAGAACAGTGCATTCTGCAGTCACCATATTTAGCATTGCAGTGACATGTATATACAAGTGGCCTGTCTATGCTTGTGTACAGGTGTGGGCCGATCAATGGGCTCCAAGCTCGGTTCCCTGGGAGTGAGCACGTGTGGAGACCTGCAGCAGTTGTCCATGTCTCGCCTGCAGAGGGAGTTCGGGCCACGGACAGGTCAGACTCTCTTTCGCTTTTGCAGAGGACTGGACGACAGGCTTGTGCGCAGTGAAAAGGAGAGGAAGTCTGTTTCCGCAGAGATGAACTACAACATTCGGTTCACAAAGGTTTAGAAATATACACGTTATAGCGAGCATTTCAAATCGTCCTGTATGTGTCATCTTTCAGAATCTGTTGAGTTTCCTCATTAGCCGTCCATTTCTTCCAATGCTTTTAGGTCGAAGAGGCGGAGTTATTCCTTACCAACCTATCCATGGAGGTGCAGAAGAGGTTGGAGGGGGTGGGGCTTAGAGGTCGTCGGGTTACTCTGAAGGTCATGATGCGGAAGGCAGGGGCTCCAATAGAGCCCGCCAAATATGGTGGTCATGGTATCTGTGACAACCTTGCCAGGTAACAGACATTCAAATATATTGGGACTGATAGACCTTTCATATCCACTGAGTTTTATTAATATGTTTGAGAATGTCCCATTGCTGTCACTCTGCAGGTCTGTTTTACTAGCTCAGCCCACAGACAGTGGTCAGCTGATTGCCAGAGAGGCCATTAAGCTGTTCCATGCCATGAAGTTGGACGTGAAGGACATGAGGGGGGTGGGACTACAGGTGCAGCAGTTGGAGGGATCATACACAGACCAGTCAGGACAAGGGGCCTCTCGTGGTCCCTCTATTAGAGACCTGCTGCTGGCCAGACAGCCTGTCCACAGACACAGTAATAACCCTCTAGTACAAGGTCAGGGCCATGCATTTGAAATACACTGACAGTTCAAGTCATAAATTTGGGAAATGTTTTCAGACCTTAGATCTAAAAAAAAAAATAAATAATTTTTCTTGCTCTTTATTTTAGATGGTTTATCCAGTACGTCGTCATCTAAAGCTTTCTCGTTCAATCAGGAGAGAGTTGTCCCTCCCCCATCACCACCCTCCAACATCTCAGATCCAATACCTGGGACGAGTAAAGGAGAACCTTCCCATCCACACACCCCCAACCATGTCAGAACGTACCTAAACCTTAGCATTGAGGTGCCATCTCCCTCTCAGGTTAGAAGATCTTGCTTGAGCTCTATAAACAGTTAACACTAAATGCCTTTTCCGATCTACTGCAGCACAAAGTGTGTGAGTGAATAAGTTGGAAGATATGTATCTTGGAAGATTATGTAGGAACAAGCTCCTGTTTCACCACTTGTTTAGGTGGATCGTTCTGTGTTAGAAGCTTTACCTGCAGAACTAAGGAAACAGGTGGAGCAGTCCTGGAGCCACAGAGAGGAACAGCCCAGCACCTCATCTCATTTCTCAACTCTAACTCGAACCAGCTCATCTCCACCTCCAGACCCAATGCTTGGCACCCTCATACTTCAGCTCCCAAATCACCCAGGGCAACCATCTATGACTGGCATTGTACTGGAGCTCCCTGATTTCTCCCAGGTATGTTTTGTTTTCCGCAATAGTTCAGCAGAACTTAAAACCTATGTTTCAGATTTCCATCAGTTTTACCTGTATCTTTTAACAGGTTGACCCAGATGTGTTTGCAGCACTTCCCATAGAGCTACAGGAAGAGCTTTGCTCCGCTTATAAAAACAAAGGAAATGCTCAAGCGCAAGTTGGTGTTGGTCAGTAAAAATGATTGATCTACCACACACTGCATGTCATGAAGGCAGAAAACAGTTTCTCCAACCCTTTTTCTCTCACTTTCTGTAGTGGAACAGAAAAACCCATTTCCTCAGCTTAAGCAGCCTGCAGTAGGAAAAATCAAGCGCCGCTACAAGAAGAGAAATGCCAGTCCTGCCAAAAACGGTCCCAGTCCACTAAAACAACGGTTACAAACAGGAAACAGTCCAGCCAAATCCAGCCCCTCCAAAATTTGTGTGCCAATCAAACACCAGGGCCTCAAAGTAAGCCTTTTAGTTACTTTTTCTCTGTACTGTTTATAAATGTTTCATCTTGATATCATAACCTTAAAAACAAATCCGTTTGATAGTAAATAAATTGATGATGGCCAGAAATGTTTCATATTAATTTAAAATGTTTCTACATGATAGACTGAAAATGTACGGTGCCCATCCTCTCCAAGCACAAATGCCCCAGAGATATCTAAATTTAATCCCCGCCCACTCCCGACCCTAGCTGGAGCTTATGAATTCAGCGACGTCAGAACTTTGATTCATGAATGGGTCACAACCATCTCAGGTAGGGCAGAACAGGAAGACTGTGTACCATATGAGGCTTGAGAGGGAGCCTATTTGTTTTCCTACACATACACTGTATACATAGTTTAACTGTGTGGTGCTGAATCCCCTCAGAACCGATGGAGGAGGACATTCTGCAGGTGGTGAAGTACTGCACAGAACTTGTGGAAGATAAAGACCTGGAGAAACTCTACCTTGTTATCAAATACATGAAGAGGTATTATTCTGACTTTTATAAATGTTTCTCCCAACTGTCCCTGCAGGCAAGCTGTTCATAATTTTTGTCCTTTTGGAATGGGTTTATTATGTACATCTTTTATGTTTAAAAACAGGAATGGCAAGGCTAACCCCTAAAACAGGACAACCCTTTTCTTTGGCCCTATATTTCAATGGCCCTATGTTAATTTCAGTTGATAGCCTGACATCAGCTGGCTTTAGACATCCTTAGATATAATTGGAGTATTAATTTTACCACTTGTCATTTCTCCTTGCCTGGAGAACATCTTAAATAAAGTGGCACATCTTACCCTGCTCAGAATTCACACGCCATGACAAGTTGAGAATTTCAGATTTGAAAGCACTTCTCTCTTTAATTATTTTTACTATTCCAGACTTATGCAGCAGTCGACAGAGTCAGTGTGGAGCATGGCCTTTGACTTCATCCTTGACAACGTGCAGGTGGTGGTACAGCAAACCTATGGTAGCACTTTGAAGATCACGTAGGATGACCGTCCTAACCTCAGTCACTGTGACATCAGCCCAGTCCTGCCACCTTATATTGACGTATGAAAGAGAGAACAAAACTGCTTGAACCTGTCAATCATTGTAGCATCGTTGCCCGTAAAATCACTAATTCCAGCCTCACAGAGAACACAGGAGACATCTGAGGACTAAATGATCAAACCAATGATGTGTCTGTATGATTGAAACAGATGAGCGTTCCAGCTTCATTGAAAAGCAACTGAACACTGAATTTTTCTCTCATGATGTCAACATTCTAGACTAATGTCTAGAGGGAATTTTTTTGAATGTTTTAAACGCACTGACTTTCCTATACCAGGATTTTGAAAGATATTTGTCAAAGCAAGTGTTTGCTTTCTGTTTGCTATTTGTTTCCTTGTCTTTTCAACATTTCTTCCTCTTGTACTCCAGAACTTGTTTTATCTTGAAAATCTGGCCTCAGATTTATTTAACAGACTTTGCAGCAAAGCAGAACGGAGTGGCATGTTATTTGCCTTTTGTAGATCAGTATAAAAAATTGAAAGTACAATTAGGGAAAGCGTCGTCTTTAAAGTCTTCTGTCAGATTTTTAGCATGTGGATACTAACAAATATGTGAAAGCTAACATTTATGTTTTCCTAGATTTAAAAAAAACAATCCTCCTATTGATTGTTTTCTTGATGTATGTTTGTTAGTGTGTATGAAAGAGCTGAAAGAAAGATTAATATTTATGAAGAAAAGATTAAAACATTGGCCAGGTTAGTTTTACTAAATAGGGTTTCAACTCCTGTCATGCCTCTGTTTTACATTATAAATATGCGGATAAGGTGCTAGAAGAAATTAAGACCATCGTGGATATAGATCAAGGTGGGCAATTTAGTAACAAATCATCTGGATTTACATATAAACAGAATGTACTTCTCTATTACTTTGAGTTTGTAGTCAAAGATCTGTTATCTCACATTTTATTATGACAATACAGAGAGAAAGGCCTGGAAATCCACAAATGGTCAAAAGTCTGTCATGACAGAATGACCTGTGCCTAAAGACCTGAAGCTGTGACATCATTTGTATGTTTTCTAAATTTTCAAATAAATTTGGATAAGTATTGTATTGGCTCATTTGTTTTATCTTTCAATGACACTATATTCTATAAGCACGAAATCTAAAACTTATCAAACAAGTTGAATAAGGAAAGTGAAAAGATGACAATTTGTCTGATGAGAAATGTGCAATTGCACAGTAGGTCACGACATTCTGATTATAGCCTGTACACTAAAAAAATAATAAAAATACAGTTACTAAACTGTAAAAAAAAAACTTTGCTGCCTTAAATTTTTAAGTTTAATCAACTTTCAAATTCAATTTCAAAATAAAATTTTAAATCCGGGCTGGAAAATAGCTTAAACAATTTTCAACCATTTCTTAAAAGTTAAAGGAACTCAAGACAAGTCAAGATTAAGAGTAAGTTGAAATGACGTGCCAAATTGATTAAACTTAATTTCAGGCAGCAAAGTTTTTTTCACAGTGTTTTAACTATTTTTAACATGCAGTTTGTACATTTTGTGTCACTTTTGTACAGTACAGCCTTTAATGACAGAAAAAGCTTTTATTATTATTATTTTGTGTTCTGAAAATGGGTCAAAATGTGGGCTTGTAGAAATAACGATTGCATGACGTAATCAATATACGCCCGTTTGTGCAGCCTACGTCATCGTGCCGCCTTCTCGAAATCTCTAGTGTCGGTAGGTGCGATTCTCTAACCTACATTTTAACTCAAATCACGGGTTTGTCAAACTATCTGTCTGTTAAATGCTTTACTGTGTGTCGTTTTATAGTTTACAAGAAGCTGCCGTTGAGTATCGGTCTTTGTTGCTGATCAAAACTGCCGTTGTCACGCTGTACAGAAGCTAGCTAGCTCTAGCATAATTTGACATAAACCTCCAAATCTAACATTAAAATCAGATTGTCTATATTTTCTGGAGCGTGTCGTAATTTGAAGCAACATTTGTTGGTAAGACACTGAAGTACAAGCAAAAGAAAGTGAGTCCAGTTGACATGCTTGTCTGTACGCGGTTTTTGTACTAGCGTCTCTATTGTTGTCACTTGCATTCTGGCTTTAAAATCCAGATAATGAATGATTGTAGTGTTTCGCTCCTTTAACAGGTTATTAGTATTATTTAACACGTTACATTTAATGCAGTGTTGTTGTAATTATAATGAAATTGTATTTAACAGTGTCTGTTTTGACCAAAATCTCTTATAATTCATTAAATGTGTAACAGGAAATCGGGGTGTGAGAAGAAATGGCCAGTCAGTCAATGGAGGTTGTTGCAAAGGCTCTAGAGCAGCAGGTGCTGCAGTCAGCACGGATGGTGGAGGAGCAGCTGGATGCTGAACTGAACAAGTTGGAACGTATGGATGAAGATGAGCTGGAGCAGCTAAAGGAGAGAAGACTTGAAGCTCTTAGAAAAGCCCAGAAACAGAAGCAAGTGGGTATTATAAGATTTAAGACAGGTTTAAGTGCTATACGTGTAGGTCCAACATATTGACATCTTTGAACAGCTTGGAATGTTGAACAGCTTGGTGCAATATTAAAAATGATTATTGTGAGCATATCACGTAACTATTACAGTGTATTGTAGTAGGTCATATTTCTTGAAAGTACAGTTCAGACTTTATAGTCTGTGGTGTGTCTGTCCTCAGGAGTGGCTATCTAAAGGACACGGTGAATACCGAGAGATTCCAAGTGAGAAAGATTTCTTTGCAGAGGTGAAAGAAAGTAAAAATGTGATCTGCCATTTCTACAGAGACTCTACTTTCAGGTGATTAACTTATTTTTTTTACTTTGTTCTCTGTTACAAGCATAATTCACCCCCAAAAACTAAGCTGCATTTTATTAACATTTGTAAATTTTGTTTTTCTAAAGATGCAAAATTTTAGACAAGCACTTGGCTGTTTTGGCTAAGAAACATGTGGAAACAAAGTTCATCAAGCTAAATGTTGAGAAGGCTCCATTCCTGAGCGAGAGGCTGAGGATTAAAGTGCTTCCGACACTGGCTTTGGTGAAGGATGGGAAGACGAAGGATTATGTTGTGGGCTTTACTGATCTGGGAAACACAGATGAGTTCCCTACTGAAATGCTTGAGTGGAGACTGGGATGTTCAGATATCATTAACTACAGGTAGAATATAACATGGAAAATAATTTGAATGGAGGATAAATTATGTCATGTCTTTTCTTATGGGTGACTACTAGTGTAAATAGTTTTCATGCAGGTCAAATCTTGTTTACAGTATGTTTTCTAACAAATTTATTTACTTTCTAGTGGGAATCTTTTGGAGCCACCAGCAATTGGGAAGAAGCCAGGGTCAAAGTTCACCAAGGTGGAGAAGAAGACCATCAGAGGCAAAGGTTACGACTCAGACTCTGAATCTGATGACGATTAGAGAAACCAGACATCAAGCTCCATTTTCTCAGGGCTTTCCTACAAGTCTTGTAAAACCATGTTGTCTCGTTTTCTTGCTGTGTATTTAGTTTTTTGTATTATTTACCTACTTTCTGTTTTAAGATGACTAAATACAATCACCTTCAAGTGTATTAATTTATGCATCTTCATATCCATAGTATCAGTTCAAGTTATAGAAGTTAGACCTTTTTTGGAACAAAATTCTGGTTATGGGTTTTTCCTCTTTAGCTTTGATTTATTAACTAATTGTGAATTTCTGCAAGAAAGTCCTGGAAGCTCATGTTTTACACAGTGGTGCAAATACAGATGATTTTTTTTTTTGCCTCTGATGGACTGAGGCTCAGTTTCGTGAGCATCAAACAAGTGCCAAGAACGTGAGCTTCTGCATTCCAATAAGAATGGCCGCCTCTTTCTCCCATTGATGTGAAAGGAAATGCAGGCCTACTTTTCTTTTGTAGCAGTACATGACTTATTAAAAAAATACTTAAAATGTGTGAAGTCCTCTCTTCTGTTCACAGCAGTGACAAATGTTGAATGTTTTCTGTGTAATTCTGAACATATTAATGTAACTTTTTGTAAGATGAAAGTTTAGTTAATTGAAATCTTTATTGAACAAATAGCAGAGACAGACAACAATTACAACAACAGTAGGCCAAAAGGTCTACGACTCAATAGCTTTCTGGTCCAGTGGCTTGAGGAGACGTTTTACTACAAGCTCCCCTCTGCTGTTCAGATATGTGCTGGCCAAATCCTCCTCAGCGGGTAGTCCGTAAGGCATCTTAAGAGGCTGGATCCTGCACATAGGGATATAATTTCAACAGCTAGTTGTGTATGATCACAATTTAAAACTGATGAAATACAAATGTACGACTTACTTAACAAGATGCTTAATCATTTTCAGTTGATTGTTAACTGAGGGGATGTTCTTGTGGACACGGGGTTCATGTGACTGTTGATCATAAACAAGATTAATGAAATACATAATGCTGGTTTCGTATGACACTAAATCAACACCAAAAACAAAATCCACATCCCACCTTCAACAGTCCCAAACTCTTCACAACCTTCTTTTCCCAATAGGGTCTCCTCATCGTGCTTTTAACTCGTGTCACTATATGCAATTTATGCGGATGTTCTGGATCTCCACCATATTTTTCATGCTCTTTAGCTCGCTCTTCAAACACCTAAAATGCAAGAAGACGGTGTATGGACTCCGATCTGAATCGTTTAAAAGTGCACATCCACAATTACACGATCACATACCTGTGGAGGGATGCGGCTCCTGGTAAATTTAGTGCGACATGCTCCATACAATGGGCATGATGTTGCTTGTGTCAGAGTCTGCGAAGACAGATTAAAAGTTATTAAATAGGCACAATCACAAAATTATTCATAATGGTTTATACGCTCTTATTGATGGTTAAAATGTTAAAAATGGTACCTTTATGACAGTGGAGGTAGATGTTTTAAGGGCTCGATATAGTCCTGCCATGACCACACTGATATTCAGCGCTACCTCAGAAGGTTATTAGCTAGCAAGCTAGCCTGTGTCACTGGCTTGAGTGAAATAAGCGCACTACAACACCCACTAGGTAAGGTATTTAGTGACCACATGTATCAAAACATGTAATATTGTTTACTTAGGCTGCCATGTTGTCGATACGTTTTCATTGAACCCGCGATAATAACTACTAGCGACAGCGCATACGGCAATGAAGACACCGGAAACGGAAACGGAAACAGCTCTCTTAAGAAACGCGTTTCAAAATAAAAGCACGATCTTCTCCACCGCTGCTGCTAGAGGCGCTGTAACATTTCTTCACCAACATTTCTGCAATAAGTTCTTCACCTTTGGACTTCACCACGATTTTCTGTGCTGTCGCAACAGTCGTGTAATTTAAAGGCATGGCAAAGCGTGTCGCTGTGGTGTTGGCAGGCTGTGGGGTGTTTGATGGCAGTGAAATTCACGAAGCGTCTGCAGTTCTGGTTCATTTGAGCCGCCAGCAAGCTGCTGTAAGTTAACAAATGTGAACTTCTGACTGTACGTTCATAACCTCCAAGGCCTTCACCTCACAGAGTGCAATAGTATAGACATGCAAAATAGACAATTTACATTTAATATACTTTAAAAAAAACCCAAAAGAACAAAAACTCCATATAGAGTACATAGCTGGTGAGGCTTTTATCATACCTCTGATATAAATCTACTGTTGCATAATGATATTCAGTCTCTCTTTTTATATTTCTTTGTATTTATATATTTTATAAAAATGTAAATTTTACAGTACAGTCTCTCGTGTATTTACAACGCTTTGTTTGCTTTTATCAAGTTAGTTTCAGTCTACTTTGTAAAATAGTGTTTTATACTAACTGAACCAACCTTCCTACAGGTCAAGATATTTGCACCCAACATTGATCAGATGCATGTTGTAGATCATTTGAAAGGTTCTCCAACAGAAGAAAAGAGAAATGTGCTTGTGGAGAGTGCCAGACTGGCCCGAGGTGATATCCAAGACCTCTCCCAGCTCAGCGTGAACGATCTGGATGCCATCATCTTCCCTGGTATGCACCCCTCCCTATTTATGGGTATTTTGGAAGAATGGCTATGCAGTTAGTATACTACCATTTCATTTAGTGAATATAACCAGAACCAGAATAATAAAGCACAAATATTACATTTTGAATAATATTTTGCCAGGTGGCTTTGGAGCAGCTAAGAATCTGTGTAGTTGGGCTGTCCAGGGAAAAGACTGCTCTGTCAATGAGCAGGTTAAAACAGTGCTGCAGGCCTTCCATGCTGAGAAGAAGCCCATTGGCCTGTGCTGTATCTCACCTGTGCTGGCAGCAAAGGTTTTCCCTGGTTGTGAAGTGACTGTTGGCCATGACAAAGATGCAAAGTAAAACATTTTTTGTTTTTGAAAACAGTTGAATTTGTAATGCTGTAATGTGGAATATAAAGTTAAAATGCAGCATACAGAACAAACTTCTAAAAGTATAAAGAACTAAATCTTTAGAAATGGGGAGAAATGCAGTAGATACTCAGTACAGTTTTTTTGTAATAGTTATGCTCTATTTGCACAAAATTAAATAGCATTAATTGCCTTTGTACAGCTAAATTTTCACACAAAAAAGGCAGAGATAATTAGCAATGTGTAAATCACGTTTAAATTGTCTTGTTTTTGCTCTATTGTTGGCCATAATTTTGCTGTTGATATAAAAAGATGATACTAAGGCTCCTGCATCTTTGGTTTTCAGATATCCAGATGTTCCAGACACTGCAGAAGCGATTACCCAGCTTGGTTGCAAGCACATCTGCAAGCATGTCAACGAGGCCCATGTTGATGAGAAAAATAAGATCGTCACCACCTGTGCATTCATGTGTAAGGCTCCTCTACATGAAATATTTGACGGAATTGGAGTTATGGTGCAGGAAGTGCTAAAACTTGCCTGAATGATGTGTTCAGATAAATCATCAATCAGTCTAAATATATATTCATATTTAAGCATCTGAATAAACTTGGAAGTGGCAACAAATATTTGCATTCTGTTTACTTCTCAAATCATTTATGATGTATCTGAACATATTAATTGCCGTATGTTTCAGCCACTGTCCAGTTTTTAACTCTGAAGGTCAGGCAGGAGCAGAGCTGATGCATGATGTTTTAAACTGTCCTCATTTTGAAGTAATACACACCATTGTGTAAATAAATGAATAGGCTCACTTGAAACACGGAAAACAAATTAGTAAAAATACTAAATAGAAAAATGAAGAGATAAAGGATAAAAGCTGTGTTGTGTGTAATTCCCTGTCTTTCCCTATTTTTACTTTCAATTTCGTAAGTCAACAGAATTTTCTCTTCATCAGGGGCAAAATCTACATCTGATGAAATAGCACTATTATGAAATGCTCTGTATTTAAAAAAAGTAACTAGTCAAGATATGAGTGAAATGAATTTTTTTGTCTAAAATTAACACTTGCTAAATGTGGTCTTTAGTACTGAGTTTAAACACTGTATGTGTAAAAAATATTTTAGTTCTGGGTTTGCAACAATTTAAAACAACATTTATGCCTGTGTGTCTTGCAAAAACACAAAATTTCACTTCATCTGATATTCTTTGGTTTGTTATATTTATTTATTACATATCATTGTTATACATACACACATACATATAACACATACATATGATTTAAAACATACATATCAAAACAAAGGTCTGTCAAGCATTACAATTCAAAATGAAATTGAGTAGCGGCACTTATCTCTGTGCATCATGTGGTACTTATTGAAGTGCATATATGACCAAAGCATTGAGCAATCTTGGCTGCTGTCCAGATTGTCTACAGTATAAATAATGCCCTCTACAACATCACGGGTTAATACAGTCGACGCATTAGCCCTGAACTTCTTCACCACATCCTCATGACTGAGTGGTTTCCTCCAGTGGCCATAAAAAGTGTCACAGCGTGCGGTGAACATTTCCCCCTGTGTCGTCTCCACAGATATTTCACAATACATCTTTTCAAAACTTGAGTAATTGTCTTGTGGGTTTTCCAAGTTTACTTTAAGAAGCATCTCCTGAAGGGCCCTCCTGCTCATCTGGCGTTTGCTGAAGGATTCAACATTGACTTCACCGTCCAGTAGAGCAGAACAGCAGTTGAACTGGTAAGAGTGCCTGGCCTGGTGCTCAGTAACAGGAAGAGGACAGTCTATATATCTGGATAAAGGCACTTTCAGTGTGATTTTTTTAATCTGACTGATATCAGCATTTGGGTGTCTGTCCAGGAATTTTGCCCTTGCTTCTATTGCTGCATCTGCCACCCAGTGCATTCCGAGATGAGCTGGGAAGCGCTTCTGTGCGATGTTCTGATCTTCTAACACCCACCTGAAATCAGAAGTAGGTGTGATCTCGGCCATTTGGCGAGGGACATAATCTGGATAGAAGGCCCCAAAGCCTGACTCCAGATCCAGAATTTGTGTATTGCCCTCAAGGCCGAGGAGAGCGAGTTCTGAGGCTTCCAGTCCCCCCCGGGCAGCATTGCCCATGTGGAGAGGCTTGGTTTGGGTAGCAGCATTTGCCATGGGGGCACCAGCGGATGAACAGGCTATTGCTAGAGCTGCTACACTCTGGGATTGAGATAAACCCAAGAGTTTAGCTGTAGCAGCTGCACTGCCCATAACCCCAACAACTGCAGGTGGATGAAATCTGAGGGACACATCAGAATTAAAAAAATGTAATGGAAAAATCAAACCTTAAAGCTAAAATAAGATAACCAACTAGTAAACATATATAGCTTTTCTATTCTGTCTTAACATGTACACAGGCATAGACTCTTAAGAATATTTTATTTCAACATTTTATTATGCATTTAGTTAAAACGTTCAGTTACTCACTTAGTTACAGTATGCGTAAATATTCTTACCTCTTAGGAATGTTGTGTGCCTCTTTGGAAAACCTCAGGAGCCTTCCCTGAACCTCTATCCCTACACTGAAAGCAAGCAACAGCTCCAGGCCAGAAGGTTTCACAGGCAATGTTTCAGCCAGTGCCAGGACAGCAGGTAAAACAGCACCAGAGGGGTGAGTGGCTGGATGCCAGGTATCATCAAAGTCCATAGAATGTACCTACAATATAAACCCATATCATAGGATCCCATTATCACCCACCCTGTGAGCCTCAGATAATAATACATGCTTTAGCAAGGCCCTCTTTAGTAACCAAGAAATTGTTAAATGATTTAGTGTATTCCAAATTAACAAACTAAGTGACTAACGTTTTTTATTAAAAAAAGGTTTTACTGTTTAATCACATTTTCTCTGCACACTATCACACCAAAACTACACATATTTTCTATAGTCATTGATATAGGTTTAGTGCACTAAGACAGTATGTCAAAGGGACACTGTAAGACTATAATTGTACTGTAGTTGCACTGCTTGTTCTGTAGCTGAACTGTTTATTCAATAACGTGTCCAGGAATGATATTTGAACATCTTTGATATCTGAGTATATAAATTACCTACCGCAACTCCATTTACAAAGGCGGCATACTGAGGTGGAACAGATGATCCTGGTCTTGCCCAAACTTTGCTGTTTTTCAGAGCTTGCTGTCTCTAGTGTATAAATCATTAAACAAATATATTTAGTATAAGAGTCAACCATAAATGAAAGGCAATTAAATGAATCCTATCTGCACCTATAGTCTGGACTGATACACAGATTTAATAAAGCAGCAGCATAACAGAGCCCTTACCTGGCTGTGCTGAAGAACTGTGTTAAAGACTGGGCTACTGGTTCCAAGTAATCCCACACCCAGTGTGTCCAGTATCATTCTCTTACTCCTCCTAATGACTTCATCCGTCAGGTGAGCTGTGCTCAAACAGGAGACGGCAGCCCCGAAACTTTCAGTAACACCCTGAAACAAACAGAAAAAAGGGTTAACGGTTTTATTGTCCATTAATATGAATACATTCTGGGTTACACAATATGTATTGTAGAAAAAAAAAAAAATTAAAAGTGTAGATGAATTATCAGAATTTTACCCTCTGCCTTAAATAAGCTGACTGTTATGAATTCAGTACCTTTTTGATCATTGCGTGAGGTCTGGATCCTTCTATGACTTTAGGGTGTTAACAATCTCCTTATATACTACTAAGGTGTCAAAACGAAAACTGGCATTCTAACTTTCCGTTCTTACTTAACCACAACAGCAAAAAGTGTACGGTTTCACAATTTACGAATTTGTTTTTAAATCACAGTTCAGACAAAAACATAACAGTCACTGTCATGTGCATACATTGTGTAATCATATCTTTATAATTTATAATAAATAATATCAATAAAAACCATATTGATGAACCACTAAGCGGAATATTAGCAGGGACATTTCCCTTTAATTATCACACTGGTCAGCCTTTTAAAAGTAGTAATTAAAAAATATAAATAAATAAAGTAATAATAAAACAACATACATAATACTGAATGTTTGCTTGTAAACTCCATAACATTATGTAAACATTGTGGATTTTTTTATAGATGTTTTATATAAAATAAATGCAATAATAATTTCCGTACACTAGAAAATAGAAATCTTTTTATAGGATGATTTTAAAATCTAATCATCGGGATACTTTAATTTAATCAGCTTGAGGATGCATTATATATATCTTCAAAGTTTGTGAAAACTGGAATTTCTTTCTGTCTGTCAGTGGTTCCTCAATGTCTTAGAAATTCCAGGAAGTTGGGGTTAGAGGGTTTAAGTTCACACCGTCACGTTGTTATGTGAAAGCGACAGAAATGTATCACACCGTTTCATGAATTTCCTGAAGAATTATTATGAATTATTAAATTGTTCAACACAACAGGAAAGTCTTCAGTCAAATTTTGATTCCAATTTTTGTATTTATAGTGCTTTACTGAAGCATGAAATTCAGCTTTCATTATACAATAAATTTTTTCTTGTTTAATAAACTGCAGAGACCATAATGTGAATCCATTATTTGAACAGAAATCATTGGTCTAATACACAAATGGATGTTGTTAAATCCCTTTTGTTCTAGAGTTTGTTCTAGAGATCAACATGTCAGTATGTTTAACTCACATTACACAGTTTATCATGCACAATGCCCCTTGCTGTTATTGCACCACCTGGCGTAACCTGTTGATTTAAATTCATATTGGACATATTGGATCTGATTAGTTGTTAGTCACTGCATTATTTTTATTACAGAGGCAACCTTAAGATCCGTGACTGACCATGTGGAAACACAAAAGAGGACCTGATTATACATCTACTTGTGATTATATCAGGCCCATTAACATTTTCATTGACATTAAACAGTGTGTGTGGGAACATCTGCACCACTAGATGTCGCCATTCTCTCCTTTTGTATATATATATATATATATATATATATATATAGTGCATTATATATATATATATATATGCATATATATATGCATATATATATATATATGCATAATATATATATTATGCATTCTATGTATGTTCTTAGTTAAACTGTTGCCATGAGATCAAAGCTGTTCACTGTCAAGAATGAATGTAGCTTCAGACCGGCGCTGATAACTAACAGCAGCTCCCCACCAGCCGGTCCCGTTATGTCAATAAAGTGTTAACATTTTGCACCCGTGGCCGCACAATCAAGCATCTCCTCTCCCCTCCCACCACCTATTTAAACACGCATCTGATCTTTTCTTCGGTCTTTGGAAAAGCTTTAGCACACAGCACAACCGACCGACATCCCCGTGTGAAGAGCCGCGATGGCCATGGCAGATCCAGACTGTGGACTGTTGAACGGTGCGGATGCCGCGTCTCCGTTTTCCGAGATTATTGAGCTCAATGTTGGAGGACAAGTGTATGTAACGCGGCTCTCGACTTTAATATCCGTGCCAGAGTCTCTCCTCTGGATCATGTTTAGTAAGAAAACACCAAAACAACTGGCACGGGACAGCAAGGGCCGCTACTTTTTGGACCGGGACGGTTTTCTTTTTCGCTATATATTGGACTACCTGCGGGATCTGCACCTGGTTTTGCCCGACTATTTCCCAGAAAAGAGCAGACTGCAGAGGGAGGCAGAGTTTTTCCAGCTGCGGGACCTGTGCAAGCTCCTGACTCCCCAAATGAGCAAAGACAACTCCATCACCGACGACATCTGCCAAAGCGACTCGGAGGAGCAGTCGCTGCAGAGCGCGAGCGTCACCCCGTCGCTCGGACCCGACTCCTCGCGCGCGCTGTGCGTCGCCGCTCATTCTCCGTCCCTGGAGTCGAAGAAGTCGGGCTACATCACGGTCGGTTACCGGGGTTCATACACAATCGGAAGAGACATACAGACGGACGCCAAGTTCAGGCGAGTTGCGAGGATCACGGTGTGCGGGAAAACTTCTCTCGCCAAGGAGGTGTTTGGAGACACTCTGAACGAGAGCAGAGACCCGGATCGACCCCCGGAGAGGTACACGTCCCGGTATTACCTGAAATATAATTTCCTCGAGCAAGCGTTTGACAAACTGGCCGAGTTTGGCTTCCATATGGTGGCGTGCAACTCAACCGGCACCTGCGCCTACTCCAGCAATGATCCAAACGAGGACAAAATCTGGACGAGCTACACGGAGTATGTTTTCTGCCGAGAATGATCCCATGCTCGGTGTGTGCTGATGTAATGATCTGAGTAAAGTTTCATCCACTCTTGATCAAATGCACGCCTGACAATTTACTAGTTTGCGTCACAGTTTGGGCTGTTTCATCTCAGCCTCTGATAGTACGTTCATAAACAGGAATAGATGCAGAATGAATTGCTCTCGTTATGCATTCCTTCAGAACGTCATTTTTGTAAATAGCATCATTTTGTTATGAGGATCTGAGGGCTTATTTCTGAAAAGTGTGCAGAGGTGTTTTATATTCATTCATGAGGCTTGTACATAATGCAGGAAATCAGGACATCATGCTTTATTTCAAATGGAACATTTATAAGTAATATTTTGATGAATGTTCATAATGTTGTTTTGTTTTCTGGGCCATACGTTTAACAGACAATTGCGTTATATAACTATATCATTTAGGAAAAAGTCTTTGTTTTCTGTGTCAGAATTTTAGATCTCGGTAACATTTTTACTAAGTAATGTCATTTATGTTTTTAAATCAGGCTTATTGTATTGTATTCAGTTTTGCACACATTTCTTTTATATATGATTGGGGAGTGAGAGTTATTCGTTTGTTATTTTCTTAAATTGTATTTACAGTTTCTATGTCCATATTCTTGTAGTATACAAAGTGCAAAGTGCTTTTAATCTAGCCGCAAGCATAATCTATCTGTGGTCTGTTTAAAGAGTTATTATTCAATAAATTATAATCTGTCATAATCGTTCAGCCTCACAATTTTAAATTATTGTTTTTGCAAATCATTTTAGTTCTGTTTAAAGTGTCTTCAGCTCCAAAGCTTCACAACATGTAAAACCATCTGCTAAACAGCCCAAATGTACTCTTATGTATGTGTAAAGTGCACTGTATATTTATATTTTTAATAGGTAGCTTAACATAAATGTAGATAGGAGGAAGAGTCACAGCAATTTATGTAAAAAATGTATTAAAAGCCACACCAAACAATAATAAGCATTTTTAGCATCACTTTTATCTGAATGTGATTCAAGGGGAAAATGAATCACAAAGGGATGAAATACAATTGGGATTAACAAACTGACCCTCCAGTTTGCTTTTTGGATGGATTGGGTATTATTAACTTCACAAAAGGATTGGGGGTTAGCCAGATTATTTCAGTGGCCAGATCGTGGATCACTGCCAGTCCTAATGAATACAGTAATTGTACTATTATACAATAGTCTTCTGTCCATTTTTTGTGACACAAATTCAGTTTATTATGCTCAAGTACAGATGGCACAGCTGTGCACAAATATAGGTGGTAATATCATTTCAAGTGTAAATAATGAAAAGATCCAGCTGTAAGGTTATAGGTCATAGGACAGATGTCTCTAAGGGCACGCACTGAGGAAGCTCAATTCCAAGAAAGAGTTTGCATTATAGAAATATGCAAAAAATCCTGATCATTATAAATAGAAATGTTGTAAGTGTGAGTAGTGGATTGTAGATATACATACATGATTGCTACATACAACACTTAATAACTTGGGCCTAAATTGTTTTTCCATATTTATTACTGTAGATTTTAACAAAACTCCCTAAATACATTCTGTACATTTGAAAAATGCAAAGAAAAACACAAATGTTAAGTTTTCTGTTTAAACTAATCTGTCGAGGTTTAGCGTGAGACTGGCCAATTTAGTGGACAATTCTGTGCTGAGGACAATGTTTTCAAGACAAGAGGAACATTACCTTTTTCAAGGGGGGATCAGGGGGATCAAAGTTACAGAAACCCCTGAAAGTTACCTTTCAGTTACCTTTTGAAAATTACCTCTGGAGATGCTTCAAATGGGAATAAACTGATAAGCTTGGCTATACAGAAAGAGAGCAGATGTTGTTATTACACATAAGTTAAGGCCATGCTTTACCAGATGATTTTGACGATTTCTGAGTGTTTTAAAAGGTAAATGCAGAAGTAAACTTCTTTGTTTATTCTTATTGTTTTCCAGGAAATCATTTTTATGACAATCAGATCAAAGCATTGCATAACAAAGCCACAACACTGACTTGATTATTCAAATTAAAATATTTGCCAAAAATAGCTCCCCGAGTACTCTGCTCAGCTGGGAAATTTATTAATGGTATGTGCACTCATTACACGGCTCAGCTCGTTCTCTTAGAGAATGTTAAGTGAAGTGCAGATTTCATGCACATATTTGACAGGTACAAGCATAGTTTGCACACTCTCCAAAATGTATAATTATAATTTTAATGCATTAGATTCTGTTTAACCCTCAAGGGTGTAAAGCTTAATTTAAGCATTAAATTTAAACTTTAACAATATGTTGTGCCATATAAGTTTCACATTTTGTACACCCACCAAACGTCGATCTAAGAAATAAATATAAATTGTATACAAATCTTTTACCCAATTGACAGATGTGCATTTACCAAAGAGGTGGGAAGTAGAGTCTAATGAGGTTAGCATTTGTCACTCGTCGTTTTTTTAATTTAACAGGAAACGCGGAATTCCCTGAGGTAGTGCTAATAGCCTGCCTATGAGGCATTTATATTTTACATGTGGAAATGCACTGGCGTCATAAGTTAAATATAATACAACTTAAACATAGTTAAGGTAAATCTATATTACCCAACAAGAATGAGATGCAAACAGGAAACATAATGGCTCGGTTCATTGCCTTGAACATTTGGCTTCCACATTATGTACTGTAGCATAAAACCTGGTCCTTTGTTTGACAGACAGATGTTTGTGCTGAAAGCGAGTTGTAAGTTGAGTTGTAAAATCAACCAATTTGTTATTTCAAAATTTTGTTGCAACCTTGTTCAACAAGGTTCAACAAACAAAATTTAAAATGACATGAGTAGAAAAACATTGCTTAGCCTTCACTTTAATTACAATAAACACAAGAAAACTGTTTGGTTCTGTCTTAGTGAATACTGATTATTGTCACATATGAACTTTAAACCCAGCCCTTTATATTGTTCCAAAACACATTTAAACAGACATGGAAATGGACGTTTCTTATGAAACTAACATCACAATGATGCAATTTACAATATGAGGCTAGGGCATGATGTTTTATTGTTTTTAAGGAACACCTTAAAATTCTAACACAATCCAACCAATAGTAAAAGAGAAAATTGTGATGAGATCATAAATGCCTTAATGGACATAATGTGATTTACTGCTTGTAGAACAGATGTTGGCTTTAAACTCACCCTTGCTTTCTGTTATTTAAATCAGGGCCTGTAGTTGTCAAGGCTGGTGCTCATTACATCCTAAAACATTACCAAGAGACAAGGCCAGGCACACATCACATGCAGCTGTATTCTTATCTAACCAAATGTTCATTCACTATTAGTGACAAACTAATATGAACTTTACAAGACAGTTTACAAGGGTCACATAAATTAACATAAACATAAATTATCTTAAATGAATAACCAATGCAATACAAAATGATGTATTGTAACAGATGTGCCTTACTTGGACTGTTTAAATGTGAGCTGGTCAACTGAAATCTGCATAAATGAATGCTTTTGCAATTCAGCAATGGCGAAATGCATCCGTTGAATGAAGTTTTTTAATTTAATCCAAGATCAAAAGAACATACCTAAATAACTTAAGAAACATAAAAATTGAGAATCATATGACTATTATTACAACATAACATTAGGGCATATCGATAGCTTATGTTTCAGAGCACCAAAAAAAAGTTGAAGAAAATACAGTGTCTATTGTCAAGAGCGGTGATATTAAAAAACATTAAAATCAGAATCTTTTAGTGGATTGCCGAGGACTTTGAATGCAACAGCTGTAGTCTCTTTTTCTATGCCTATGGTGTCTTCAAAAGGTGGGCTTCAGGACTGGGCAGACCTTAGTCTTAAACATCTGACAATAAACACCACATAGAGATGTTATGCAAAACACTTGGTTAATGACTGTTTGGCCTAATACATAGGCAATTGGAATCTTTTGGCCCCAAACCCCGTCTAATCCTATGAATAAATTACGGAAGAAACAGGTGACAGATATGCAGGTTTGCAGAAGGAACATCACTCATTGACTCTGTGTGTTCGATCTAAAAGGTTAACTGCTTATTTCTCTAATTTCTTTGCATTGAGAGAGTGTGAACAGTGAACATCCACTAAGGCAACATGACCTAAAGCTAAGACAACATCTCACATCTGTTCATTATTATTCCATTGCAGATGGCTTCTTCTACCGCCTCACGTTAGTAACAGGGCACTGCTTCAGTATTAGCAGAGTAAGGAAGATATTTTTCATATGTTCAGCTGTTGACGCCAGCACAGTCTGTCTCTGGAGCGTGAAATACTCCACAGCAGTGACCTGGACTGTGATTTCCTGGTTGGCTGCTTTTAGAAGTAAAACTCAACTCAAATGACCCTTTAATTGCATCAAATGATATGGTAAAACAGCTATCGAGCTGCAGGTTTTAGTAGCTACATTTCTTTATAACACAGATTAAATTCTAAACAAATGATAACGTGATAATACTATGTCAGGGACTGCAGCAGGTATTCAAAACACTCTTTACAGCTTAAGTGGAAGAAGCTAAAACTCATAAATGTTCTAAAAAAAGACATCCTATTGAAAAGACAAACTGAATAGCCCTGAAGTCCTAAGGCTACAATTACATATATATTGGATTAGCTGAGGCAGTTATATGGATACCTGGTTTGAGATCAAATAAAGGTCTAAATATGAGGAAGCCTCTGTAGTGACTTTTGGCATGGGCACACTTTTAAAATGATTTTAATGCCATTTTAAGATCATCAGGGAAGCAGGTTTGGATTATAAATGTTTCTTTCTGTGTATCATTATTTATATTTTATCAAAACCTAATTAAAATCTCCAGCACTCTTCAGAGCCTCTTGAGTTCCTTGAAACATCAACCTTTGGTGTTAGATGGACCAGTCTGATCAATGCATGGCTTAAAAAACCAATAAGCAACTACGTGGTAAAGGCACAAGTCAAACACAACATCAATAAACCCTGTAACCATTCACCCACAAATTCATTTATCTTCAACAGGCATGTTCACAAGCAGTCAGCTGACTCTTTACAAGCAGGACTGGGTTAATTTCATTACTAACTGCATGCTATGTGTGTCTTAGAAGAGAACATATAAGAATACTGTTCATTTCCAGAACATATCTGTAGGAACCTTTTCCAGAAACGATCCTTCAAAACTATGTGGATATTGTCTTTACCTATGCATTGGATTATTGCACACATTCCATCCTTTCTGAAAACACTCATCATTCCAACGCATTTTAAATGGATGTCTGTGCCCTTCAGAAAATAACTGGGTCCTTGCAAGATTGTCAAGAACAAAGAGCCACTTGTGATGTCACAACAGCAACAGCTCAACAAGCTGTTATCTAGTCCACACAATTAAATATCTTTATCTAAATAGTGTTATAAATATAAATACCTCATATGAAAGACACTTAGACATTGAGGTCTTTGAGCCTCACACATGACACGTGTGTTTGTATGTGTGTTATTATTTGTCGACATTTGTCGACATCATTTGGGTTATTATTTGTCGACATGCGCATGGATTTGCATGTACGTGTATGTGAGTAAATGAATGTGTGTGTGTGTGGGGGGTTTGCAGGGCTGTGAGATGTATAAACTCTGATTGCTGTTATCCATCACCTCAATGGTGCCCATCTCAACAGCTCACTAACAAGTGCTAAAGCTATCATTTGAATGTGCAGCAACAAGGCCTCATTTAAAATTCCTATTCCTTTGCATGTTGATTGATTTTTGCTTCTGTCATCATTTCATCCCAAATGCTCATTTGCCTGGGTGCAGGAATCAGTTGAATTAGGAAAAAGACAATTACAGTTCCTGTTGTGTTGAGAAGTACAATCCTTCTTAAAGTAGAATTATTTGGTAATTCTATTTGTGAGAACATAGTGTTCTGTTGACCTTGTGGTTGCATTTATTATTTATTTAGTAACTGAAGAATTATCGAAGAATGATTACATATCTATAAATTAAACCAATGTTCATACATTTTATTATTAAGCCACTATATCGAGTATAGTTCTGCATCAGAACTATACTCGATATAGTGTGTTTTTTACGTGAGGTTTTATTTTGTATTTGACGTCTGTTTTCATTGCTTTACACAAACTGTAGTCACAGCTGTACTGGGATAATCTTTTAAGACTGGATCCTGGCAAATTATGACAATCTGAAGCCAATCTTATAAGATTTATGCATGAAATATTGTTTGTACTTTGAGAACAGGTGACTCAACTTCTCTTTGAAATGCAAAGCTGGATTCACAATCATTACTGAGTGAGAATTCTGGCTCAATATGACTGGCTAACTGCACAGCGGTCTGTACACCATGCTGTATTTTTAATGATGCCATATAAAAGCTCACTGATACTCATTTACAAATGTAGTAATTAAAATAATATTGTTTGTTTGAGGTCATCGATATGCTGCTGTACAAAATGTTTGATTCAGTTGCTCTGCAGAATGATAACTTTGTGAAAAACAATATTTTGAGCATATTTAGCAATTGATACATCACGTCTGAATGTAAGAAACTATGAATCAGTACACCCAACATGGTGGCATGCCGGCTCCACAGCAATCACCTTGCATCTCATTGATTCTTGTGTCTCGTGACTGTTTTGTGTCGTGAGAACCAGTGAGATTTGGCTTTACTGATGTGTCACCATTTTTTAATTTAATGCTCTGATTTGTTTGTTTACATGCATATGTGATGTTTTGATTGCTTAATAAGCAAGCAATCAAAATTGTTTTCTTTCACAAACATATTTCTTTTCAGAAGACATTTATTAACCCACTGGAGTTGTATGGATTACTTTTACTACTATGGATGGATGCAGTTTTTGGAGCTTAAAAATCTCAGGCACTGTTCACTGCCATTACAAAGGTGGAAAGAGCTAGGACATTATTTACTATATTCAGCTGAAGAGAGAAAGTCATATTCACCTAGAATGGCATGAGGGTGAGTCAATTATGAGCTAAATTTCAATTTTGGGTGTACTGTTCCTTTAAACAGCAACTGAGTTTAGCATCTTTAAGTGGATGATTTCTTCAGTTAGCCACTCCAAAGGAGGTCCCGTTTAATCATTCAACACGCTCACAAGACACACTCTTTCAGGATGGGCCTGCCAAGTGCCTCTTCATCCTTCATCTCATCAGCTTATCTGCCTTAAGCAGCAAGGGGTCTCACCACACTGGGGTCTGTAAATGGCAGCATGAGTGCAGTGTTCCTGGACCAGCACAAGTCTATTGATCTAGTCTGGCCACAAGACCTGGTAGGAGGTAGTATTGTCAATAAGGTGCAACCTGTACAGCTGTGAAATCAGCTGGTAGCCCTTTAATTGAGGATTTCATGCACATGACCTATCCCTCTCACTGGAAATGCATCATGGGAGATTTTTCTATTGATAATGCACAATAACATCTGTCACTCTGTGAAATCAGCCCAGTGAAATCAGGTGAACTGAAAACATCACAGCTCACTTTGCTTTTGCATAAACAAAGTTCCCCAGAAAGTGAAAAATAAAATCTTAATTGCTTTTAACAGCATGATATCAAAGTAAAACAAATGTCACTTGATCTTATGACACCAAACAATGGCAGTGAAATTCATCAAGCGCTGCACAATCAAAAGACACTGCAGCCACAACAGCTGTCTGATTCATCCCTCCAATATCTGCCTGCTTCTAGCTTTCATCATCTCCAAAAGGATCCAACTAAACAAATGCTTTGATTGGCTAAGCCTCGTACATGCAGCCTATCACACGAACGGACCCTCTAAAGATGAAGGGGCTGATGTAGATGCTTTACATGGAAAATTAAGTCTTTTAATGTGGTACGATCATATGATTTTATTAAAGGACATGGTTAGTGAAAAGACTTCAGTGATGCTTAACAGATGCATGAGAGCAGATAAATATACACCCAACCTCTCTGTATGGTTTCAGATTGATAGTTTGACTTGAGCTCTAAATGTAAGATTTAGTTAAGAAACACCATCCAAAAACAGATAAATAATTCCAGGACTTCTATAATAAGACTTATAACCTATAATATTGAACAATACAACAGACCATAGTTATATAGCTTTTATATAGACTATAGTCTATATATATGCACAATTAGAACAGTTAGAGGTAAACAAATACTGACAACATTTAAATAATCCAACCTCTGCTTCATTTTCCCTTCCAGTTATTGAACTGCACTTAAGTGATGGCCAGCCTCAACAGTGTATATGATCAGAATGTGATATCACTTACAAAACAAAAGAAAAGGGTTAATAACCATTTGACTGCCTGGCTCTATGCCTATATGCATCTGTTTTGGAAATGGAGAGCTATTAAGTATTCTTTCAAAACAAACAAGAAGCTAAACTGAAAAAAATGTGAAATCATTATTCCCTCCAGGGGCTGTTCAGACACTGCTCCATTCCCAAAATCTTCCGACAAGAAGAGGACAGCAGTTGTAATCATTTTCTGCAGACCAACATGCTGCTATGCAGCTGTTTTGAATGCCTAATGCCTCAGTAAAACACCAGGAAATATTGTATCATTAAAATATAATTTGTTTTGTGTCTAAAGATTGTAAATTTTACTATTTTGTCATTTTAATTCTGGAATGCTGTATTAAGGCACTATTGTATTTGACTGTTCACAGACTTTCAGATTACAGGTTTTGCAGAATTACTTAAAAGCTAATAGGTAAAATGACAAATACATATTTTATTTATTTATATCTCAATGACAAGTTATTAAAAAGCAAAACAATTAAAAGTGCAAATTTTTTGTGCTGTAATAAAACTCAGTCCCCCAAAGACTGAGTAGGGAAGTTATGGAAAACAAATGTGGAAAACACAATCAATCAGTGATTGGACAGGACAGGAATCTTGGGGAGAAATGAGCACTGTGCCCTTGTGAGGAGAAATCAGATCGATCAGTTAAACAAAAACAAATACAGTGCAAAAAGGACTCAGATGAGGCTCATGTCATTTAACATTGCATATACACACATATATTTGATATAACTGACACTCAGAAACTAAAATGACATTAGGTTTATAGATTAAAGTGAGGAAATATTATCTCATAAAGATACTGATAACAATCACAGTTAATCTCTTATAGGGAACACATTATTTTAGATACGTTCTAAAACATCATTTACTTGCACACTTGTTTCTAGAAGGAGTTTCAGGTGATTAAAAGTAGCTTGACATATTCACAGCAGAGAATAAGGATAAACCACCTGAGGAGGAGGATTTGTGCTGCTCTGTTGCCCATCTTGCCAGCATGCAGCTGCTGCAGTGCTCAAATAAAAGAAAACTATGTAAAATTCATACATTTAAATCCACTGGGCGAATCAGCATTCATAGATTCTGTTTCTAATCAGAGCTATAAGAACATGACTGTGTCCTCAGAAGTTACTTTGTCTTGTCACACTGCAAAAAAATAAGACTGCCTCAAATTGCTTTTTGAATTATGATTATGGGCCATAATTGTTTCTGTAATTCCACAGCGGTGGTTGCAGAACATGGAAAATCTCTGTCTTTAATCCAGTTACAAATAATACCTTGGCACACCTCCATTCTAAGCCCATGCATTTGTTTCTATGACAACAGCTGCGTCACCGACCCCAGAGAACCCTTGATCAACCGAACTGCCATCTTTAGAAGATCTGCGGTCACTACTTATGGCTAGAATAAAAATAAATCTTTGGATGTATATACTTGAATTGAAAATGGTTACCCTATACTAGTATGTCTGAGTCATGGAGGTTGCCAAATCCATTATATTTACACAGCACAGCAGTAGGAAGGTTTGGTGAATCATCAAACTTTGTGACTAATGTAACAAGCTTTGTATTACTTTAATATATACAACTTTGTATAAGTGGAATTACGCTTGGAATTATTTGTATAAGTGGGATCCCTTAAAAAACACTAAACAATAATGTTCCTTCCTCATGAACCACTCATTGTGGCACAGAGATTTGACTCTTCATAGAGATTTGCACTACACAAACATCTAACAAACAGTACCAAGATCACAACTATCAACCTTGTGTTTGGCATTCCATGAAGATCAGAGGCCATATGCTTCACTGTAGTCATAAAAATGCCCTCTGTGAGTGGTTCTGTGTCAGTCAGTGTTGTAGTCCTCCGGTTTTGACTAATTCATGGAATAAGGCTCCCACAAGCTTACTTTTGTCCTTGCTCTTCCCTGCTCCATATTAGATGTAATTCAGGCAAACTACCAAAAACATCTAAGTCAAGGTCATACACAACTGGTAACATCTGTCTGGTTCAAGTCAAGGGCTATTAGTTATCTGCACTGTGTAACTGCATTGTTATATGCATAGTTCAAGATTATTAATTAAAACTGACCAAAATGATATACTAAATACACAAGAGAATAAGAAAAACAGAAAAAAGTATACATAAAAAGTCTTAATTTGTGAGAAAAAAACAATCTTTGCAGTAACGCTTTTCAATGGCAGTTAGAAGAGTTCCTGGATCATCATGTTTTCAACATAAAAGAGTCTGCCTATAGACAATGTGTGGGCCTCAGAATAAATATTAAAAAGCATAATTATCATGCTGTTTCGAAATTATGGCTATAAGAATTACATTATAAAGCACTAAGACTAGTGTGATAGAACAAGTTGGGTTTATATGTATACAATTATAATGTCATTTAAACCTGGCAACTTTCTCATTCTGATTTTTGCTATATTTGCATATTCTCTAGAAAGAGATGTTAGGGCCAAATGCTATCCCCATTGGAATTATATGGGTACAGATACCCAACTGTTTAACCACGTGGAAAAGGATATCTCAGATAGCTTTTTAGATTAATTCATGAACATTTTTCTTTATCTAAACCCTCTGGCAAAATGGCCCCAAAGATTTCATACATGCATTACTGGTAAACATGATGTTAGTTTCTGTGGCAACAGAACATTTATTGCTATTTATTGTTAATCCAGACTGAACCAGAAATTATTTGAAGGCACTTGAAAAATACTAGTTAACCTGTTTTTTGTGACTAAAAATTGGTTGTTAAATTCTGTGACTGAAGACTTTCCTAGTATGTCTATATTTCAAAAGAGAGACATGTTAAATATAAATCTTCACATTGTTCCTGTGCATTTTAAACGAGAATCTGGTAAATCCAGTACAGGCAGTAGAACATTCAGCTTTTTAAGAGCTCTTCATTACCCTAATGGTAGATGAAAATTACATGTGGTGACACTGAAATATATAGATGTGTCCAGCTGGGATATGAATAGTATAATAGAAATGCTAGCAGAATACAACAGTAAAATGCAGCCATATGGCTATTGCTTCAACCCTTATACTAAAAGTGTGTCACAACATATGTGGTGTGTATAACATGCTATTTTCATTGACAAATCTAATCATTTTAACATCTAATGCAAAAGTGTGAATCTATGGTATTTGTGATCTTTTATAAAGGCATATTAATTGAGTACTTGAAAGTGTTCTTATATGATTTTAAAAGTTTGGTCATATTAACTAAAATGTGTTTGAATAAGAACATTAACGTATGACTTAATATTCATCTCCATGCCCAGCCGGTACAATAGCAGCTGAATTCACAGTGGGCTGGGGAACATCCTCTTGGCATAATAACTTCAAGCATATCTGTGTCCTCCAGCTGCGACCGTTTTAGCATTCATGAGCAATGAAACATTTTTCATGTCGCTGAAAATGAAGGTCCAGCACATTTCATCAGAGACCATGTGTTAGACAGAGCGCTACAGTAGGATAGAAGACAAGTATAGATTGGATCTTTAAAATATGTCATCAAGGGAAATTAGAAATCAGTGGCTGCAGAGATAGCACTCTGCTTAGGTTCAAAAAATGAAGCACTTTTTACCCTCACCAAATCTCTATTTGACAGAAGAGCAGGTACTTTGCCTTTCTGTAAGAAATGCCTTTGATTCTTTGATTCATAGCTGGAATTAATTCAGGTATCCACACACACTCTTGTGCGTGTGTTGGGCTTTAAAGAAATGTGATGTATGATTGAGGGTTGTGCACACACACTCTAGTGTGTGTGCACACAAGAGCCCAACACACACACTCTTGTGTGTGTGCTGGGCTTTAAAGAAACGTGATGTATGATTGAGGGTTGTGCTGGATGTCACTGCCCGGTTACTAAGTGCTGGTTTAATGGCCTCTTCACTCAGTAAGCATATCACCCACCTCCACAGCAATAGACGCCTCAGCATAGAGAGGTTGATAATAGCTACAACACGTAGAAAACACTAGAAAAGGGGGATTATACCCAACTATCTATGCAATTTACCAAAACAGGATCACAATACTCTTTGAACAGAACACTGCATTAATTGAGGTGTTTCATGAAACTCAAAGTAATGTGAAATTAAATGATTCTTCATGACGTCTGTATTTTCAAGTACACATTTTTCCAGAACAAACCCAGAAAAAACAGCAGTGTCATTCTTTTTCATTAATTGATTTAAGCTATTGCTTTGAGCTACTAATCAATCAGGATCTAGCTTTATGTTCACTTATGGAAAGGTCAGTGAACAATCTGTTTTAAAGTGTTGGAAAAACGACTTGCTTGTCATGACAAAAGTTCAGCTTGCCAAGGAAAGTCACTGACAGAAAGCACACTGCAGTAAGAATTTAAGCTACCAAAAACACATTCAACTCGTAAAAAGCAATAAAATAGCAAAAAATACTAAAATAAAAAAATGAGGAGACATAATTTCTTTGTATATGACAACAAAAAAAAAAAAAACCCCCCCTTTTTTTTTTAAAAAACTTTTTTTTTTAAAAAAAAAAAAAAAACCCCCCCCCCTACAACTCACTTTGTAAATGTTATCTAGCCAACATGTCAGGTCAGAGGAGAGCGGTGTTGCTTCACAAGTGATGTTCAGTGAGAATCCACAGCCATGGCAACTAGACATGCCTGACATCAGTAATATGGACTAAAATTAGCAGCAGTACAGACAGCAGGTGGAGGAGCTGGAGGAGATCTGTTTAATTCCTCCACCCACCAAACTAAAGACACTAAAGAACATATGTAGCATCTCTTTAACTGAATCTATAATCTCTTCATGTGTGTGCCACAACTCAATTAACTGTCCATTCAGGCCCACAGCGCCCCCTTGTGCTTACCACGCTCCAATTAAAAAGATCAAGACAGGGACTGCATACAGACCAAAGCCTCATTATTTAAAATGGCTTTGAATGATAGTATTGAATGGCACAGGATTAAATGTACCTCTTAGCCAGTGTTGTAACCACAGTAGATATTATTCCAAATATTAAGATAATTTGTAATCAGTATGTGTTTTAAATGGTAGGTTCCCAGAACACTAAACTGTTGTAAGGATGGTTTCCAACACGTTAACTTGTAATCTTGCTATATTTACTTATGTGGCTGTAGTGCATGTAGTAAAATGTGATCATCAGCATCCGACGCTCTCCATTTAAAGGAATTTGTGCTTCGGCTGTATGCACTACACGATTCCTCTTTTCAATAGCTCAGAAAGACCTATCTATAGCTGTCTGAAGCTGAAGAAAACCATCAGAATAATGCATCTCATAATGCCCCAAGTAAATCTAATTTGGACCACCAGAGAAATCCCAACTGATGTTTGCAGTGAGCAGATTTTATGCCATGACTGTCACACAAACTGTAAAAAAAGGTACATTTAGAACAGTATTAGATGAAAAACTAATACTGTGATGCGATTGAAACACAATATGAAGGATGACAAAATGTTACTATAAAATGTGGTGAGATCAGTCAAAAATTAAGAAATAAAATTAGATTAGTCAAGCAAATCACAACCAAAGACATTATGGTTTGTTTTTTTATTTACAATTATTGCTGAATATTTTGCTTTTTCCATATGCCTCTTTTTCCCTGCAGGGGACTTGCTCAGACACACAGAATAGATGCTTCCTGTGACAGAATATAACTCATAAATGCTGCCTACTAACCATGCCAATTTTCAATAAATTCTTAATGGTTTCTCCTTAATCATCTTTTCCTATCAGAACACAAAAAGGCACACAGATGTAGTGAAATAACAGAGTATTATAGTCAGCAAACCCTCACATAGCAAAGACTGCAGAAGAAACCTAGACAAGCAATACAATAAAACAGTATATCTCTATAACGTTTCTATAAACACTTGTAGGACCATACAGATATCAGTGAAGCCAGCCAGAAATCATCAGAATATTTCAATGATGATAAAGACAGTGTATGAATTATCTATTTAAATGCATAGTTAATTTTCAGGTACATGCACATCCCCGTTTGTACAAACAACCGCTAATACTTGTGAATAAACTCGCACCCACTCAGTAAAAAGAAAGAATAGAAGCTCATTGAATAATCAAGGTTGGCTAAATCACCCAATGTTTATCACTTCTCTGCCAAGCTCTAGCGTTCAAAGTTCCTTGTCTGTGATTGGCTCCTCCTCTATCTGCTGCAGTACAGTGAGATCACATGGCGGTGGGCTGCCCAGCTAGAGAAAGGAATTGTATCATTATACAGAATCAGAGATTAATAGTAACTATATAACTAAACTGTATGCTGCAGAGATATTTGGTCTACTTTTGAGTCGCTGATAGCAGGTGTTACAGTAGAGCTGTTGGTTTCGTATTCTGACTTCTGCTCCAGCTTCTGAGCCCCCCAGTTCGGACCTGCAGTTAATGCACTATAACAACAAGATGCAACAATTAAAAAAACAGATTGTCTGTGCAATGCTGTACTGTACAGTCCATGAGAAGAGGAAGAAGAAACCTCTAGCTTGTCTATGATGTACCATTGAGAAAATGAAACTGGAGTAGTAACAAGCCAAAAATGGACCAGAATAACCCAACAATAAGATTATCTGGAGAACAGTGCAGTGTAAATGAGAAGATGAGCAGGAACACAAATGACATTTTGCTGCCCTAGAAGGTAGAGACACGGGAACAAAATTCGGAATTCATTGGGAATGAACTGTGTTGGTGTTGTTTTAGCACCCGGTAAACAAGATATTTTGCCATGTAATAAACATATGGCAAAGCATAAGTGTACAATTCTTATCCATGATTTGAAGGAGTATGGGAAAGATGGTTTGTCAGTGGATAGTAATATGAAACTGTTTATTGGGCTGACTTACTGCACGCTAAGTGATGCAACTGTTTAGTAAATTCTTCAAAATTATTCATAAATCATTTTTTGGCACAGATGCAGTCAAAAACCTCATAGTGCAATGTCATAGAAATCAAATCACAGAGATTCCATCTTGGCATAAATGTCTTTGTGTAGCCCTGCCTTTAAAACTGAAAGAGCGAGAAGTGACAAGGCAGTGCGGTCACTGAAGTTATACACAGAGCAGGTAGAGGGTTAGAACGCAGAGGTTGTATTTTGAGTCTATATAGATGCACAGATTATAATAAATGTAAAAGCAGGCAGGGCAGTTTAGGTCAGTCACTGATAAAGACCTGACCTCAGTAGCTCTGAACTCTCACCTTGAAACAAGTCAAATGATAACAGAGCCCCAGGGACTCGATGATCATGGCTGCTCCTTTGCCCAGTGGTGCATTACAGAACGAACAGATTTTCCTGCCACTCACTGACCTAGATTACAGAAAACATGATCTGAAGGCCCAGCAACAAAGACTTGCTCATCAGCCCATGTGGAGTGCAAACAGAGTCTTGTAGACAACAAGAACATGGAAGACACATGGGTACGAGATGGATGAGTGTCATTGTTTGAGGAACCAATGACAAATGTCAGTAAGTGATGATACCTATTTCGTGGTGGAGCTCGAGACTCTGGCTCTGGTGAAGTAGTTGAAGGGAGGGTGGATGGAGACCAGGATTGCCTCAGGGAGTTCATGGACTGAGATGTTTGCATAGTGGCAGACCCTGGACGTCCACTACTGTATGACGAGGAGCTAGAGAGAGCCGAATGAGGCCGGCTGTAGTCTGGTATGGAAGAGGTGCTGTCAGATGTCCATGATGATCTCCATGAGGAACGAGGCACATCAAGGTTGTCAAGAGACTCGCCCCTGCAAGCAAAGTGGGTTTTTTTTAGTGTGGGTGTTCTGTGTTTAAAGCTTTGAAGTCATGTGACCTAAAGAGTTGCAGTATTCTGACCTCCTCATTGGCAGATCGACAGGCTCTCTTGCAGCGTTGCTAGAGAGGCTCTGCTGGCGAATCCAGCTGTTATCTGTGTGCAAGGAAGTCTTCTTCCTCATCTCCTGAATGATCTGCTGCCTGTCCACCTCTTCATGAGACTGCAGCTCTTTCTTATAGTCCTTCCCAACCTCAGCCAGACCACCACTCGCAGCTGGAGCCAAACACAGAAGAAGTGACAGTTATTGATGAGGAGACAAACTGTAAATTGAGTTTGATGAACAAATATGTGAAATGTAATTTCAAATCAAAAACAATTAATTATATATTATTTACATCAGATTGTATTTTTTTAAACAAATGACAGATGATCATACAACGCAGGCTCAATTTCGTCTGATTTTGCTGACACAGCATTTGACAAATGAATGTAAATCAAGCTGAGCTGATTGGTTGGGATCATTGATTGGCGTGGCCCAAGCCCCGCCCACCTCTCTCCGGGTGTCTGTATTTCATGGCATTGAGGATGCTCCTCCTCTCAAGCTCTAGTTCACTAGCTGCCAGCTGTCTCTGAATCTCAGGGTTTTTCTTACGCTTCAATTCCTCCTCCAGCAGCCATCCTGCCAAACCCCTATGTCTGCCGTACACACCTGCACAGAGCCCCAGAGTCTACAGCACTGAACTCCAGTTCTCCACTCGTGCTGGCACACTGACAACAGGCTCTTGAGGAATCTTACATGAATGCTTACTTATCGGTCAAACAAACAACAGACACTTGAAACTTTAGATATTGAAGTTAACCCTGCACTAACCTTTAATATTTGGTTTTGCAACCTCATCAAGCTCTGGAGTAGATTTGGACAAGGACCTGCAAATGAAAACGAATCAGATAACGACCTTAATCAGTCAGATAAACATGCAGCTGAAAGATGGTATCAGTTCGCGTGGCAGAACTAAATCCTGTACAGGTGCTTAGCCCGAGAGCATTGCATTCTGTTTATCTACAGCTTTGCCAAGTACAAACAGCAGCGCAAACAGAAGAATTCTATTTACCTGTGTGAGTAGGATAATTCACGGTAAACATTGGCATAGCCAAAGGAGTCCACCTTACTGTGACCAAACAGCAGGTAAGCAGCACAGGTAAGCAGATGTTCATAGCACGCACATTCATGGTAGAACGACATTAATGGAAAACAATTAGCATGGTTATTAAAGCACAGATAAAAACAATATCAGGCAATGTTAGTTTGGGTTACATACTGTAAGTCGTTAAAGCAGCTGATGTTTGTCAAGCGTGCTATTCAGTGCTAGCTTTATGCTACTCTCCCACAAACAAGCTGATACAGTATGCATGCTTGAAAAACACTTCAATGTGGCACCGAGATGAGGCTTCAAAAAAGTGATACAAGGCAAAGTGTTGAAATGAAAGAAAAATGAATCTCACTCTTGTTCCTGAAGTCTCTTCTGTTCTTCCTGCTGCCTCCTCTCCTCCTCTCGTCTTTTCCTCTCTGTTTCCTGGCGGAGGCGCTCTTCTTCCTTCTTCTTCCTCTCTTCCTCAAGGCGTAGTTCCTCCTCCCTCTTCCTCTTCTCTTCCTCCAAACGCTGCCTCTCCTGCTCTCTTTTCTTCCTCTCTTCCTCCTGCTGGGCCAGTCTGGAGGCCTCTTGTGTTTCAAACTACACACATTAATAAAATGGACAATTCAATCCCAACCGACTATAGCCCGGCTGCTGCACTGACTGAGTGCAACCTGCTCCATTCATCATTTGTCATATTTGTCAAAATCAGACATTTCATGTTTAAAACTTTCATATTAAGGAGGAAAATGACTGGATGTACCTTATACACATCAATAGGAACAAGGTAATACTGTGCAAACCTCATTGCTTTTGCTCTGTGGCAACTCAAACTCCTGCTGGGCCTTTCTCCATTCCTCAGTGAGTTTTTCTTGGTCTTTTTTGTATTTCTCCTGCAGAGTAAAATAATTAAACCCAGCACTGCTTCAATCTAATCAAATGCTGCATATTTTCAATTACACAAGAAATAAATGGGGAATTTTAATATTCATATCAAAGCTTGTATCAAAGTCCAAATCATCAGTATGTAATACACACCTGCAGCAAACGTTCCTGCTCTTTCTGCCACTTCTCCTGGCGCCTGCGCTCTTCCTCTGGGTCCCAGGACCAGCGAGAGGAGGGCATAGTGATGGAGGGGGGCGCGGGCACCTGCACACAGACAGAAATCATTCAGTCAATTAAGTAACAGCCACAGGCCAAACAATATATCCCAGAATTCCTTTGAAAGATCCTGGTATGATAACCTGATCACATCTAATCCTCTCTCATGACTACTTAAAAGAGAACATGTGCTTGTCAACAACAGTGGTTCAATTACCACAATGTTTTTGGAACTAATAAGTGGATAACTGAAAGCTTACATAGTACAATGACTGAGACATAACAATCCAACCCTCAGGTCAGGAGAAATGAATGTTTTTTGATCACTGTGTTAGAAGCAACTCAACTTACATTTGATACAGCTGTATCAGAGCCACCTGTAAAAAATTAAATGAAAATTAGAAGCTTTTCCTAAGATGCATTTGAAACGGTGTGTATTTCAATTGAAATCCTTTGCATAATCTTAGCCTGAAGGAAGCCACATAAACAGCATTTCAGCCTAATATCTGGTCATATCAGATACGAAATTTATAATCCAACAGTATTATAAATAAAGGTTAAATAAAAGACACATGCAAAGACATGAATAAACAAACACATGCAAGAACTTGGATAAACAAACCAAATGAATAAGGCACATCCCATACATAAATATCATTCCTCAGTCCCCCAATGCAATGCCACATGCAGAAGCACTGGCTATTAGTACAACCAAAACACATCCATGCCCAGCACATGCAGTAGTCAGAACACAGTACCAACACACACCACACTGATAACTGATTGCGTTCCTCTGCGCTACTCCTACCCAACTAACAATGTTAGGTTGTAAGAACGTTACCATTAACGTTTCCATTAAGTAACAAAAACATTACAAATTTACATCCAGTTTTTCAGATGCTTGTGTTCTGAGCTAATGTTCTGAGAACGATCTCAGTCAGCTGGGTATATTCAAGGAAGTACAGCAAAACTGACTTTCAGTGTGGGATCAGAAGGTATAATATCTGTATCACTGTAATTTATAAAACTATGTGGTGAATATTACACTACAGTTGTGCATAGTATCAGTAAGGGTGTGTTGTATGTTGGTATTGTTTCTGACATGCTGTCTTGTAGGGGTCTTTGAGTATCATTATTAAAGTTAAACTTAGAGAAAATTACAAATAGTACTTAAATCAGATAAATTCTGTTTACACTGATAAAGCATCCAGAAGTCACTTTCACTGAGAAGTAGCAATCGGAAGCGAGAACGACTGCTGATGATGTAACAATGTTGAGGAGATTTAAACTTTATGCAAATGAGCAGCAACCACCAATAGTAGTGCAGTGTGAAGTTCACAATACAATTAGCAGTGTGAACCCCACTTAGATTTAGCTACAGTGCACATACATACAGGAAACTATTTACTAGTTTATTGCCTATACTATCTGAAGAACTCAGGACCACTGTAGACAGCATGTCAATGCTTGAGATGGAAGTGTACACTGCAAACTCAACCCCCCCTTTACCACAGAGGTAGACCAGAGAACTGACTGACAGCCCTGGAGAGCCTGAGGGAAGAGCATAGAGGTTATGAGGGGCTTTTGCTAGAGAGGATAACGATGACAGGATGAAGACCTAGTGGTACCCAGCCCCAGAAACACAAAACCTGAAAGCACCAGGACACAACTGATGCTGTTCTGTTACCTTGTTCAAAAAACTCTGATCTCCTTTTTAAGTTTTTCAAAGAAATGGATTCAGATTCTACATGGGAGATAAAAACGTTAGAAGTTGAATGTGTAAAAAAAGGGAAAAAAGTTCAGCTTTGGGGAAGTAGATTCAGCAGTTTAGTCTTATCACAATGCTTTCTTGCAGAAATGCAAGTAAAAATATTTTAATTACGAATGAATAGCTTATCTCTCTTTTGACTTTGACTCTTGTTGAAAGTTAATCAAAAACAAACATTGTTTTCAAGCTATTAAACTTGTTCAAATTCTTGTTCAAAACATTCACAAATGCTTTTCACAAATTACCTGCACGACATGCATTTCATAAAACAAGCATATAAAACCTGACACGGGAAAACCAAACCTTTACAGAATGTTTCCCAGCTGAAACCAGTAAATTACCTTTATTATTCACTGCTCCCGACTCCCCACGGAAACCTCCATTAATTCCATTTGAGCCATAATTCTGAAATAACACAAAAGTAGGACACCTCTTTAGTGTAATAAAAGAAACATCATAATATGCCATGTATAGCAAAATAAAACCAGCTATATAAGTACAAGCATCAATTAAATGAATGATTATTGTTTGCTCACGTTGGCAGGCTGCGAGCTGACGTTCACGGTTTTCACAATGGTGTCCCTGCTTTGGTGGGATGTGAAATTCAGGTTGGCACTGATATGTGGCTCAGGGGAACCTAGAGGATCCAGACTGGTGAGATTGATGGTCTTATGGCTTTTAAATGGAAGAGAAGGTTGGTCTCTGCCCCAGTCTGATTGCGCCATGCCAACAAAATCATTCGTTTTAAAAACACACAATTAGCAAATAATGGAAACTAAGACATTCCGCAAAATGCTTTTAATTAGTGGGGATGACAGACAGACCACCTTTCCCTGCTAAGCAGTCAACAGAATGAGATCCACACACCAGGTTTACCACCAGAAGCCTGTTTACAAACACTGAAAATATGACATCACTCTTCTACAAATACTTTAGGAACTGAGGAATGCAATATAAAGCACAGTAAAGACACACAGGCACACTATATGCAGCTATAAGGCCAAAGAAAGGTACTGTGGATGTTAATATGAAATAACAGTGTGTGAAACAGAAAATCAGAACCCAGAAAGTCAGATATCACACTGACAGACATAAGAATTTTTAACTACAGGGCGAGAAAGAGGAACTTTTTATTAAGGGTGCCCTGTCGTTTTAAAAAATGTCCGCTAAAGTGTTTGCTCACAGAAGCATCATGCTTAATCTCATGTGTGTACCCATGTGGACTTTATAAATCCAATTTTCAAATAATAGATTTATATAATTGATAAATAAGCTTGAATTTAAAACCCCAGCCCCCTGCATTCTTAACAAAAACTATTGCTAGAATAACTCTACAGTAGCTCCTAAAAACAGTACACTTAGTACTGCTAAACTGCAAAAACAGATTCATGATGCTTCTGTCTGGTATTTTTATTATGTTTGTTTTATTTATCCAATGCCTGTGGTCATGTGTTCAAGTATTGTGGGTCTAAGTTACAGTAATCTGTGATGCACTCGGTGAGACAGTGGACTTACTATTCTTGCCATGTCTGCGGATGTCCATGAGCAGACTGCCCTGCTGCAGGGCTTCCACCATACTCTTCTTCCACTCATTATAGCTCATGTCTGCCACCCTGTGCCCATTCACTGAAAGGATCTCATCTCCAACATTCACCTGACAGAGCTCTGCTGGACTGCCTTCTCACACACACACACACATACCATACACACGTAAACAAAATATGAATAAAGAAGCAAAGGAAAATGATGAAAATTCACAGAACATTCAATAAACACTTTTCCATCAGGATAACTTTTACAGGAAATAAAGGAAAGAGAGGGTGCTGAGGTCTGACATTGGAACAGACACCTGACTGTCAGGTTAGCACCTCAAAACAAGAAATAAGAAATTGTGTTTCATTGCTGTTTTGGCCCAGAGATTTCTTTTAAATAGAGGCTCATCAGATTTAGCCTTGAAAAAAAAACTGCCCTATATACAGCAGCAACATCACCACGTGTTTTATCAGCAGTCCCTCTTTGAAGCTGTACTTATGGCCTGTATGTCATGCTTTATTTTGATTGGACAGCGCACGCTGACATATTATCAGCATCCTCTGAGACACACTGAGAGGTCGCAATTCAACAAAAATCTCCATCTTCCTTTTAGAGCATTTAAACAGTTTCTTTTACCTGGAACTATGGATTTCACACGGACCCCTGTGGAGTCCCAGTCAGTCTGGAAGCCGAAGTCCTGGCTGCTGTTGGGTTTCTGATTTAGACTGATCCTCATGTCACTGTATTCCCCCTGCAAGACAATTATGAGACTTATGACATCAACAAGTGTTTTACACAAGACTAATTCTTTAGAGTGATTATGAACATTTATTGTGTTCCATTGTGTGCAATGGAAGTCCTTGCAAACTAAGAAGCTGTGGTTGATGGAATCCCTCCATAAAGCTTGCAGATTATTGTTTGGGAGAGCCTCCTGTTTTACCTCATTGGGAGGGCTGAGTAGGGAAGATGCTTTGGGCAGGGGTGACACTCTGTTGACTGGAGGGACAGGAGAGGGGGTTTGGGCCGCTGATCTCTCCTCTTCCTCTTCATTACTGCTGTGTGCAGGGCTGTCCTGAGTGAGATCTTCCTCTGTCACAAACTGAGCATATCGGCTGGGAACTGCAGGTTTTTTCAGGCTGTCTCTCTCTCCATTCATGCCTTTATGAGACTCATCCACCTAAAAAAATTATGGCAAATATTTATTTTTCAACAACTCTTCACATACCCATTTTTGACTACTGGAGATCTATTGTAACAAAGTACTGACTGCTTCAAATGCAAAATAAATCATAACTAGGTCCAGACAGAATCCGATTATAGTTGCATAATATGCAATAATTTATGGGGAAAATCTGTTGAATACTCTGGGCACATACAGTATTTCATATAGGCCTGATTATGACCAATCATTTACCATGGGACAAGTATGTGTTAAAGAATAAACAGCTTAAACAGATTAATAAAGACATGGTACACTCTCTCAAAACATCTGACTTCCGCATTGCAGCTTCACTTCAGTGGAGTAACCCAGTTATACAGTAATTCATATAAGCTGTAAACAGATCGGTACTTTACTGTAAATTGATCCCATACCGTAACAGTGAGAATAAAAGTCAAATTTCAAATAGTCAAAACATAAGAAAAACATAAAAATGACATTTGAACATTGGTCTCATCACGATGGATGAGACCAAACAGGTCCACCTACCATAAATGCTCTGGGAAGAGAAGTGACACGGTTGGCCTGTGTGCCGAATGGCCTGGGCGTGACTACAGAGGTGAGCCTGGCGCTATCTAATCTCTGGTAGCTCCTGGGGAGGGAGGCAGAAACGTGATCTGGCCCAGGCTGCTTTGTCTCCATTGAACTGGGCTTATACAAAGAGCTAATGGTGCTGCTGGAGGTCTCAACTGGCTTAGTGCTGCTAATAGACTTCTGAGAGCTGTTGAGAACAGTGCTGGTAGTGCTGGGTTTATTAACGCTGGTGGGCTTAACCAGGCTGGTGTTGCTGCTGGAGATAGCTGGTACTGGATCATCCAGAAGGCTTCGGGTAGCTGTTTGGCTGTTTTGAACTTTGGTTGCCCCATTGCGTGAGATCTCTGGGCTGTATTGATCACGTTTGGCTGAAAAATCGGTTTGGTCTGGTGCCAGGGTGCCAGCGACAGGTTCCACTTCCCTCCGAGCTGGTACAGAGGGTACTGAAGGTTTATCTTGAGGGGTGTAAAGGGTGTCAATGGTTTGGCTACGTGGTGGCAGAGTTCTGGTTCTTGGTACAGGTTCAACAAAGACATCATCACTAACGGAATTAAAGCTGTTCCTGTAGCCGCCTTGATCTCGACTCTCTCTGAAAGAGGTAGACGTGAGAGAGGCAGGACAAAAGCCGCGATTAGATTACACTTTTACACTGAACTGAGACCTGATCAGAGAAAGTAGCACAGACTGCACTCTCCATTCTAATAGCATACAATGCAATGCATGTAATAGAATTTAAAGTATTTTAGTTTCTTTTTCATTCTAGTTCATTGTATTTTTGTCACTTTTAATTCTACATTAAAAAATGAAACGGTCAAAAATAAACACAAACTACATTTAAAATAAAACCTGAGCAAGGTATAATCACCTCTCATCCTGCATTTCACTGAAGGTCTTTGCTTTCCTGGGGCTGAATGAAGTGATCTGCTCAATCTGCTCTCTCTCCTCTTTCTTCTTCATTATGTCCGAGTTCACACTCCTACGCTTGTTCTTCCACCTCGTGAGATCCTGCAGGGGTGAGGAGAAAGACGCTCAGCCTCCATAACTGGAGCACAGGTGCTTATTCATAAGGTAGGAGGGACAGTGCGGCGGAAGGGTGGAGAGACAGGAGAACAGATTAGGAAGTGAGGGAGGACTAGATTTTACCAGTGTCCTATTTTGTATGGTCGGCTCCACCCGACCACTTTTCCCTGGTGAATTAGGGGCCTGTATGTGACCTAAATGCTGTACTGAAGCTCAGTCCATCCAGTTCACACTCACTGCATATTATCAGCTAATAGTGAGAGAATTTTAATATTGATATGACTGTGTGGCCAGAAAACAATCTGAGCTTACTGTTTTATTAGGCAGTCGTGTTTTTCAAAAACTTGAAACCAGTTTGAACCTTTCATTTAAAAAATACTGCTGAATGAATCTCTTTTGTATAGAGGTACAGATACTTTTTCCACCCTTCACTGTGAATGTTTACAATATGTGTTTAATAAAGACATAAAAGTTTAGCATTGTTATGTGTTACTTGTTCGAGCAGCAAATAATTTGACCAATTTTATGCATAAAACTAGTGTTAGTTTACTTTATCCTGCAACTGTAGATTCAGGTTTAACTTTAAAGTGAACTAAAAAATTGAAACTTTCTAAAACGATAAATTAAAAACCTTAATAAATTAACCTTTTTAATGATTTGTTTAAGAACAACCCTGTAGTGTGTAGCACTCTGTCTTAAAATCCTTTATGAAAACAGCACCACAAACATAATCAATAAAGAAACCATGTGATCTGACACTCACATCCTGCCACTTATCCTCATTCTCCTTTACACGTTCACGCATCTTCCTCAGCTCTTCATAGCGCAGCTCCTTGCTTATGTTGCTCAAGTTCATCTGCTCAGTGATGTCACTCACTGATTTGCTCCTGAGAACAGATGTTTCAAAAACACATGAACTCACAAGACCTTCAGGTAAAATTTGCCACTCATTAAGATGAACAAGGGTTAATGGATTGCAACCCTGTGTTAAAGCTCAAGCCAGTGAAAATGTACAAGACAAAATGTTAGAGGGTTAGTAAAACAGCATTTATGTCTGGATATTCTTTAAGCCACAATTAGTTGTCTTATAGTATGTGACAATTAATGTGTTGTCACATTTTGGCACGTGACAACTCCATGGGTTAAAATTCACCACTCATGTGACATACCTGTGAGTGGACCGTAGTCAAGCTAGAACCCATAGTTAATTTTTAAGATGAATATAAGTCAATGAGGGATATATATTAAAGTCTGTTTAATTGGATGTACTGTTGTGTAGCTTTTTGCTGATTGTTTAGCTGACACAACACTGAAAATACAGACTGTCTCTTGAAGCAATGGTTTCCTTCATGCAAAATTAAATAAGGCATCTACCCTGACCACGGTCTGTAACTCTGTACTACAGAAAGACCTTGTGATCTAGATCCAGAGAAAACCCATTTTAGCACAGATTTGGATTAAATTAGCCAGCAGTGTATGTTATCTGTTGTTTCAACAGTTTTGTAGTGCAAGGTTTGGCCAGCAGCCAATGGGGCCCAAAGCATTGTGAGTCTTAGTGTTAATGTAGCGGAGAGCCAAACAAAACAAAGGGCAGCAGGCGTGACCACACAACAGAGCGGAAATGTGCCATTCCTGTACAAGTCCACAACTCACCCATCAGTACTACAGGTGTCCTGGAGCAGTCTAAGGAACCAAACAAAACCACACAGCAACAGTTATATATTGTTGTGATGATTGATGAAGTTTTGTTGATTGACCAAACTAACACACATCTGCTATCAAGAGCCTAGACATGCTAGTGCAGCTCCTGGTATGACTCAAGGCAAGATGGTTATGTTGTTCAGTACACATGCATGCCTCCAGATTCATTCTCTGTTCTTGATAAGGGATTTGATTATACCCATAGCTTTGCCCCTGGCTGTCTGGCATTTAAAGTTTGTGAACATAACATTGGCTGTCAACAGTGTGTAAGGTGGAATGACATCATTGGAAACTTGAAAAATTCCCCTCTAATCTTTATAATGCCACAGAGTTACATGGACGCTCATCAAATGGAATGTTTTGCTTGGGATTCATGTGCTACAGTAAGTGTGTTTAGGTGTTTCCATGGACACGTAAGTGTAAGTTCCAGCTTTCACAGGATCACAAGGTTGTGGGGAATTTGGAGCTAAAGTGGATTGTGAGCTACCTCGTAAAGACTGAATGTGTCTGACTGGATTATTTATAGACATTTCTCAGGTTTTAACATTCCACCACAGCTTAGCTGAATAGACTCACACAGTCTGTTAGAAACCTTTATCTTAAGGAAAGGACAAACCAGTAGACAAGAATCTGTACTTGATGTATCAGTTTTAAATGCGTTCATCACCACAATGTTTTTATTAAACACAAGGAAAATGCAATACACAAACTGGTCAGTCTCTCTGCAAAAGAAACAAAACTGTTATAAATGTATTGAAAGGTCAAGTTCTTTTGTGTTGCTGTAAAAAGCGAGGCTTATGCTTCGTTATTAAACTGTTAATAGTTCAATCAATAATAAATTCTATAAAAATGCTACAGCATTTAAACTACATGACCAAAAAAAGAAACAATTGATAAAACACTGCATAACTCTTTAGCACCGACAAATTGCAGTGCAGTGAGCAATTTGATATTAAGATTTTGGGTAGTAATTAAAGTAAAATTGAGTGCAAATTTTGAAACCAGTCCAAAAAAACTTATGAAACAAATGTCTACCCATTACAATTATGTATCAAGTAACACATCTCATGCAATCAAAGGCAAACCCAACAAACATCAGAATCAGAATCCAACAAACATTGGCCACTACCAGTGTAAGGTCATAGTTGACATGAGAATGAGAAAAAACACAGCAGCTCAAATCATGACAATCAGACACAAGCATTTCTGCAGGCTCAAAAACCTAACCTCTCCACCATCAGCCTCTTCCTGTATCTCACACGGCTGGCCTCCCTGATGGCTTGCCATTTCTGCAGATCTCCCTCACTGCAGGAGAAAGGAACACTGGGACCTCTTTGATTTGCACCAGTAGGGTTTTTCGTTCCTTGGGTATTTAATGTTTTTAGCTTCCTGAGAAGCATATCATCTGTTTTCAAGTGCTGCCCAACTTCCTGTTTAGTCTCTGACTTGGGTAGCCATTGTTTGGGTTCATATGGGGTGCACATTAGCTTGGCCTGCAGTTTTGGTGGCAAAGTCCATGGTTCTGGAATAGGCACGGGGTGGAAGTCATCAGGGGCCCCAGAGAGAGGTTGCTGTTTTGTTTGCTGCTGAACCCTTCGAAAAACCACATCATCTTTTTCTATGTCAGGGTAAACAGTTTCTTCCTCACTGCGAGGCCGAGTTACCACAGTCACATCGGTCTCCAATCTGCGACGGGGGATCAGGAAATTACCGTACTTCAATTTGGCCAGGTCATCGCTGGAGTGAAACGTTTTAGTACGGCGTGTAAACATATCATCATTTTCTAAGTCAGGCAGAATGTCTGCAGAAACGTTGTACGGGTCATTGGGGTGTTCACGCCCACGGAGGGGGCGCTTTTCACATTTTATGAGTCTGGGGCCAGAGGTGGGATCCGGCCTGGGCCAAAAATCAGGGGCCTCTAACTTAGGCAGCCCAGAACTCTGCTGAGCAACAAAGAGTTGTTGTGTTTCAAAACTGCAGATGAATGAAAGAAGAAAAGTGTAAAGAAAGATTTCAGAACATGCAAGGAGAAAGAAGAAGAATGCAAGTAAACGAGATCTGTGAGCAATTTAGGAGCACAGCAGGGGACTGCAATTCACATTGTGAAGTACAAGTAACAGCAGGATCAAATAGACCTGATTTAATCTGGATTTTGGAGCGAAGCAGTATGAACACTCTGCTACAAAGCGGTTTTAAAGAAGAGTTCACCACAAAAATGAGCTTGAGAACTACTGTGACCAGATTATTGAGCGAGTTGAATTGTGTGAACAAATCAACTAGTTCATTTAAAGTACTGGTTTATAAAATCAGATTATTATACAGATAATTTGTTCACTGATACACACGTCAAATTCAATGTCCAGTCCCAATAGTTTTCAAGTTAGTTTTCAAGCTCACTTGATGGAAGATTACCAGTAAACAGACTGAGTAAAAAGACCTACATTTTGGTCTGTTCCTTACACAAACCTACTGTATTCCATGGCATCAGAAAAAGGTCATTATGAACTATGAAAATACACAGGAAAAACTGTGTGGAGATTATAAAAAATGTACTTTTGTGTTTTACAGAACAAAATTACAGGAGACAGGCTAAATTTGAGTAAATAAAGACAGAGTTTTAATTTTTGGGTGAACTATTCATTAGCAGAATCACTAGTCACTTTATCCTTTAGGATTCAAGTGCACTTATGTGAATAGGTTATCAACATTTATAATGATGATTTTGAACAAAATACTACATGTTAGTAAGCATCAGTTGATACATTTATTAGAACATGGGGAGAAGCTGTTTGGGGTTGGTACTGAGTAGATGTCCAGTCCTACTGCATATGGGGCTGTGATAAGGACCTGGCAGTGGTGGTGGGGCTGGAGTGGGCATGGCCATCTCGTGAATGAGGGTGAGAGGGAGGGGGCTCAGACTGAGTGCGAGAGAAAGAAGGAACAGAGAGCCAGGGACTGATGTCAACATCTGAGTCTTCTGAGGAGGAACCTGACTTGGTGCGGCTGGAAAATGTAAAGTGAGAAAGCACAGAAAAGACGGGAGAAAGTTAGCGACCATCACCAGAGGAAAAAACAGAGATAAAAGAGGAGCATTAGCAATAAAGTGCAGAAGCAAAAAGGAAACTTATATTGACTGAACACCAGACTGGTTGATTGGGTTGGGATTTGAAAACTATATTACATATTTATGGCAAAATAGTATTTATGATGTTTGGATCCATTAATGGTTTTGGAATGTCTGCATTTTCCCACTAATGCAGAAGGAATACCATAATAAAATAGGCAATATAAGCATCAGAGTCATTGTCATGGCAACTAGCAAAGTTGCCAGATACAATATAAATGAAGAGGTAACCTGTATTTTCCAAATTAATGTATACATGCAGGTTAGAAGTTAGCCTTTATTCTGAACATCAGAACAAGAATGGTTATATTCCTTTATGATTCCCACCTTTACTGCTTGACTGATTTATCATGCATGTCTTTTTTATGGCCTTAGTACCGAACAGACCTGAATCCTTGGATCTTTCTATACCAAGGTCGGAGCTGGGAGCCAAGTTTGATCTTCTTCACATGTGCATCCTCCTCAGGTGTCCAGAACTTGGGCAGAAATTTATCAAAAGGCACAGTGGCAGAGGGTTTGGGACTCAGGCCTACTTTACGAGAATAAAGGTCATCGTGTACAGGGTCGGCATAGCCAAACTCCTCATCCTCCTCCTCAGAGTCATCGTAAATGCAGAGTCCAGCAGATTCAGGTCTTCTGTAAGTCCTCTGAAGAGGCTGTGACTGACTGCTGCTTAAAAGACAGCCATTTCTGTTACATACGACTAATGATCAAAGCACATCAAACCACCCACGGCTAACAAAAACAGCAAACCAAATGAAATCACACAGGAAAAACTAAAACCATTTCAACTAAAAATCAAGCAAAAACAATGACATCACAGCAAAAACAAACCAATCAGAGTGCGCAGAATGATCTAATGTTAACACTATCAGTATGCCGAACTGAAGCGTCAAAGATGCCGGTTTCTGACCTGAGATGGGTCAGGGTTTTCCGGGGCACATTAGTGACAGTCACGTGTGACCGCTTGGTACGTGGCACAGCAGATGCCTCCAGCGTGTTCATGGGTAAGGCAAAGTTGGTTGGCATGACAGGGGAGGGGCTGTGAAATCTACGGCTAGCGAGGTCATCTAGAACCAGGTCTGGATCTGGTCGTTCTGCATCTGAATCAGTGCTCTCGTACTCGTAAGCCCGAGACAGGTGGGGAGACTGGGTGACAGAGGAGGGGTCTGAACCTGCTCTCTCGTGACTGCGATGGACCACCAACGGTGGTCACAAGAGCACAGAGTCAACACATAGTTGAAAAAGTAAGCACTGGCATTTAACCATTGAGAACTTTGCATAGCTACCAAAACATCATCCAACAAATAAGGAATGTAATAATAAACAGAAGTGTTATCCTCAGAAATAGACCAAACAAACAGCCATTTAATTCTCCTATAGAACAAGGCCCATCTTTGACCCCATTTACACCTGGTATTAACATCTGTTTCAGCAATCCAATCACAATCCAGGTTGCTAATATGGGTGTAAATGGGGAACAAAATATTTTTTAATAGAATGCACTGAGGTTTAGCACACTGTTTTTGTGGTGTTACCGCTAATCCATCCAGATGCGTTCTGGACAATATTAAATGGCCGTCTACACACCTGTCATTGTGCTAAAACAGTCATATGAACATAAACATTTCTGCACGATCAAAAATGTTTAAATTTCCATGCAAAATACTGCTTAACATCAAAATGCAATAACATAAAACACATGCGAAGTTCAGTTCAAATGACTGCTTGACTAAGGAAAATGAGCATTCTGTTCATAATCCTGCATTTGCTTTGTGATTAAAATATGGAGGTATATTCAGAGGCAACGCTGTGAAATCAGCATGCAATAACATAAAAGAGAGAAATGTAGTGACAAAATTTAGAGATCAAAATCCAACCACAAGTGGTCACAGGAGATGCATTTGAGATGCATGTTCCCAGGGTACAAGCAACGTTCTCAGAATATTGACTAACATTCTCTAAAAGTTATCAAAAACGTTCTTGCAGTAACGTTACATGTGATTGTCCCTGGATATTAGCATGAGAACTTTATTCTTAAATTTTAGCTGAGAGCTTTAAAAGGTTTAACCAAGCAATAACATTAATACAATGTCTAAATAACTTGATATTTTGGCTTTATGTTACTTAATTGTTACGTTAGGTAAATGTTTATACAACCTAAAATTGTTAGAGTTACAAGCAGTGATTTCTCTTTCCTGAACACTTGTGATCAGATCACCTGCGATGGATGTTAATACCAGATGTAAACTTGCCTTTGATCAGATGGTCACCTATCACCAGAAAAGCTCAATGTACCATCCAATGAGATCCCTAGAATCTCAGTAATATCTCAGCTCAATACTTGCCCTTAATCGACTTGCATTACCTAGTAAAATTGCCGTCCTCATCCGTGTACAGAGGAGCACCCCAGCTCTGTCTGTTTTCATCATTTCGCTCTGCACGTTTTTTACGCAGTGGTCCTGGAACATAGCCTGACTGCTTGTCCTTGCTTGGCAGGAACTGGTTGAACTGAGCGGTGGCCTTAGGAGTAATGACCATTGAGCGCCGATATTCTTTACTGTCTGACATCGTGAAGCTCAGATCTGCTTCAGGGTCACTTCCACAACCTGGAGAAACACAGGACATGGGAGTAAGAGATTATATGTGCACACACGCGCACACATGTTGGATTTTCATGTTTTGTGGGGACATTTCATAGGCATAATGGTTTTTATACAGTACAAACTATATATTCTACCCCCTACATGAACCTTAACCCTAAACCTAACCATCAAAGAAAACTTTAGAACTGCTATTTTAGATAAAAAAGGTCATACCGTATGAATTATAAGCTTGTTTCCTTATCTGGACCTAAAAATGTCCAGTTTACTGGTATTACATTTGTTTCCCATAACAACACGCACATACATACACACACACACAAACAAGTGTAAAATACCAGAATTACTAGTTAACAGCAACATGTATGTTGCGATTTGAATGCTGGTTACCAGCATGGGATTCTGGTGTGCTTGTTAACTAGCTTAACTGGCAAGACTTTCTTGGTCCACAAGTTTTACCAGAAAGAAACAGAAAGTACTTGATCCTTTATACATAGTATTTGAATTTCATCAAAACATTATTTGGTATGTTTATTAAACTGTTTTCCCTTAGCTGGGCCCAACAATGTAGGTTAATTGAGGTTTTACTGTCCTGGTGGGGGCAGTCGGCCCACCACACACTCACATACTTCTCTGTGGTAAACATAGCAGTGTGAACAGAGACTGACTCATTGGCAGGTCAGTGGGGAAACAGAAAAATGTCTCACTGGAGTGAACAGAAAGTCCAGAAGACTAATTACTTCAGCAACTAATTACATCAGCACCTTTCTCATGAGCTGAAATTGAGCCCCTGGGACCATGACTGAAGCAAGAAGATGCTAATGTCAATAAAATAAAGTCATGTGGAAGAATATGACAGGATGGACACTTTCCATCACAACAGTATCTACAGACCATCCAAAAATAGGTCATGACAGATTGAGGTTCTTCTTTATTTTGTTTACAGAGATGTTAAGAGTATAATTTATACACCACCAGAGGGCACCACGCATTTGCTTTGAGCAGCAATATTTGAAGGTGCACTCTATGTTTTTTCTATTTAAAGTTTTCCATATACTGAAATGAAGTAGTTTTTGAAAAATATATTTAAAATGATATAAGAAGCACATCAATAGCCAAATAAAAGCAATTTTTAATATACTGCGGGTCGCCTTATGGAGGCTGACATGTTAGTATTTAAGTACATAATGGTTAACTAGTATTTAACTAATAATGGTTGACTGCGAAAATTTATTTTTGCATGATGCTACATCCACACCACTAGGTGTCAGCCCAGGTGTAAACCCAAAAAAGTGACCATACAACCGTATCAGACACTGCAACATAAAACAAAATATTGACTGTAAATTTAATTAATAAATGATATATTTAAGCTAAAGCAATTTGTCTTCTGTGGTCAGGTCTGGTGCCGTCTGTGATCTGTTACATCACTGGCATATCTTTCAAGACTATATAAAGCCAGCAGAGCACTCTACTTAATTCTGTGAAGTCAAGCTAGAACACACAAGAGAGACTTAACTGAAGAGTATCACTCAGACTAAGTGTCTTACCCTCACTGCCTCCTTTGAGTGTAGTGTCTGAGGATGTGCTATGAGTTATGGAGTCCAGCGAGTCAAGACTGTCCAGCGAGTCTTCTCTCTTGTGTGCGGCCCGTAACGCTAAGAGCTCTTCCTTCTCTGAGTACCAGCTATCACTACAAGAGGCGTTTCGCGCACTGCCCTGCAGTGATGTGTACTCCTCTAGTGCCTGTGGAGAACAAGGGTGTGTGATGGAGACACACACACAAAACACACACACAGCACACACAAGCGAAAGACACAAATAACAAACACAACATCAGTATGCAGACTTCAGGAGTACTCAGAGTGTCTTTCATAAGAAGTCTTTTCCATTGTAAGTCACACCATTGTAGTCAATCATATAAGTGTTCAGAAATATGTTTTGTTATGGGTGTGTTCTTAACACAAAGACATGCGCTGAAAAAATGGAAAGCAGTTAAATGGCTGGAATTAGCAACGAAAAGGAATGCTAATCGTGGAATTGTAAAGTGTAAATAAGAACCGAATAAGCATTGTGAAACAACATTTAAAGAAAGTATGTCTTTTTTTAATATGTATAAAGGATCAAAGCAAGCAGGTAGAGTAATTACTATTGGCTGATTCTGTCCTTCAATATTTGCTTGTGTTAAAAGATCAGACCAGGAAGCCACATTCCTAGTAAGATATTTTTAATACCAGAATGGATATAAAATTAGATTTAAACCAACAGCCTGTCTACAGGAATCAACAGTAAAGCACTTCAATATAGCACGAAAGAGTACAGAAATACAAGACACATATTTTACCTTATATAGTGTTTTCCCAAGTAATTCCTCAAAAGCTTTTAGTTTTAGGTAAGGTCCATTATAAAAAGGATCAGCATGTGATTTTCTTCCCAGCCAAAATAAGGTGATCAGAACCTGTGATGTCATTTTATTAAAACATATTATGACAATGATACAAAATTGGCGATGCAATATAACACTGCTGTGTCCCTGCTCGCGTGCATGAGGCGACCTAGATTAATTATATTCTAAGATTCTGATCTAGCATATATATATTTGTTCTCTAGAGAGGTCACAAAACTCTGTTTTCAAGGTCAATACTGAGAGTCTTACAGTGCTTCTTATAAGAAATGCTATCATGGTACGATATCATCATTGAGTGAGTTACTCTAGAAGATAAACAGACCACCACAAACCACAATGTGGGACGTGTAAAAACTGTTTTTTTTATTTAACACCACATTAATGAAGCAATATTCCTAAAGCTTGCAGCATATTGTTAAATTAGCAAATGAGGTGATAAATGTCCACACAAATAATTGAGCATTAGCACTTACATTCTTGAGTCTCCTGCTGCTCTCCTGGCGCCTGTAGGGAAGAAGAGGTGTGTGATTAATAACACAGCGCCTGGGAAAAAGACAATAAAAGACTAGCGAGCATGTTTTGATTCTCTGTGTTCCCCGGTGAATGAGCTAGAAAGTGAGAGCACAATCCCATCAGCCCCGGCTTCCAGAGACTGTACAAAAGGATGCACACTGCAAACACATGTTCGCTCAAATACACTGACAATCATTCAGCCAATCTCCACCCCACACACCCAGAGAAACAGAACCCTGTCCCGTGAGAGAGCCTGACCTGCTGGATCAGTCTGCTGCATCAGCTGACTTTGAACAACAGATATAAAGGTCTGATCCACAACAACCAAACAACCCCAACTGAAGATGCTGGTTCCATGCTATCATTGTTGTCTGGAACTCTGAGCTGACAATACATCTATTTCAAACATGCAACCAACATAACTGTTAAAAATGTCTTAAGGCACAGAAAGTTGGTATGTTACATGTTAATATGACCTTCCTCCACTGTTTTTCAGGAGTATTGTCATCTAAGGTTAGGACCAAACAGGACCACTATAAAAAAACACATTCTTCCCTATGAAACATCAATGGCATTTTCGAACTGCAGGTTTTTTTACATCCTCTTTTTGGTAGTAAAGACAACAAACAACAGACAACAAACAACCTACTGTACAAATGAACATAAAATGTGATTTTAGTTATAATGATTATCACAACAAATTACTATAGCTTTCTCTTACATTATCATACCACAATTTTATGCTTTGACATTACAGTATTAAAAGGCCATGCAGAAATGTTAAGTCACTTTAGCACAGAATATTTATCTGCATGAAAATATTTATCTACATGAGCCCAACTAGCCTGAAGGAGTACATGATATGACAGGAAAACAAGCATGGGCCCCAGTCCCTGAACCTGTGTGGTAACTGCAGTGCTCTATGACCCCGGTGCAGTTGGTAGTACCTAACTTTACCCTAGGTGACATTCCCAGAGTACTAACAATAATGTTTGTGAGGGAATACACATTTTAACTGAGACAGCCTTGATGCAAAATTTACGACAGAAGCAGAGTTCAACCCATGACAGCCCAAGCAGCACATGCTGTACAGGTGAAACTGCACAGCATGTGCAACTAGCTGAATTAAGCAAAGGCGTTCGCCGCTCCCAATAACAATTTATTGCTCAAATAAAGAAACTCTCTGTATGCCATTGGAACAAAGTCCACATTTACAAAGCCACTGAAAAAGAAACTTAAGGAACATTCTGCCTCAAACATGGGTTACTTAATCATACACTAATTTATGAGCCCTGCAAAAGCCAAAAGACTCTTTGTTGGGGTGAGAAAAGATGGATGGGGGCCAATTTATTCTGTAAATCTCAAGGTCATATTTTGGGTTTATAAGATCAGATGTCATTTATTTATCTACAGATAATTTTTAAAAACATAGAATATTACCTTAAAACATCGCAAAAATTCAAAGTTATAATTGTTGTGTATTGTAGTATATACGTAGTTTACAAACTGATTAGAGTAACAATGACTAATGTTGAAAAAGAAGTGTTTTAGTTTTTAACAGCCGTAACATATTTGCCCCTTTTAATTCTCCATCATATTATAAGAGAATTGTGGTTGGAACATTCCAATTTCAAATTCCAGCAGCTCATTTTCCTACTCAAAACACTGTCAGATAGAATCAGTGCTGAAATGCTTTAGATAGGGTCTCTGTTTAGGCTTTAAAACTTTGAACTAATGTGTCTAAACAAGTACTGTGTCAAAGACTGTGTCAAAGCACTTATAATCACCCCTCTTTTCCCAAGGCAAAAAAAGTTTGTTTGTGCTACTGGCCGTTTGTGAGAACGCTTGCACGGTTACATTCTCACAAAAGGTGAAATCAACCAGCTGCATACCGTAATATTTATGTGCAATCAACTCACAAACCAAGTAACATTCCAAAACACTCCATTCATCTGGCAGTTTTAGGCCCTAAAGATATTGCCTGAATAGATCAATGTCATAAAATCATACTGTACTCCATGGGAAAGTCACACTGTTGTATTGAATGTCTCTTTCTCAAGAAACAAAACAATTTCTGTACATGATTATTGTTTTGGTTGATTTATAATTAGAATGGGACTTTCTAAATGGTACTTTTCTGTTTCCCTTTAGTCATCTACAAAGTGAGGGAACATCTAAACCACAGACTTATTGTACACCCACAATGTTGCCCCATGTAGATGCTGTGAATTTAAAGTAAGTCTATAATAGAGATATGCATTAATAGATATCACACACACACATATTGTTTCTATGCTTTATGGGGAATTTCCATAGATCTGACTTTTATACTGTACAAACTGTAGATTTTACTCCTTAACCCTCAACCCCACACCTAAACCTAACCCTCATAGAAACCTTTTTGCATTTTTCCATTTTCAAAAAAGCATAATTTAGTATGTTTCAAAATCAGTTTTGAACACACACACATACTTACACATGGAGAATATCCAGTCCTCAGTTACACAATATCCTGTATATTTCTGGAATTTTCATGTTGAACATTTATCTTCAGTATCTAAATAATCTAAGTCCAAAAAAGGCTTGCCAATCCCTCTCGGGCAATGCAATAAAATGACACGCTGACAATAGATGGGCAGGTTTATGAAGCATCAACACCCCTTATTGACAGAACCTCATTCGAGTGGGTGTGTGTGCATAGCTGAGATATTAGGACCTTACAGCCCTGTTCAGTGACATTCAGCTGGTAAAGAATGTTCCTGTGGTTTCAAGAACGAATCCTAATAATGAGTCACATCAGTTGGCATCAATCAGCCTTTATTAAAAGTAAAAACAAAAGTCTCAACTCTCAGTTAACAACCCAGCTCTGTAATGCATCAAATAATTAAGGCATCAGCTGTAATGGATTCAGCTCCTCCCAAAAGGCTTGTTACATTCTTATCCAACTCACCAGCTACAATTCGCAAGTAAATACTGTAAGGAAACAATCTCCAATGCATTGATAAGCAAGTGGGGCACAAATGCAGCTTGTGTGGCAGCATTTTCTGTAGATTGTTTTATTATGGAAGAGCCTTCTTTGGCAGGCTAGTCTCCACAATCACGTCCTTCACAACTGAATGATTCACAGTGTCTCTGCTACAGAGCCCACTGATGCCATCCAGTGCCACACACCAATGATCAAACCCCATATTCATCCTCTATATTCACTATTCTTCCTAAAGAAAATGCAATAATGTTATACTTTAAACATAAACCAATACACCAAAGATGCTTGTTTATTGAATGTTTTCCATTCCAAATTTCTTTATTAAATACATTGTACAGCTGGAAGGATTGAGATCTGAAGTTAAAAAGAACAGTGAACAGTTACTGAATGTTATGATGCTGGAACTTTCATATCCATTGCTTACAATAAAATGTTTAGTTTTTCCTTTCCTTTAACTGAAACCTTGAAGTGAGTCACACAACGTAACAGATGAATATCTATAAATGTTTCATTTAAAATCAAAGGGTGAGGTTTTATGAGTCCAAATGAATAACGTCTGAATCATTTCTGGAATGTAGGAAGAGATTAGAAGAAGAAATTCTGTATCATTAACATTGTGTAATCGCTAGTAACACGGCAATATGACCACTGGGAGACACAATAAAACATAGACTAAAGCACAAAGCCATGACGACGAGGCATAAAACCTTCTGAACTGTGATCCAGTAATAACTGTCATTATGCTCAGATATGACTTGTCTTCTGACGTCAATTTGTCAGTCAAATGTCTAAGAACATTCTTTTATGAAAGGATGTTCAACACATCCTATACTTACAGAGCATTAATAAATCTGCCTCCAGCAACTGGATAAACCTGTTATGTAAATCTCTACACTGAAACACATGTGCTTTGTGTGCTAAATAAATTTCTTTTATTCAATGAACTTCATTAGGTGACAGTAACAAAACTAAATTTATGATTTCGAATATGTAGAATTAGCTACTAAACCAGGGGCCTCCACTCCATGTTAGTGCTTAATTTGAATTGAAGCTAAACTCTGCAGGTCTGTGGACCACGCTGGAGACTTCTGTCATTAACAGATAGTAGATAGTTATACAGTGTACAAGGCCAAATCTGTGTTGTTTTTTCTGTGAGACAGCAAGATGATCTGATGCTGATCATTTTAAGGAAAGTGAAAAACAGGCCATGAGACTGAGCAGCTGACAGGGTAGAAGAAAAAGAAGCCAATGGACAAATGACCTGGAGTTGCTTCTCGCTCAGAGATATTTGCTTTTCATGGACTGATGAGTAATAATGAATGGAGGCTCTGCTTATCTCGAGTCTGCTAGCAACAGACTGATATCTCCTCACGTTGCCTTCAATGTGACTGTGGACATTTGTCTTCAGACTTCACAAGTGCTGCAAACCTCCTAGGTTAGCGTGAGACATCTGAGAACTCTGATGTGGAACACAAACTATGCCCTCTAATAATTATAGTTTTAAAGGATAGATCGTTTGCCAAATTGTGCCCACTTTGGGTTGATTGACAGCTAGCTTACTACTTGTGTTAGCAGAGCAAAAGCTTATACAGCTTTTTCTTCAAACAAAAAATTGTCACACAAACTATCACAAATTCACAACATTATACATTATATCATAATCCACTCCAAGGATTAAGAAGGCCATGATTAGATGTTTATTTCCATATATGTGTGGTAGAGGTTTTAACAGATGAAAAACAATTAGGATGCCTTCAAGATATAGTATGAGAACAGGAAAGTGACACATATTGGGATTTATCATGGATCAAATTCAGGATGTTAAAAACAAAGGCCCTTAAAAACTGATACTCATCAGGGTGAGCTTACAGTTAGTGTATGCAAATCGCATGTCCAGCAGGTACCCGCAACAGCAGGAACAAAATTGTTCCTGTTGTAAACACAAACATGCAATCCTAAAGAATGTAAAGTTACACCAGGAGAGGCTAAAAAAAGAAGAGCTGGGAATCATATCACCACTGCAGTTCATCTAGTGTCAAAATGTGACCTTTCCATTCTAAAATTAGGAACCCTGGAACCCTTCCGGCAAACGCCTGACAGTGGACACGGATAAACACATGCAGCAGGGCAAACAGATCCACACACACACACACACACACACACAGACATATACAGTACGAGCAAAACCAGTAAACGAGTGATTATAGACCATAGGGAGTGAATAAGCCTTATTTAATCAGAGCCTATGTATGGTTACTATGGCAGAGAGGGTGTGGCATGGTAACCGTCATGCAGCAAGGCCTACTTTGTTTAATCTCAGCCCGTAGCTCAGTGCCTGACAACGCTGTCACTTTAACTGAGGTAACAATGACAGAGATTATTAGCAGAAGCATCAAGCCCTCCCCCTCCACATTCAAAGCAGTCTTATTAATGTGGCTTGAATCATATCTAATTTGGATGTGACGTGATACAGCAATGATCCGCCGCAGTCCTCCAAAATGCCAGAGGTTATTGAGCCGGACTTAATGCCCGAACTAAACACACCTTAGTCAAATGAAGCATTTCACGGAAGGATTACCTATCACAAAACTCAGAGTGAAAATTAACAGCAAACAGTCAACCAAGACAATGGCATAACAACCGCCTATGATGTTCACGAAGCATCAGTTTGTGCAAAAAAATTGATTAATGACGTTCCAAACTGGAATGTTGTTATTACGTAACGATCCTTCAGAATTTTTACCTTAGTGTTTCACAGAAACAAATAACAACATGTGATTACGGAATGACACATACATAAAATAATAGAATTTTAATTTTTAGGTGAACCTTATCTTTAAAAAAACACCCACTATTGTAAATTAAACACAATCAGTTCATGAAAAGTAAGTGTCACTTAATTTGAGTGAGCTGTCTTAGATAATAGCCTAGAAGCTTTTGTTGCCAAATATCGAACATTGTTTTTTGCAGTGATGAGCATGTTAGAGCTGGATTGACAGCGCTCAACGTCACAACGCCACACCTGTGAGAATACTGAACTGGTTCCTCAACATGCCATGTCTGTCCACCCAAGTCACAGGTATGTGATCCAAAACACTGAAACTAAAACAATAAAGCATGATGTAACATGCACAACGAATAAACACACGCATGTGGTTAATCAAACACCCTCAGAACGCACGCAAAACAAATCTCTCTTCATTTTGGGTTTAAACATTACATTATGGTTTCTCACCTCTGCCCTGCTGTTCAACATAATGACTCTTCTTTAATTTCACTTTTCGCTTTACAAATGGTTATGTCTAGTTCACAATTTTCATTTTATTTTCAAATACTTTTTACAAACCAAAAAATTGAATACAAACCAACAACCAAATGGTATGGTTGTATGGTAAATGTCAATAAGCTATTATGTCAAAAACTACAAAACTCCAATCTATTTAATGAATGGCCATTCCAAACACACCGTTCACATTATGCGGTTTTAGATTTTAATACAGGCCCAGGGAAATGTAAATACGTGGCTTGGTAACACAAGCCTGTTTTTCAAAATGTGGATATGAGACCAGTGGACATTAAGATCTGCCAATATCACCATGCAGCGAACCAAAACAGCAGTTGGACGCATGTCCCTTGGGGCTAAACCACAGCTATGTTCCACACTGGCAAAGGGTCAACGTATTGCAAAAACTGTCTACTGCATTGTAAGTTGAGAAACTGAAAACTTACTTGACGTTAACACGTGTTGATAAGTCCTGCAGGTCTCCTGGGTGGAAAAGTTGGGCCTGATTTAGTCCAAGCTTGCCACAAGCTTTTAAGAAGAGGTTGAGGTTGTCCTGTCAACAGAGAATATGTGTCCACTGTTTGAGTTAGACAGTAATCATATGGGAATTCTTTGGCACACGCAGTCCAGAAATCATTGCATCCAAAGTTCACACAGTCTAGTGAGCTCACAGGGGTGGGAGGAGATGAGAGAAGGCAGGTGGCAAATAAAGTGTGACACAACAGACAAAAAAAAAAAAAAAATGAAGGCAGGACGTCAGTGAGTGACCTGTGACACTACCTGTGAGAGCAGGAGTTTGCCCTCAGGGCGGTGCAAAAGAATGACAGAGAGCGTCAAAGCTGAAGAGGCCCTCCCATGCACATGTATGGTAGTCACACAAACACACACACTGTCTCTCTCTCTCTCGGGCGCTCTCTCTCTCTTACTCTCGGTCTTGTGCTAACTCAGGTGCATATGATCGTGCATACTTTGTACACAAACATGTAAACTGGAGAGTACGCTCCCTTTTCACGCCCAGAAACCGCCACTCAACCTCTCAGCAGAACATCTGAGGAATCTTAGGGGCGTTGGATTATTTTGGAGACAATGTTGCCATGAAACAGAAGACTGGTGACTGAAACAACAAACTATCCCCCCAGCAACTATTAAAGTCATGGGGGGTGAGGAAATGCTTTTATGTACCAAGGGAACTTAAGTAGTGTGTGTGTTCACATACACATCAGATATGTTGAGAGCACACATGAATGGAGACCGAATTCATGTCACTGAATAAGTCTTATGACACCTTTTCAATTACTTTTGGGTTCAGGCAGGTTTATAGTACATTGCTGGTGGTCTACCTGACAGACCAGGATAACTATGAAGCTGTTAAAGATGAACACCATCTGGTTAAGACGAAGACCAACAATGGTAGTCCTGTCCGCAGGCAGTTCTTAGCAGCCATCTGGATATCATGTTTAGTGTGCACAGCCCACCCATTCCTGCATCACCTTCCTGCCTATGGCTTACTCATTTAAACAGCAAACATGCTCATTAGCAGATGGCAATAAAGAGCTAACCTCTTCAGTCTGACTGCACATCCGAATCACTCCCTCTTTTAGGCAACTGCTAAACCTTTTCAGGGTCAGAGGTTGCTTTCTGACTGTGGGTGGGGGTTATTTACATAAGGACAGATGAGTCTTTATTATGGAACACACACACACACACACACACACACACATACTAATTTCCTAAATCCAGTAAACATGGTACATAGAACATTTATCCTGTTATGTCTTGTCCCGTGCCTCTACCAAAAACAGTTTGATTAGTGTCCTTAATCTTTAACACAAATTGATGAGAAATATCACTATTTATCTCAGATATATCTCAGATATCTCAGAATAAAATCTCAGACAAATATCTGAGATTTTAGTCACCTGCTCACTTGAAAATAACCTGTTGAATTTCTTGGAACAGGTGTCTGTTCTAACTCTAATGTGTTTAAGCTTTACTTGGAATTTTAAATGATCTACAATACCTCTCAAGGACAAATTTGTCAAAACATTAATACTTGTTAAAGGGATAGTTTACCCCAAAATAATCATTCTGCCATAATTTACTCATCCTAATGCCACTGCAGACCTGCATGACTTTCTGTCTTTTGTGGAACACAAAATGAGAACTCTTGAAAATAAAATGTACTAGTCATTTTATTCATTCAATTACATTGAACAGAGACTGCAGCTTTCAAGCTCCAAAAAGGACGTGTGTTTTATGTGTGTACAATGTAAGGAAAAAGTAATACAGGTTTGGATGAGTACATGACGACTGAATTTTCATGTTTGAGTGAACTATTTTTGCACAGACAGCTTTATGACAGATCACTGGCAATGATGCAGAAAGTATTACTAACTTTTTTATAGTTAATACACAAAGTGATGATGTCAGAAATGCTAATTTTACCATATGCATGTAGTTTTCACTATTAAAGTGAATACATAATGCAGTGCCAGTTCATTAAATCTAAAATTTAACACTTATGAATTATAGGCATAATAAATCTAAATAATAAAATATAAACTTTTCAAGAGCACATTTTGAAGCCTGGTGGCTTGTGGAAAATTCTATTCATATAATCTGTTCTGCCAATTCTCCATTCACAGTGTTGAGACTTGTTTCAAATATATCCATCCCGCTCAATTACAGGGGGTTTATGAAGGGCTGTGCTCTCTGGATTCATCTCTCTGCTAAACCTCAGGGTAAAGCCCTTCCAGAATGAGTTTTCTAATGTGGTCGACCAAAGTGCCACACAAGTGTAGGCTTCCTCTCTTTAGATTGTTAAAAGGAGGACTGGCTATCCGGGAAAGCAGGAGAGTGAACCACAGCTCCTGGTTTGATGGAACATGGAGCGCGTAGCTATGGAAAACTGATCCAAACCCTGAGAGGAGTCCATCATATCAAAGCCAGAATCACAATATATAGTCCACAAACCCAGAGAGTTCCGCTCTTGCACTAATGAGACTTTATTTAACCAAATCAATACCCTTGATAAAACCTCTATATTAGAAAGAAACTGTGTTTAACAAAGCTAAACATCCAAAATAAAGGGAAATTTCAGGGACTTGAATGGGCCTTTTGTTCTGTGGAAAGATTTCATCAGTCATAAATGTAGTTGTAAAGAGTCCATTGTGTTCTTTCAGAATCTGTGTTCTTTTTGCTAGCTCAGAGACGTACTACACCATCTTAACGACATGAAGGAAAACAAAAACATTCTCCAGGCAGTGTGTTTTTCCTTGCATATCTTCGCTTAGCCTTTGCCATTTAAGACCTCAATTGTAAGTTTATACTCAGGAGGTTTCAGGGTTTGGAACCATTTTCTGGAAATACCGCTGTTGCTATTGGATATGGAGATGCTTATCCAGACTTACCTGGGTAAATAGTTTTTAAAGGGCAATGGGAAATAAATGAGCTTGCATGTTTTGAATAGATTAGCCCTTAAAGACTTTGATAAATACACAATTTAGTTCAAGCCCATATGCCACTATTGACCACTTTCCTATGCTATTGATCTTAGACTAAGAGCTGTTTTTATGCAATGTTTTTGTGTTTAAAGGATGCGTCCACTCAAAAATGAAAAATTCTGTTCTCATTTACGAACCCTTATGACCCTCCAAACCTGCAATGACTTTTTCATCTGCAGAACACAACAGCTTTTGATAAGTTACTGAATATCCAGTTAGGTGAATTCAGTACAATAGCAGTAAATAATAACTCACTTCAGTGTATAATAAAGCTCTTAAGAATCATTTTACACATACTCAGATCAGTTCTTGTTAAAAAAACAAAACAAACCACAGTCAATATTTAGCCAATTTTGCTATAAAAATTGTGTTGGATACCATGTCACAACTTCATTGCTATATCTACAAGTTTAGCACCACTTACGGCAGAAAACTGCATAAACAACGCAAGGTGACAATGCACAATGTCTGGACTGGAAGTTGCTTACATATCAGATTGATTTTTTTTCCACCTAAACTGATTGCGGTACTTTAAAACCGCTCAGCGAGCTGTACATACTTTCCTGTTGACTCTTTTGGGTGTTTTATTAGGTGTTAAAATGAGCCATTATGTACTGCCATATGAATCCACCCAAGAGTACTTGTTAAATTATCTCCTTTTGTTTTCTGAATAAGACAATCATATGGGTTTGGAACAGCATGAGAAAATAATGACTTTTTTGGGTGAGCTATACTTCTAAGAACAGTGGCTGCATTAGCACTGACCTCGGACCCAGGACACAAGAATTGCAATGGAAAGTTGGAAAGTTTGGAAAGCTAAACACCTGGTGAGAGTTTTCACTTACGCAAATGACTCATACAGGACACGAAGTAAATGATAGACATTTTAGCTGTTTATTAATCAATCTGGAACTTCTAAATGTCTGACAGAGAGTTTGTAGATAACACATTGTTGGAATACTACAGCTCGATCTTGCAGAACTGTTCATGCCTACACATTCAAGAAAACAACTTACCAGGCCAGCAATAGGTGTAGAAAGCCTGTTGAGTTTCTTGATAGTGCCAGGCCTGATCTTGTTGATCAGGCTGAATAGAGAAAGAAAAACAACAGTCAACACAAACAATTACAATGTGCGTCAGTTGCCAGTTTATGGCGTCCTTTAATTCTGCCCATCTGGCTTCAGTTTACAAGTCACCTAATGCCTGAAGAAATAACAAACAGTTCTTTATGGAAACATGCACAGACATCAGTTGGTAGCCTATTTGAAAATGTCCACGTTTGTAAGAAAAACTTCTTTGTAAGAAAAAAAAATACATACAAACACTGTAATGCAAACATATAAGGGTGTGCAGCTGAGATGAAAGTGGATTGATGAGTGTCAAAGAATATGTGAAACTATGAAACTGAATATGAAACTGTTGTGAAAGAGAGACTGTTTTGCTTATGTGTAATAAAGGGAGAGGTAGACATGAACATTTTAATGATCTGCTTCATATGTCCCCACCTACAGATGTGATCAGCGTACATTCTATGGGATATAATGCATAAGTATGGGATTGGTTGCATGTTGCATTGTTAGGCAAACTTCACAGTTCGATTAATTTAGATCATAGTGGTGTGTAGGCTGGGATATAATGTATGGTGCAATATTGGGTGTATCTAAAAATAAAGGTTTGCAGATTTACAGAGACAAAAATTTCTATTATAAAATATACATTTAATTTACATTACATTAAATTTATTAATTTAGCAGAAAAAGAGCATTAAACATTTTGTCTTAAGAACCAACAGTCTACAAAGTTACATTTACAAGTGGAAATCGTATTCTGATGCTATACAATGATACAATGATTATACAATTATGCAAAGAAGTGATTCTAGAATTTTACAGGTCTTTTGCTTTTGATGTTATTTGTTAAATAGACTTCATTATGTCTATCTGTTAATTTTTAAGAAAATCATCTTGATCTGATCAACATAGATCTGTTCCCACATCTATAATTTACACATTCTGCCAGCTCAAGTCAAATCTGTGCAGCGGGCCCCAGTGGTTTTATCACAGAAGTCTAAGTGAGATCCAGAGTGACAGTATCTTCAGGTAATGGATGGCTTTGATCGCTCATGTTGAAACAGCAAAGTTAATGGCTCAGCTCAGGCTGTAAGCAAGCAGTAGGCGTGCTTAAGAGGAGGCTGATGAGGTTCTGCTCTGGTCTGTAATAATGAGTCTGCTGACTCACTTGACGGACATCAGCGTGTCAGCCCTCGCACTGCTCCTGAACTAGCCAGTCAGGTTCATAAATGGCCGATATCCCTGAGCTTGCACCCTGTCACGCCCAACCACTGACCCGACAATCTCTCTACGTAAACAGGCCAGCCTTGCTACTAAAGAAGGGTTTAAGCGCTGCCTCTCCCCGTGTGCCTGCACTCTGCCCTGCTCAGGTTTCTAAACCCTGCTAGAGTAGCTGGCACCGTCACTTCATCACAGATGTTCTTTTAAATGCTCTGCCATCCGTGTTGTTTTCCTCTTATTAAGGCTTCCTGGGACAGCACGGAACAGAGTTTGTGGCAGGGTACAAATTATGTTGGTTTTAAATAGAGCTGCATTACATAATGCAGGCTAAGCAACATGCAGCTGATGTCAGACACAAAATACAGTTAATGTAAGTACAGTTCATGTTAATTACATGTTGGGTCATATTTCAAACTTAAATATAGTATGACGTAACTACTATTACTGTCCATAATAATGAAACAGTTATCCTGTTAAAATTATATTATTTTATCCTATCTCATGGCTCACTCATTTCACTACCCTGCAGTTCAATATTTTTGTATAATGACCACTAAATTGCGTATTTGGCAGTTGTCCCTGGTAACCCAAATCCTACACTGAGCTATTTTTGTCTCTTGTAGAACTCTGCCAATTCAAATCAATATTTCTTGTCAATTATGTACTTCTTTATTACAGTAATAAGCCATGTAATAAGCAGGATAATGTACAGTCAGACAGTCATTAATTAAACCATTCATAGGATGTCTTAGTAAGTCTTTGCCCCGTTCAGCAATTAAGAACTGAGCACACAATGCTTTTTTAGTTATAAAGAATGCTAATAGTAAATAATGCATAAAGTATAAACAAAACCAGTCGTACTTACTCACACAACAGAACTCCATTCTCCAGAGAACTCCGGAAATTACTGCTCCTAAATTTCTTCTTAGTGACTGCCTAGGAAGAGGACAAACACAGGAAGCGCTAGAACCAGTGAGTGCAAAGGTAAGATGTTCAGCGAGAGGAAAGCAACAGTTGTTCTTCCAAACTGCAAGTCTGAGCGACTAAAACACCAGTACAACAGCACAGTCTCTTATGCAGAATCTCCGGTTATTCAGTAATCAGGGCTGGAGCCCAGTGGCCAAACCACAGAGAAGGAGAGCATCTGGAGGAATGTCACAGTTCTGCACACTGCTTCATGCCTTTCCAATGATCTCAAACAGCTCCTGCAGGATACAGAAGGCAGGCGGCCCATTGTTGTTGCTCAAACACAGGGAAGCATTTATGTTGTGTTTAAACCCTCAGAGTATGCCATTACAACACAAGCCTTGTTGATCCACACCTCATATAACATCTATAAGAAAAGCCCCTTTTTCCCAGTCCAAATGTTTTTAATTTTCAGGTTTAAAGACTCAACAATCAGCAGACAGTTTTTATTTAGCCTTTAGGAGACAGCGTCATGAGTAATGATCTTAGAGTGTTTTATATTACACCACTGGTGCTTGAAAAGTTATTTTGCACAAATACTCAGTCAGCTGCAGACGATGTTGAAGACGTGTAATGTTTTTAAAACTGTCTTGTGCTGAGATTTTATTATACAAAGACAGCAATGTTCTGCGTGAGACTTGATACAAGACAGCACAATATGTAGAAGATATGAAATCTAAAGACAACAATAATGTGTAAGTACTTAATGCTAGCACCAACTTTAGCAAAGAACATTGCTGAGCTGCTTTCACTTGGCTGTTTCTCAGTGGCATGGCATGTATTCAGAGGGCGTGGAGAGTCATACATGTAAAAAGACACTGGCTATGTCGAGATCAGTATTGACTGAGAGATCTAAACCACAATGTGCCTCTGCTATTGTTCTCTTTCTGTCAGCAGCAGAGCTTTAAAAGTACACTTTCTATGTCTGTCGAACAAAAGAAGGCCAAAAATAATAGGAACATTTTGGTATTACTGATGTGCAGACAAATGCTATGATTGTCTCGACAGATCTGGTTACACTGCAAATTACAAACTGAAGGCAGATCATTTCAGAAGGAATTTCAGACACTGTGTTTTAGAATTGTAAAGGTTCTTTTTAGAACCTGTTCTTACCAAAAACAATTTTAAGCTCAAAAGTGCTGCATACATTTCTAGAAAAAACCCATTAAAATCCACCTGAATTCAGTCAATTGTAATCAGTGTCAGACTGATGCATTTTAAACACAACAGGTTAAAATTCTAATAAAGCCAAAAAAGTTGTTTTGTCAGGCACAAAAGCACAAATAACCTCATGTACTCTTTGAGGAGATTCATGTAACCATTACAAACCCTCACAAATAAGAGTGTGAGGAGTCAAGAGGTTAATGATATAAAGCACATTTCACACAGCATGGTGCCGTAAACATCAGAGTTCAGTGACATATGAAATCCTGACCCCTGCTGTTCTATTCACTGTAATGTCTATAGAGGCTTAATGTTGTTTTCAAACAGATCAGATCTCTGTAAGCAGAACAAATCACTTGCATAACTATTAAACAACAAACAAACACACAAAATATACCTGCACTAAAATGCACTGTTAAGGAAAACACACACAAAATCACATAAAGTTGAGATGGGCCCAAATCGTGTTCTGTTGGCCCAATACCAACTACTTGATTTGTAAGCATCCATTCTGATCACATAATGTAATTGTTCAAATAGCAGCATTCATTGACATAAGGCACATAACTGTGATTCACACATTTGCACTAAAGCTATTGTTCATTCATGAAGCCGCAACGAGGCATTCCAAGTTGTTTGGACACTGGAATGCTACACATCGTTAATTGAGCCAAAGTGCTTTAATCCTTTTTCCCAAGCAGGGTCCAGTGAACATAAAGGAATATTGTTCAAAACCTTTGCTCAAAACATTTCTGAGGTAATTATATGCTAAAAGAAGCAGTTTTTGTGGCAGTTTTCATATCATTTAAATATAAATGTAATTTTTAAATTAATCATCATTAAACTTATGACGCCACCATGATTTTCGATTGGTCATCCTTCTTACAATCATTTCCATATTGAATTGTAATTGGCCTTTTTTTTACATGAAACAATACATGGCCACTTTTATACAACATAGTGACTAGCTGATTCTTTTGTGCAGGCAAAACCTGAAAACAAGACGAGTATCGGGACATTAGCAAGGCAACCCATGTGCTTAAATTTCAGAATCAAAGCATGAAACCTAAGCTCACCTAAAGCTTTATTCTATTCTTTAGCGGCCTGGCAAACACAGGTATTTCCTGCAGGAAGTGCAAACCTTGTTTAAATTACTTTAGTGTGGAGTGCTGGAGTGTCAAGTTTTGTTTTTCATAACAGCTAGTGGCAACATTTTGTTATAAAATTCCTTCACCTTGCCATTTGTAAAGACAGGAGTAAAAACAGGAATGTCTCTACTCGGTCATGGTGCCTAGAATGAGCACGTGACAAACTCCAGATCATTAAGCTGACTGTAGCACTCTGTGCTTTTCACATACACACAGACACAGACTCTCGGTGCTTGTGTGTATGTGACTTCTTACACCAGACAACCCTGTTAATCATTCAGATGGGACGCTAAACAACACATTACCTTTCTTTGCAGGGGAGCAATCAGCTTGAGGGTGAAACTGCCCTGCCAAGGTTCACTGCCCATGACAATGAACCAGTGTGCATGTGTGGGAGACTGATGTCACACTAAAAGCATTCAGATTCACCCCTAATGAATTCACAACAATATTTGTTCAGTTACAGCCGGTGCTTTGGCCCTGCCATCTCCTGCTGAGATGGAAACTCAGAAGGATAGAAAAGCCCTAATCGTATATGCCCTTGAACAAGAAAGCGTTAAAACGACTTCAGCAGCACTTGATGTTTCCACTGTGAAATTTCTGAGTGCTTAAGGCATCATGCACACAGTTAATATGATGACATGACTGATCAGCAGACCGATCAAAACATATTTCAATGCTTTGGATTAAAATATAATATAATAGTCAAATTATCTTATATATATTATTGGACTATCCCCGCTTTGTAACTTGGACTGTTTCTGCTGGTAAGTTAAGTGTGGTACAGTGAAAGTCAGATAGGATACTACATTTTAAACTAAATATCACCGTCATTAAGACAAATACAGAACAATTTACTGCAGAACATAAACCTACCAATAACAGAAATTATTTAATACCAATTAATTAAACCAAATGAGCCAATTATTCATCCATTCAACAAAGACTAGAAGGTTTGGCTCTATATTGTAATCTGTCAGTAAAAACATATTTTTATACTGGTTAAAAATAGTTAAAATATTATTTTCCCAGAATCTCAGACTTGATGCTGTTGACTGTTAAACAAACATGCAGCAGGTTCATAATCAAGTGCGCACAGAAATGAACTTAATAAGTTTATAATAAGCATATGTGAATAAGAGAAAGACTTCAACAACGAATTTCATCGCTTTAAACAACCTTTATCTGAATACGATCATGAGGTTAAAGGGAGAAAAGTTATTACCTCTATCCATCTCTGTGCCTCTGCGAAGGCAGACTCGTAATCCACAGAGGACTGCTGTCGCCACTCCATCACCGACATGAAGTGCGCTAGATGAAGACAGTCTACTCTGTAGTGCACTCACTGTAGTGCACTTGCAGTCTAGTCTAGCAGGTTATAAAACGAGCTTTGTAAATCTGCCGCAATGTATCCGCTTTTCTTATGCGACCACCCGTCTATCCTTCACACGTTAACCAGGAGAAACCCGGTGTGAAAACTCCTGGTAAACTTTTGAGTTGATCGTGGGAGTTAAACGCCCTCTAGTGCGTCACGACATGCACTTTACCTCCTAAATTACCTTACAAAGAGGATTATACAATAAAAAAAGACCCAAATCAGTAAAACGACACGATCACAGCATCGGGTTATGCCACCAAAATGAAAACAAGAGGAAGAAAATTAGGCCGGAGACTTATTCATGTGTGTTCCGAATGGCACAATATAGAGAGCTGAATATTTGATATGAAAATGTGAATGCAAAAGAAATATGTCTTGACAGTCAATTTTCTCAATTCATTGACTAAAAGCTTTTGGGAAGCACTGGTCTAGCACATTTACACGCACTCTGTGGGCAACAAGGTCAATAAGAAGGTTAAAACAAGTTTGTTTTGGTCTATCCAATCTCCATGAACTTTGAAGCTTTTCACGTCTGTTTATTAAATATGTATTTCTGATGCATTCTTGACTTTAAGTACTTTATTTAGAAGTGTGAGGACACCATACACAATGACACATTGGGAGCTAAGGTGCAACAGTCCTGTCGGTAAAGCATGTATTTTGTCAAAATGTGCCACGCCTGTATATTCATGTTATCATGAAATAAAACTTTAATTTTAAATGGATTGTATTTGTCCAAAAAGTGTACAATTTAGAAGAAAATGAGCAGAGGTCAACATGAACACAGAAAAGACCGATCATACCATTCAGAGATGGCTCAGATATGAAATAATAAACATTTGAACTTGAACAATTTTTGGATATTAATGAATTAATTTGAACTTAATCTACTCTTTAATAATGGGATGCATCTGTTCAGGTCAAAACTTTGTACAAATGTTTTTCAATCAAAGTCAAAATTGAACCAATACTATATAAATGCTAATGTTCTAAAGTAATCAGCACTTCTGAATGACTGGCAGTTTTTCTCGTAGGTAAACCGTCAAGAACATTTATACTTTGGAAAGAGCCACCACAGTGAAGCGGAGCTCCTGGGGATCACGCGCCATGAACTTCTTACAGACCTCAGCAGAATCCTGTAAGTCAAGCAAAAATATTGGCCAAAAGCATGAAAAATATTCCACCACTCCAATGCCAGTTTTAATACTTTAAAGAATATCTACAAATAAATCAAACTGCAAATATACACCCTTGCCAGAAAGTCTGCATGTCCACATTAGAAACATAAATCTACCTCAAGAAATGTGTCCTCTGTGGTTTTCCCATGAACAATTGGAAAAGGCTTGCGTCCATCTGCAACACATGAACAAATATGAATACCCCTAATATTCCCCTTTAAGACCCTCTGCTTGAAAAGGTTGCACATCATAAATACACTACATGACCAAAAGTTGAGACCTCTTCAAAGTTTTGTTACTACTGTAAGGACAAATCTAAATGTCACACCATACAATGACATTGTAGAAAATGGTGTGCTTTGTGAAGACAGTTTGGGTAAAGCCCTTTTCTGTTCAGCAAGTGCCATACAGAAATGGTTTACTGAGTTTAGTGTGGAAAAATGTGGTTGGCCTGCTCAAAGCCCAAACCACATTAAACACCTTTGGGATGAATTGGAATGCTAATGGTGAGCCCAAACATCACTGCCCGACCTTCTTGATGTTCTTGTGTCTAAATGGAAGAAACTCTCTCCAGCATCTACAGGAAAGCCTCTCCAGAAGATGAAAATGTTATTGCAACAATGGAAGGAATTATTGCACCACGCCTAGCTTTTCAAATTAAATGTTCAACAAGACACAGGAGCTGTGAAGTCGGGCAATTATGCTGGGTAATGGGGCCTGCTAGTGTATGTACATTATAACAATATATTGTATGTGATGCAATCATCACTTAGACTTGTTTGGAGTCCTGAAAAAACATATTTTAATAACAAGATCATGATGTAAATTTGAATTTCCATACCCAGTTCATATAAATGTCCATCAACATTTACAAAAGCAATAAAATGCAAATCCACTTTTTCATCTAAACTTGGAGCCTGGAAGGATGAGAAGAGTAAACAATTAATAAGCATGTTTCAATGTCACTAAATATTTTATTTTAGGAATGCACTTTTACTTTGTTATAAAAGTAATAAAATAAGTAGTTATTATTAAAAATAATAATCCTAGTAATTAAAACAAACAAACATTTTAGCAAATGAAAGCTCCATCTCTTTCCATCACCCTAATGTTCAAATTTAAACAGAGAATCAGAGTCTAACACTATAGTATCCGCAATATGGTCTATTTTCCAATGTGGCATTGCTGTTACTTCAATGTAAAACAAAACATTACATGGAAAAAATCCTTCAATGGGATTCAAAATGTGTGCAAAACGTTGGTACTGTTTTAAGTTTTATCAACTACTCTGTATTTTGCAAATACCAACCTCTGTTTGTCCTTCCTGAGCACTTGACTCATGGGTTACACGAATACTCTGAAAACATACAGACATCAGTACCATGAAGACAGCTTCATTCACCGATTTACTCAAAACAGCTGAATGTAGTTAATGATCAACTACCAAAAACAGCCCTAACCAACTGAAGAAATCTGACATCCATGTTGGATCAAAAGTAAAAAGACTGTTCGACAAAAGTCGATCAATTTACAAATTACATTCAAAATGCAACTGATTGCATATCAATATTTGCCCCTAAATAAAGATAATTCAAAACAACACAATATTGTCACAGGCAATTGCCTTTGGAAGCTGATATATTGTTTGATTGTATTGTTATATTCATATTATTACCTTTTTAGCTTTAACGAAGGACTGCACTGTTTTTTTCTCCATTTATAAATTCACTGGAGTTTTGGTTCCTTGCCATTGTTGCCTTGCTTACTGGAAGAGCGCTGATATTAGCTTAAAACATTTGCTTTGTACATTGTGTTTTTATCATTGTTTATTAATTTTATCATTTTTTAATTTTCTTCCTTTTCTCTCCTCCTTTCTCTTTCATTTTCAATTTCAGTTTTCACTGTTATATATTTTTGTATTAATATATATTTTTGATTTGTACAGCTGCTTTGTAACAGTGTGCCACTGTGAAAAGCGCTATATAAATAAATTGAACTGAATTGAACATATGCCTGACACTGTGCAACAGTCTGCAGCAATTGAGTTTGTCATTCTTTCTGGGGAAGACTTGAGGACTATTTACACAAAATATATCGCTCATTCTGTTGTCTAACAGAAGGCAAATACCTCATCTTTTTCAAGGAAAGCTGCCTTTTCCTCTGGGCTCATCTTTTTAGACTGCAGCAAAAATGCCTTTAGTGGTGAATTAGGCTCTGGAAAAACAAAAACTTCATGAACACACCACAAACATCTAGAAAAACTACATTAAATAAAACAACCAACATACATATTTTACTATTTAAAAAAAAACTTTTTGAAAAAAATATAAACATATAAATATTATATAAAATATGAATATGTAAATGCTGATACACACCAAATTCCAAATGCCTTTGGTTGTTTGCCACAGCATGAATCAATCCTATCGTACCACAAGCATTGCCAATAGTCTGTTTCATAAAGTAGACCTCTGGGGACACCTCTTGTCCTTGTGCTTTAATTTTCGCTTCTTCTTCCTGCCTAAAAGTTTCATACTATATAGAGAAAAAGACATATATTACTAAATAAAATCTTACACACAATACAACCCATTTTAATGCTACAGTAATTACTATTCCAAGTATTATTTCAAATATAATATATTTAATAAATATATTTTTAAAAGGGGCAAAGACGCTTTATTCAACAGACTGGAACTAAACCTGCCTATGGATTCAAATGACCAAAACATTAACAGTGTTAAGTGCATACAGTAAACTGATCAATACAACTATGATCTAATATTTATTGCATAGTTATTAATGTACTACCTTCAGCAGCAACCATATCCTGTTGCACGCCCATTTGCAACAGACATATACAAACAATCATTTAAGGATATAGAGTTTGTTCTTCTGAAACAGAGTCTATATGGGTGTGACTGCAGTCATACCTTCTCTGTTATGGGGAAGAGCAAAAGAACAGCACACACAGGTCTTGGCACCAAACTGAGAACTTCAGGTTCCAAACCATACACATCCCCGAACTGCCAAGTGGGTACCAAGCCCAGTTGCCGTAAAAACTTAGGGTGTAACACAATGCATAAATATTAAACACAAACCATATAACATAGTACCAGTTAAAGGAACAGAAGTGTTAGGACATGTATAAGCCATGGTATGATACATCAGCACAGGGGCCTACACAATCCTGATGTTTTCAAACATAACAATAATAAACTAAGGTGGAGAGATGTAAGATATATATTAGCACATCTGCAACAGAGTTATAAACAACAATATAACAGATGTTATATTGGTCATAAATCCAATAATCATTATGGACGTGATTAGTTTTTATCTCAAACGTGCTTAAATAAACCTGATTCATTCATTTGGCACTAGTTTTGAATCCTAGACGCACCCAGATAGCCGAGACATCTACTCACTTGGTTCATAACCTGCAAAGCAGACACAAAACATAAAACAATGTCATATAATATATGATGACCGAGACATGAAGCGCAGCTTACCGTTCCTGCTAAAAGCTACCTATGAAAACGAGTCGATGAACGATATAACATTAAATTACGGTAAAGGAGCGGGGATGCAGGGCAAAATGAATACCTCTGGGTTTGCTTCTAGTGGTAACCAGCGCTGGCCCTCCATTTCAGACTAATCTCGCACTGATATCGTAAACGATAATAGATAAATATCGCAACGCCTGACAGCTGAGAAGGAAGTTCAATGAAACAGGCGCTTGAAATTGTGTGAATTCAGATACTTTGTTAACAGAAGCCGGGAACTCACTTGAATTTCAAAATAAAAGTCGCCACTTTTTTTGTGTTAGGGCAGATGGGCTTTTCATGTTGTTAAGTATTTTTTGACACATATAAATATGCCGTTTTAGCATCCACCATAAAGATGACCATATATGAAGACATATGTAATAACATATAGACATATATAATAGAATAGGCATATATATTATTATATATAATATTATATATAATATTATAATATTATATATAATACAGTTATTATATATGTCTATAATAGGATAGACATATAATAACTGGACCGTATAAATACGAATTGTCCAGTTACAATCCTGTAAACAATTGCTTTCATAGTTAGTAACGCTAATTTATCTTTATAAAAAATGCAGTAGACTTATGTATTGCGTGTATTTTATAATTTTCCTGTTTTCTTTTTACCTTCTGTCTATACTGATTTTTCTTATTTCTCTCTGTACAACATCGGGCGGCACTGCGTCTTTAAACATCGCACTCGTTTTCATTGTGTCCAGAAGGTGGCGATATTCCGGATTGGACGCTACAGACGCCACTAGCGAAGAAGAATTTTGAGATTCCGCGGTATTGTTTGGATTTAAATGATCGAAACGGAGTTAATCCTTTAATTTTTATGTTTATTACTTGATATTTGAACAGGGATGTATAATAACAAGTATAAATACAAACATCAGCAAGAGTCGAGTATGTCATCCGCTTCTTTAATAGGTGGTAAGTAGTCCAAATTGCGCTTCGTATTCGTAAAGGCGCTTTTCTTGATTCAATCAAAACGTTTGTTCTGGGTTTTCCTCCAAACGCGGAGGTCGTTTTGACAGACATGTCTTCTCTTTTGTTTTTTTACAGCTGCCCATGATAAAACAATAATAATGACTTCTAAAGAGAAGAAGGAAAACTCAAGAATGGCCAAACAGACTGCATCTGTCTACGCCTCCAAGATAAAGACGAAAATCCACAGTGAGTCGTTACATACAGATACTGCTAGCGACATCAGTAGTGTAGTTTGTGAAAAAAGCTTTAAGAAGTCTCTTATATGTTAGTCGATCCATGAAACTATGAAAGAAAACATCTCTTGGCCTTTTATTATCTAGATACATCATCATTCTTTAAGCTCTCTTTGAAAACCAACAACAAGGCACTTGCTCTCGCTCTGGTTGCGCAGAAGCAGAGAAGTCGAGAGATGGAGACGGAGGTTGTGAGGCTGAGGAAAGATTTACAGGCACTTCATTTTGATCTTGCCTTTCAACGCCATAAAAACAAACAACTGGTGAGTCTGTGAAGTGACACTGTGCCTTATTATTACGTTTAAATATTAGGAAACTAGCAGAATATTTGTAAGAGGCACCAGTGTTTCTCATCATCATTTAGAAACCATAGGCATATGAGCCATGAAAAAGCCAATACAACAAAGTGATAGTTTATGATGTATGTAAATGCATTGATTTATAAAATATAATCTCTGGTGCATAATCCACGTTTGTTCTGTGAAAAATAACTTAATACTTGCCAAGACAAAATTAAATCTGTACAAAATATAGTTTGTCAGACATGCATAAAAATGTTGTTTCAGAGGAGGTATATCGAAATCCGCCAATAACCTCATTTCAACCTAAATATAGAAGAATGCACACGTAATGTTTCATACATATGTATTTGATCAAGTGCTTTTTGCTTTCTTTAGTTTGGCATTATACGTGAGTTTTATGACTCGTCTCTTAACTGGATGACAAAAGCTGTGGATATTTTCTCAAATGAGGAGGTAAGCTGTTCTGATAATGCAATAATTTATATTTCTGTCATTAAATTTTTTTTTTTGTGGATAAGACTACAGCCGAGATGATTGTTTGTTTTAGTTGATTGCTTGCTGTTTTATATCTGTTAAATAGCCACAAGTAGATTTATTATCTTTGTTTTAAGGCTGCAGACAGTATGGACATAGAACGCAGCATCATATCAGGTACGGCAAAACATGGCGCCTTTATTTGTTTACAACTTCTAATCAAATTCAGATTTAATGATTGCCATTATGTCAGTGGTAATGCACTAACCTGTTCCTTTGTGGTGGAACGAACTCCCAGCCTCAATCCACTGAGACCATCACAACCTTCAAAAACAACTCAAAACTCAAAAGTTCATTGTGTCTCTAGTAGCAGAATACAATGTCCGCTTGTAAATGTAGCTTTGTAGACTTGGCTTGTTGGCTTGCAATGCAAAATATTCAATGCTCTCGTCCTTTGTAAGTCACTTTGGATAAAAGTGTCTGCTAAATGATTAAATGTAAATGTAAACCTGTTTTACATTTTTTTATGGGCTTTTTAGTCTGCATTTATAAACATTACAGTGGAAACCATAAATCCTAGAGTTGTTATGCTGCATTTAATTGCAATTTAACTTTTTAATAATTTCTTCATCTTTTTCCCAGATCAAATGTCTGATATAGAGAAAGAGTTTGGGAGTTCTGAAGATAAACCCAGTAAAGAGAGTCCAGCGTCATGCCCCCAGCAAGACTGTGTTGAGACTGCACCAGTAAAAACAGCTACAGTCAATGCAGATCCACTTCCTAGTGCTGATAAAGGCAATGAGGCACCTCCCAGCCCAGAGCGAGACAATCCAAAACAGCAGAATACACTATATGATTCTGAAATGGAGATGACCATTACTGACAGTACTGCTGAAATAGTGACAGTTGAAATAAACGCAAAAAGAAACTCAAGAGTTAACGAACATCAGGAAACCAATCATTTATGTCCATTAGGAAAAGGTAGTGGGAGTATATCTGCAGAGGAAGAAGCACCAGCTGAATCTGGTAGATCTAATTATACAACAGCTGTGTCAGAAGAGATAACCAGTACACCACAGCAGTGCTCACCCACTCCTCAGAGTAAGGCGGAAAACTGGCAAGAAAAAGATGAAAGCCATCTTAGAGAAAGCAAATCAATAACTGCCCGCAGGAAGACTCACGTCACCTCTCGTTATACTAAAAGTAGCAGACGCACATGCAAACAAATCGAGCCAAATGCAGATCCAAGAAAAACGTACGTAGTGTCTCAAGATCCCCCCAATGATATTTTAAAAGATTGTTTTAGTGATCTCAAGCATCAGGGTTCTGAAGGAAGCAAAGCAGTTCCTTGGGATGGAAATCGTCCCTGCAAAGCGGTTAAAAGTAAAGTAAAGGAGACTCATGCTATTAAGGAACCTAACAGTCTGAGTGAAATTAAGAGGAGAACATTAGTAGTACAAGATGAGCTAAAACCTCAGACAAGCAGAAAAACCAAAGTCTCATCCCGAATTATGGATCAAGGATTATTGCATGTACATGAAAATGTTGACTATGCTGGTACTACATGCACAGAGGCTGCAAGTAGTGATGTGCACATCAAGGAGACCACAGTCCAGGTAAAAAAACATAAAAACAAAGCAGCAGCACAGCCGCATTCTCAGTATGAAGAATGCAACACACTGAGAAACAGAGGAACGTTTGTGATTTATCCAAATCAGTCTTGTGTTAACAGTGACTCTACAGACACTTTGAACAAACCCAGTACATTAGAGGATCTCAATGAACCAGAACATTTGCAGGAAGTAGCTTTAAAAACCCGAAAGACTTCTCAAGATATCTGTTCAGATACCTTCACAGAAAAGCAAAAGCCAAAGGATGTTTATCTCAAGAGATTGATGGGAAACAACCACCATCCAGAAAACTCACAAGATGTTTATATCAGCCTTTTACAGGAGCCCTCTGAATTTGAATCATCAGTACCCAGTAAAGCTAAGAAACACAGAAAAGAGGCGGCAGATAAAATGACAAAGAAGAAAGCTGCAGGAATAGTGAAATCTAAAGCAGTAACAAAAAAACAACGAAACAATTGTATTGTAGATAGGAAGGAAAATGTGGAGGATGAAAGACAAGAAGTGATGGATCTTTATAATGAAGGTGGTTACAAGTCTCTCTCTAATACTTCAGAATTAACAGGGTTATCTCTTTGCTCAGCCTTAGAGGAGGACTTCAGAAATGAACTTAATACAAAAACCCTGAAAACAAACATTGGCTTTGGTGCCAGCTCTCCATCCTCTCTTGACCAGGCTAATCATCCTGATATCGATGCTCTTAGTATAAATCTGGATAAAAACAACCAAGGTCATGAGAATAGATGTAGGAAAACATACGTAATTTCATCGTGTGATTCACCTAGTAATGAAGTGGCTGATTATATGGCCTCCAGCAGCATTTCTGAACCTTATCATCTTCCAGATAGAACAGATGAAGTTTCACCTGTTATGAACACAAGCATGTTTGTCCTGGAGAAATGTAATGTGACTTCAGACAGTTTCCACAAACACATGAATGACCAGAGCCTCCAATTTACAGAGGAGAGGCCTCCCTGGGAGTCCATAGATGGTTGTAATGATATACTCTCGGATGAAAGCCCCGCACACAGCCCACAACCAGAGGCACTCTCTCAAACTATAAACATTTACCATGACCAGCAATTGAGCCTGATGCCTCAATCTCCAGGTAATTTTTTTTTATTATTTTTTAAATTAATTGTTAAATTATAATTATAGGCCCTAATAATGAAACAAAAGCAGATAAATTGTTACATATCACCATTTTCACAATCATCGAATTCAGTTGAATTTGACAGTTTACATACAAAGAAATTTATAAACAATTTCACATTTGATCTGCTTGTGTGTTATGAATAAGGGCCATTTCTCCTTTCTGAAAGGAGAAATACATAATACAGCAATATAACACTTGTCCATGCTAACAATATAATTTAGTTATTGTCGGGAATGTTATTGGTATTATTATTTGATTGTCATACTCTTGCTTTGATATTTTGAAACAGAAGAAAGCAGGGTTATGAAGAGTCTAACAAATACAGACTGGAACGTTAACTCTGATTGTGGGAGAACAAGAAGGAAAGTAACACCAGTCTCCTACAAAGAGCCCACGCTTAACTGGTCAGTATGTTTTATATGTATGTAAAGTGTGTACAGTGGTTGAAGAAGTATTTTGACACTTAAGTCACAATTACAAAAATATATGAATGTCATTGCATTAGATTTCAATTAATCAGAGCAAGTGGCATCTTCTTTTAATTAGCTATTTTGAGCTATTTAACTGGTCCAAATGTAATTTTTAGTGGACTTATGAAATCAGTCCCTATCAAGTCCTATCAAAATGTTTCTCAGAAGTGTCCAGGTCTTAATTTTGGTCCATTTTATTACTTGAAATGTAATACTACTTTTTTTGAAATGTTTATTTATTTATAATTGTTTTTACTTTTTTATAGCAAAATAAGACGTGGAGATAAATACACTGATACCAAGTTCTTGAACTCACCTGTGTTCAAAGACAAAAAGAAGAAACAACGGAGAAAGGAATGATTTATTATTCATTGATTTTTAAATCTTTGTATTTATTTTTCTGCTTTTACTCACATTTTGTCAATTATTTTGATGTTATACACATTTGATAGATCTTAAACATAATTGTTTTTTATTTGTTGTTGATCTTAAACAATTTTTATTGATGCTGTTATGTCTCTGTTCAGCCTGCTCTTATACAGCTAGTATAATGGGATTGTTTATTGAATTTCATGTTTTCTTAATTAATAAAGAGAATGTTCTTTTTGCAGTTTATTGTTGAAACATTCTTCTGCTTGGTTTGATGGTGTTTCTGCTGATCACATGGAAGACAGCAGGGTTCATGACCTCAGCTATTCTCTGATCAAGATTATGTTGGCAGGTTGTACCTGTGTATTATGTAACTGGGCACTGGCTGACAGTGTTAAAGTGATTGACTGACTGACTGAATGAATAATTTAGAGCTGACTGTTCATCTGAGACAGCTACTTTTCTAAAGGCAAGAGTAGGAGTGTTAGCTCAACCATTTTAAACTACACTCAAGCAGATATGCAATTCTGAACTATTTGGTCTTATTTTCCATTTGGAAGTCTTCTTTTCAGAGTTTTGGGTAAGTTTCTGAGTATTGTTTGTTGTCAACAATTTGTAGAAGTCATTTTGCATATGTGCAGAAGAAATTGCATTTCATTTGTAATATTATGGGCAAATAGTTTGTATTACCCTTTGATTGTTTTATTTCATTTTTTTGGAGCATCCCAGCTTGTGAATGCTTTCACATATTACTTTTGTCAGATGCCTTGGGTAACCTAACACTCTGTTAGATACCATGTCAAATATTCATCTTGCTTTTCCTCTCCATGGTAAGACAAATTAGTGTTCACGGTTTGCACCTTGTGTTTTGTGTTGCCTATGGCAGAGGATTAACTACTAGGTTAAACTAAACCAATAGTGGTTTATTGTCTGCTACTGTTTTATTTTTTTTTACCAACGTTGCTCCTTTAATAAAATTTCAGCTTTTTGTTGCAGATTGAATGTTTAATGACTTCATGAAACATGGAAGCCAAGCGAGTAAAGAGGGATGTGAAAGCTTTGCTGTAAGTAGTAATAAATATTTAACGCTGAAACACTACTGAAATGCACCAAACAAAATGTAATATAAAGCTCTGCATTCTGTCTAGCACAGTTGTTATAGGACTATTCCATTATGTAAAGTGCCAAATCGGTTTAACCAAGAAAGTTATTGTATTTTATTTTAGATAAAACTAATCAAAACTGTATGCATAAATGTATATATATCTGCAGCATATACATTTAACTGCTGTAGGTTAATTAATCGGTGAGAGTGCATTTTTGCAACAAAAAGTGTGCTAGTAACTGCTGTAGATGTATGGGGTTTTTTTAATATATTTTTACAGTGCTGAATATATTGGACAAAGACTTCGAGAAAATGCTTTTGATCCAAAAGGGAAAGGCACCTCTACCATGTTAGATGACCTGGTAAGTGTTTAATATTAAAGCAACAGAGTGATGGTGTGATTATAAGGTTTCAGTTTCTCCTGCTGAGATAAAAAAACAATAGTAATTTGTTGCTTGTATTACTGCTGTTTCTTTTGTTGCAATCAAAAATGTTATGGAAAACCATGATTACATCATGCATAGGGCCTGTGCTGCTAAAAATGCATTAATATATTTTTACACATTAATATAGGCACATTATGACTTGGCCATAAGCGTTGCTTTGTGGTGGCTCAATATAGATGAAGGGAAGAATGCAGTAAAGAAAGACATCATGTGAGTAATTTATCGTGCTGTGCTAATTAAGTGTGTTTAATGAGATTGTTGTTGTATTAGCAGTGCTTTTGCCATAGATTGTATAATGATATATGTACCACACTTTTGGCTGTGATGTATCGAAATAGAGGGATTGGCAGTCCATTACATAGCCAGTACCCGAATCACCTGGAAAGAGAAGCAATGATTCTTTCATCCTTTGCAGGAATACTGCTGGTAAGATTCAGCTGAAACTTTACATGTGGCAAAAATGTTTGTTTTAATTTGTTTGTTTTTAGATGTATTATTGTCCTTTCATTTATAGAGCAGCTTACCTATACAAGACATTGTGTCGCTGTACAACTGCAGGCCATCTGCATCCTACCCTCATAACCACAGTAAGGTAATGGGAAGATGCATTATAGTTTGTTTGTGGAGTAAATGCTATGCTGCATAAGAATGAGAGAGATGTGTAGTGCTATGCAAAAGTTTTAGGCACTAGTGTAAAACAATGCTGTAAACTGATGTCAAAAGTAGATGTCGGGAAGTTGTTCCAGACATCTTGGAAAACTTACCACAGTCTTTCAATGGATTGTAGCTGTCTCAATAGTTTTTGTGTCTTCAGGTAACCACAGACTGACTGAATGATGACATGCGTGGGGGTTCTGTGGGTGCTGATTGTTTTTGCTAAAGAACTCATGACTAAAACTGATCTAAAATCTAAATTAAAATCAATCTAAAATTGATATTTCCTAATGACACGCTAGCAAAACTTATAAAATAACCTCAAAACAAATGTCCTTGTGAAACATTGAATGTGCCTGTTTGCACAGTACTGCACAGTACACAGAAGCTGCGTTTAAAAAATAGGAAGCCTTTAATTTATAGTGTATTCACTCATAATACTGTTCAGAATGCTTCAAATACTTTGGGATTTATGAAAAGAAAATAGAGTGACCTTTTTTTTTCCTCAACAGAGCAACATTGTTCACCCATTCTCACTCTCCTATCATCCATTTGCAATGCTTAGTTCATTCAAAGCAGTAGACCACTCGAGAAAACACAGTATGTGACCTGTTGCATATATCAGTTACATTCATTAGTTAAAAATAGAGCAAAATGCTTTTTGACACCATCTTCTTCTGTCTTTTTACCAGCCCTAGTGCTGAAACGTCGGATGAAGGAACACATTAAAAAGGAGGAGTCTGCAGGGAGAGAGACTCTGGTGTCACCCTCCACCTCATCCTCTTCTAGCTCTTTTAGTGTTAGTGACAGTCGGTTGTTTTTCAAATATATGTGACCACATTTTGTTATGACCCCAAGACATGTTTTAGGCCTGTAGAGGCATAAGCAACATTAGTGGCAAGACTTGTTGACATAGTCAGTGTTTATAGCTAGTTATAACGTTAGTGAAGGGACTATTCTGTGTAGATTAACTGCAGTTTGGATATAAATGTGTTTCCCCTTGTGAATTAGACATGGGCGCTGTGTCTCTTATGTGCTGCTTATACATGCACCATAAAACACGTCTAATACACCCAATAAACAAAGTTATAATGCACTTAAAAAGCTAAAACATACTGCCATCATGTGTCCGGAATGTGAACTGTCAACATTGTGGCTTTATTTTCTGTTAAATACAGGATTCTGAGGATGAAACAGAACCCTACGAGGGATCTCAAGAATCTCTGCAGGACTGAAGACATTAGTTTGTTTATTTAGAGATGATCCCTTATATTGTGTAACTTTATCAGCAATCATGGCATTTTGACTTTTTATATATTCAGCAAACAGACTTATCACTTTTGTCAAAGTTGTTTTGTCAAAGCTCTGATCACCACCAGGTGATATAAATAGTTGTTTTTTTAAAGATCACAATTTTGTTTAACTGATTTCATAATATTTGTCAGATCTTTTCCATGTCCAAAGAAAAGATGTGCACATGGATTTATTTTGCCCATGCATTCTCACTATAAAGTTGTGGCTGTTAGAAGATGCAATGTTAAATTCTTGAGCAATAAAACATGGTGCAGTACAAAGATTTGTGGTGAGTTTATGCATTCCATGACATAAGCAATAATTCCATAAAACATAAAGCATCTTGTTATCGTCTGGATGGAAACAGAGGAGGATAGCTGAGGTCAGTTATTTGCCAGCTGGGAATTTTGATTTGATGAATCAGGGCTTTTAAATCTATGGATGGGATTAAGAGGTTGGCAGCAGCATCAAACTTCCAAATCCCAGTCATTGAAATCACAAATAAACTTTGATCCACCAAATGCTGATGGAGGTTTATAAAGCAGACCTCATTCCCTGGTTCGTTTGACTGTGTGTCTGCTCAAGGACTGTTTTCTGGGGTTCCTATCAAAATGAGCAAGGTAAATGAGAAACATCAGATTAGCATTTCACACCAAATACATAGCAATAGGTATTAGTGCATTTGTCAATAAATAATTGTTAGCGAAATGCCAAATTATACAACTAATGTATTGTAGGTTGATAAACAGAACTACAGGACTGTTACTCGTGATGTTTGTATGATATCAGAAGGCCGTGCATCACAGGAGTCCATCGTGCTTGGACACACTCTGTTTTGCTTTAGTCTGATATCTCTTGTTTTCAGATTATCTTTTATGAGGAGAAAAACTTCCAGGGTCGCTCCTATGAGTGCGACACAGACTGTCCAGACATGCACCCTCATTTCAGTCGATGCAACTCTATCAGGGTGGAGAGCGGATGCTGGGTTCTGTATGAGAGACCCAACTACTCTGGTTTCCAGTATGTGCTGACCAGGGGCGAGTATCCCGACTATCAGCGCTGGATGGGCTACAATGACACTATTCGATCCTGTCGTACATTTCCCTACGTGAGTAATAATAAAGTAATGCAATATATTATCTATGCCTTGCAACTACAGGTACCAAAGAATAAGTATTTACATGACATATGCCTAAAGCTTTTATTATACTGTCTAAGTTGTGAAATTCTATCATTGTTTTGAATTTTGACTTTCCTGCCACACAGCAAATTATAGCTGTGTAGCTCAATGCATAGAGCTGGTGATGCCAATTTCACAGGTTTTATTTCTCACACAAACTGGAAAAATGTAAATCTTGTTTTCATCTACTTCCATTAAAAATTAGTTTTCCATTTTAACATTTTAGCTTATTATTTCATCTTTGTAGTTCACTGCTCGACACAAAACACTACAGTGTTCCTGTAGCTAAATATGTGACAGATGGCACTTGCCATGCTAAGGTCATAGGTTTAAGTCCCAAGGAACATTGAATGTGCTGTAATATAAAAACAGTTTTGCATGTATGTGCGTTACTTTGAACTTTGTCACACACATTAATACTGTACACATTCAAACATCAGATGCACATTTAAATCTTTTGCAGCCAAGTGGTGATTCCTACCGTATCCGGATCTACGACCGCCCAGATTTCCAGGGTCAGATGATGGAATTCAGTGACGACTGCGAATCTGTTCATGAAAGTTTCCAGTGCCGCAGCGTTCACTCTTGCAATGTCTTGGATGGCTACTGGACCTTCTATGAGCATCCCAGTTTCCGTGGCCGTCAGTATTTCATGCCTCCTGGCGAGTATCGCAAGTTCAGTGACTGGGGGGCCATGTGTGCCACCATTGGCTCTTTCCGCAGAGTCACTGATTTTTAGATTCACATTCTTAAAATAATTGTGCCTTTTCTGGCATTGACTTGTCAATAAAATGTCACAAAACTACTTGTTCTGCAGTGTATGGGTTTCTGGAGGTGTGTTGTTTTTCCTCACCCAAGATGATCAATTAAAATGTTATATAATATATATTGGATATTTCTTAATATCTGAAACATTATCATTGTGTCCCTTATGGATAGGAATACACTATAGGCATCGTGTTTATATAGCTATATAGATATGAAAAAAAGCAAACAGGTTATAGTACTATTCAAAGCCCAAATGGGTTTTGAATGGTTATTCAAACCATTACTGGTTGTGGCAGATTGTAATAAAGGTTTTACTACTGGCTGTTTCATAGAACACCCCATCCTGGTAATGTTTCCAGTCAAAGAAAGAGCTCAGAATTATTACCAGTATACACTTACTACTTAGATAACTCATGGTAATATAATTTTACTTTACACATATAACAGATTTCCATACATAAACCAATAGACCAAAAGAATTTAACAATTCCAAAAGACAAAACTATTCAGTCCTGGCATTGTGTTGTTTCCCTGACCCTTCCAGCATCTTTCAACAGAGCAGCTTTTGCTGGAAACAAAGCATTATAGAAGCAATCAAGTGATTGTTTAAGGTAAACAAACAGTCATGTTTGCAATATGTTTCTTTACAGTTTCTGCTGACATGAGCACTCTGTGATTTAAATGACAACACACACATTGGTACCATTATCTTCCTGGATATATATTTATAGTTCCGGCTCTGCTTGGCACACACACAGAAAAAGTTCAAGCCCCCTGTAAAAATGGGAAAGGTTTGTATGCATTATAATGACATATTAGTCGTTACATGTTGGTGAATTAAAATATTGCTCAATCAATCAAAATACTGTTTGTTTTCTCTTTCTCTAGATTATCTTCTACGAGGACAGAAACTTTGGCGGCCGTTACCATGAGTGCATGGGCGACTGTGCTGATCTTCATTCATACTTCAATCGCTGTCACTCCATCAGAGTGGAAAGTGGTTACTTCATGGTCTATGACCGACCACGCTTCATGGGCCGCCAATACTTTCTGAGGAGGGGCGAGTACCCCGATTACATGCATATGATGGGAATGAATGATTGCATCCGATCCTGTCGTATGATCCCAATGGTAAAAACTACCACTTATCGTAATGGTCTTGTTAACAAAGAGTGAAATTAACCAGCCACCCGTAACTTTCTGTTTTTTACCCAACAGCATCACGGGTCCTACAGAATGAGGCTCTATGAACGTTCTGACATGGGCGGCCGCATGATGGAGCTTATGGATGATTGCCCCAACCTCATGGACCGCTTCCATATGTCTGACTTCCAGTCCTTTAATGTGATGGACGGTCACTGGCTCATGTATGAGCAGCCAAATTACATGGGCAGGCACTTCTATCTGAGACCTGGAGAGTACAGGAGGTACAGCGACTGGGGTGGAATGAGTTCCAGGATGGGCTCCATCAGACGGATCATGGATCTCTAAAGAAAGGAGTCCTTGTGAAATGTCTGCTGTATGGCCTTTATTACACGCTAAATAAAATGGTGTCTGTGCTCAAGTGTATTCCGTTTTGTTCTTGCTCTCTCTACCTGGAGGGGTCGTTGCCTGATGACATTTGCTATAGGCTGCCAGACTACATCTCACTGTTTGGAGAGCTGAATAAAACAATAGACACATTTTCTTCCATGAGACAGGCGTTGAGTGGTCTATCTGTTTGTAATGTAAGCTAGAATTAACTTATGGTAAATATCTAATGATAGATAAAGTGTAGAAAACATTAACATTAACTTATAGGCATAATTTGGCTTATTTATAATGCATTGTTTATATAGATAATCGTTAAAGTAGAAACCTATAAACTGAATGGAAATTTCTGTATATAATATTAGGAAAATATGAGGGAATAATTTAATGGTTGTGGCTCTGGGCTTGTGACGGTTATAGGGCCAAACCTATACAGAAGTGACCTATAAACTATCAACATTATGCTCTTAGAAAGACATTTAAAGGTAGGGTAGGCAGTTTTGGAGAGGCTAGCAATAGCAAACTAGCTTTGAAAGCATAAGATCCCACCCTCCCTCAGAAGCTCTCCAAAGCCACGCCTCCTCCAAAAGTGTGCAGAACAGATAAAGAGTTATGCAAATACATAGTTTGACAGACTGAATGCAATGATTGAGCAAAGTTCTCCGCCTTCCACCGTGGATATATAGATACAAGAATATACTAATATATTCACTTCACTAAGAATTCACAAAAAAATCTTCTAAAAAAATTGCCCCTGCCTTTAAACCCAGATCTGTGTGGTAAATATACTGTAAATATAAACATTTCCATGAACTAGGAAGTGTCTGCTCAATGACAAGTAACCAAATATATATAAAGTACAGATGTACAGAAAAGTACTTTTTAAATATCATTACATGCATATATATATATATATTTCAGTATTTTATCTGTTGAATATTACAAAAGTTTGTCATCTACATTTCACAAAACAGCAGCAATATAATCCAAGTAAACAAAATAGATTTCATAAACTAAAAGCACAATAAAAAATGATAAAACCAGGTTTTCTTTGCAATTATAATATGAATACATGTACAGTGTCGGCACTTCATGTTCACTATATATACTGCATAAGTGTGTTGTCAAAGTTAAAAACAGCACCACACTTGTATGATACACCTGGCTTGACAAAAATGGAAAAGGTAAAGCAATACAAAGAGGAAAATAGGAAGGGACATTAAGGCTATTCAAGATAACTAGAGTGGTTTTGCAAATGTTACTTATTAGGTATTGGAAGATGAAATTTGCATTATTATTTTTTTGTGTGTGTGTGTAACAGATCATATTCTATGAAGACAAGAATTTTGAAGGTCATCTGTATGAATGCAGCGATGACTGCGCAGATATGCTCTGCTATGTTAATCGCTGTAACTCCATCAGTGTGGAGAGTGGATGCTTCATGGTTTATGAACAACCCCATTACAAAGGTCAGCAGTACCTGCTCCGGAAAGGACAGTACCCAGAGTATGAGTGCTGGTTGGGCAAAAATGACTCTGTCTGCTCCTGCCGTGTGATTCCCATGGTGATTATATTCTGTCATGCTTTTCAGTAGCTTCCTTTAATATTTCATTCAAAGAGTGTCTTACAAAATCACTAAAAAGTTTTGTATAGAGGTTTGAAGGATGAAGCTGATTTGTACACATTTTTGTTCTTTTGTTTTTCAGACTGAGAAATCTTCCCATGAAGTGCAGCTTTTTGAGAGGATGGAGTACGGAGGTCAAATAATGGGTCTTATGGAGGATTGCCCAGATGTTATGGAAAAGTTCCATACAAATAATATATTTTCCTGCAAGGTCATTAGTGGGAACTGGCTCTTCTATGAACATTCCAGTTACAGAGGTAGGATGTACCTCATAAGGCCTGGAGAATACACCAGATTCACTGAATGGGGCGGCACAAGTGCTCATGTGGGTTCCATCAGACGCATCTTGGATTACTAGAGTTAACTTCATAAGTAAATATTTTTGATAATGTCCACAGTTATTTTCCTTTGTTAGAGGATTTGTCTGCTATATATTTTTATTTTTTTATTATTAATGTACACTATATATATATATATACCTATAAACTATCAACATTAGATATATAACTCAATATTTGCAATATTTGCTTTGTGTTAATCAGCTTGGGTCTTATAACAAATTTTACTTGGCTCATGTAAAAAAGAACGTTTGAAAAAAAGCTTTAAAAACTTTTGAAAAAAACCTTTGTTCATTAGAAAAAAAATGTAATTTAATGAAATTGGACAATATCTTCTTCAAATGTACTTCTGTATTTATATATTTCTACTTGCATTTATACCACAGCATAGTAATTAAACAAATACCACACTTCATTAACAATTGCACTTTCATTTTTGGTGATGTTGGTTCATATTTCATATTTTTAATAAAATTCTGCAAGTGTTTCCTGTACTAAAACTCTTTTGTACTCGATAAGTCAACTGATTTTATACAAGATCTTTTGCTGCCATTGATTAATTGGGCTGATTCCAAGCAGATTAAAGCTTCTGTCTGCTGCAGTGGTCCCTGTGGGGTCCCGTGCATTTTGACGAATATAGAAAAACTGCACCAAACATAGCCAAACATAACCAGATTGTTTCATTGCCCCGTGATTCTAGCCCCATTACTTTCTCCCTGTGCTACATTTATTTGAATGACAATAGTTTATGCTGTGCAATCACACAGCTGCTCTTAGGGTTTTATAAAAGACAGTGATACTGGGTGTCCATTGTGAGCAATAGGCCTACCAGGTGCCAACATGACTAAAGGAAAGGTAAGATGGCATCTCTCACTCTCATTAACTAATACTGTCATCCATTATGCTATTAAACTATAGCATGAAACCAGTTTACAGTTCACTTCATTACACTTTTGCATTGCTACTGTTGTTCCCAGAGAAAGAAATGGTGATAATAAGTTATTATTACCATACAACAGTATTGTGTCTTTTATCCCTATTAGATCATCTTCTATGAGGACAGGAACTTTAAGGGCCTCTATCATGAATGCAGCAGCGACTGCGCAGATCTGCACCCCTACTTTACCCAATGCAACTCCATCAGGGTAGAGAGTGGGTGCTTCATGGTGTATGAACATCCAAATTACATGGGGCAGCAGTACTTCCTCCGGAGGGGCGATTACTCTGACTGCCAGCGTATGATCGGTTTCAGTAACTGTATCAGATCGTGTCGGATCATCCACATGGTGAGTGTCTGAACTGTTAATTCAGCAAGTAAAAAAAAGATGATTATATATAAATTAAATATAAATAATGATAAAAATAAAAATATTATAAAAATAATAAAGCTAACATTTCAAAATAGATATATATTTCAAAGAGTTTTCTTGTCTCTTTTTTCATATAATATATATATATCACATATATATAAATTGTATTTTCTTGCAGTACAATGGTAACTATAGAATGATATTATATGAGCGGGCTGATATGGGAGGTCAGATGGTAGAGCTAACAGAAGACTGTCCTAACATCATGGACCACTTTCACACATCTGACATCCAGTCCTGTCACGTGATAGATGGCTACTGGCTCATATACGAGCAGTCTAACTACAGGGGACGAATGTACTATCTTGGACCGGGTGAATACAGAAAATACAGTGAATGGGGAGGAACTGGCCCAAGGATCGGGTCCCTAAGAAGAATCACCACTTTTGACTAGATTATGTCAATTGCAGCACATATAAATAAATTCTCTTTAATTTAATAACATCTTTTTTTTGTTTATTATTTCTGTGTGTTTGAATCTAAGTTAATAACCTCATCATCAAAAACTTTAAAACCGTGAGCATACACTAATTATTAATTATCATTATTCATTTTATATAATAAATATGTGATAACTACATTTAAGTGGTCCTAAATAAGTAATACTATTCTACACACCCAATATTATAATCTATACTAACTTACATACTAATTTCCTCTGGTGACCTATCAGTGACTTTTTCTATTGCAAACCTGGTTACCAGACTGGAAAACATTCATTGAAATATTCTGTAGAGTAAAAACGAGAGAAAACTGTCTATCACACAGTTCATGCTCTTGGCTGAACAATGTAGAGCTCCATCTGGATTAGCTGTCCTCATTGTAGGTAGATCTATCAATACACCACTGTCCATAACAAAAGCAGGCCTGCTATTTAAAGGCATATTGACCCGAGAGAAATTAGGGGATGTATTTTAATCGATAGTGCCACAATTTGGCAATAAGATGCCATATTACTAGGGAAAGGGGAAATATAAGAAGTTTTCCCTCCTAAACATGCATTCGGTGATCAGATTACAGCTTTATAATGTGAAGAAGACTAAATAAGAAGACAAAGTGATCTCTGTCAAGTGTTTCTGGATATATATAGTGAAAGTAAGTAATTATGATATGGTTTGTATACATTTTTAGATATGTGAGATGACTTATTGCTTGTTTTTTAAATATTCAGTGTAGCAAATTACTTAATATTAATATTATTAATATTAATGTTAATAATATTATTAACTGTGTCCTTTTAATACTTACCATGTTGCTAATATTGCACTAGTGTATGACTTTATGCCATAACTGACTAATCGCTGCAACAAACTAAAACATTGTGCTAGCCAGTATAGATGGTTTTTCTAAAGAGCATCAAGTTAAGAAATTTGAGTGTTAGGGAAAATGCTTTTGGTATTTATTTAAGCATCTAGAGAAAACACAGTTTAAAGTAATGGGTTCTTCATTTATTGTTATTTTTATATTTATCATAAATTAATATTTTTTATATGTATATTTTTATATTTGTTTGTTGTTATTAATTTTGTGGATCATCTTTAAGAGATAATATGTCCTCCCGCTTCATCTTTTTTCATTTGAAAGCATGTTTGCTTTGGAGGATGGACACAGCTGAGAATGAGTGCAGAGTAACCGCTGCCTCTGTTGAACAACTCTCTGATGCAACAGGGATGTTCCATATTGTTCTCTGTGCATTGTGCATTGAATGTGCGGGTGCCATACCAGTTCTTTCCCTGCTCCATGCAAGAGAAAACACCAAACGTGTAATTATTTACCCTTTTCTTCAAGTAAAATCCATATTTTTAAACCCAATATTGTGTTCTAACAAAAAGGGAAACGTGCCGGTACACTGACATTTTCCTATGTGTTCATTTGAATAACAACACTTTGTTTGTTAAGAGACAGTATAAAAAGCTTGGGAAGCATATGGAATCTCTCCAACGAAGACCATGGGCAAGGTAGGATTTTTGGTACCACATCACAAAATTTACACTGATTTGCACATACCCTTTGTATGCTAATAAGACTACAAACATATTTCTGCCATTATACATTTTTTAGGTGAAATGTGAATTTTGCTCTGTTTTCCAGATTATTTTTTACGAGGACAAAAATTTTCAAGGTCGCAGTTATGAGTGCAGCAATGACTGCACAGACCTGCACGCTTACTTCAGTCGCTGCAACTCCATCAGAGTGGAGAGCGGCTGTTTCATGATCTATGAGCGTCCAAATTACATGGGTCACCAGTATTATATGAAAAGAGGAGAGTATCCTGACTATCAAAGATGGATGGGCTTCAGTAGCAGTATTCGATCTTGTCGCATGATTCCAGCGGTAATTACATCTCTTATGGTTACTTTTGCCTCCACACAGATGTACTGAATCTTTTCTTTTCATTTTAATATCAACAGTATAGAGGATCATACAGACTGAGGATCTATGAGAAGGCAGATTACGGAGGTCACATGATGGAATTTATGGATGACTGCCCCTGCGTGTCTGATCGTTTCCACCATCGACATGTATACTCCTGTAATGTGATGAATGGCTACTGGATCTTCTATGAATATCCCAACTACAGAGGAAGACAGTACTTCCTGAAACCCGGGGAATACAGGAGATACCGAGACTGGGGTGCTACCTATGCCATTGTGGGCTCCTTCAGACGAGTCGCTGATTATTAGCCATTCTGCCTGCACTTATTTATATGAACTGTTCATCTTCTGTTTATAAGCATAACTGTTTATAAACATTTCATATGATGTACCTGAATAAAAAATAGGAATAAAATAGTATTTGTAATGATAAGATGTTTTATCTTTTCATTGCATTATCAGCCCTAAATCTTTTTTTTGGACATTTTAATTTCAAAGATGTTATCATTTTTACCATAAAAATAAAAACATTTAAAGATGTTACCGTTTTGACTATTTATATCTACATACATGGACACAGGATTTTAAATTAAAAGGGACTGTCGGATTAAAGGATAATCATATTGTTGAACACATGCTGCATAATTTAAATAATTTCATATTTCAATGAAATATAACAATTGCCTGAATAATGTCTGAGCACTTAAGAACTGATGAAGGAAACAGGATAATGTTGATCATGACAGTTGTATAAATAAATTATAAATAAAACATTTATAACATCCAAAACGATGAATATCATATTTTTACTATTTACATAACAATTAAAACATACCTGTTAAAAAAATTAGAAATACAATATTTACATATATATGTTAATGCTCACATAAATCACCCCCCTCCATGAGAAGTATTGCTTATAATGTGTTTGTAGGAACAAAAGGAGATACAAACTTCTCTGTGTCCAGCATAACATTTTAATATTAGAGTATTTGTATCAGAAAAGCAATATTTATAGCATAAAAGTACAATTTAGTTATGCTGCATGCACTATATAACTGCATACTTGTGTAGTGTAGATATTATTATTTCATATATAATTACGAAATCCTCTATATGTTTCTATACTGTGGTTTGAGTCACATGCATTGCTCCCCTAATTTGAAGGTCTTCAAAAAAGTACGGCAGAGAATGACAGAGTTTACCAACCCTAATTAAGCACACCTGAACCAGCTTATCAAGGTCTTTGGGACAGAAACAACCAGGCAGGTTTGTTGGAATAGAGTGGAGCTAAAAATGTACAGGCCTGTGGACCCTCAGAAACATGTTACGTGTTCATATACTTTTCATATACAATTTATTTTAATGGTAAATAGTCTGGACATCCTAATGTCACAAATACACCAGCCTTCTCAGCGCAAAACCCCTCACCTCCACCAGCTTGTCCATAATCCCCCAAATTCTGATCATCTGTACTTGCTGTCTCTCATTATGGACTCACATATATACCAGTTATCTCATTGTCTGGTGTCGTTGCACTATGCAAGAGAAAGACTCATCTGATACTTATCTATCTTAATCTTCGGCTCTCCAATCCTCTGCAGTTCCCATAGCCTGTGAAAAGAATAGTGCCTTATGCTCCTGTTTTTATAGTTTCTCATTGACATGCTTATTGAATTCCATTCCAATCTGCTTTCTTCCGTGCATGACACCTAAATCAAAAATACATTGTTTTGTTTTAAATAAAACAACCTTATGTGTTGACTTTAAGTAAACCAAGTAAAAAGCCTGGTGGACATTTTAAAATCTTAAAATTTCATGGTGCACAATGACAGAAATGTTTGCTCTGGAGACTTCACTAATGACAAGTATTTCATTGATTTTTCTCCCATCTATATAATATATATATATAGATATATAAATGTTTTGTTTAAATATTTAGTCATATAATGCTCCAGTGTGCCTAAGAGTGCCTAATATACTTAAACCTGTATTAAATTGTTGGTGCAAAATTAAGCTTTGTTGCTAAGGTAACTTTTTATTATTGCTGAATGTGAACATTATGTCATTTGTGATAGTCATAGAACGTTCGCTCTGGATGTGACTAAAGCTCTGTCTATACTGTAAAAGACAATGTGTGAAAAGCTGCCAGAGATGTATGGATGAAAATGATTGTTTCAGTATCAGTTCAGCAGAAGTCATCCTGCTTGTTCATCAGCTTTTGGCATTTGAATAACAACGAAATGAGGGCCCCTGGTTTTAGTATAAAAACCACCAGCAAAGGCCATCAAAGTACAGCAGATACAGTGAACTGAAGCACTGAGAAAAACACTATCACGATGGGCAAGGTAATAGTGCTTTAACATAAAAGCATATGCTTAATATCTGATAGAAGGCTGCAGGTTTGGATTGCAACTAGTTTGTTTGTTTAACTCTTTTAAAGGCTAATATAAAGTAACACAGTTCAGATCTTAAAAACAATCAATTTATTTGAAATCACTGCCTTTTTCTTCCCATGAACAGATCATCTTTTACGAGGACAGGAACTTTCAGGGCCGCAGCTATGACTGCATGAGCGACTGCTCTGATATCTCCTCATACCTGAGCCGTGTTGGTTCCATCAGGGTGGAGACTGGTTGTTTCATGGTCTATGAGCGCAATGGCTTCATGGGTAACCAGTTCTTCCTGAGGAGGGGAGAGTACCATGACATCCAGCGCCTGATGAGCATGGGCATGATGTTCGACAATATCAGATCCTGCCGCATGATTCCTCCAGTATGCACCCACTCCAAACTTAGAGTTTAGAGGAACTTAGAGTGCTGATTGGTCATAAACAGTCACCAAATTCAACGAAAATGTGAAATGAGAAGCTTTTGGGAAATGAGAAGCTGTGCTCAAACTGAGTTTAACTGATAATTCTGCATTTAGAGTTGTGAAAAGGTTTTTGTTTTTTAGCCCAGTTGGTAGAGCATTGCGATAGCAGGGATAAGGTTTTGGATTTGATTTTCAGTTAACATAACAGTATAACCTGAATGCACTGTAAGTTGCTATGGATAGAAAGTGTCTGCTAAATACATAAATGTAAAAAATTATACAGTTAAAATACAGATAAAGACAGTATTAAAAGCTCATCTTATAAATTTTATTTATAAGATGAGTATGCTTGTATTGCTGGGATGCCACTAAGTAACAAAAATAATCTGATTAACCTTTCTTTGTTTACAGTACAGAGGATCTTTCAGAATGAGGATCTATGAGAGGGAGAACTTCATGGGCCAGATGTACGAGATGATGGATGACTGTGACAACATCATGGATCGTTTCCGTATGTCCGACTGTCAGTCCTGCCACGTTATGGAGGGTCACTGGCTCATGTATGAGCAGCCCAACTACAGAGGCAGAATGATGTACTTCAGGCCTGGAGAGTACAGGAGCTTTAGGGATATGGGATACAGTAACATGAGATTCATGAGCATGAGGCGTATCACTGACATGTGTTAAACCTCTAGAATATAGAAATAAAGTGTTATTTTCAGAACTAGCTAAACTGAGCTGCCTGTTGTTTTATTGGATATGTAATTAGCTTAGCTTTAAAAGGGGTTTGTCATTAGGTTTTTTTTCTTGGTTTATTAGACAAAAACATGGAGTATATGTAAATGTAAATGTGGGTGGTTATATGTCAAAAATCCAATGATTAAAAGTCATTTTTTTTTAGGTTGGGAAGGAAGCTCTGATATTATGCTTACATAGTGCATCAAACTTTTATATCAAAAGATTAAGGTAAATTAAATGCTGTTTAAAGGACACTTTGAGGGCATCTGCACATGGGTGCTCTTGAGGACTCTTTTGAATCATAAAATAATAAATAGGATACCAAATGGACTTTAAAAGTCCAAATAGATTTGTAAGGATAAGAGAGACTTCAGCCATTTCCATAAAAAGATGTGTACATATAGTTCACATAATAACTGATTTTACAAAAACAACCCCGTTTAAAAGCTTACATGGGCTTGATTACTGTGTGTTGTTACGTGAATGATCAATGACTGTTTGTATGTTCTGTGATAGTTATTTATGAGTCCTTTGTTTGTTCCACAAACTCTTTCTGGCCTTCAGAAACACCATTTAGGTTGTGCACATTCTTGGCTTTTTCAGCATCTCCTGCACATTTGACCACATTCCAATAGTGGCTATATGATTTTGAGATCTTTCTTTTCTACAGTTTTATAGGAGATTTATGTACAAATATTACAAAAGTATAAACAATCACTACTAAAGAACACCAGGCAAACAAGAACACAGAGAAAACAATAAACACTCAAGAACACCAAAAGCACAAAAGGTGTACTGTATGTAAACTCTCAGCATGATTGGTGTAAATTGTTGTTCTTATATTTGTTTATTATTTTCTCCTGGCAACCCTCTGTTTTCAACTCATTTGTCATGATTCCCACTTCTGGCTCATTTACTTTCACAATTTCTTTCTGGTATATAACAGGAATATAACCACTAACTCTCTCTCTATATATATATATATATATATATATATATATATATATATATATATATATATATATATATATATATATATATATAAATTCGTTCTCTAACCCTTTTTCCCTTTTTTATCTCTCAATCAACAGGTATCATATCAAGCAATTCACAAATTTAGTTATTCTTGTTCTATTCTGTTGGTGAATATTCTTTAAAAGCTATAAAGAACGCATTTTAGCCAGCATTATGTAAACCTAACTTTAAAAAAAACATTAATATGCACATTTGATTATATTTCATACTTTTTATGATAAAAATGTTTCACTATTTGTTACTTACTATTTGTAATTGTGATGCAATTATGTGCTTACTAAGGCCAATAACTGAAGAATGTTCAATACACAATGATTAGAGTTTTGGGAAATCATTTTATTGAAATATCAGAACTCTAGTACCAAGAATCCATGATACGCCTCATGCTCATGAATCTCATGCCACCCATGTTGCTGAAGCTCCTGTACTCTCCAGGCCTGAAGTACCACATCCTGCCTCTGTAGTTGGGCTGCTCATACATGAGCCAGTGACCGTCCATCACGTGGCAGGATTGACAGTAAGACATGCGGTAACGATCCATGATGTTGTCACAGTCGTCTGTCAGTTCGTACATCTGACCCATGAAGTTCTCCCTCTCATAGATCCTCATTCTATAGGATCCTCTGTACTGTATTTGAAGAGAAGTCCATTAACTGTAACTTCCAGAACCAAATTTTTAATTTGCTAACAAATTAAAGCATAAATCTACAAAGGTTTTCTATGGTTTTGGGGCAAAGGGTTTTAAAACTGTAACTCAGATCCAGATACATTTTTATAGCTTTTTTGAGAGAAGTTACAAACTAAATGTTTATGGAACTCACCATGGGGATCATACGACAGGATCTGATGCACTCATTCATTCCAAACATGGACATGTAATCAGCATACTCGCCCCTCCTAAAGAAATACTGGCTTCCCATGTAGTTGGGACGGTCGTACATCATGAAGCATCCACTCTCCACTCTGCAGGAGTGACAGCGGCTCAGGTAGGAGGACATGTCGGCACAGTCGCTCATACACTCATAAGAGCGACCCTGGAAGTTCCTGTCCTCGTAGAAGATAACCTGGAAAAAACAAAACAGAAAGTGGTAATTTGTGACTGAATTATCCAACAACATCTAGCTGTCTTTTCAGTTGAATTGCTGTGGTTTCGTTCTACGTACGGTAGAACCTTGTCAGTATGGTTAGTCCTCAGCTTACCTTTCCGTGCATGTTTGCTGTTGTGGTTATTCCGAACTTGCCATTGCAATGACAGCCTGTGGCCTTTATACCATATGGACCCACAAAGAATTTGTATTCCTATTGTTTAAAAGGGCTTAGTCAGCTGCATGGTGTAGTGAGTAGTACCATTTGTTACTACAGACCTGAAAGGGTTATTATTCCAAGCCTTGTTGTGGAGAAAATTAGAATTTTCTGCTTTTTAAGCAATTCCAATAGCAAGAAAGCACTTTAAACAGCCAAAATGTAACCTGTGTAACCTGGTCCTGAAAGCACAGTTTTTTGTTTTTTTTTATGTCTGCTACAATTACCCTGCCTTGATTGGCATTAAGCATTAGTTATTGAAAGTTTTATTCCCTTCATTTTTTACCTTATATTTGATTACATTTTTAATAAATAAAATTTGTTTGAAATTGTTCGATTGCTATATTTCTGAGCAGAGTTACAGAAAAGGTTCACAAGAGTTCAACCAGAAGTGAAAACCGTATGATTGTTAGCTCACCTTCATGTCATTCCAAACTCAAATGACTTTTTTCTGTGGAACACGAAAGATGTTTATGAAGAAAGTAGAACTGAATTGGGACCAAATGTTCAATCTCTAAAAAGGACATGAAGGTAGAATAAAAGTAACCTGTGGTCTAGTGGTATAATGCTATGGATATGATCACTTTATATGGTGAACAGACCTGAAATTGAAGTCATTAACCACTCTCAAATCAAATCACTGATCAACACGTGTACAGAACCCATAACAAATTTGGCAACTCTTCAATAATGTCAAATCTTATTGGTTCTTTTTGCATCTTATGATAAGACATAATACAAAAACCAATGAGGTTTTTGTCTTGTCATGTTTGCATAGAACTCTGTATATATGAGTTAATGAAAGATTTTGAATAAAAAGCAGAGCTGCAACATATATCAAAATCATTAAAATATCACAAAGGTGTATATCGCAATATGCATTATCACAATGGCTTGCAATAACTTAATAATTTTAAAACTTCAAAAGGTTATGTATAGTCAAAGTTTAAGGTTGATGCAGAGATACTTGCATGCAAAAATTAGTTGGAATATGTGTTTGTTTTCACAAAAATGATGCGAAACGTACATTGGTTATATAATTTGCAGTTTTTATTTTTTTAAATAATTTAAATTGACTTTACAAACCTAAAACATTATTGTAACACATATCATACATGGCATTATTTAGCAAGATATCGCATATCACATTTTCTTCTGTATTGCGCAGCCCTAATAAAAAGGTTACATATGTACTTCAAGTTTACATACATACTTCAAGGTTATATATATATATATATATATATATATATATATTTCATAAAAAGTGATTAACTTTTCCTTTAAATAAAGGGTTACATTGTTTACTTTATTGCCTACTGACAAGAATCATATTTTCAATGTCCAGATAGGATGTTAAAACAGAGCATAGTGCCTGTAGCATTTTCTTTTACCAATAGAGGTAAAGAGAGCAGAGGTTACATCTGAAAAAAACAAGGCATTAGCTGTGGTGGTGAGGTGAGTGAGGCTAGGAGAACTAGGTCCTAAGGGACACCACAGTTTATGATAAAATTCAAACTGGCTTAAAGCAATATGCCCTGCAATGGATTGGTTGGATTGGTTCCTACTGCCAGAGATACTGGGATTGGCTCCAGCCCTTCTGTGATCCTTCAGGGGATAAGCAGGTCTGAAGAATGAATGACTGGATTGAAAGCAATATGGCTGGCCTAATGGAACTATAGAGGCCAGGCCTTTGATTTTAGATCAAACTACTATAACGTATATTTATAAACTTTTTGATTTGATGATTGTTACCAGATTTATTACATTTATGTTTAGATAACAGTATAGTGATTGTGGTCTTACAGAAATCATTTTATTACAGTAATATATTTTATGATGAAGACTTATTTGGAAACAGCTAAATAGAAAATCTAAGTAAAGACTTTCCGAGATTAAAGTGCTTTATTGTCAATTAAGACCAATTTTGTCACATTAGTATAAATCTCATTTTAATAATAGGAATCAGTGATACGCCTCATGCTCATGAATCTCATGCCACCCATGTTGCTGAAGCTCCTGTACTCTCCAGGCCTGAAGTACCACATCCTGCCTCTGTAGTTGGGCTGCTCATACATGAGCCAGTGACCGTCCATCACGTGGCAGGAATGGCAGTGATTCATGCGGTAGCGATCCATGATGTTGTCACAGTCATCCATCATCTCGTACATCTGGCCCATGAAGTTCTCCCTCTCATAGATCCTCATTCTGAAGGGTCCTCGGTACTGCAAAGTCATTTTAAGTAATTACAAATTGTGCTAAATTATCATAAAAGCATTAAGCAAAGTGCTGTGAACAGACTGAATGTATGCTCCTACCATTGGTATCATACGGCAAGATCTGATACAGTCACTCATGCCAAACATAGACATGTAATCAGCATACTCGCCCCTCCTGAAGAAATACTGGTTTCCCATGTAGTTGGGACGGTCGTACATCATGAAGCATCCACTCTCCACTCTGCAGGAGTGACAGCGGCTCAGGTAGGGTGACATGTCAGCACAGTCGCTCATACACTCATAAGAGCGACCCTGGAAGTTTCTGTCTTCATAGAAGACGACCTAAAGAAGTAAACCATGTGAAGTTATGGTAACAATATGCATTTCAGCGAATATTTCATTTTAATGATATGTATGTTTTTCTTTTTAACTTACCCTGCACATGTTCATTCCAGAGGTAGTCATTTTTTAACCTGCTCTTGAGCTGCTTTGCTGCCCTTTGTTTATACTGTCCTGTTCTGCTGTCCGGTATCACCTTCACTTTTATAGCCGAGTGAGCTGAATAAAACTGTGCTGGCTACTGGGATAAACAAATTCCTGAATCAGCAGACCAGTATGGAAGCTTTTAGTAGCATGGAGGGCTTTCATTGTGGGCCTTTTTGACTGAACCTACAGGTTGTATACAATTTACATAACATTTTCAGTCATTTTGAAATACATTTTTGTTATTGGTTTTATTTATTAAAATAAAATAATTTGTCCAACTCAAGTTACATGGCTGTTACATTGACAGTGATGGTCAGCATGTTTAAACAAGGCTCGTTTTATGTAATTAAATACTGTTTTTTTTATTTTTAAACTTTTAAATATGTAATACTTTAATGTAAAAACTAATATTTACACTGTGACTAATTATACAAAAATAATTCTATAAATTTAAAGTGCTGCAAAAAAAAGCTTTAACATTTTCAGGTGATAGTATAACTGTATCTTTTTTGGCCTCATTCCAAATGAACCTCTCTAAAGGTTAAGTTACCTTTACTTGATTATTAGATGAGTATACCTGAACAAACGACCACAGCTTGCAATTCAGTCATACATGCAGATTTCCCTGTTCCTAATTTTTGTAGAAAAAGTAGAAAGCTGTTAGAGTTTACCAATATTGGGTGGAGTTCACGTGTGATTAAACCCATAATTATACAAATTTCCATGTTATCTGTTTAATAGGAACATCACAGCAAATTTTATATTTTTCAAACTACATTAAAACATTGTTAGAGGATTTCATATTAACTGTAGAGGATTCACATCTTTCACATTAGTTAGTTCAGGGTGATTGCTTGGGTACGTAAATAAGGTCATGCGTGGTGGTCCTACATCAGTAGTTAATATGATAAAATACTAGTTCATCTATATGATGATGGAATGAGGAGGAATGATATACCTCTTTAACAAAGATACAACTTTATTTTCTGGATATTCTCGTATTTGCTCAAATAATCCACTGGCTGGTGAGATTAAAATGTTTATTTTGGAATGAAGACCTGATAAATGTGAATTGGAAAAGCAAAAATCTTCACACAGAATTTTTGGATGGTTCAGCTGCCAGTTTAACACAAAAGAAACATTAAGATGCACTACTTCCTTCAAGACTAATAAAATATATATATACATCTAGAATCAAGAGACATGTTGTCAAAGCTTTTCAGCTTTCCATGAGCTTCTGTTCCATCTTGCTTGGTCAGGAGTTTTCACAATAGGAGGCACATATCTTTTAGATTTGGGCAGGTATAAGTAAGGGTTAAAAGGAGCAGAGTATCAGTGTACCAGTACGAAAACAACTACCACCACCATCATGGGCAGGGTGAGTAACTGTTGGTAAATCTTGAGATAAAAACAGTAGTTCTTCTTTCTCTTGTTTAAAAATACAGATGTTTGTTTTTGTGTTCCAAAAAAGATAATCTTCTACGAGGACAGGAACTTCCAGGGTCGCTCTTATGAGTGTATGGGCGACTGTGCTGACATGTCCTCCTACCTGAGCCGCTGTCACTCCTGCAGAGTGGAGAGTGGATGCTTCATGATGTACGACCGTCCCAACTACATGGGAAACCAGTATTTCTTTAGGAGGGGCGAGTATGCTGATTACATGTCCATGTTTGGAATGAGCAACTGGATCAGGTCTTGTCGTATGATCCCTATGGTAAGTTGAGAAAATATATTTGTAATAATTTAACACACTTGAGACAACTGAAACATAATGGACTTCTTTCCAATGTAGCACAGGGGATCCTACAGAATGAGGATCTATGAGAGGGAGAACTTCATGGGCCAGATGTATGAGATGATGGATGACTGTGACAACATCATGGATCGCTACCGCATGAACCACTGCCAGTCCTGCCACGTGATGGACGGTCACTGGCTCATGTATGAGCAGCCCCACTACAGAGGCAGGATGTGGTACTTCAGGCCTGGAGAGTACAGGAGCTTCAGCAACATGGGTGGCATGAGATTCATGAGCATGAGGCGTATCATGGATTCTTGGTACTAGAGTTTTAGTGATTTAATAAAATAATTTCTCTACGACACTAAACACTGAGTCCTGAAAATCTTTATTAAATCCTTTATTCCCACCAAAAACAACAACCCATTAGGAGCTGTATTGAGTAAAATTTCTTCAGCATTATGGCTGGAAGAGATTTATGAGCATGAGGCATGTGATGGATTCTTATTTTTAAAATGTAGACACAACTAAACTAAATGTAGTACAACTAAATTAAAGATGTACCCAGTTTGTTTTCTAGTAGACACTCACATGAGATGATTGTCATAGGCAGTTACATCAGTGACCTAAATAAAAAAAGATATTTTACTGTTGAAGCTGGGCTTGTAGGGGCTGCCATGTTGAGAACCAGCTTGCAGTTTAACCAAATTACTACTAATAATAATAACAACAACAATAATAATAGTCCCACAGTACAGTTATTTGGCCATTGAACAAATATCTGCAAAATCAAATTTGCCAAGACAGCACTTCTTACTTCTTCAAACACTTAATGTTTGTGCATCTTGATCAGGGAAAGTATGTTTTAAGTGCAAATGCCAGAAAACAAAATGTTTCTCTTGATACATTCGGCACAGATTTTTCACGAGTTGCAGAAGGCCTTCAGCAGACATTCAAGACCTGGCAGTGATGTCTTCAATCGGAGAATTCTGACATCATAGGACAAACATCATCGAAGGCCATTCTGTAAACTTTGCACTGAGAAAGAATAGACATCACATCTATACAAATGTATAGACATCACATCTATATGATGTATAGATGTGATGTCTTGGCTGCACTTTTGCACTTTTCTATGCAAAACTATTTAATATGGATGTCTTATCTTTACAACTATTTTAAGCTTTGTGATGCAAGCAAGATTAAAATGCCTCTTTATGCGCATAATTTCACTGTTTTTCACTGTGGTCCAAATATATATGTGCAATGCATGCACTGGACACAGCACGGACAGGGCTGGATGATCTTTCTGAAGGAATAATCAACCTGGGCAATCTTTTGGATGACAGCATATAAGAGATGCAGACAGTTATCATACAGTACATTCTGTGCAGTTTAAGGTCTGTAGGAGGGGATGGGATCTTTCCAATATCATTCACGTCCGGTTGAGCCATAACCAATAACCATTGTGTTGGTAGCATGCCTACATGCAAATGCTACCCTATACCATTGTTGGAATTGCTTCTTTGTAAAATGCCCACCACCATAAAATATTGTTTTTGGCTATAGCCAATAATTCTTAATGAAGCTATTTAAATTGTCCATACGGCATTTGTTGTAAGTATATTAAAAGAAGACATCTGGACTGTTGAATTTAAATTCTTGATTTATTCTAGACATTAAAAATAATAGATACTCATGAATCTACTGCGGCTTTCTAATAAATATTAAATATTTTACGTTAGTTTTTTAATGATAGTATTTCACACAATAATTAGTTTCTTAGAGCAATTATTTTATTGAAAATATCAGAATAAATATCATAACTAATACCAAGAATCCATGATACGCCTCATGCTCATGAATCTCATGCCACCCATGTTGCTGAAGCTCCTGTACTCTCCAGGCCTGAAGTACCACATCCTGCCTCTGTAGTTGGGCTGCTCATACATGAGCCAGTGACCGTCCATCACGTGGCAGGAATGGCAGTGATTCATGCGGTAGCGATCCATGATGTTGTCACAGTCATCCATCATCTCGTACATCTGGCCCATGAAGTTCTCCCTCTCATAGATCCTCATTCTGTAGGATCCCCTGTGCTGGAAGAGACATCCAATAATACATTTAAGTGTTTTTGGGATAACCAACAACCAATGTAAACATATATTTAGTTCTTCTTTTTGTAATCATCATTCCGAGAACATTCTCACACTTTTAAAGCTTTCTTAAAGAAAGCTAACTGATTACAAATAAATTGGTCTCTAAACTTACCATGGGGATCATACGACAGGATCTGATGCACTCATTCATTCCAAACATGGACATGTAATCAGCATACTCGCCCCTCCTGAAGAAATACTGGTTTCCCATATAGTTGGGACGGTCGTACATCATGAAGCATCCGCTCTCCACTCTGCAGGAGTGACAGCGGCTCAGGTAGGGTGACATGTCACCACAGTCGCTCATACACTCATAAGAGCGACCCTGGAAGTTCCTGTCCTCGTAGAAGATGACCTAAAAAACATTTTTTAATTTTTGTACTTGACAACATTATACATTTTGTTAGCAATGTGTAATTATTAACTCAAATCAATTTAAAGAACACACTTTCCCCATGATGGCAAGCTGTCAGCTGTTGATGTGGATCCAATGCTTTCCTCTTTGCTCTGGGCAGCTACCTTTATATACATGTTCCAGTTCAGACTGTGACAAAGACTGTGTATGCCCTATTGTATGAATACCTGACTCAGCCATACCTACAATACTGACCTTTACAATGTATAGAAAGTGAACAGCTTTTTCTATGTGACCAGGTCATGCTTTTGACCTGTTTTGTTGTCCCCCCACCCCCATCAATGAGTTTTTGTTCAAATGTGAGTAATGTTGGTGAGTACATGTGAAAAAAACTAAAACATCTAAACATAAATTGTGAGGGAAGCAATTTTTTGTGCTTGGTCATATTTCTCAGGATTTCTATATATATTTCTTTTATTTATCTTAGATATTTATGTGGGCAATTCTTAATATGGTATGTAATCTTTCTCACACATAATCAGTAAAAATTATGAAGCAACTTATTATAGTTATAAGTATTAAGCAAAAAGTTTGCTTAACTTCATTTGCGTTTTTGAGAAACCTAATCCTCTCCGAATAAAATTTGCTTTACTTTTCTTGAATACTGTAACCAAAGCTACATTTTTTTACATTTCTTGTCCCCAACTAACATTTTTTATGTTGCAAGAACATTCCTCCAACATTTACATTAAGTAACAAAAATGTTAAAAATATTATTTTGAAAGTTCTAGGAACATTTAAAACGTCCAAGTTTTTAGATGTTGTATTAACATTATGGCTTGGTTATCCTGATAAAATTCCAGATATCCCAATTCTGTCTGAATCACTACATGACATCACAGACATCATTTATTGGTTATAATTTCTATATATAAGTTCTGTAACTCAAATGTTGTTTAGCCAATATTATATGACTGTGACAAACATAAAAAAACTTACATTTTTAGTGCTGGTTGCCAATAATTTTATTGTTAGCACATTAAGTAATTTTCTTTAAAATACAAACAATTAAAACAGAGCACTACATTTCACATTTTGAAGTGACCCGTGGTCTTTTTTTAAAAAGAACTAAGTGTATCAGATATTTGCCTATGATGCAATAGCGATCAACAACAAAATATCAAAAGGAAGAGGGAACAGAATCAGGGAATGACACTGATTGGCGTTTGCAAAATAACATAATGATTCAATCATGTGGTAAGCGTTTTAGTTAAAAAATGACCTTAAGATGGCATTTATGTAGATTACTATAGTGATCTGTTTCTGATAAAGAGGGATGACCTCCTGTCTGCTGTGGATCAGTGAGAGTGGGTTTGTGGAGGAAGTGATCAGCAGCTGAACTCCCAGAGATCTTAGTTACTAGAGAAGGTTAGTGAATTGGAACCCACTGTCAAGACTGCTGTTCAGATTGTATATAAACAACCTGTGTGATGTAGACATTTTGATGTATGGAGATGATGCACATGGGAGGCTGAACAAGTAGCCAGGAAGCTGTCATGTACAATGGCCAAAGTCTTTGTCTTACAATGAACACAGAAAAACACTGTCTTTTACTAGGACATGTAAATGTTTATGTTCCAAATGTTTGGTAATGATGCAAATTCTAATGGCAACTATATATTATTTACAAAGGGGCTGCAAACAGTATTTGCCCCAAAATGACAGAGTGTTGATGTTGATGCTGATGAATCTCACGCCCTTCAGGCTCCTTGGACTCCTCTAAGGGTCCAGAGCTAACCCTTCAAAAAAGTCATATAGTGATGACACATAAAAATAGTAGTGGCAGTAATGATTTTCAAACAATGATAAGTGTATAAAGTTCTTTTATTGTGACCCTAGAATATTAGTACCAAGAATCCATGATACGCCTCATGCTCATGAATCTCATGCCACCCATGTTGCTGAAGCTCCTGTACTCTCCAGGCCTGAAGTACCACATCCTGCCTCTGTAGTGGGGCTGCTCATACATGAGCCAGTGACCGTCCATCACATGGCAGGAATGGCAGTGATTCATGCGGTAGCGATCCATGATGTTGTCACAGTCATCCATCATCTCGTACATCTGGCCCATGAAGTTCTCCCTCTCATAGATCCTCATTCTGTAGGATCCCCTGTACTATATTGGAAAGAAGTCCATTATGTTTAAATTGTCTTAAGTGAGTTAATTTATTACAAATATATTTTCTCAACTCACCATAGGGATCATACGACAAGACCTGATCCAGTTGCTCATTCCAAACATGGACATGTAATCAGCATACTCGCCCCTCCTAAAGAAATACTGGTTTCCCATGTAGTTGGGACGGTCGTACATCATGAAGCATCCGCTCTCCACTCTGCAGGAGTGACAGCGGCTCAGGTAGGAGGACATGTCACCAAAGTCACCCATACACTCATAAGAGCGACCCTGGAAGTTCCTGTCCTCATAGAAAACGACCTGAAAAATCAAAGTTAATCTTAGTGATTTAAAGCAAATGTATCAAATCAAAATTATTTGAGTGAAACTGTGTAGAAATTGATGGTGGAATCAAGGTTACCCTGCCCGTGTTCATGGTTGCTCTAGCTGATCTTCAGTAGATCTACAGAGGAGAAGCTGAAGCAGATTCTGGCTGTTGGCTGACTGCTGTCACTCGTACCTTTATACTAGACCAAGACTAAAGACTACACAGCCTCTATTGTTAGTCAATTGCTGACTGTGCAAGTTAGAATAAAGGCATTGTTACTAAAGCCTGTTATCTAGATGTTAGTACTCAGAATTGTGAGGACTACATGCTAAAGAAACTGTACAAACAGTACTGTCTATTCTCATCAATCAAGGTTTTTTTTTTCATTTTTTGGCTGCTTAGATGTGCCTGCTTAGAGATCCCATATAGAAATGTAATATATGACATTAACTGAGTGGTTAGTTAAATCTGCTTCAGTTATTCTAGCTGAGGTTATTAGTTTGAATAAGCCTAATAAAATATCATTTAAATAAGCCATTTTGATTTAGGACAATAGCTATTTCAGACATTTAGACAAACAACAAAGCATTACATAGCTGGTATAAACATGGTTAACATGGCTGTTTATACCAGCATTGACAGTTCAAGAATAGTCTCTCTATAAATAATTTGGGATAGTTATTGCATGCATTTTATAACTTCTAGACTTTTTCATTGCAGTGAACTATTGGATACATAGCCTGCCGTTTCTATGAGTATGCTAGTCTTAAGTCCCTTTCACACAGTAATCCTGGTAATTTACCAGCAAAATTCCTGAATGACTATACCGGTAAATACACAAATGTGCCATTCACACAAGCAATGGCGTTTCGTGTTTTTACTGGTAACGTACCATTCACACAATAGTACAAAAATACCAGTAAACTCTGTGATGTCATTAACTACTGGTGAGCACCAAACGTTATTGTGTTTTTAAACATGACAGGGTTTGACTTTGTCTTAGAACGCATGTGATCTGTATTTTTGTTGCAAATGTAGTTGCTTTTGACTCAACAACATCATATTACATGAACATCTCTGTTTTGACGTTCATAAATAGCACAAAGTAAACGCATCATCCACATTAGAATGTTCGGATTGGCTCAGCAGAAGTTACGTTAGAACCTTTTGTGAGTTTATCAGTAATCCTGTTCTGCATTCACACATAGCACCCTACCAGTAAATTAATGGTAATGTTACATTTTCTCATACTGGTAAATTTCTAGGACTGATTAACCAGTAATTTTCTAAAGGTTCCTGTTCATACATGATCTCTTAAGAGTTATTTGCCAGTAATTTACCAGTGAAGACAGCATGTGTGAAAGGGGCTTTAGATTGAAATGCAGTAGCTAGAGTTCTAACAGAAAACTAATACATTTCAAAAATACTCAGTCCACACTTTTCATCTTTACACTAGTTACCTGTCATATTCCAAATCAATGATAAATTATTTCTTACATATAAAGATCTTTATGGTCTAGATCAGTGGTTATCATACACTTTAGGCCAGAATGCCTCTGATCACATCAGATCCTCCAAATGCCATCTATTCGCCATCATTGTTCCCTGAAATACTTTTATTTAGCAGTGGGGCAAATCTACTGAACATCATACAAATATAGTAGTCCAATATTTTTATTCATATCAATATTCCTATGCATCTCACAACCACATGCGAGTTGATGTTTTTATTAGATGCTGTTCTAGTTCCTCCAACATGTAACATGACCTCCGTAGTAACATTTAGATGTTTTGCCATGTAAATACATACAATGGTGTTTTAGTGGCACATTAAAATACAAAAAATACTATTTTAAGAAGAAGGTTGTAGTATTATGAAACTAAATTGTAATGTTAAGTCTAAATTAATTTAATTAAGTCTGAAATCTAAATTTGTGAAAATTAGAAGCAATATGCAGTATGTCAAACGTTCAACGTTTAAAATAAAACTGCTTAAAAGTTGCTAAATTCTTTTGGAAAACTGCAGTCATGACAGTGCTGACTGTTACACCATTTAGGGGTTTAATAGCATTTTACTGTAGTAAAATAAATAAACAAACTAAGCATTGACAGTGTTGTAAACCTACTAACCTATAAGGAGATTTTTATGTGTGTTGTTACGTGTGCAAATTTTAGTGAAAAAAATGATATGTCAGTGTTTAGTTTTGTAGAGAATTATTTTATTGAAATATCAGACCACTAGTACCAAGAATCCATGATACGCCTCATGCTCATGAATCTCATGCCACCCATGTTGCTGAAGCTCCTGTACTCTCCAGGCCTGAAGTACCACATCCTGCCTCTGTAGTTGGGCTGCTCATACATGAGCCAGTGACCGTCCATCACGTGGCAGGAATGGCAGTGATTCATGCGGTAGCGATCCATGATGTTGTCACAGTCATCCATCATCTCGTACATCTGGCCCATGAAGTTCTCCCTCTCATAGATCCTCATTCTATAGGATCCTCTGTACTATATGGGTAAGAAATTCATTATGTTTGAATTTATCAGGCAGAATCAACATCAACTATAATGTTTTTCTCAAACTATGAGACTCTTTTTTAAGAAAATTCCCCAAAGTGAATTTATTTAATACTACTAATGGAACTTACCATAGGGATCATACGGCAGGACCTGATGCAGTTGCTCATTCCAAACATGGACATGTAATCAGCATACTCGCCCCTCCTAAAGAAATACTGATTTCCCATGTAGTTGGGATGGTCGTACATCATGAAGCATCCACTCTCCACTCTGCAGGAGTGACAGCGGCTCAGGTAGGAGGACATGTCACCAAAGTCGCCCATACACTCATAAGAGCGACCCTGGAAGTTCCTGTCCTCATAGAAGGTGACCTGAAAAATCAAAGTGAATTTTAGTGATTTAAAGTAAAATATAATAAATGAAAGTCATCTGAGTAAAAACAGGAGCATTTGTGTGAAAATGGGAGCTGAATCAAGGTTACCCTGCCCGTGTTCATGGTTGCTCTAGCTGATCTTCAGTAGATCTACAGAGAAGAAGCTGAAGCAGATTCTGGCTGTTGGCTGACTGCTGTCACTCGTACCTTTATACTAGACCAAGACTAAAGACTACACAGCCTCTATTGTTAGTCAATTCCTGACTGTGCAAGCTGAAATAGAGGCCTTTACAAACTTATTATGCAGGTCTTGGTTCTCACATTTGTTAGAACTCTAGAATTTCTTTCTAGTTTGTTAAAATGAAAGAATATGACATTTGAAAGAAATAAGCTACAGTTTGGTGTTTCAGATTACTGCCACCTGGCAACATTGATTTAATTTTTTTAATTCAATGTTGATTGATTTAAATGCCAAAAAGAGAAATCTTTAAAATGCAGTTATTAATTTTTAACCGCTTTGTTATATTACATTTTTAGAGATGTATATTTGAATTGTTGGTTTTTTATTTTAGTGAAACATTTTCTACAATGATAAGGTGTAACTATCAAGAAAAAATTGCAAAGATACTTGCATTTTGAAAACACAAGTGTACACAACTTGGTCATTATACAAAATGTATTTAAAAAATACTTTTTTCAAATATAAATTTTTGAGTCATCTAGATATTTGCTCACAGTAACATCAATCTGACCTGAACCAAAACTAAGCCAGCACTTTCTCACTGTCAGTCCAACTGTAATGTTTTTGAGAAATTGTGTTGTTTTTACATCTGATTTTGTGTGGGGGGTTTGTTCTTGTTATACTATATTTAATACTCAAATGTATTAATCAATATGCAACAGACAGATTAAGGCAACAACACTGGAGACAAAGATTGTTTTCAATTTTAAAAGAGCTAATGAATCATTTAGCAGACTGACTGGTATGGAAGTATTAGTTATGTAACCAATTGTCTTGGAAGGATATTTCACCATAACCTGTGTTTAGATAGATCCGCTACTATGACATTCTCTACTGTTATATAACTTGGTCTCAGGTTTGAATGTGAATTGTCATTTGAAAGGCACATCTCAAATGTTTTACAACACCATATTCCACCTCAGTCATATTAATGAGTTAAGAAACAGTTTCTCTATTCATGCCTCTGAAAATTGATGTAAAGTGCTGAAACAAACTAATGGTGAATTTGTATTATGGGGAAACTAGAACAAACATAAAATAAAAAATGACTATTAAGAAAATTTTACAACTGAGGCTATCAGGAGTCATGGAAAATGATTATTTGCAGTGTAACCCATCTGCATCCTGCTTTAGGGAGAGTTATTTTGGAAATTCACAAACCAGTATCATATGAGAAATCCCTCAAGTTCCACGTGGAAACCCATAAAAGCTTCACCTGGTGAAGCTTCAGAGAAGTTCTAATTGGTATGTGTTTTAAAACCTTGCTGCGTCCCAGTTTGCATATTCTCCTTCCCTAAATAGTATTCTAAATTAGAATTAGTGTGTACCAAACAGAAAGAAGTTGATTATACTTATAGTACCAGGATAATGTATTAATTATGGTGAATACTCAAAGTGTAAATTGAAGAACATTCCTCAACTGATATTGCCCATTGTGAGAGGGAGTTTTTAGTGATGCTACACTGTAAGTAAAAGAAACAAATGATGTTTCACTAAATTATAAAAAAGCATAAGAATTATTGAATGAAAAAGCTGAAATGTAAGAAGTTGGATGAGTGTGATTGTTAACATCACAATGTGCATCTAGGCAACAATGGTCAATTTTGTTATGCGCTAGTAGGTCCCAGTACTTGTATGCTTTCTTGCTGAGCACTGAAATATATGTACTTTCCCATCACAAAAAATTACATACTTTAAGTACATAGTATAAGTTGGATAACTGGGGTGCTGTATCTATCTACACTGGATATAACTGTTGAAGCTGCTACACTGTTAGAATGTTCACTATCACAAACCAGTTATCTTATGTTTAGCAGCATTAAATTGGTTTAGTTTATCCAAATTCATTTTCAGTGGAAATCCATAAATATAAAATTAAGATTTCTGAAAATAACTTGGTGATTATTAAATAATTATTATTATAAGGTTTGTATCGCTACATCTTCAAAAATATACAATTAAAAACAAGAAATTATTAAAAGCTGCAATACGTAACTGTTTTGGATAAAAATGTACAAAAATCAGTTGAGCATGTATAGAAAACCTCAGTGTTCAAAACTGTTCATAATAATGATTTGAGCTGTCAGGTCAAGTTTTGCAGTAAATGTCAGTTTGACTTTTGTCTGTATGGTTATAGCATTTCTGCAAACACAAAGGACACGACATTGCTATTATATTGTACATGTTGGTGCTGAGGATGGTGGAGCATGTGTAGTTTGATCTTACAGCAATTGATTATTGTATTGCAGTTATTAAATTAAATTAGCAGACTAGAGACCAGAAACATCACCTACTGGCTTTGATATAATAGTTCTGTAAAAACGTAAATGGTGTTTATTTAATGCACATCAAATAGGAAATGTTAGCAGTAATGATGATTCTTAAGATACAATGTTTAGTGTTTTTGAATTGTTTTATTTTTTTAAATCACTAGAACACTAGTACCAGGAGTCCATGATACGCCTCATGCTCATGAATCTCATGCCACCCATGTTGCTGAAGCTCCTGTACTCTCCAGGCCTGAAGTACCACATCCTGCCTCTGTAGTTGGGCTGCTCATACATGAGCCAGTGACCGTCCATCACGTGGCAGGAATGGCAGTGATTCATGCGGTAGCGATCCATGATGTTGTCACAGTCATCCATCATCTCGTACATCTGGCCCATGAAGTTCTCCCTCTCATAGATCCTCATTCTATAGGATCCTCTGTACTTTATTAGAAAGAAGTCCATTATGTTTAAATTGACTTAAGTGAGTTAATTTATTACAAATATATTTTCTCAACTTACCATAGGGATCATACGACAAGACCTGACCCAGTTGCTCATTCCAAACATGGACATGTAATCAGCATACTCGCCCCTCCTAAAGAAATACTGGTTTCCCATGTAGTTGGGATGGTCGTACATCATGAAGCATCCTCTCTCCACTCTGCAGGAGTGACAGCGGCTCAGGTAGGAGGACATGTCACCACAGTCGCCCATACACTCATAAGAGCGACCCTGGAAGTTCCTGTCCTCATAGAAAACGACCTGAAAAATCAAAGTGAAGCTTAGTGATTTAAAGTAAAATATAATAAATGAAAGTCATCTGAGTAAAAACAGGAGCATTTATGTGAAAATGGGAGCTGAAACAAGGTTACCCTGCCCGTGTTCATGGTTGCTCTAGCTGATCTTCAGTAGATCTACAGAGAAGCTGAAGCAGATTCTGGTTGTTGGCTGACTGCTGTCACTCGTACCTTTATACTAGACCAAGACTAAAGACTACACAGCCTCTATTGTTAGTCTATTCCTGACTGTGCAAGCTGAAATAGAGGCCTTTACAGCTAAAGCTTATTATGTAGATCTTGGTTCTCACATTTGTTAGAACTCTAGAATTTCTAGTTTGTGACAAAAGAAGAATATGAAATGTGAAAACAACAAGCTACTGCTTGTTGTTTCAGATTACTGCCATCTGGCAACATTTATTTTATGTACTTTTGACCTTTTATGGGCCACAGACAACTGAGAATGTTTTTAAAAAAATGCCTAAAAAAGTCTTCCTAAAACTTTGAAAATTTCAGTCTCATCTTCAGATAACATTCTTACAGATGTGATTTTTGAATTCCTTTTTATTTCATATACTTATTTAAACAATTTTTACAAACTTTTTGGTTCAATGACATGGTGTAACGATCAAGTAAAAAAGTGCTTAAATATTTTACTTGGATGTTGAACACACGAGTGTACACAACTTAATACATTTTTTAATAAAGGAGAAAATAATCTAGGGAAATATATTTATTTAAAAAATATTATGTAAAAATACTTCGTTTTATTATTTGCGTTTTTGAGAGTTTGCATCTTTTCTTTCGGTCACTTTAGGTGTGTGCAGCGGACCTAATATCTATATTTATATCTGTAACCATATCAAAATTATTCATATCTGTATCTGAGAAATACCAGAAGTGGGCGGAGCCTAGACCAGAAGTTCATCAAATTATGTGAGACGTCCATTTTTATAGCCTTCCTCGCATAGCTTTCATTTAACAATTCTGCCTTGCATAACACACTATTAAATGTTAAACTTTTCATTTTGCTTATAAAATTTGTTTTTATATTTTCGAATTAAAACAATAACACTAAATGTGAAATAAAAGAAAAAACTTTGATTTTTATTTTTCGAAGGAACTTTGTGCATCGTTAAATCAAAACAATCATCCACAAACACAAATAAGAGTTCTGCAAATGCAAACTTTTGGTTATCAAACTATACTTTTTTAAAACATGACATGCATTTCATGTTTATTTTGACACCTTCATTTCCACTAATACATGTTTTAATAACAAAAACTCTGTTCATGTGACCATAATATGTTAAATTGTGTCATTTAATGAAATGAAACTATAAAGAATATACAACCCATTTTATTAGTATTTTAATAATATTAGCTTATCATTGACTTCATTCTTGTGCATACAGTATTAAGTAGCACATATCTACTCGATAAAAAATGTTTCTAATTGTTACATTTCAATTCAAATGTTTGTATGTCTGACAAATATTCCATATAATCCACTTGATCTGCAATAAAGAAAGCAAACACTGCACAAAGGTCAGCACGGCAAGTAGGATTATCGGATTGGGCGGTTCCATTTTCAGCTTTAGGTGGAAAATCTCACAGATCGTTCTGCTCAGCACCTCTTCAAGCTGAACACACCTTTATTCTTCACAAATGTTGTACCTGGCTAGCAAAAGACCAAAGGGATGTCAAAACACTTTGTGACAATTAGTAATCCGGAACCACAAGGCTGATGTTAAGAGTATAAACATTCATTGTATTGTGATTTTCAGTTATTTATTCAGATTTTTGGGACATAAAAATTTAGACAACATACTAATTTCCCAAGAAAATATGGTGGTGAAAGAAGAGTTTACAGACTTTGACTTCATGGTGAGAACATGGTATCACATGAAAACAGGTAAACTCTAAGTTTGACAGAATATTAACAGTACCACATAATTAAGGTAAATGACTGTAAACTAATTTGTTTTTTACTTAGTTTATTGGAGTTTTTCCAAATAGATTTAAAGAGATGAGGATATGCGCCCCCTCATCATGTCTGTGTTTTGTGGATAATGCATGCACAATTTAGTAGTATTAATGATGATCATAACACATTGTTTATTGTTGTAGAGAAATGTTTTTATTGAAATATCAGAACTCTAGTACCAAGAATCCATGATACGCCTCATGCTCATAAATCTCATGCCACCCATGTTGCTGAAGCTCCTGTACTCTCCAGGCCTGAAGTACCACATCCTGCCTCTGTAGTTGGGCTGCTCATACATGAGCCAGTGACCGTCCATCACGTGGCAGGAATGGCAGTGATTCATGCGGTAGCGATCCATGATGTTGTCACAGTCATCCATCATCTCGTACATCTGGCCCATGAAGTTCTCCCTCTCATAGATCCTCATTCTATAGGATCCTCTGTACTATATGGGTAAGAAATTCATTATGTTTGAATTTATCAGGCAGAATTAACATCAACTATAATGCTTTTCTCAAACTATGAGACTCATTTTTAAGAAAATTCCCCAAAGTGAATTTATTTAATACTACTAATGGAACTTACCATAGGGATCATACGGCAGGACCTGATGCAGTTGCTCATTCCAAACATGGACATGTAATCAGCATACTCGCCCCTCCTAAAGAAATACTGATTTCCCATGTAGTTGGGATGGTCGTACATCATGAAGCATCCACTCTCCACTCTGCAGGAGTGACAGCGGCTCAGGTAGGGTGACATGTCACCAAAGTCACCCATACACTCATAAGAGCGACCCTGGAAGTTCCTGTCCTCATAGAAAACGACCTGAAAAATCAAAGTTAATCTTAGTGATTTAAAGCAAATGTATCGAATCAAAATTATTTGAGTGAAACTGTGTAGAAATTGATGGTGGAATTAAGGTTACCCTGCCCGTGTTCATGGTTGCTCTAGCTGATCTTCAGTAGATCTATAGAGAAGCTGAAGCAGATTCTGGCTGTTGGCTGACTGCTGTCACTCGTACCTTTATACTAGACCAAGACTAAAGACTACACAGCCTCTATTGTTAGTTAATTCCTGACTGTGCAAGTTGGCATAAAGGCTACATGTAGGTCTTAGTACTCACATGAATGTGGTAACACTTAACAAGTTTATGTGTTTTAATAAAGGTTATTTATGAACATGTCATTGTGTCATTCAAAACTCATCCTCAAAAGTGACAATTACAGGTACAAATAACCAAAATGCTATTTCACCCAGCTAAACCTTTCCACTGTTCAAATCAAAGGTTAAACCTCAGCTAGGCCAACCTTTCACATCACGGATTCAGCTAGACAAATACAGTGCCTTCCCTTGCAATTTGAAAAACTGTTGTGCCCTTACAAGACATTAAAAATATTACAACCAATAAAGTTTTTTATTACTGCAATTAATTACAGAAAGTAATTTTATATTGTTTCATATGAGCTAAAGTCTATTTCAGTGTTTTGTGTATCTGAAACTTAGAAATTAATGTAATCAGTCTTGGTGTTAAGTATTAGCTTATACTGTCAGTGCTAACTGTAGAAATAAATATTATTTACCACATTTATATGAAAGTTAATTATCTTACAAGATTGGTAACCTGCCATTCTATCATCATCTCTATCATTCTGCGCAATTCTAAAGCTTAAGAATTGCACATATCTGGTAAGAAGGTGCCAAAATATTAAGGGGCTAAAAGGCAATGATTTAAAATGTTTGATTATGATACGATTGATACAAATGAAAGGTGTGTGTGTTTGTTGGGGGCTTTATTGGGGTCAGGTGTTGTCCACATTATACTAGGGAAAAGGTTTCTACAAAAACCTTAATCACCTACATCGGGGCCTGGAAAAGTAGCATAATAAAAATAACTGTTTATTTATGATTTAATGTAAATTTAAAAATGATAAAGGTTTCAGGGAGGGTCTGGTTTAGTGGTAGGTGTCACTGTTTGATGGGTATTACATCCAAAAATGCCTGATGTGGATAATATAAAATACTTCACTCAAATATACCGGGACCAAAACCAGGGGTATAACTACAAAGCAAACTAAACAAGGCACAGGTGAACATAACATGTAACTATGGAAATTGAGGAGGGACTAATATTTAAATAAGACAACAACATGAAGACTAATCAACTCATATTAGAATTAATAATGACTTAAACAAGGAATACAAGCAAAACAAGAAACAGAATAGGCAAAGAACTAAACTGAAACTGATAATAGGGTTATGGCAGAACATATAAAAAGTCTAATGTATAATGATACAAAATATAAAATGTTATTCAAGTAATATATAATAATATATTTTAAAATATGATTGTAACTAAACAAGATGTCTAGTTTTGAAGGAAATAGAAAAATAAGCTATAAATAGTTACTGTAAGTAAACAGACCACATTAATGTAGAATATGCCTGATTATTGTTAAAAAACATAGGTATTCATGGAAAGATAAACAGAGTTAAAGACAAAAATACACAACAAAAGTTAATTAAAAAACAAAATGTTGTTAATCTTTATTTAGAAGATCCAAAGCACCTAGTAGAGACATTAGTACTACAATCTTGTAGAGATTTGAGCATCTAAGTCTAAGAGACTTGCTCAATGAAAGTCTTATGGTTGCTTATTTAGCTTAAGAATATGATCTAAGTCTATATGTCAAACTAACAAGAAACTATGTTCCTAACCACAGTTCAAGACGTATAGTGCCAACCAAACAACTTTGCAATGATGTTTGCGAATGTTCATTGAAACACCAAAGAAGGTGGAAGAACCAAATCGTTGAACTATGCTGGTACTGATAGAACTTGCGACCAAAGTTAGCTAATGATGATTTTGGGAAATGCACCCCAGGGCAGTTTCCCAGTCCTTGCCCTGCATAATCCTCAACACTAGACATTTTAGCTGTCTTGCTAATCTAACACATCTGATTAAATTCTTTAGACTGTCATTTTATTGCTGTGTGTCAGTTGTAATGTACAGTATATGAAGCTCCCCAAAGTTTCCTACGATGAAGACACTTGTAGTGAAGAAAATAACTAAGTTTAGTCAAATAATTTAATTTGTTCCTGATTCATAAAAAATCTTGTCAGTTATTTCCGTGTCACATATATTTTATTTTTTATTTCTACAGTACTTGTGAATTACTCATCATTTTTAATACACAATGTTGCATTTTGAAGAGAAAAATGTCTTTGAGCACATAAGTTAACACTTATGACAGGTAAACTTATTTTTTGGTTTTTAAAGTTTGTTAGAATGTTAACAATATTATAGAATTAAGGAAGATGAACAACCTACTTATTTTGTTTGCTTATAAATAGTAGTAAAATTTATTCTTTATAATTCTTCCAAGGTCTGTCAAATCAACGTGGGGCTCATTTTGTGGATTATGCATGTACAATTTAGTGGGATTAATGAACATAATGCAATATTTAGTATTGTAGAGAATATATTTATTGACACTAGAACATTAGTACCAAGAATCCATGATACGCCTCATGCTCATGAATCTCATGCTACCCATGTTGCTGAAGCTCCTGTACTCTCCAGGCCTGAAGTACCACATCCTGCCTCTGTAGTTGGGCTGCTCATACATGAGCCAGTGACCGTCCATCACGTGGCAGGAATGGCAGTGATTCATGCGGTAGCGATCCATGATGTTGTCACAGTCATCCATCATCTCGTACATCTGGCCCATGAAGTTCTCCCTCTCATAGATCCTCATTCTATAGGATCCTCTGTACTATATGGGTAAGAAATTCATTATGTTTGAATTTATCAGGCAGAATCAACATCAACTATAATGTTTTTCTCAAACTATGAGACTCATTTTTAAGAAAATTCCCCAAAGTGAATTTATTTAATGCTAATGGAACTCACCATAGGGATCATACGGCAGGACCTGATGCAGTTGCTCATTCCAAACATGGACATGTAATCAGCATACTCGCCCCTCCTGAAGAAATACTGGTTTCCCATGTAGTTGGGATGGTCGTACATCATGAAGCATCCACTCTCCACTCTGCAGGAGTGACAGCGGCTCAGGTAGGGTGACATGTCACCAAAGTCGCCCATACACTCATAAGAGCGACCCTGGAAGTTCCTGTCCTCATAGAAAATGACCTGAAAAATCAAAGTTAATCTTAGTGGTTTAAAGCAAATGTATCAAATCAAAATTATTTGAGTGAAACTGTGTAGAAATTAATAGTGGAATTAAGGTTACCCTGCCCGTGTTCATGGTTGCTCTAGCTGATCTTCAGTAGATCTACAGAGAAGCTGAAGCAGATTCTGGCTGTTGGCTGACTGCTGTCACTCGTACCTTTATACTAGACCAAGACTAAAGACTACACAGCCTCTATTGTTAGTCAATTCCTGACTGTGCAAGTTGGCATAAAGGCTACATGTAGGTCTTAGTACTCACATGAATGTGGTAACACGTAACAAGTTTATGTATTTTAATAAAGGTTATTTATGAACATGTCATTGTGTCATTCAAAACTCATCCTCAAAAGTGACAATTACAGGTACAAATAACCAAAATGCTATTTCACCCAGCTAAACCTTTCCACTGTTCAAATCAAAGGTTAAACCTCAGCTAGGCCAACCTTTCACATCACGGATTCAGCTAGACAAATACAGTGCCTTCCCTTGCAATTTTAAAAACTGTTGTGCCCTTACAAGACATTAAAAATATTACAACCAACAAAGTTTTTTATTACTGCAGTTACTTACAGAAAGTAATTTTATATTGTTTCATATGGGCTAAAGTCTATTTCAGTGTTTTGTGTATCTGAAACTTAGAAATTAATGTAATCAGTCTTGGTGTTTAGTATTAGCTTATACTGTCAGTGCTAACTGTAGAAATAAATATTATTTACCACATTTATATGAAAGTTAATTATCTTACAAGATTGGTAACCTGCCATTCTATCATCATCTCTATCATTCTGCGCAATTCTAAAGCTTAAGAATTGCACATATCTGGTAAGAAGGTGCCAAAATATTAAGGGGCTAAAAGGCAATGATTTAAAATGTTTGATTATGATACGATTGATATAAATGAAAGGTGTGTGTGTTTGTTGGGGGCTTTATTGGGGTCAGGTGTTGTCCACATTATACTAGGGAAAAGGTTTCTACAAAAACCTTAATCACCTACATCGGGGCTTGGAAAAGTAGCATAATAAAAATAACTGTTTATTTATGATTTAATGTAAATTTAAAAATGATAAAGGTTTCAGGGAGGGTCTGGTTTAGTGGTAGGTGTCACTGTTTGATGGGTATTACATCCAAAAATGCCTGATGTGGATAATATAAAATACTTCACTCGAATATACCGGGACCAAAACCAGGGGTATAACTACAAAGCAAACTAAACAAGGCACAGGTGAACATAACATGTAACTATGGAAATTGAGGAGGGACTAATATTTAAATAAGACAACAACATGAAGACTAATCAACTCATATTAGAATTAATAATGACTTAAACAAGGAATACAAGCAAAACAAGAAACAGAATAGGCAAAGAACTAAACTGAAACTGATAATAGGGTTATGGCAGAACATATAAAAAGCCTAATGTATAATGATACAAAATATAAAATGTTATTCAAGTAATATATAATAATATATTTTAAAATATGATTGTAACTAAACAAGATGTCTAGTTTTGAAGGAAATAGAAAAATAAGCTATAAATAGTTACTGTAAGTAAACAGACCACATTAATGTAGAATATGCCTGATTATTGTTAAAAAACATAGGTATTCATGGAAAGATAAACAGAGTTAAAGACAAAAATACACAACAAAAGTTAATTAAAAAACAAAATGTTGTTAATCTTTATTTAGAAGATCCAAAGCACCTAGTAGAGACATTAGTACTACAATCTTGTAGAGATTTGAGCATCTAAGTCTAAGAGACTTGCTCAATGAAAGTCTTATGGTTGCTTATTTAGCTTAAGAATATGATCTATGTAAGTCTATATGTCAAACTAACAAGAAACTATGTTCCTAATCACAGTTCAAAACGTATAGTGCCAACCAAACAACTTTGCGATGATGTTTGCGAATGTTCATTGAAACACCAAAGAAGGTGGAAGAACCAAATCGTTGAACTATGCTGGTACTGATAGAACTTGCGACCAAAGTTAGCTAATGATGATTTTGGGAAATGCACCCCAGGGCAGTTTTCCAGTCCTTGCCCTGCATAATCCTCAACACTAGACATTTTAGCTGTCTTGCTAATCTAACACATCTGATTAAATTCATTAGACTGTCATTTTATTGCTGTGTGTCAGTTGTAATGTACAGTATATGAAGCTCCCCAAAGTTTCCTACGATGAAGACACTTGTAGTGAAGAAAATAACTAAGTTTAGTCAAATAATTTAATTTGTTCCTGATTCATAAAAAATCTTGTCAGTTATTTCCGTGTCACATATATTTTATTTTTTATTTCTACAGTACTTGTGAATTACTCATCATTTTTAATACACAATGTTGCATTTTGAAGAGAAAAATGTCTTTGAGCACATAAGTTAACACTTATGACAGGTAAACTTATTTTTTGGTTTTTAAAGTTTGTTGGAATGTTAACAATATTATAGAATTAAGGAAGATGAACAACCTACTTATTTTGTTTGCTTATAAATAGTAGTAAAATTTATTCTTTATAATTCTTCCAAGGTCTGTCAAATCAACGTGGGGCTCATTTTGTGGATTATGCATGTACAATTTAGTGGGATTAATGAACATAATGCAATATTTAGTATTGTAGAGAATATATTTATTGACACTAGAACATTAGTACCAAGAATCCATGATACGCCTCATGCTCATGAATCTCATGCCACCCATGTTGCTGAAGCTCCTGTACTCTCCAGGCCTGAAGTACCACATCCTGCCTCTGTAGTTGGGCTGCTCATACATGAGCCAGTGACCGTCCATCACATGGCAGGAATGGCAGTGATTCATGCGATAGCGATCCATGATGTTGTCACAGTCATCCATCATCTCGTACATCTGGCCCATGAAGTTCTCCCTCTCATAGATCCTCATTCTATAGGATCCTCTGTACTATATGGGTAAGAAATTCATTATGTTTGAATTTATCAGGCAGAATCAACATCAACTATAATGTTTTTCTCAAACTATGAGACTCTTTTTTAAGAAAATTCCCCAAAGTGAATTTATTTAATGCTACTAATGGAACTTACCATAGGGATCATACGGCAGGACCTGATGCAGTTGCTCATTCCAAACATGGACATGTAATCAGCATACTCGCCCCTCCTAAAGAAATACTGATTTCCCATGTAGTTGGGATGGTCGTACATCATGAAGCATCCACTCTCCACTCTGCAGGAGTGACAGCGGCTCAGGTAGGGTGACATGTCACCAAAGTCACCCATACACTCATAAGAGCGACCCTGGAAGTTCCTGTCCTCATAGAAAACGACCTGTAAAATCAAAGTTAATCTTAGTGGTTTAAAGCAAATGTATCGAATCAAAATTATTTGAGTGAAACTGTGTAGAAATTGACAGTGGAATTAAGGTTACCCTGCCCGTGTTCATGGTTGCTCTAGCTGATCTTCAGTAGATCTACAGAGAAGCTGAAGCAGATTCTGGCTGTTGGCTGACTGCTGTCACTCGTACCTTTATACTAGACCAAGACTAAAGACTACACAGCCTCTATTGTTAGTCAATTCCTGACTGTGCAAGTTGGCATAAAGGCTACATGTAGGTCTTAGTACTCACATGAATGTGGTAACACTTAACAAGTTTATGTGTTTTAATAAAGGTTATTTATGAACATGTCATTGTGTCATTCAAAACTCATCCTCAAAAGTGACAATTACAGGTACAAATAACCAAAATGCTATTTCACCCAGCTAAACCTTTCCACTGTTCAAATCAAAGGTTAAACCTCAGCTAGGCCAACCTTTCACATCACGGATTCAGCTAGACAAATACAGTGCCTTCCCTTGCAATTTTAAAAACTGTTGTGCCCTTACAAGACATTAAAAATATTACAACCAACAAAGTTTTTTATTACTGCAGTTACTTACAGAAAGTAATTTTATATTGTTTCATATGGGCTAAAGTCTATTTCAGTGTTTTGTGTATCTGAAACTTAGAAATTAATGTAATCAGTCTTGGTGTTTAGTATTAGCTTATACTGTCAGTGCTAACTGTAGAAAGAAATATTATTTACCACATTTATATGAAAGTTAATTATCTTACAAGATTGGTAACCTGCCATTCTATCATCATCTCTATCATTCTGCGCAATGTCTAAAGCTTAAGAATTGCACATATCTGGTAAGAAGGTGCCAAAATATTAAGGGGCTAAAAGGCAATGATTTAAAATGTTTGATTATGATACGATTGATATAAATGAAAGGTGTGTGTGTTTGTTGGGGGCTTTATTGGGGTCAGGTGTTGTCCACATTATACTAGGGAAAAGGTTTCTACAAAAACCTTAATCACCTACATCGGGGCTTGGAAAAGTAGCATAATAAAAATAACTGTTTATTTATGATTTAATGTAAATTTAAAAATGATAAAGGTTTCAGGGAGGGTCTGGTTTAGTGGTAGGTGTCACTGTTTGATGGGTATTACATCCAAAAATGCCTGATGTGGATAATATAAAATACTTCACTCGAATATACCGGGACCAAAACCAGGGGTATAACTACAAAGCAAACTAAACAAGGCACAGGTGAACATAACATGTAACTATGGAAATTGAGGAGGGACTAATATTTAAATAAGACAACAACATGAAGACTAATCAACTCATATTAGAATTAATAATGACTTAAACAAGGAATACAAGCAAAACAAGAAACAGAATAGGCAAAGAACTAAACTGAAACTGATAATAGGGTTATGGCAGAACATATAAAAAGTCTAATGTATAATGATACAAAATATAAAATGTTATTCAAGTAATATATAATAATATATTTTAAAATATGATTGTAACTAAACAAGATGTCTAGTTTTGAAGGAAATAGAAAAATAAGCTATAAATAGTTACTGTAAGTAAACAGACCACATTAATGTAGAATATGCCTGATTATTGTTAAAAAACATAGGTATTCATGGAAAGATAAACAGAGTTAAAGACAAAAATACACAACAAAAGTTAATTAAAAAACAAAATGTTGTTAATCTTTATTTAGAAGATCCAAAGCACCTAGTAGAGACATTAGTACTACAATCTTGTAGAGATTTGAGCATCTAAGTCTAAGAGACTTGCTCAATGAAAGTCTTATGGTTGCTTATTTAGCTTAAGAATATGATCTATGTAAGTCTATATGTCAAACTAACAAGAAACTATGTTCCTAACCACAGTTCAAGACGTATAGTGCCAACCAAACAACTTTGCGATGATGTTTGCGAATGTTCATTGAAACTAGGAAGAACCAAATCGTTGAACTATGCTGGTACTGATAGAACTTGCGACCAAAGTTAGCTAATGATGATTTTGGGAAATGCACCCCAGGGCAGTTTCCCAGTCCTTGCCCTGCATAATCCTCAACACTAGACATTTTAGCTGTCTTGCTAATCTAACACATCTGATTAAATTCTTTAGACTGTCATTTTATTGCTGTGTGTCAGTTGTAATGTACAGTATATGAAGCTCCCCAAAGTTTCCTACGATGAAGACACTTGTAGTGAAGAAAATAACTAAGTTTAGTCAAATAATTTAATTTGTTCCTGATTCATAAAAAATCTTGTCAGTTATTTCCGTGTCACATATATTTTATTTTTTATTTCTACAGTACTTGTGAATTACTCATCATTTTTAATACACAATGTTGCATTTTGAAGAGAAAAATGTCTTTGAGCACATAAGTTAACACTTATGACAGGTAAACTTATTTTTTGGTTTTTAAAGTTTGTTAGAATGTTAACAATATTATAGAATTAAGGAAGATGAACAACCTACTTATTTTGTTTGCTTATAAATAGTAGTAAAATGTATTCTTTATAATTCTTCCAAGGTCTGTCAAATCAACGTGGGGCTCATTTTGTGGATTATGCATGTACAATTTAGTGGGATTAATGAACATAATGCAATATTTAGTATTGTAGAGAATATATTTATTGACACTAGAACATTAGTACCAAGAATCCATGATACGCCTCATGCTCATGAATCTCATGCTACCCATGTTGCTGAAGCTCCTGTACTCTCCAGGCCTGAAGTACCACATCCTGCCTCTGTAGTTGGGCTGCTCATACATGAGCCAGTGACCGTCCATCACATGGCAGGAATGGCAGTGATTCATGCGGTAGCGATCCATGATGTTGTCACAGTCATCCATCATCTCGTACATCTGGCCCATAAAGTTCTCCCGCTCGTAGATCCTCATTCTATAGGATCCCCTGTGCTGTATTGGAAAGAAAGTCTTTTAAATTAAAGCTTGGAATTAGCCTACCTAATGTTACTCAAAATGTAAAAACTGATGGTAAAATAAGCACTTCTTCAAGTGAATTGATTTACCACAAACACATGAATGACTGTTGATCTTACCATAGGGATCATACGACAGGATCTGATGCATTCACTCATTCCAAACATGGACATGTAATCAGCATACTCGCCCCTCCTAAAGAAATACTGATTTCCCATGTAGTTGGGACGGTCGTACATCATGAAGCATCCGCTCTCCACTCTGCAGGAGTGACAGCGGCTCAGGTAGGAGGACATGTCACCACAGTCACCCATACACTCATAAGAGCGACCCTGGAAGTTCCTGTCCTCGTAGAAGATAACCTGATGTGCAATTTGAAAAGTTAATGTTTCAGTGATTTAAAGTGAAATATAATTCCCTTTATAATAAAGTGAAATATAATGTAAAAGAAATTGTATGGAATTTAAACTTGTATTGTAGCTTACTCTGCCCATGGTTATGGTGGCACTAGCTGGTTCTCTGTAGATCCACAAAGGAGAAGCTGAAGCTGAATTTGCTTGTTGGCTGACTGTCACCTGTGTTTTTATACATGACCAAGGCTATAGAATGCACTGCATCTATTGTTTGTCAATTCCTGACTGTGCAAGTTCAAATACAGGCCGTGTAACTGAAGCTTAGTATGTGGATATTATCACATGTCAGGACTCTGGAATTTTGTTTCTTCTGTTTTAAAATAAAAGAATTTGTAACACATTAGTTTTTAATATTTAGTTATTAATTTTTTTCATGTATGCTATGCCAAAACCATCTTTAAAAAAGCCTAGCACTCAATATTAGTGACAGATTTAGGTACAAATGGGCCCAGATAATATTCCACCATAAAAGCAAAATATTTTTGCCAATTGTTTGATTAGCTAGACCCGCTAATCATTTACTGTCAACTGTGATTTGACAGAAAGTAATAAAAATGGGGTTCTATATAGAACTTTTTACTTTTGAATGTGTAGATTACATGTAATCTTACGGTGGGACAGGAGATTGACATACTGTATGTCTGTACATTGTAGTGCATAGATAAACATGGAATTCATTAATTTATTTAATTTGAATAGCAAGCTATTTACAAATGTCCCAAATAGTTTTGATTTGAAATTGTGTTAATTATTGAGTTGTCTCAATAGGAATAAAAGGCTATTCACTTGATACAAATTAATTATCATTACTTATCACAAATTAATTAAAAATATCGTTTCATGATATCAGTATGAGCTGTATGAAAAAATGTCTAAAAAATCTAGTTGTCAGTCACCACATAAGCTCTTTAGCACTGTTTGTAGCTGGGTCGTGACACTCTTGTGTTTAGACTCATTATGTTTAGAGCATTATGTTAAATTCTGATTTTCAGTTATGTATTGGGTAAGTTTCCTTGATGCCAGGATATGAACTCATGCTCTGGGTCTTGTACTTTGTCTTGTTGCTTTTTTGTTGTAGCATGGAGTCTGGATTTTACCACTTCTGTGTTGGCATAGCTTGCCATTTGGCTGGAGCCCAAACTAGTATGCTCAATGTGTTGTGTTCTGGTTTCATGTTTTGTCAAAGCATAAAGTTTGGATCTTGCCACTTCCATTCTAGTTTTGGGTCTTGTTTATGGTGCCAGGATACAAACCCATGCTTTGTGTCTCAGGCTTAATGTTTGAAAGCACAACTATTTTTTGTGCGCCATGTGCTCTACTGTCTTGAGTCTTGGCCTCTCCCCCTTGTTTCCTCATTAATTATCCCATTATTAGTTCATGCCCTACATCTGCCTTCCCTTGTTACCCTCATCAGTTCCTCTCCTATTTAATGGCCTTGAGTTTGCAGTCTAGTGCTAGTTTGTTGTGGTGTTTTACCCTGTGTAAGCAGGCCTTGTTAGTATCAAATTTCCCCTTCAGGGTTGCTTTTAATAGTTTTCTTATTTTCAGATTATGAAGACCACACGTGTGCTGGAATTGAGCCCATGCCTCTCTCTTAACACAGCCTAATGCTAGTATGAATGTTACTTGCTTTACAAGAGCCTAAACCAGCTACAATATGATGGTGATGTCAAGTCTGATTCAATTCTGCAAACCAGTTCTTTTGAATGGTTTGATTCAATGAAATGGTTCAAGAGTTCATTGGTTCCTTTAGTTGTGTAATGACATTAATATGCATTTCTAACCTATCAGTGTCATGTTATCTCAATGAAGCATTTAAATAGTCATTTGTGTAAGCGTATGTTGCAGATTGTCTTTCACGTTAATTGTGCTTGTGGTTATGATTTCATTTGCTTTGACAGTGATTTGAATAAAATATTTTTAATAAAACTGGTCATCAATATATTTTTGGTATGTTTTGTTTGTTATTAAAGAAACGTGTATTGTGCATGAGGCATGTTTTCTGCATCCTCGATGATACATGCGTGTAGTGTCAGCAACTCGCTCATTAGACTCCGTAAACTTTGGCAAACTTTAACATTTGGCTGAACTGGCTTATTTGGTTCTTTCTGAGTCTGTGTCACTTGTGTCCTCAACCTGGAATTAAAGTCTGATAACACGCCGGCTTACAGTCAATAACTCAGTCTCATTGGTTCTTGTGTGTCTCGTGACTGTAGTCACCAATGTGATTTGAAGTTATTGATGTGGAGCCGGTGTGCTGCCACATAGCTGGCTGTTATTGCTTATCTACATGAAGTATGACAAATGTAGCAATTTGCCAAATTCCCATGTAATACTTTAAATTTTCAATAAATTAATTCTAGTCTTTAAATAAGAATCTATGACATGTCTCATGCCCATTCCAAAATAAATCCCTGAAACTCATCTATACAAAGGTATATCATAAAGGCCTTGTGAAGTGTTTAGCTGTATAATAGCATAAAAACTGTCATGAAAAAAAATCTAAATTTTAACTATTTATGTTATTTTAACTATATTTTATTTTTATAACTTTATTTTATTAAGAATATTATTTTGTTTTATTTTTGAGTTTTTGTGGATTACTCATTACTTTCAGGACACAACTTTAGTTTTGTAGAGAATTATTTTATTGAAAATATCAGACCACTAGTACCAAGAATCCATGATACGCCTCATGCTCATGAATCTCATGCCACCCATGTTGCTGAAGCTCCTGTACTCTCCAGGCCTGAAGTACCACATCCTGCCTCTGTAGTTGGGCTGCTCATACATGAGCCAGTGACCGTCCATCACGTGGCAGGAATGGCAGTGATTCATGCGGTAGCGATCCATGATGTTGTCACAGTCATCCATCATCTCGTACATCTGGCCCATGAAGTTCTCCCTCTCATAGATCCTCATTCTGTAGGATCCTCTGTACTGTATGGGAATAAAATCCATTATGTCTGAATTTATCAGGCAGAATCAACTCAATTGTAATTGTAAGTTCCTCTCAAAGTACAAGTTTTTTAAGCACTTCAACTTCCCTAAGTGAATTTATTACTAATGGAACTCACCATGGGGATCATACGACAGGATCTGATGCAGTCATTCATTCCAAACATGGACATGTAATCAGCATACTCGCCCCTCCTAAAGAAATACTGATTTCCCATGTAGTTGGGACGGTCGTACATCATGAAGCATCCACTCTCCACTCTGCAGGAGTGACAGCGGCTCAGGTAGGGTGACATGTCACCAAAGTCACCCATACACTCATAAGAGCGACCCTGGAAGTTCCTGTCCTCATAGAAAACGACCTGAAAAATCAAAGTTAATCTTAGTGATTTAAAGCAAATGTATCAAATCAAAATTATATGAGTGAAACTGTGTAGAAATTGACAGTGGAATCAAGGTTACCCTGCCCGTGTTCATGGTTGCTCTAGCTGATCTTCAGTAGATCTACAGAGGAGAAGCTGAAGCTGATTTTGCTTGTTGGCTGACTGCTGTCACTCGTACCTTTATACTAGACCAAGACTAAAGACTACACAGCCTCTATTGTTAGTCAATTCCTGACTGTGCAAGTTGGAATAGAGGCCATCATAGAACCAACATGCTTTTGTAATTTTCCTGTCAATTGTGCTTCAGAAGACCTTTGACCCTTCATCTGTGAGAATATTTCGCTAACATTATTATGGTTGGTTTAGATTTTATATTTTCTACCTTTTAAAATAAAATAAATAAATGATCATGTTAATAATATTTTTGCTGTCTTATGCTCATGCTTTAACAGAATCTTAATTTTGTATTGTTTTTATGGACAGTTTTATGGTATATAAGTTTATGTATTCATAAGTTGTTTCAGTGACTATATATATATATATATATATATATATATATACACACACACACACACTGTGGGATATGTATATACTGTATGTATGTATGTGTATATATATATGTGTGTGTGTATTACATAGTTATTTTCATCCAAAAACAATATTAACTTGCTTTAACCACAAACTAACACTTTGTAAATTAAATTCTCTTTTATTTTTTGAAGAATTTGCATACATGAGCGTGTTGTTTTTAGAGAACATGACGTCACCACCATGGCAACACGTATTCTACCCTGGACGATGAACCCTCATTAATCACTGGTGTGTATTTGCAAAAAACCCTGAAACATCTTACACAAAACAAACAAACAAACAAATAAATAAACTAATTATCTTACACGTTTCAGATATTGAATTTAAAACTGCATCTGTTAAACATACGCACAACAACGCAGAATCTATGAATGAACATAAACCACATACCCTAAATAATTATTGCAATATTTTAATTAACAGATAATTTCTTAAAATTAAATTTAGGTGAAATGATTGTTTTAACATAACTACATAACAGTACAGCAGGTAGTTCTGATTCTCCGCTTGATTGGTGGACCTGAGTGGCGATATACAAGTCTAAGTTAAAAGGAGTTTACCTAAAGTAAGATAGCGGGTATCTTCTGTCTCTGAAATCGAGTAATGTGACAGTATAAGTACTTTCTTGGCCGTTAAATAAGTACTTAAAATTACGTTTGATTAAATAAATACTAATAAACGCGGCGCCCGTTGGAGCGGTTCTCCATCCGCCATGTTTCCTTTGTCACGTGATCGGATCGTTTTAACAATGAGGAAAAAATCAGGTGTTGTTAAACAACTTTTATTCAGGTATTTCTCGCTTTATGTTTTTAATACTGAGGAATCGGACTTACTATTCTTACTGCATATTTTGCATACTGATTTTCGCGTAATATATAGAAGTGTATTCATATTCGGGCGTGAGGCGTCTCCGGTTGCTCTAAGACGCGGTGCATTTTGTGCTTTTGCTAACCTTGATCGACAACTTTGGACAGATGCAGCCGAAAAACATGCTGTTGTTTGTTGTCAGATACTAAATTACTAAAATAAAGGCATGTAAATAATTCTCAAGACGTGTTTAGATTAGTAATGGGAGTTTGGTGAAGTATTTTAAATAAGCAATGATGATTTAAAGGTTACAGTAAGACACCTGCTGACGTAGAGTCATATATATATATAAGAGCACTATACCTCGTGATTGTTTTATCATATAAACAAAAGTCTACATACTTAATACAAAATCATACATTTACTTTAAGAGACAGCATTTCCTTTTATAAAAAACAACACAAAATGCTAACTTCATTTTGCAGGGTTTTTTTTAAAATCATCACTTCTATGAGAAGTGGCTACTTCAGATCTGCCTCTCACATTATGTTAAACTGTTCAGTTCATGCTGAGGTGTGGTGAATTATCAGCATATCATGTAACTCATTTGTGTCTCATGTTTGATGAATTGACAGCTGTAATCTGTAAAATTACATTTACATTGTCCGTTGTGTCAAAGTACACGTTTAAGCCTTATATACCATGTGAAATTGGGTTTATGGCATGTTGGTGAAACTGGGTTTACGGAGCATTGGTATGACAGTATTTTCGGAGCATGGAAACCTCTGTCATTTTGCAGTTTCGTGTTGTTTGACCATGTGTTCAGATCCTCTGAAATAATGGAGAAGTATCCAACTTTTTTACAATACCATTGTGTAAGAACTTGAGATATTGCAGTTGATTGTGAATAGAGATTTTAGTTTAACTACAGGCTACTTTATTTTCAAGCTCCATTTTATACTATTAATGTAATCTACATAAGATTCATAAGAGGCTCCTGTTTCTCTTAGGCTATCAAAATAAATTACAGGATTTATGCATACTAGGGCTATATATATGTGTGTGTGTGTATATATATATATATATATATATATATATTAAAAGAACATAAACGACATCCAGAAGCCTAATGACCTTGTGTACTATTTCGTATTTATTTATTTTTACTGTATTAATGTCTCATTTGAATGGTTTTAAAATACAAAGTCAGGAATTAATTTAGGCAAATTTTATTTAATCATAAGAACGCTAGTAACAGGAATCTGTGATACGCCTCATGCTCATGAATCTCATGCCACCCATGTTGCTGAAGCTCCTGTACTCTCCAGGCCTGAAGTACCACATCCTGCCTCTGTAGTTGGGCTGCTCATACATGAGCCAGTGACCGTCCATCACGTGGCAGGACTGACAGTTGGACATGCGATAGCGATCCATGATGTTGTCACAGTCATCCATTAGCTCGTACATCTGGCCCATGAAGTTCTCCCGCTCATAGATCCTCATTCTGTAGGATCCCCTGTACTGTATGGGAAGAGAACTTGGTTAAGTTTAACAGGTAAAACCAACTTTCTATAAAATTGTCTACTCTGCCTGGGCTGAAAATAAGAGATACATTTTATAATGTGTAAATGGTTTGCAATAATACATTAGCTTTAAGCTCCGGTAATTTGCAAATATATTAAATCACATACCATATGTTCATAGAACTCACCATGGGGATCATACGACAGGATCTGATGCACTCATTCATTCCAAACATGGACATGTAATCAGCATACTCGCCCCTCCTGAAGAAATACTGGTTTCCCATGTAGTTGGGACGGTCGTACATCATGAAGCATCCACTCTCCACTCTGCAGGAGTGACAGCGGCTCAGGTAGGAGGACATGTCAGCACAGTCGCTCATACACTCATAAGAGCGACCCTGGAAGTTCCTGTCCTCGTAGAAGATGACCTAGTTTATAAATAAAGGAAATTAGCTGCCCTTTGTGGCTATTATGTAACTTTATCAGTACGTTTACATTTATGCATTTGGCAGACGCTTTTATCCAAAACAACTTACAGTGCATTCAAGCTATACAATTTATCAGTACATGTGTTCCCTGGGATTTAAACCCACAACCTTTGCACTGCTAATGCAATACTTTACCAGCTACCAGCTACAGAAACTAGTTACCCAGTAATCAATCTCATATTATCTACACAATTCTTGAATTAGTTGTTGCAGCTGTATGTTGCGTAACTTACCCTGCCCATGATTACAGTTGTGTTAGCTCCTCTGAACTGAGTGGTTGCCACAGCTACACTGGCACCCTCTGCCACGCTTACTTTTATACCAAAGAATATGTGCCCTGCATTGTGGATAAGCTCCTGACCCAGCAAAAATACACAGAGGTCCTTTATGCAAAGTCTATAGGGATATTTGTCAGCGTAAGTGGTACAGCTGTGATTGTGCCATACAGTGTCCTTTATACATTGTGCAAAGAGAATGCACAATTCATGTAAATGATTTAATATTAAAAAATATGAATTTTCAATTACGATTTTCTTTATATATTTAAACCAGATGATACAAGCTGAACAAAATAAAGTGTTTAATATCATTGTGTACCCATATACAGTTACAAGGAAAGAGAGAGCAAGAATTAAATTATGATGCGAATCTGTCAAGCTGTGTTTATCTGATGTGTGCATGCATATTGTTTGCTGTTGAAAGTTATATTTACATTTCCAGAAAGAGGCTGAGTGGATGTCTAACTATTTTAATAGATGGATGTCGTAGAGCTGTTGTCAGGATATGCACACACTGAACAAGGGGGTTATGGAATTCAAATGAAGTTATAATGAACACAAATTAACAACTGAGCAGGTGAGTGGCAGATTTTTTTCTTTCTGTTTGTTTGTTGGGTTAAGGATGGTAGCCAGACTCAGGTCAGGGTCCCTACATTACACTTCAAGGTCAGACAAAGTAAACTGAGGTGTGTGCTTTTATATGGTGCCTGATGAAGTGAGATAATGAGGGGCACGTGATTAGAACTCCAACTCAAAATTGCTGGAGCTAGTATATACAATGACATGAATTCTCTGTTAGATTCATCATCAGACACCACTCTGCCCAGCATCCTTTTGCATGTTTGAATTGACAGCCCAACAGGTCCCTCCATCTTTGAGTGGCAGACCAAGTCTTGCAGGTGTTCCACACACAGCTGTTCATACAGGTATCTTAGGACTTTACACAGGTGATTTGCATAATATATCAGTGCAATATTGTACTCATAATCTTCATGCCTGTGACCTTTAAGGATACCTCAGTGATGAGCAGGGGCACCAGTGATCTTTGTAGGAATGAATATAATGAATTAATAACAGTGATCACAATAGATTTGAAGTGGTTCATGGGGATTTAAAAGTATGGGACATTACTGACCTTTCAGAGAGAGAAGCATAGGTATCACTGTTTTCCTGTTTAACCAAACACTGCTCATATATTCTTTTAATAGTTGCCACTACGAACAATCTGTGTACCAGCTGCGCTGAGGCTAGAGTTGGTTGGCTAGAAGCCCTGAAATAGAATTCTGGCTTTGAAGTCCATTTGTGGATACGGCTAATTTTTTTGTGTGTGAGGGTGAATGTGTGTGTGTGTGTGTGTTTGTGTTTTGTGTGTGTGTGTGTGTGTGTGTGTGTGTGTGTGTGTGTGTGTGTGTGTGTGTGTGTATATAAATTATCATTCATTCATATACATTTCTGAAACTCGCACAAAAGCCATAATTAACCTGTTTGCTTTGCTTTTTTCATGTTTGAACACATGTACTGTGTTGGGTACTATTTTTCATAAGAACACTCCTAAAAAAGTTATTCTTCTGATTAATTATTCAGATATGATTAAAATTATGTACACATGAGATGTAAACCTATAAAGTTATATCCATGGCTTTGTCTATGCACTTATTATGTAGACTTTTAGGGGACATTTACACAACACTGTTTTTAACTAATACAGCAAAATATTTCATGATTTTTGGCTGTTCATTTACATGGCTGTTTTGGGGCCCTGACAACACAAACTTTTTAAGTTGTAACTTTGAAAATTACAAGGAGTACAATGTTTAAAGTAGTTTAAAAACACAAAGGAATGACTTTTCCTTTTTTAGGTACATTATTGTCATGTAAACAAACCTTTAGTTTGTAGGTCTATTTTATTCCTTCTTTTCCTGATTGTTTTGTCTTGTTAGCTTATTTAAGTATTGTTTATTTAAACAATATAGTGAGTCTTCGTTTCTTGGTTATTTTTATTGACGTTATTTATATGTATTTATTTGCATAATGTTTATATTTATTGCCCCAGGCCTAGATAATAGATTTAAAACTCTTGCGAAAGAGAAATCCTACGTTTTTTTTGTTCAGTGGTGAGCAACTTGCTGTTGTCAAAAAAATGCCAATTTTGTTACAGACAAATACAACATCTTGTTTATTTATAAACAAGAAGCCACAGCTTAGTTTTATCAGATAATATTGTGTGAGGCTGAAAGTTGTGAGCAAACCTTTTTTTTTTTAATAGTACCCATTTTAGGGCTATTCTATAAAGTTAAGCAAATAAAAGGAAAGGAAAACCTATTTATTTAACAAATATATAAATGTAAGCAGCTTTCCTACATAAGATATGTTTCAGCATACATTTTTATAAAAAAATGACAACATGGAGTAATTATTGACAAATATACAGATGCTTTGCATATTTAATGTCTCACATCATGCCTTGTTGGGTAATTAAAGCAACTAAATGAAAAATAGGGGTGAATGATTTCTTTGAAGAAATGATGCAAGTGTAACTTCCTTTAACAGGACTCCATGATGCGTCTAATAGAACAAATTCTCAGTGGGCCTAGACTCATATCTCCAAAGCTGCTGTACTCCCCTGGCCTGAGGTATATCATTCTGCCTTCGTAATTGGGCCGTTCATACATGAGCCAGTGGCCATGGGTGACATTGCAGGACAGGCAGCTGGGCATGTGGAAGCGTTCCTGTATTGACTCACAGTCGTCCATCAGCTCGTACTTTTGTCCAACAAAATTCTCCTTTTCAAAGATTCTCATTCTAAATGTTCCTTTATGCTGCAAGGCAAATTAAAGGTCGTATTAAGGCAGGTGTTATTTTTACCATCAGTTAAATAAAAATAGAAAAAATACACCTAGAATTACCATTGGGATCATTCTGCAAGATTTGATGCAGTCACTTGTGTTGGTACCCATGATCTGCCGATTATCAGGATACTCTCCTCTTCTTACCAGCATTTGGTGACCCATATAATTAGAGTGCTCATAAACCATAAAACATCCGCTTTCCACCCTACAAGAGCTGCAGCGGCTCAGATATGAGGTCACCTCAGGGCAGTCACCACTGGTCTCGTGGCTACGACCCTGGAAGTTTCTGTCCTCATAGAAAATTATCTGGAAAGCAGCAACAATGTGACATGCTAACATTATGATGTGTTGCGCTTTTTTGCTCTTTACGTTAAATAACAGTGGACAAAACAAGGCAATCAAAGGATTTTTTGTTAATAGTCTTAAAAATAGAACATTCTTTAATACTGCCAATATAAGATAACATTGTGATATCAGTGAAGATTATTTAGAATCAGATCTGCTGTTAGTGGTAATCAAATTAAAAACTGACTATAACATCCGCTTTATTGAGCAGTAGAGAGTTCTTACCTTTCCCATGATTTTGCTTTTGTTCCTATAGTGCCAATGTATTGCGAGTATACAACATACGTTTTTATACTGATAGCTTGATAGCTTAAACTTGTGTTGCTTTTATACTGAACTTGATTGCTAAAAAGTCTATAGGCCATTGTTTAAAGCTCTTACTCAGCTATCCTATTTATTTCTAACCCAGTCTGCAAGTGATTACCAGAACTGTTTGCACCTGGGCCTCTGCCAGATGTGACTTTTCTCGGTTGTAGGTCAGGTGGATGTGGACAGGCGATTCACTGGTATCTTCAGCAAATTGTATCAGTCACAGTAACAAAAACAAGTAACAAAAATAGGTATGGGTATTTTTAGAGTAACTAGCGCCACAAATTATTATTTTTCTAATTTGCACAGTTAAGTTACTGTTTATGTTCACATATTTTCAGAAAAAGTAAAATACCAATAAATAAAAGTAGATTCTCTTCATAACAGAAACAATGCCATGAAAAGTTATTCATGTTTATGTTAATTGTAATTAATCGTGTTGAAAACAAAATGCGCGTCAAAAACATTATATAAAGATAATTAACAGTTGTCAGAGTCCGTTTCATTGAAGCAGCCACATTAATGGATCTAGTTTTCTAGATTGCTCTGTTTTATGTTGTAACAGGTGAGCCACAGTGTGATAATGTGCATGTTGTAAATGCAGAATTTAAAATATGTTTATATTGAGTACATTTTCTAACCTTGTTAAAGACTTTTGTACTGCTGGTAATGTGGCAAAAGTGTATGATTGTGAAATTACGGTATCAGTTATGCATGAACACTGAGCTCTCAGTAGCACACCTAAATAGAAATTTTAATAGTAACCTAAATAGTCTGTTCTATTCTAACTAAACATAAATAAAGAGTAAAATTTGGCTTCTTACAATGTTGATGATAATCTTTCATTTGGTCATTGATGTTAAATATTTGGCATATTCCTTGTATTAAAATATAAATATTGATTATACTGATTTGTATACTGGTGAAAAACTGACCCTTCTGGTGATTGAAATTAAACCAAAACAACAGAAATGTTTTTTGATAGTTTTATTTTTTATGCTTGTATTATTATTTATGTTTTCAGACTGTGACTTTAACACAAGTCCATGATTCTTCTAACAGAGCTGAATCTGACGTTGCTGTATCCCATATCCCTGAAGCTCCTGTACTCTCCAGGCCTGCAGTACATCATTCTGCCTCTGTAGTGGGGCTGCTCATACATGAGCCAGTGACCCTCCATCACATGGCAGGACTGACATTCGGATATGCGGTAGCGGTCCATGAAGGAGTCGCAGTCGTCAGTCAGCTCATACATCTGACCTCCAAAGTTTTCCCTCTCATAGATTCTCATTCTGTAGGGTCCTCGGTACTGTAAGATCAAAAGATCCATCAATACATTCAGTTCAATACACTCAGTTCACTAGTATTACAATTTTTCTCACATACCTGAGGAACCATGCGACAGGACCTGATGCCATCGCTCATTCCCATGCGCATGTAATCAGCATACTCGCCCCTCCTCATGAAGAACTGGTTTCCCATGAAGTTGGGACGGTCATAGACCACAAAGCAGCCGCTCTCCACTCTGCAGGAGTTGCAGCGGCTGAGGTAGGTAGACATGTCAGAGCAGTCGCTGCTGCACTCATAGGAGCGACCCTGGAAGTTCCTGTCCTCGTAGAAGATGATCTAACAGACAAAAAAAGAAGGAAAAATTGTGGCACTAGGTGTCTGTGTCTGAACTTTTGCATACTGGAAATGTTACTTATAAAACATACTTGAATCTAATAATTTAGAACCATCTAATGGAGGTTGTGGCTATTCTGGCAGCTCTGACCTATTGGATTAAGCCCGCTTAATACGTACCTTGCCCATGTTTGCTAGTCTTTGTGGGATTCTGTCCAGCTACTATCTGTCCGACTGCTGGCTTTTATACTTTATAGGCTGATAATGGTTTTTGTCATTCAAATAGCCTTGAACCTGATGAACAAGCAGGTCTGTGATTTCTGTTAATTTAAATTGTGCAATCACGGCCTACAATAGAGAGTGAGCGAGAGCAAATGAGCAAGAGAGATCTGGTCTGGCAAGAATCAAAGTCTGATGGTAGAATCACTAATGCTTATTCCTTAACAAATCATTTTAAAGTAATAAAGACCACAGGAAACAAATAAAAAATCATACTTTTATCATTTTAAGCTTTGTTTTTAATTTGCATTTTCTCTGTAAAGGCAAATGCAGGTCCAGACCCTAGCAGGGCTATATTTGTAATCCTTGGACTTGTATTAAATTTTGTGTTGTGATCTAATTTTTATTTTGTATTTATTTGTATTAATGATCTAATAATTACTATCACAGTGTTTCGTACACCAAAATATGGCAGATTTCTAGTAATCAATTAGTAATTACAAAGGAAAATGTTATAAATATAAGAGTTGCCCCTAATCTTCTCTACTGATTTAAGCATGTTTTAAATGTTCATTTTGTTATCTGTTGTTCTCAGACAAAGGTGTATAAGTACTATTCAAGTTTAATAATCATTTTCAAGTATACGTTTATGTATGTATACCTTTTATGTCATGCATCAAATACAGTATTGCATAATATTGCACTTACTCAAATTATTCTTTACTGAAAGCCTGTCTATCACATGTAATACTAACCCCAACAGGATAATTTATTTAAAGTTAAAATACACAATGAAGGACATTAAACTATTTAGTATTTTTGAATGTTTTTAATTCTTTATAGGAAATATAGAAACATTAATCAAAGTATCACCTGTCACTTTTCCTTAAGAATGGACATCATAGAACTGAAATGTGATTCTGCTGTCTGAAATTGTGAGAATACTGCAGACCAACGTTTTAATGTAATACAAATGCAGATATTTCTGTAGTAAATAAATAATCAGCAGATGTAATACTTTAATTGATGTATAGGGGCTTGTCAGTGTTCTATACAAGCCTGTGTCACTCATTGGCAGAGGCTGGAATTTGATTGTTTAAAGAATCTATGATTCAGTGCTTTAGAACAATACATTGAGCTCAGATAAATTTTTGTTGAATTGCTGATTAAAATATTTGATTCATTTTACAACCTGTGTACAACCTTTGTTCGACACTCATATAAAGAGACTACCGCACAGTTTGCTATCCAATATTTCACATCCGACAATGGCAACTGAGAGTGTAAGTGCCTTTCTGTCCCTAATTGTCTGTGTCCTGCAGTCTGTCCTTGTTTTAGCACAATGTGATAACTGTCAGTATTGTGTTTTGTCTGACAGATTGTGCTCTACGAAGACAGGAACTTCCAGGGAAGATCCTATGAGTGTAAGGGGGAATTAAGTGACCTTCACTCTTTTCTTAATCGTTGTAACTCTGCAAAGGTGAAGGGGGGCTTCTGGGTTCTTTATGAGCGACCGAACTACATGGGCTACCAGTATGTCCTTGCTCCTGGGGAGTATCCAGATTATCACCATTGGATTGGCTTCAATGATTGTGTCAGATCTTGTCGTCTGATCAGACATGTAAGTTTGATGGCACTGGACTTGATAAGTGTGAATTAATCTGTAAGTCAGTGTGGCAATGCATATATACAGAAATCACAAATGAGATGTTGTTGATACATGATTGTTTCTAGACATAAGGTTTGATAGAGAGTCTCCTGTTTCTCAGATATTGCTGTTGAGAATGTGGTTTTCTCATCTAAAGTTTAAAAAGAGTTCACTACAACATCTTAAATAGTGCCTGGAGAAATTGTAATATGAAGTCATATATATTAATTTCCTCCAAGAACAAATTATCTGGGCTGTGCTATTCAGATTTATTGTATAGCTCTATAATCAAACAAATCCCATTTCTGTGTATACTTTTTTTCTCCTGATGGTTTTACAAAGTTTATACCTAAATGAAATATAAACTTGTAAAGAAGATCTTAACATCATATTCCTTTATTTCCTTCAGGTCACAGGACATCTTAAGCTAAAACTCTTTGAGAGGCCCAACTTTGATGGCCAAGCATGGGAGGTAACAGAAAGCACCCCATCTGTTCAAGAACGTTTCCTCTGCAGGGAGATCCATTCCTGCAAGGTCCATGAAGGTCCCTGTGTGTTCTTTGAGCATCCAAACTATCGTGGCCGTCAGTATCTGCTTGAGAAGGGAGAATACAGGCGTCATACTGAGTGGGGGGCCATGCACCCCGCTGTGGGCTCTATTCGCCAGATCACCACAGACTGTTAAAACTGTATTGACAATTAAAATGATTTGAAGAGGCATTTATTTGTGTGTAAGTCTTTTTGGCCCCTTTTTTGAGTGCCATCAGTAACAATGTTCCAAAATACACAACATAAGTAATATGACAATAATTACTAATTCTTATAAATAAGGTTTTCGTCTATAACTTTCGTCTCTGTCAAACCTGTACAAACACTGGAAATGAACTGTTTTTAACTGTATTATTAATAACTGTATTATTATATTGTTAGTTTAATATAAATTTTATTTAACCTATTTTTAATGATCAATCAACTCTTAGTAAATATAGTTATATCTGATAATTTTTTTAATGTAAAGTTCATGAGCCTATAAATAACTTTCTTCTTGTTAACATATTTAATGTGTTTAAATGCATTTTGCAAATAACTAGGCCCAAAACCAGCCTTCAAAATTACTTCAAATTTATGAATGTACAGAAACCGTTTAGTGCAAATCTGCTAATAATGCCGTTTCAGTAAAACAAGGTTCAGCTTAATTATAAGGAACATTGTGCTGACTTCCAGCTGGGCATTCCAGTATCGATAAACAGAAACATGTTCCTTGTACATTGTCTGTGTTGTGGTTTATGTGATGCATAATACAATTTTATACAAAAATGGCCAATTTCCAAGAAAATTAATATTCACAGAACTACTAAATATGGTTCTAATCACAGTTCAAAAACATTTTTAAATCACAGGAATATTGCTTAAATCATTTGTCTAGATATGTGTGGGGCTTTTAAAAAATATCAAAATTATAAGAAATAATATATAAAAATATTTTTAGGTGTCCTGTGCAGTAGATGTAAATGGTCAGTAAGACGTTTGTCTCATCATATGTTTCCTGTTGACAGCAACAAAGAATAATGTCAATTACATTTGTATATTCTTTTCACAGTACAGATTGTAACTAAGCAGCTTTACAGAAAGTCATACTGTTATGTCTATAATGTCTTAATGCCTTTTAGCTTACATTGAGCAGCTGGGCGATGTGACAGTATATGTATCATAGTTAGCAATTCATCTTCTGCAAGGTCCAACACAGAGGACTAAAGGGACATGCAGACATTACTTGTTTGTAATCTGTGTCTACTTTGCCTTTATGACAGATGGTTTTTTTATCAATGTCTTTGTGTTAAACTGAATAAAGGAACCTCACAATAGCATTATGTTACAGTTTTATTTCTGTACTGCATAACACACATATGTTACAGTTAAAAAATAAAATGTATAGCCTGTCAGATACTGTTATTGTATCAGATCATTATTATAGCACAAAAAGTTTCTTTGTTAGTGTGGAATCATAGTGAACCAACTGTACAATGAATTGTAAAATGAAGTTCAGGGTGGGGTGTACAAACAAACGCATTCTAAAGCAGGTGTTAATATGTACGTGTGGCTAGAAGCCAATGCTGCATTAACTATGCCAGTATCAGCAGCTGGACAACAATTTAATTGGCCCAATAAATATTTTCTGGAATCAGCCATTTAGGATCGAAAGATCAGGGATCCATTCAATTGCCACTGCATAAATCTGCAGGTACGATCTAGAAACAATCGCAGTATCAGCTGTTGCTATAACAATGATTTGCCTGGCATAGCAATTCAACATGAAACATATAAATCTCGCTCCTTGCACTTTCAATACACAGCATACATCAACAGGAAAGAAGTTAGCCCCAAACATGAACAGAATGGGAAAAGTAAGAAATATTTTACTTTCATAAACTAAATTTATGGCCTTCTCCTCAGGTTCATCTGTGTTTATATCTCGTCCACTGTCTCTCCTCATACACAGATCGTGTTTTATGAGGACAGAAATTTCCAGGGACGTTCCTTTGAATGCAGCATGGACTGCCCAGAGCTGTCTTCCCATCTGAGTCGCTGTAACTCCATCCGAGTTGAGAGTGGCTGCTGGGTTTTGTATGAGCGTCCAAACTTCATGGGCTGCCAGTACGTCCTAACCAGGGGAGAGTACCCCGACTACCAGCGCTGGTTGGGCTTCAATGACTCTATCAGGTCTTGCCGTATGGTGCGAAATGTAAGTCATTCCTGTTTGGAGATTCTTAGGTGGGCTCCTTGGCCTTCTTTTTTCCCTGCAGCAAAACAGCCACTGTCTTTTTTAAATTGCATACATTGGCACACAGTCCTATCACAAAAGAAAGGCACCCTCAGTCATATAGAAAAGGTCGGGAACACATTTTGAATAGTGTATTTTCCCTATTAGTATTATTTTAAGCAACCATAGAACCAAAAGTTCTTGTACACTACCCAAAAATCTAAACAAACCCACAAACTGATCATTCATTCATATGTATTTCTGCCACAAAACCGATTTATCTCTTTTTTACTGGGTGGCCTACATGAAACAAATGTAATCTGTTTAAAATGTCAATAATCTCTTTTGTAGAATACTGGCATTTACCGTATTCGTCTACATGAGCGCCCTGACTTCCAGGGACAGGTTATGGAGTGCACTGAGGACTGGCCCTCGGTCTATGACCGCTTTCGTCACCGCGAGATTCATTCCTGCAATGTTCTAGATGGAGCCTGGGTCTTCTTTGAACTTCCCAACTATAGGGGACGTCAGTATTTGTTGGAGAGAGGCGAGTACCGCCGCTTCACTGACTGGAATGCCACACATCCCACAGTTGGCTCCATTCGCCATGTTCAGGAGTTTTAGGTCTTTCGATGATCGTTCCTTAACTACTTAATAAACAATGACACTAAGCTCATGTGAACTCATGCCTCCTGTTTTGTATAAATAATTAAATAACTAAATAAGTTCATTTACTTATTTTAAACAGTGTAATGGTTTGTATCATAAATTATAACTACTGTTGTAACTAGTGCTGTCTATTGATTTTCGTCCCATACCAGCTGCAGTTATATCGGTCAATACTTCCCTCTGTTGGTTTATTGTGTTTTTGTGTGTCCTACATTCTACATCCTACAGTATCAAAACAACAAAATGTATACCTCTGTTAACAGTGGGACATTTGTATTAACACACAAAACAAATTCCTTTACATGTTTCAAGTATTGTCACACATAGCAAACATGTAAAATAATGACATGAACAATTAATTAAAATATATTTGACAATGGTACACATAGAAATAAATGGCCTGAATAAACTGGCTCCTCAGGTTAGGCTGTACCAACACTGGAAACTGGGGTGTGGAATTCTGTTTTGTTTTTCCAAATAGTTTACATCCTATTCACATGAACAGGAATACCACACTTTTATGTGTTCAACAATGTGTCTGTTTAAAGGACTAGGTGCTTGTGTATTTGTGTAAGTACAGAGAGCATGCAGTTTCTGGTTAATAGACTCTGGTAAATCTCCCCATACAATAGTTCAGGCCAAGCTGATGAGTCAGGATTTTTGCCAGTTAGAGTCCAGCATATACCCGGAGTCCCACATTGCTGATGCAGGCCAGAGAGGGGCAAGCCTATGCTGAAACAACATTGTTGTTGTATCTGCACAAAGACCACCAGCAAGCACTTTTCCACCTATGGGCCCACAGGACAGTATGTCTCTGCTGATCCAGATTGCTCCATAGGCATCCAGCATTGAATAAAAGGACAGTTCATAAAGTTCACTTACTGGTAGTTATTCAGTAAGCCCGACAGCACTCCCTTCTGGCAGTCAGTGTGTAACTTTTGTTTCATGTGTAGTTCTCATTCTGTATGTCCTGTAGAGTCAAATGAGTGTCCCCTACAAAACGCTAGTGAAGTATTTCAGAAAACTGTGTAGTAATTCAGAGATGTTGTAATGTTGAACGTGTTGTAATGATCTTTGCACTTCAGCTGTAAACGGAAAAAATAAAGCTAAAATGTAGAGTATAAGTTATACAGTTACAGTATACAGCTGTAAACAGTTATTGGATAGCACAGTTCATGTGAATTGTTTGAATTAATTTTGAAATGTTTGACCTTTTTTGCAGACCTTGGTCTGAGTTCAGTCTTTTGAAACTTTAGAGATTACGTAGGAGAAAATCTATCACATTCAATCACAAGGTTTAAGATACCATCTCCAATTGCGCTCCATTTTATCTTATTGCTGTCTAGGAGAAACCTCTGAAGATCTCAGTAAAATCTCAGTGAAAGTTTTAGGTTCCTATGGGAATATAAGTGAGGTCCAGATCTGTGCATTAATAGCTGAAACCACAGCTACAAACTTTCTTATACTTTCACCTGCTTGAGTCACTTGAGTCACTTTAGTTGATGAGGAACATATTTGATTTATCATCTGTAATCATGTGCAGCTTTAAATTAACAAGTTAGCGAAATATGTGCAGGTGTTAATTACCTGGCAGCTGCGATGAGGGACTGCAAGGTCATTGTGAGACCCCTGCTGATATGTTATAACACTGTTAAAAGATGGAGACATCTTATGAATGGCAAGGATTAAAATATTAAACATGCTTCTAGAAAACAACTTATATATAATATCATTTATATTCAGTTAATTATATTATTACTTTCCGCAAAAAAACTGTAGTAATGTTATATTGTACTAACATACACATCATTCTGAGAAAGAGGGAAAATTTCTGTGCCGTACTTCTGGCCTAGTAGATGGCCTTTGTCCTTGCAGTTAAACTTTTAGCATGTAAATTACGTTTTACTTTTGCTTAATGCTTCCAGAATGACTTTTTCCGTCCCACATAGCTGGACTATTTTTAAACCTCTGAGTCACTGATACAGGTCCACAGCTGAAAGGAATTACTTTAATCTTATGAAAAGAATGTAAAAATAAACATGGCAATTGCCTTGTAAGGAAATGGCAACAGAGTCAGAGGGGATAGAGAGTGCCGGAGTAAAACCACCACACTATTCATCTCTTTGAAAATCTGACTTTATTAAAGTTTAACAGTTTAATAAAGTTTAAAGTGTTGCCTTGAGTGCTGTAAAATGCAACAATCGTATACATATGCAACAATTGTATACACATAAAGATGTTTTGAACTAGATGTGGTTTGGATAGTATTGCTAGTTATTTCCTGTGTTCTATTAAATATAGGTTTTATAAAATAAGAGGTTTGCAAAATCCTTTCTTTATTTTTTAACATTTTAACATTACTTTTCTTTTCTTTTTTTTTTTACCTCTGGAGAGTATTTTGCTATTAGAAAATGCACAGCTTTATTAAAATGCTGTGGACTTATTACCTGTATTGCAACATGCTTTAAATGAATTGTTAAGGCAATTTATTGTTAAACAAACTGACTTGCTTAGTTTTGTTTAAGGACAATAGGTTGTGTTGTGTGTGTATATATAGATCTTAATAATTTCATTCTTTGTTACGATAGAATTAGGACTTGTTATGAAATGGGCCAGTTGGTTGGAGACCTGAGCTAAAGGCTGGTGATGACAGACAGATTGACGGTACACCTGGCACAGAATGGCATGCTGGGACTTTAATTATGGGTCTTGGCCTGAGGTAGATGACCCACCTAGTGCTGTAATAAATCTGTTACAAATACAGGAGGCTTCTCAATCCTAAAAAAACAACATCCCTCCTTCCACACACTTTTCTCACAATCACCTATGGCCAACAGGGATTGGGAATAAAGCTGAGGAAAAACAGGAACTGTAAACTAGATCAATTTCAATAGTTTTAAATGTTTTAAATAAAAACTTTAAACAATTTATATTATAAAGTTAGGGCTTCCTTACACGTGCTAAGTGCAGTCTTTTGAGTTTATTTGTTTATTTTTTGACCATTGGAGGGCAGCATTGTATTTAGAAGATAAGGGGTTGCCAGTAGTGTATTGTTGTGTTTTGTTGGTGTTAGTGTTGTTGTTATTATTATTATTAAACTATGATCTTCTAATATTTACTATGTTCAAAAGTTCCCACAATGCACTGCTGTACAGCAGATGACATCCAGCAACGCTAAGGAAGACAGGAGAGACAGTGTGTGATATTAAACAGGTCACCACGGATCTATTTTAAGACGTTGACTGACATTTGTTTTACAAATCCTATTTCTCAAATTAAATTTACATTTGTGGACGCAGGCAGCGTTATTAACTTTACAAACAATAACCTTGGAGTAAAGGACTCAACAGAGCGGCTGCGTGATGACGTGGGGCACGGAACCATTACCATGGTAACCAATATTCTTGTCATCTTCACCTTGGCGGCAACATGCCTGTCACGAAATCTCGTACCCGAAACCCCACGACCGTCTGTCTACATAACATTAAAAGTGATTTTACTGTCATACGTAAGTTACAGTACACAAATCCCCACGGAGAATATTACGGGATGGAAACGGATGGCTAATATGAAAACTGTATCAAATGTACAGATTCTTTACGATAAGGCAGGCCTACACTAGTGAATTAAACACGGTAGTTGTTCGTCGTTAAAAGAAGTAAAAGCAAGAGAAAAAGACGAAAACGATGTTTTATTCTTTTATTATTAATTTATTCTTTTATTTCAATATTTACATATTACATTATTAACGAGCCCTGAAACGACTTTACTACTTAAAGCGAAGTCAATGTTTCTTTGACAGATCTTTAAATTGCAGCAGCGGATGGAGGATGTGTTGCAAAACCTACAATCTGTCTGCAGTACCTACACGGCATTTTCCCATATCAATACCTGCAGCGTTTTTGGTATATCATACAGTAGGCGTGTACGAAGTCATCTCAATTTATAAACCCTGATCTTAGCTGACTCGATACGATGGCTGATATATCCAGATATGCTGCCTAGATAGGCAGGTCACTAGGTTTTGAGACACAGCCGGAGTCACGACTCCAGTGAGTCCCGCTGAAGAGATGAGGACACTGAATGAATCTCTGGGTAGGTTAACTGTTGTCTTTATCTTTCACTGTGGATTATCTCTATCAATAATTATTAGATACACAGATTATTAGATACATAGATGTATATAAATTGCAAATAGCGCTTTAATTGACGAAACTGAACGGAAACTGTTGACATTGACACACTATTCGTGTGACAATTTCATGTTGTGTTTTGTCGCTTTTTCTGTGTTATTGTGATATGTATTATCCATGAGGCTTTTGTGTTGTGGGCCTAGATAGATTTTTATTAAATGGAAAGCAATAAGAGGTATTATGAAGGTCATTTTCTCAATTTTCTGCACGCATTCATAATATTAAGCATGAGAGTCATAATTTATAACGTAAGGAACTACTAAGCTTTCTAAGTGGGGTGGACATCACATCCTTAAACCTTTGTATTGTCTACTCATGTGGCCAGATGTATAACCATTTTCTAAAACTGTTTATTGTAGGATTTTGCTGTATATTTATCATTGTGAAACACTTTAGAAAGAAGCACACTGGTTTTAAAGGCTTGCAGATGCAGTACTTTTCCCAAGACCCTTTCAGGAATGAGATGTTTACAGTGCTGGGCTGAGGGGGATCCTGGGAGGTTGCTATTTTTAGCTCTTGTTTCATCATTGCTCTGCGCAGAGCAGTAAGCTGCTTGCTGCATGACAATGATTTACAATTGGAGCATCACGCTGCAACCTCGGGCTCCTTTTCTTTAACAGGTCCATAGAGAAAACAATGAGAAACAAATGAGAAAACAATCAGAGAGACAAAAGGATGTGGGATCGTGCTTGTTTCCATTTACCTTTATTGTTGTTGCTTAGTGGAGTATTATATTTTATGCATGTGCAGACAGTCGTGGGCATTATGTAGTAGTGTTTGACAGAGGGGTGTCTCTTGATACTAAACACAATATATACAGGCACAGATCATCTCACAATGTTTCTTCCAAGGTTGTCATAACAGCTTGAGATAGATTGGTATCCATAAGCCTGACCTTAAGTTTGTCCTATGTCTTTAAAGTTTCCATCCCATATGTAATCCAGCAGATATTTTTCATCACAGTAGACAAAGTCTTTCTCTGAGATGAATGAAGGTAATCCTGCACGCAGTATACAGTAGGTGTAGATAGGTGATGGCAGTTAGAGAGCTTAACTCTAACAAATTAAAACGGGAATACATGATTTTCCATATGTCACTGAAATTGTCTTTATTGTCCTTGAAGCATGTTATGTTGACCTGTGAACTGGGCACAGTGAAAAAACGTCAAACGCAGGGGCAAAAAGAAGTATTCTCCTGTAAGTGTAAAGATATGTGAAATATATCAGTTTAGCTCTTGTTTAATTAATAATCTGGGTAATCTGTGTTAGTTTCCTCTGTTTTATCAGAAGGTATTCATTTTATGTTAGGCATTAATTTTTCTAAAGCAATTTCTCCTGGGCAATGTTCACACATATATAAATTGCAACATTCAAGTGAGGTACCTTTTTATTTCTGACACATTTTTTTTTAAATTTACCTTTACAAAAATATCTTTCCGGGATGCTGTGTTTTTTCTTTATGTATAATTTTGGTGCTAATGATGAAAGATGGAAAACGAGCATTGTCAAATGTTTTTTTCTGTGGAACACAGTGAACTAAACAAACTACATATTTGGTGATTTGATGTCAGGCAGAAAGAGGTCTAATTGTGTGGACTGTCATCAGGCCGTCTGCTTCACATGCAGCTTCTCTGATTTATGAGTCTGTATCTGTATTTATGAGTCCTATAACACTAATGAAGCAGTGTCTTTGAGTAAGGAAAATAATATACATTATTAATAATGTAAACAAATAATGTAGGTGCAATAAAGCACAATTATGACTGCTTTACCGAGCTACTTAGGGCATTACTATACAACACTGTAGCCTTTTAATAAATTTGTTGCATTGCAACATTCACTTATATGCCAAATTTATAGCAACATAAGGTTAAAAATGCTACAAAATTAATTTCTTTCAACAGCTTCCTTTATGTACGTGTTCATTGCACCTGAAAAATCAATGCAAATGCACCAATTCAAGTTACTTGTCAAGCTTTTACATCACCTCTCATCTTGGCCCAACAGCTTCCTAGGATAATTCCCCAAATAAACAGACTGTTTTACAAAACCTGTAAAGAAATTAATTGTCTTCAGTTAATTCATAACAATAGACAAACCCTGTCTAGTTAAATCACAACCAACCAACAAAATTGTATATGTCTTTATCAAACACATTGAATAAAATAAAATAGAATAATGATTTAAAACATTATGATATAAAAATCATGGTTTAAAACATTAAAATTAATTAAAGCTCAGGTCCTCATAAAGTAATTTGGCTGGAAAAAGAGTCACATAGAGGATTAATGTTGTTAATGATGACAAACATCTATCGCACCTGACACCCACGACAATATTATGCTTTTGTCCGCTGGGAATTTTACTAGCATTCCAAGTCCCTATATTCTCTGTGAAGGTGTAAAGACGGGCATCATTTTCCCTGCTATCTTTCCTCTTCATTTACATGAAAACGTGAGTATCAGATCAATTGGTAGCAGAAGCCTTCTCAGTATTTTCTGTATTACAAATCATGTGAGTGAAAACTAGTTGGATCATTTGGATGGATTTTACCTTTTCGTCTATGACTGGTAATTAAGTCCTCCATAATGAGCCCAAGAGGCTTTCTAATCACATTTGTATCATATTTACAGGGATGAGAGGTGTCCAAGGTGTATATTTACAGAGAGGAAGCTGGAATATATCAATAACAAGAAAGAGAAAGAACAGGAAATGTTTTTAGGAAATGATCTGTTGATATATGCATGTCATGCTCATTAACTTACATGAACTTTCACATTTCTCATTACACATTACTTTGATCTATTCCAGCCCAGTCTGGGCTTCATATTATGCCAAATTATGTAGTAATTATATAATTCAGGGGAAAACATGGATTAGGTTACATTAACCCACATGGTTGTTAAAAACCTAGACTTAAATTGTGATCATAGACTTCAATAATTTAGTTTTACATTTTGTGTCAGAAGTTGTCACATATTTTTAAATATACTGCTGTAATCGTCATCCTATTACATTTATGTACATGGCAAACACTTTTATTTAAGGCAATTTACGGTCAGCTGGTATTGCTGGCAGCTTGTCTACCAATTGAGATATCCAGCATGTGACAGATGATGCCACCATTTACTGTACACATGTAAAACCTGCAAATTAGTAAGTGAAGAGAGTAGTTTTAAACAAGTTTAACTGTTTTGACAGCCTTTTAGCAGTAGGCCTCTCTCTGGCCTGTTGATCAGTACATTAAAGCAGTGGTGGAAATGGGCAAGATTCATTGGAGGAACCCTAGCTGGGGACACATGTTAGTGTTCTGATGTTAGATGTTCTGATTCAGAATGTGATGTTCTGATTCTGATATGTTAGATTTTGTGATACCATTGGAGGCTGTGGAAATCCTCTACATTTTAAACTGGAACTCCTTCCGCTTCGCTTCCTGGATTCAGCCATCCCGAGCACCCACCACCACCCACCCTGATTTCCAGGCCTGATTAGAAAGTTAAAAGTTAAAAACAGACATTTGTAAATATCTATACTTCTGTTAACAGCCTCAATTATGTAGTTTTTATTCTTTTAACTGCTGAAATACATCATGATCAAAGCATCTTAGTCATGATGTAATCATCAGATTCAGATGTGTGTTGTTCCCTTCTTTTTTAACTCCTTGCAGGCAGAATGTTTCCAGCTTTTGGACACAGCCATCATCTCTGTAAGGCCAGATGTTTATGAATAGCAGGGACAGCTAAACTCAATAATTCATGTCCTTTTTAGGCCATTAAAGCTGCAACCTGTAACTTTTGCCTCTATACCGCCATCTCTGTTTGAAACATAAAATTGTAGGTTACAATTTTGCAGTTATTTTCTTAACATGAATGACAAGTTTAAATTCTAAACAACTGCTGTAAGAACAAGCTGCAAACGCTGCAGGCAATATAGTAGCCGGATCTTCTTTCTGTTTACTGACAAAATCCGACCCGATTGCTCAAATTTTAAATCATTATTATAAACTTACTGTTGTGAGTCAGGGTAAAGAGATTGTGTTGAACACTGATCTGTGATGTACTTGCTCAATAACTGCTTTTTGTTCATTTTTAGCCAAAAAGTAACGGATTGCAGCTTAAAAAGAAAAACTACTATATTTCCATGGAAGCAGAGAAGCTTATTAAATAACAAGGGAGTTCATTAAATATGCATGATATTACAGGAAAATAAAACACAGGCACACTCAGCACAGCTATCGTTTATTTTTTTAGCCTTTTTATAGAACAGTGGAGTCAGACAGGAAAGCAGGCGAGAGCAAGAGAAACAGTATCAGACATAACCCAGGCCAGTCTCAAATGCAGGTCCCCACAAGCCAGCAACTCTTGTACACACCAAGGGTGAGTACACAACCTTCTGCGCCACAGCATTTCATGTTGTGAGTGAGCATTTCAACAGCTCAACAGAAGTGAATTCAACCAACATTCTGTTTTTTTCTCTTTCTTGCTCAACTTCAGAAAGTGATACACCAACATAATGCTACACACCACAGGCAAAAGGTAACCTGCACTTCCCAAAGCGATTCCCAAATTGCATTCCTTGACTTGACGGCTCCATTTAATTACTTCCACCCTCAGTAATAACACATCTATCAGTGGTGGGTGTAATGATTAGGTGTCAATGGTTATTGTTCCTTCGCGCCGTGAGGTCCTGCTAAAAGCCCTGTTCTTTACACCTACCCTCACAGGATGAGTCAGTGCAGGCCTGCTGCAGCATTTCGAACCCCTTCACCTCCATGTAGCCTCGTTCCGTCTCTGAAGACTGCTTTATTGCTCATTTACCCAGATTATTGTCGTAGCCTATGCTTAACTCTGTTGATATTCCCACTGCCGTGCCAGATCTTTCCCAATAAACACAAGTTACTTCGGTCTTCTCGCAGGGGTACACAGTCTATCCACACAGCCCTCTTCTCACAGTAAAACCAATTACCTGTTAGGTCTGAGTGATTCTGAGCAAACAGCGAGGCTTTGGCTTAATGGAAGCAGTAAAACTGATGCAGCTGTGGAAAAGTAATAACACACGCAAACTCATCCAACTAGTTTGTTTTATTGCAAAAGCAAACAACGCTTATCAGTAAATGATGGACTCTCTATTCATGTATTTATAGAAACGTAATGGGTTGCAAAAGTTATTTTTCCGGACAAAAAAAACTGTGGATTCCCAGTCAGTATTGGACTTTCTTACCGTGTCTGAAACCATAGGAGTGGGATTGCAAAAATGAGCAATTTATAATGTATTATTAGTTTATTGAAATCTGAAGGCTCACAGATAAAGTGCAGTTTTCAGGTAATTAAAGCTTGATTGTGTAAGTGTCAAATGTCAGACTCAGCAGCATTAATCACACATACAGAATCCCAGCTGTGTTTATTTCTCATGTCTTTAAATTTTCAAAATGCAATATCTACTTTTTAAATCCGGATTTAATTATTTAAACCTAATGCTGAATTATTAAAAGCTGACACGTAAGCATGGCAGCTCACCATGGGTAAATTATGGTCAAAATTAAAATTTAAATGTAGAATTTTATTACTTTTTTGCTCATTTTCTTACCTTGCAATTTTTGCCTTCAGCAGATGTGAATCATCCTCATCAATTTTCGATTTATTCTTAACTTTTATTACTCACTTGCTCAGTCATTACAGATGATTTCAGCATGCACATAAAATGCCTTCATAATATCTGTGCGATTAATGTGACAGTATTCAGTGTTGCAATTAAAAGAAAACCTCCAAGGGACATACATATGTCTCAGGGTTATTCCCTTGCTTTTTGAAAGTGGGATATTCTTTGTGTATTTGCATGCTAACAGTTAAGCATTAATCAAGTAACTGCCATATACATTGATTCTCAAGTAAGCAGAGATGTACAGATAGGTTTCCTGCCAGCTCTGTTGTGATGTTTTTCGTGGTTTCTATTTACAGTGGGATTCGAAAGACTGAAATTCAACATTTTAATAATTTTATAGGTAATAACTTGATTTATAGTAAAAAGTTTTATATTAGCATTAAATTAGAAGAAAGGAGCATTTTTACATGTGGACTCTCAAGATTGAACCCCACTGTACATTATAATAATAATACGTTGATCTAACATTACTCTAACAATCAATGAGAAACTGAACAGGAGAGTTTTACACACTCAGGTAAAGCAAGCGCAGTTTGCTCCATTATAGGAAATGCTAAAATGAGAGCTGGAGGTCCCTGCAGAGGAAACCAGCTCTCTCTCGTTGCAGAGGTGTGCATGACTGTGGTGAAAACATGACTTGAGGATTTCAATGTGTCTTTGGCTGTATTACAAACGAGGGAAGTTTCTGTTTTGACTGTGGTTTGTAAAACAAGAGTTATTGTTTTAAGCATTTTGTTTTATTTATTTACTTTTAGTTTTGGAAGATGCCCTGTAAGTTTCATAATTTGCCTTGCCTGTGCGAAAAGGAAATGAATTATATGCGCAGTCAGTGTGTTGCACGTGTGTATGACCTTTGTGTATGTGTGGGTGGTTGTCAGTAAAATGCAATATCAGTTTATGCATGTGTGAAAACGTGTTGCACATAAATACATTACTGTTATATTCTGGTGTTTCCAGAAACGAGCAAAGTGGACTTCTTTTACTGGTAATTCTGATTGAACTATGATCATACATGTCTTTAATCTTCCGTACAAGCTATTATTATTATATCTGCAAGGATGTGCCTGTTTCTATTTTAAAGACCAATCCAAGCCATAACATTCTGTTCTTGTACTTCTTTAAAAATATGCATGCCTGTTATGCGATCTTGGTCGATCTGGGCCAAGAATTGTAATTTTCTTGGATAGGCCTGATGCTTTTGTATGAAATGTATTTGTGTGTGTCGTCCCTGTGCCTCTTCATCACAGCCTTCATCTCCTCCCCCTCTTCCTGTCCTAGAGTCTCTTGGGATGAGTCTGCCAACTCAGTGATGTGGTGTTGGATCTCATTATGGGGCAGAGATGTAATGAAGCCACATGGTTTCTCAATGCAGAACCGTCTGTCCACTTCGGCCACTGCTCAACTCATGCTTTTTCCTTCTCTTTATTTCAGAGAAATGCTAAGTCAAATAGAGAAAAAAATAGGCCTGTGTTTCAGCTTCGCCTTCAGGACATCGCTTGTCTTTTTAATATTTTTATTTGCTCGTCTGTAACCAATTAATAGTGCGGAAATTTGGAATTACTACGCTGGATTGTTTACAGTGCAGTTGGTTCATAGTTGGATGTTTGTGTTGGGACGTCCTACTTCCTGTTGTTGCAAAAGTGCAATACATCATAAAATGAATCATACATCCTTTTGTAAAGTTAGTTTTATTATTTGGATTTTAATAAATTCTACCCATAGGAGATGTTAGACCCTTTATACGGGCCTTTCATCTCTCATTACCCCTACAAATCTTCAGTGAAGCCAACAACCCCTTAACAATCTAAAATCTGATAAAAATCGGTGACTGATCTTGCTTTACATTGGCTGAAAACAGTGCCTACAGTAAGATAAGTTACTAAAGTAAAATCAAATTGACATTGCGCTCTTAAAGCAAGAAATTTCTTCTGAACCAAAACTGTAACAATCAGTTACTTAAAATTGCCCCCACTCAAAGGTATAAATTAACTGCTTTAAACTGCATTAAGTTGCTTTTCACAGTGTTTTTTTAAACAAATGTTTTGATTCATGAGGACTGAACATGCTACTAAATGGCATTGCTCATATTAACTTTATCATACAATCTTAATTATTTCTCTGTCTTTCTCTCTGATCCTCATTATCTCATTCTTTGTTTCTGTCTCACTGTTCTTACTGTCTTGATCATTTAGGAGTTGCATGTAATGGCTTACAATTCACACCCCACCCACACACCACACACACACACTCACTCTCATAATACCAATGTGCACGTTGTTTTGAAAGATGTACAAAGAGGCAATTCTTGTATGTAACTTATGTATTTAACAACAGGTGAGCCAAACAGTCCCAGTTTTACAGCAAGGTATCAGAGATTGTCTTGTACAGAAATAGAAAATGTGAAATGAGAAGCTGTTCTTTGTCCCAGGATGCATTTGACTGGTGATCAGAATGAGGTCCACCTGTCCCAGCGCACTGTGAGGTTAGGTGCGAACATAGTGTTTCCGCTCACTGGGGAGATGGGACAGCCGGAAGGATAAAAATAGAAAATGGAACAAACCCCCCAGACTCTCTCTCGTCTGTCTGTGTCAGGGTCTCTCTCTCAGTACCCAGCTGTCTTCCCCTTAGGCTTGGTACAATAGGATTGCAGAATGCCAGTTTTAACCCTTTGCTGGATTCAGAAACAAAGGCCTGTTTTCTGTCACTGCAAATGTTCATACAGATGGATTAATTAATTGATGGATTCATGGATTATATACAACTTATTATTATTATACATTATATACAACTTATTATATTACAACTTATAGATTATTATACAACTTATGCAAAAAAAACTCAACAGGTTTTACATACATCCAATGGTAAAATTAGGTTAATTAGGTTAAGAATAATTTAAACTCAGTTATGAAGATCACGTGGTTATTTTCATTCATAATGACAATGTTATAACATATTTACTATAATAGTATCAGATCATCAAACAAAGAAGGCAATAAGATATAAAAAGACAGGAAGTGAAAGCATACACTCCGCTGGCACAAGGCAACGCCTTCATCTAGAACAGTAAAAGGGAAAGTCCCTTTAGAGAGAGAGGGAGAGAGAGACAGCACTGTAGAACTACATAAATATCCTTCTTGCTTTTCTTTCGCCAGAAAACTGTGTGTAGTCTATATCGTCACGCAAATTCACGATACTTGTGGACTTGCAGGGCTTTTGATACCTGTGTTGCACAATTGCAAGAAGCACGTAGATGATGCGTTACCTTCAGCTCTGTTCTAGGAAACATGTCTTCTTGCATTGAAACTCCTACACATTTCCTAAATACTGTTTAGTGTATACATTCGACAACCAACTTACAAGTCTGAAATATTCACGGTAAGGGCAGTCTTATCTGATAATCTCTTTTGAATAGTTCCCTTTTTGGTCTACAAACAACCCATGTAAGAACATGCATTCTATTTTCTGTTCTGTAGGGATAGTAAGAGTGTGTTGTGTTCTCCTAACTCCCTCTAAAACCAAACTGGAGGCTTCAGGGTCAGCTTACGCCCTCTGATTTAAACCACTTACCTAAAAAGGTCTTTTAGAGCAAATTCGTGATTGCTTTTTCCCCAAAACGAAAAGGGGGATGGTATACCTGGGTGAAAGTCAGGCCAGACAAAAACAGTCTGCTTTTGATCATAGGAGCAAGGGAGGAGCACTCGCGGGCTATTTCTGTCCCTTTGTCTGCTTCACAAATTAAGTGATGGAGAAATGGTGCTGGGGCTTAATTCTCTCTATGGCTGAGTGAAATTCAATTGATAAGCTCTGGCCTCATCCCCTCGTCCTTTATGGGACCATTATGTCATCATAACATGACATCCATCAAGATTTTATTTAACTCAGACATTCCTAGTTATTATTATTAAAAGCTATGAATATTTCATTCATATTGTTTTTCCACATATATGCACATATATAGGCTACTTCTTTTCAAACTAATCAAGAATGCTCTTTTTAAGAGCAAATTCATTTGAGAAACTCTGTGTATTACTCTAACAATCTTCCTGTAATGTTGAGTAAGCAACAAGGTTATTTTGTGCTATTTTGTTTGTATTGTGAGTGCTTGTTGTTTGTGAGTGAGAACAATGATTGTGAATTTAGTGGAATGGTATTGTAATCACAAGCTGCATGACACCTGCCCAGCTATGTAATTGCAGGATGTGCAGTACTTAAATCCACTATAATTTTTAAAATGACTGTAGACAAGTAGTATGGAGCTAATAGTATTTCAGCATCATGATGTTGTGGTTGTATTTGAATCTAGAGAAGAACAGGGAAAGGAACTGATACTTTTATAGAATTATTCACAAATTGAATTATAAAAATAAACAAAAGCAAAAGTGCATGCTAGTAGAATTATTTTTTAAGAACTCATCAGAATTGCTTTTTTAAGAACTCATCAGAATATTATATGGAACTCAAGTAAATTAAAATCTAAACAATGGAGATGACATAAACATGCGGTCTAAAATTGTGAGACTGCTAGCTTTTGTTTTGCATTTTTCTAATTTAATACAATTGTGTTTTTTTCAGGTATGCTTTCTTAAAAAAAATTCTAAACGGTTAGAAGTTTCTGAGGATAAAAATACTGAACTGTTTATTCCAAGTGCAAATAAGATTTTATTTTAATTAGAATTCCAGACTTTCAATGTGGTCTCAGGCTTTTGTACCCCAAGGATACATTCTTCAGAATTCTCATCAATTTCCATTTAAATATTTGATTTTCCACCATAAAGAAAATAGATCGGTGAAATGATCCCATTAAGGAGAGCATGTTTTGTATAGAGGCAGGCAGTAGCACTAACTGTGGCTGTTAGGGAGGGCTGGTCCTATGAGAAGCACTTTGATATTGCACTGCTGATGAGAGAGAGGGCATGCAGAATGAGTGAGTGAGAGAGAGAAAAACAGAACGATAGAGAAGAGTGCTGTGTAAACATGCTGTCAGAAAAGAAAGTACAAGGACGATTTCACCCGCTACAGCTGAGCAAGAGCCTAGCATAGAGCACACCGAATGGTAATCACGAGAGAGAGAGAGAGAGAGAGAGAGAGAGGTTTAATTAATTCCTGCAGGAGGGGAGGGATGTTTCTGCCGCTGAGTGTGCTGGATCCAGCTCTGCCTGAACGCTGCTGCCTGTAGCATTTTGTTTGTGAGCCCGTAACAGCACTTAGACCAGCGAGGATTTGAACAGCCCGATTATCTTCTGAAAAAGCAAAGGTAGGGTTTGATGTATATCTTTCCTTCTCTCTCACACACAGGCTGTTGTGGTTTCTCTGTGTGTTTGCTCATAAGGTATCGATGAGTGCCATCTGCCAATCCAGTGACCCTTGTTTTCTGTTTTCTATCTCACAGTCTCATCTATTTGGTTTTGTCTGTTTTACCGTAATACCAAAAGCATGCCAGTCAGCTCTGTCACTATGACAGGGAATTAAACCGTGCACATTGATTGGGAGTTTTAACCCCTGAACTTAAATAGATTTGTACGCTTTATCTTTTTATTTTTGTCTCATTGGCAGAAGACCTTCATAAAAAAATCTAAGCTTGGTTATTAAGAGGTTGTGATTGTTTGTTCAGCATTCTTACAGGAGATGATTTAGGTGCTCCCTGCATCACAGAGTTGATGCGCTGGAAGGCAAGTTGGTGTCATTGCAGCCAATATTATCATAGTTAGTCTGGCGGGACGGAGATGAGTGCAGACGGGGTTTATATTTTACACTGAGCTGATGATTCAGTGCTGTTAGATCATTGAAAGATGGCTTGTTGATATGGAAGGAAATGCAGGTCTACCATTTCAAAAGGTTGCACAGCCCCTTCTGTGTTGCCGTGGGTCAATCCTGTTCATTTATGTTTAATTTTACGCATTTGGCAGACACTTATTCAAATCAACTCACAGTATATAAGTATATACTTGTGTAAGAATATTCACAGTATTTTAAAAGTAATATATTTTAAATATAAGGTAATATATTATATAGGTGATATTTGTATTATAGCAGGGCTTTTATTGTTGCCATTACTAGATAATATTAGTTACTGTTTCTTATTATAATTATTATATATATTTTATATTGCATAATGGGTGTAACCTGTTCACAAAAATGACAGTTCAGTACATACCTCGGTTTTGAAATCAGTATGTTTAGCAGTATGTTTTCGGTAAAATATGTTTTTATTATTAAACTGCTGTAGCCTATGTCTGTCTTGAGACACGTTCACAAACATTTTAAAGTGCACTAAACAACACACGCATCTGACAGTAGGACAAGCCATGTAGGTTTATGATTTAGTTTAAAGCGCTCAATGTAAAGCATGTCTTATGTTTGAGAAAATTTGTATCCTTGGTTATTTTTTAGATGTTAATTTATAATAATATTGAATTATAATGAATTATGTGAATATTATTAGAAATATAGGCTGCTTTAGACATCCAAAATGCATAATTTAACTCTTTTCCACATTGTTCAGACAGTCTGTGGTCATACAGCAGTACTCCACAGATGATGTTCATTTGTCAGATTGAAGGGCAGTGGGTTAGCTGGGAATCAGAGCAGGTTTTGCCTGGCTTTTCCATGTCATACAATTTCAAACCAAACCCTCCTGCTGCCATGACATCCAACCCCTCTTTAAAAACTCCCATGAGTTTTTTGAGCATGTAAACCCCAGGAGAAGAGAGAGAGGGGGGTGGAAGTGGTGTGGGCAGGAAAATATTGCTCATGTTTTTTTAGCTCAGAGAGTCACTTAAGGAATGGTTAAAGGCTAAATTTATTATTCTTTTTTCTGCGTCTTTTCCACTTCACAGCATATACAACCAGAAAGGAATCGTTTAGATATTCCAAACTCATGAAACATGTACCCACATAATTGGATACTGCATGATAACTTGAAAGTTTTTTCCTACATGTGTTTGTCTTTTTATGTACAATTTTTATATAAATAGTAAAAATAATTACTAATATATGTTTTGTAAAGGAACATTTGCTTTTATAAAAGAAAAGGAGTTTTTACATAGACTTCTTTTTGCTCAGTTCACATAGAAGCTTTTGTACTCAAAGGAATTTGTGTTTTAAAAGTAATTGTTTTAAATGTGCCCGTTTAGGAATGCTTAATTACAGCATTGCATGTCAATGGCTTTCCTTTTACCAGCTATTACAATCTTTTGGACCATTATGGATATTATGCTAAATCTCTGTGTTTTCCAATCACATACTATACTAATGTACAAGTGGTGAAATGCAGCTGTAAGAAATTACATTTGCGAACATCATAAAGGTCATTGTGTGATAGATTGCTGTTAGGGTGTCATTTCACAGTGTTTGACATGGGAAAAGAAAACTCTAAAAAGCCTGTTGTGCAAGTAAATAAGGTGAATGCTGTGTTCAGTTTAGAGATGTTAGCTCAGTGCTTCTGTCTGGCTTTTTAGGCTCAGATATGCTGCATTGATTCTGTTTCCATGAAATCAATAAGGAAAAATTCATCTTTACCCAAACAACATCTTAATCAGACAGCAGTGAGCGCACAGACGCAGAGGAAGATCTTAAAAATGTTCTTAAATGTCAAACTGCTTTTCTGTTTAAGTTGTATGTTCTAATATGTGTGCTTTTTTGACTGTTTTTCTGCTGCCTGATTTGCTACAGCACCTCTTCTCTCTGTGGCGTGCCATTTGTAAAGCACTGCTGACAGCAAATAAAGATTTTGTGAGCAATATAATTTAAGTGACAGTCCACGACAGTCTTACCCCTTTGGTAAATAGCTAAAGAAAGCGTAAACCTTATTACATTTTGTTATATATATGCTAAAAAAAACTTACAGTAGAAGCGCCTAGTTCCTGCTAGTGAAATGTGCCGTTATCAGGTCTTCACAAGCCTACAGTTTGATAATGTGACATCTTTAGCTGCCATCCACTGCTTCAGATCTCTTTCTGCTAACTGCATGCCAGACCGCAGACAAAAATATCACACCATGGCTTATCATGCTTTAACCAGTGACATGCAGCCATATGTGGGTTAGCAAACTGGCTGATGAGTAGCAAAGGGTGCGCATGGCAGTGTTGCCATTCAGCCAGACTGAATGGTGACCCCTGCAGCAAAGCGGTACCACAATATGTTTAATTGTGTAACAGCCTCTGTTTATGGAAGTTGGATTTTTGATGGTTCTTCATTTATCACGACCGATCGCTCCATCTCCTGTGTATAAACTGTGTGTAAGCTCCTCTCTTTGTTTCTCTCTCTATATTCCCGTGGAATTACTGTCCTAATCTGGTTGTGTGGTAAGTGGCCATACTCAGCTAAGGAAATCCTATAGACCGAATAGTGTATAATAAAATCTGTAAAAACGTAGCATGATTCAAAATACTAGCAACATTTCAGCTTTGGATGAAACTGGCACTTAAGTTGTGAGATTACTGAAAATGTTTCATTATTAATCATAAACTTGCGGTGTAAAATGATGGATTCCAGCCCAATGTTTTTGTTTAAAAAAATAATTAAACAATTAAAATGAAAATTCACAATTGCACAGACAAAATAGTTTTTCAAAGTTCCAAGATGTTCCAGGGCAGATGAACATCACCACAGTTAAGGACATTTCTAAATGTCGTTGTGAAAAGACCCAGAGGAAAAACGTAGTTGTAGTAAACATGTAGATGTAGTTAAAGTGTCAGGTGTGAGCTGAGAGCCTTGTAGATCTGGATAATTTCACGTGATACAATTACAAACTTTGTGATATTATATTTACTCTGTTTTGAGTTCTTTACTATTACATACATTACTACATAACAATTTCACAAAAACTCCAGTGTAGCATAAGGTATAGATTTGTAAATAGAATATGACTTAGTTTATGAACAGTGTAAATCCTTTCTGTTATTTGTGTTTTTTTGTTATGGTTATAGTTTGTAGTTGTATTATTTCCTGTTGTATTTATTCCAGACTTTCAGTTGGTTTGGAGACAGTAACAGTAAAATGATCATCATTACAATAATTTGAAATATTTACTAGAAGAATTAACATTCTTATTTAACGTTTATTTAATGTTGGAATGTTACATTGTGAATGTTCAATTCACTTCCAAAAATATCTATTCTGCATAGAATATTAGCTCACAGTTTAATTGTTGCTAAAACATTTCTTGTTCATGAAGAAGATCATGGGGTGTCTCGAAGAGAAAGGGTAGTAGGAAGCAGATTTTTATTGCTTATTACCAATAATAATGATTTCCTGTAGTACTTCACTGAAGGGTCCAAATATAAATAGAAAGATTATAGGAGACTGTTGGCCAGACTCGTGTCTGTGACAGAGTGGGAAGTCAGAGAGGCCAGAAAATGAGAGCATAAAATATGCTGTTGCTCACACTGTAGTATTATTCAAAGCTCGACTGTAGATCATGGAGGTTACTGAGGATCAGATACAGCTGTCTGCCTTTTCTCTACACTTCTTTTAGATCAGTGAAGAGCTATTCCACTGTGGGTAGCACATGAGGCCATTGCTTGCATCTCTACATCACACTGAAACCGTTATGTAGCGCCCACATTACAACGGCACAGACAGATCATTCACACATTCCCTAGTCTTACAAATCTGAAGCAGACCCTTTTTACATGTGACGTGGCTGTCAGTGTGCCACATAGATTTTAATTATGGATCCATGGAGAGTGAGGAGTAAATGTAAAAGGGTAGTCACATAAATTCTACATGAAAAGGAGATTCATGAAGAACCTCATAAGTTGTTTGGGGGAAGTGAAAGAGGATGAGAGAGGGTGATATGTAATATAGATGGCTACAGAGGAAGTGATGTGAGGGAATGTTATAAATACTGCATGGCTGGGGCATAATGGAGTGTCAGAGAGACAGTGAGGTAAATGGAATGAGTAGAAAGAAAATAATGAGGCTCATACTGTATAATGGGCCTGAGAGGCGTAAAGTTTTCACTGAACAAACCTCTTGTTGGACAGCATGTTTTGTACCCCAGTGCAGATCCTGTTCCTGCTACAGTCTGTTCTACAGGAAGTGACCTGAGAACTCTGGCTTGTAAGTCAAGTGTGAAAGAACAGTTTAACATCTCAGTACCTTAAATGGCTAAATGTGCTGGATTTGCTCTAATATACACAGAGATCAAAATCATTAAGCATTGAAATAATAACTGGTGTGCTCCTGATAGACAGAAACTCATAAACACAAAAATTTATGACATCCTGTTTAGTGGAAAGCAAAGCACTGGTTTACACTAGCACTGCGATTTACAGTATCAACTATTTATATTCACAATGACTGCTGTGCCAGTATGCAATGAAACAATATAACAATATAATATTGATGACTGATTTTAATGTGTTTCTTTATGTCCCTATTAAGCCTCCTAACTGCCAAGTAGTTCTGCCATCTTTTTACAGCGTGAATTGATCATGTATATTTATTGCTAAGATAACTGACATGTCCTTTAAGATTTATTGTTAGAACTCTGCCTTGCATCTCAATTTTCACCTTTGGCATATCGAGCTCAAATGCAAATGTTTTCCAAGACCAGTGTCTCCATTTTATGCGTCAGATGGGATTTTAAAAGGATGGAAAGAGATAAAAATCTATATTGTTGCTCATATCTTCAGCCCATGTATTGTAAGCTGCATTAGGCTCTGAATCACGGTATAAACTGCCACTGACATCATCCATTAAGCTGGTTTGTAGGCATAAATGACAGATTCAGGCTGCATTTTTTGTCTTTACCTGGAGAAATGTGCTACATGGTGTTATGGCTGCAATGCACCAATTTTTTGGTTTACATGCGAGCAGTTTTATGACTACTGCTTGCGTCGTTTTGTCTTTGTTGTGGACAGGTGTGTACACAAATACCCTCGTGTACACAAAGACTCATAACTGCCTGCAGTTCATCTCCTTGCTGCAAACTTATGACGTCAGGTTGCCAGGCAACTGTCTGAGCAAACAGAATCCCTCTCTGCACAGAGGGAGGCCCCATCCTGTTGAACAGCACGTGGCTTCAGCCCATTAACACACACACTTTTGCACAATAATACCATTAATGTGGTCTCTTGATCCTTCCTCTGTACAATGTCCACATGGCCTTAACTGGCCTATTAGTGTATTCTGCCCTTGACACTAGTAATGGCTGTAACACTTACATTGTTAAAGGGGGACGCAGGAGAAAATACTATGAGTGACTGGGGCAACCTACACTGGAAGGAACAGCATTTTTTAGCTGTGGGGTTGGAAAAAACATGAGTAGGCCTATGTGAAGCATTTTGTAGGGTGGGAGGACAAAAAAAGATTTTCCATCTTCTGGTAATACTTTTAAAAGAAATTACCACAAACTGTTATCTAAACAGATGACGGTTATGTTCTCAGATTCTCTGTCCTCTTTTATTTATTTTGTTTTCACCTTTTCACCTTGAATCTGCCTCCTGTTTTCCACCTTTTGCTGCTTGGCACAGCACTTGGTGTTTTGTAAATACAGAGCTGGTGGATCTGACTTCATGTAGTGTCCTAGCAGCAAGAAATTATAGCACCTCGATGAAAACTAATTTTTCGACCTGTCGGTTCGAGGCACCACAGTAACTATGATGTCATCCTCATAACAAGACCCCATGGAGCTAGTTCAATCTAGATAAAAAACAGGAAATGAACGTTCCAAGAAGAAACATTTTGAAGACATACTTAGACAAAAAAGGATTTTAAAACTGGTTTTTAAAGGATTTTAAAAAATGTTCCCTAACCCTAAGGATCAGAATCAAAAATATTTTGTGCAATTCAGAATTATTGCATAGAGTGCCACCTTGTAAATGTTCCACAAGTGAAAAGCAAACTAACTCTCAAGTCACAGTTGTTAACAGAAATGACATCCTTGATATATGATGAATAAAGCAATTATGTCTCATATGGGTTTTCTTATTAATAAATACAACATATGAAGCTGTTTATGCTCATAGTCCCCTGTTCTGTCAACATTTTAATGAGTCATCACTGAAATATTTGGCCCTCTATTATTTTCATACTACTAGATAGGCATATTTGATTCCTCATTATTGAATTGATCATTTAATTAAACAAAGATAATCACAGGTAATCAAATTCAATCTAAACTAATGTTTCAATTAGTAGCTTAAATTAGTATCTTATTTCCTTTGCTCTGCTGCTGTGTTTTATTTGATGTTGTGGATACGTTAAACATTTTTTTAAGCATCATTCTTTAAAAATGAATTAAAGCAAACAGGACAAAAGCTAAATTATTCTCAAACCCTTTATTATTTAATAGGATATTTTCTAATTACATGAGATTACATGAGAAACATTTAGTGAATTGTGGACATTATATTTGGCTGTGGTGTGCCTGATGCTTGGCTTTTTTGAGCTCTCTGATGCTTTTATACAACGGAAGAAACAGCTCATATATGCTCTTGTGATTGGCCCTATTGACAATTTAATGATTGTTTTAGTTTTTGATCGTAGATCAAAAGTTTTAACCAGACCAGAGGAACCAGAGGAAAACACTTTATACTCCTTATCTTGTTCAAACTCATTTCCCACCATTCAACAAAGTTCATACATCAGTTTTTTAAACGCCTGGCATGTTGTAACTCATGGCAGCCCTATCAATTTTGTCTTTTTACTCCTGTCTCTTCCTCTTCTCATCACAGCAGTTTTTCATGCCTCAGCCCCTTGTGGGGATATTATATCAGGTTCTTTGCTTCCCTTGGAAGTGCTGGCAAACTGCGGTTGATTTTTCTATCTGCTAAAACTCATGAATGTCCACACAGGGAGAGAGATATGAGAGCAACATTCAGCAGACAGAAAAAGAGAGAGAGACATTGATTGGTACAGCTGGCTGAGCACAGAAGCAGGCCAAGCCCATGTGAGTCATTTGCTGAGTGGCTCTTTGAACTCAGAGCTATGGAGGAGCACAGCTATGCTGTTTTAATGTCCTGCACCAAACAAAATGCTGTGCTGAAGGCAAATACAGCAGGCAGACTTAAAAACAAGAGATAAATAAAGTTTGTCCTGGAGAACCTGCAAAATAAATAAATACGCAGACAGTGTTTTGATGCAGGGGTAAAGGGATAAAATCAGTAGAGAAATAGCTTATTAATATTACACTGAGTGTAATATTCCATAGATAGATAGATAGATATATTTTGATTGACTTTTATCTTTTGCAGACTTTGCTACCTTGGCACATATAAAAGTGTGTTAAGTTATTGATTCTGAAACTGTAGAGATGAGTAAATTTGGGTTTTTTTTTCAGGAGAAAAATCTGAGAAGCAGAAGACTTATTAGTCCACCATTAGTGTCTAGGTTGGAGAAAAAATCGAGATATGCATACTCTGTTATTATTGGTCAATGTCTATTTGCAACATTCCTGGAATACCAAGGAAACAGTACACATGCATGACATGATGTGAAGTCAGTCAGTGTATGTCAGTGTATAGTCAATAACCTTGATTTAACTCTGTCACCTTGCCCATACTGTTTTAATTTTCTCTCTCTCTGTCTGTAGATCATAACGACTGATAGGTCATCGGTTCAACTGGCTGTGATCCTCCGTGTGCACCTGTCACCTCCCCACTGTGGAGATCCTCAAATCACAACTCCCACCAGTGGCTTGAAACAGCACGGCAAGCACCTCACCTTCACTCTGCCCCCCTCCCTCCCTTGTTTTGCCACTCTACGCTGGGGACACCTTTTTGCCATCTGCCCATCAAGAAAGGAGTCACGATCATGCCAGACTTCACCATCTCCTTTTCATACCTCACCTGAGGATAATCATTTCATTTCCCCTGCTCACTGCAAACGCTCTGACTGGTGAGATGGGGGACTGGGTGTGTCTAAGCCCGGCTGAGTTCTCCCAGCTGCAGCAGTATAGTGAGTGTGAGTATCAGAATGTTTAAAAAGAACCTGTTTCATGTGCAATATGCATCACACACAATAGATCGAGGCTGAGACTAACCTCACACAAACTGGCTGGTTGATTGGAATTGATTTTGTTGCTGTCAGGTGGTCAAGAATGGGTGGGTGGTTCTATTACTCCATTTAGTTGGTTGTTTTTGGCCGGTTTTTGCTAATTGTACCAGTCGACTCATGTGTTAAATGTAATGTTTTGCTCAAAATATTATTTAGGATGTGAAAACGTTTTGAGGCTGACCCACTGGACTAGGAAGCACTGCTGGGAATGTAGGCTGTATTGACGTAAAATGTGTCGATGTACTGCCAGTGCTCTCTGCGTCGGTATTGATTACCAGCGTTTAATGCAGTTATTGATGCAAACCACTTTATAAGCTAAACAGGCATATGAGTTTTTTACGTATGATATTAAAAAGTGATGGCCTTGCTTATAAATGTTCACTGTTTTTATTGTGCAAGGGAATTGTGATACAATAGTTTTTAGGGAGTGTAGACTGCTTATATTGATTTACAAGGTTTTTCAGTAAGCTTGATTTGGCATAGTTTTTGAGAAATGCTTTTATGTGAGAGTGTTTCCTTAATTATAAATGACAATATTTACAAAATGTTACTCACAAAATTTTAAAATGTTAAAATTTTACACACTAAAGATAAGCCTGTATTATTGTGTGATTATCTACACAGCTTTAATCTGATCATAATATGAATCCAAAAGAGACCTTTCCATCATTTTAAGAGGTTACCTTAAAATTGCCATGGAATGTGTTTCCAGATGGAGTATCTTTTTATGCTCTGTGAGGTTAATTGGCTTGTGGAATGCTGGTAATAAATCTAAATACTCATAAAGTCAGTATAATTACTTTTATTCTGTGAGGTGTGACCCCAGGTAACAGATTTGATTAAAAACCCCTAAGGAACTCTGAATAATCAGTCAGAACTGCTCTCACCCTGAATACACCCATGTATAAGGTATATCATTAAAATAGCATATTATGTGGAGTCTATTCTTGGATATTGGACACATTTCCTTTAAGAATTCAGTAGGTGCGAAATGTAAAGTTTAAGATTAATCTTCATCTAATAGATAAATTGCCTGGTGTGTCTGGCTGCAGCACAGATTTCAGCATCACTGTATATTTATTATTATTGAAAGACACAATTTCCATATCGATTCAGCCTGGAAAAAAGTTTAAAAAAAAAACAGGTTTAACTCTTGTTTCTTTTTGTCTGATTCTGTCATGGAGCAAAACTCTGTCCTCCAGATAAGTGTGTGTGTGGCTGTGTTTGTGCTTGCCTCTGAGCAATGTGTAGGCTCAGCTAGGTGCTAAGGACTTTATTGTTTTGTTTCAACAGCGCTAATAATCAGTGGAATACATTTGTCATCTCTCCATAATGAGCTGCTAATTGAAACTCCACTCACAGATCCCGCACTATTAAAACCCCAGACACAGAGGTCTGTTACAGAGAGGATGTGTTCACTGCCCACAGAAGCCACAAAGAGCTGTTATCAGTCTTTAAATCAATGATGAGGCTCTTAGGTTCAACATAGATCAGTGGTGATGACCCTGAGGGGGTGAGTGCCAGACTGTCACAGTCCAAAGACCTGAGATTTTATACGCCTGTGTCTCTAACCTCTGACCTCACATAGCATGTTTACTATGAATTATGCCCCGAAACTACACAAACAGCTCATAAACCCATGATTAATAATGAAAGATTGATCACAGGGTTTCCAGCCACAAGCATCACCAGATTGCTTTGTTCTGGGTTTTACCTGTTGAGGGAAGACACATTTTGCAGAGATTAGGCAGCAGCTGAGGTTTGGTTTTCAGTCATGAGTTTCTGTGACTCTACCCCCACTTATTTTTAATTTCAGGGGGAGACACAGAAATAACCTCTAACAGAACTGTGGGGAGATTAGCATCTGTCTATGAGGAAAGCACCTTGTCCTACCTCTAAACCCACAGTTATAAAACATGACTCAGAGGCGGTCCGTAACAATCAGTTCCAGGCTTAGAGAAAACAAAAGTGAAGCCAGGGGCAGCAGACTCATTTCTCCTGTCCTGATGCTAATAAGCTTTGGTGACATTTTCTGCTCCGCTATTATCCCTGCCTAATTACCCTATTTTGTCAGATAGCGGCATACTTCTAATGTTCCCAGTAATAGACACAAATGGAAAGGCCTTTTTAAACATTTTATGGCTAATGATGCATGTAGGTTAAGTTTCAGGAAATTTCTGATGTGTTTGCAGTAGAAGGATTTTTAGGATCAGCTTCACAGACATTGTAAGGCTTTCAGCTTATGAAATATGAACACATTATTTGGTGCAGCACCAATTTGCAATATTAACAAACAGTTTGATCTACTCGTAATCACACTGAATTGCAGGAAAGGAAATAAATTTGTTGATGAGTAGGCCGGATGAAAAGGATATATTAGAACAGATGATATGTTTGGGGCTAAAATCACATTTAGCAAACATTAGCAAAGTTACAGATTGCCAGTAAAGCATTAGTTAGCGACAACCATATGGCGTTTTGTTCTGAAAATCCTGTGCCTGAAAATCTGGGATGTTTTGTTCATCTGATTCAAAGAGGATGTTAATGTGATATGCTGGTTGTAATTTGCATTGATTTATGTAAACAATAATTTTCTTTGTAATCAAGTTAAACTTGAAATAAACTATTGATGAATGGGCTGTTAAATGTTATTTGGATAGAAATGTGAGTACTGGCTGTTCTGTGACAATTAAATATAAAAGGCATTTTTAGTATGTAAACAAAGCATGCTGTCTTATTGTGCTATTAATTGCTGACAGATTTATGTTTTTCAGCCAATAAAAAACACATTTTAAAACTTTAGGTTATTTGCTTACAGTGTTCATTTTAAATCAGTACTGTATGTTAACATCTAATGTCCAGGATTTAATTCAAATCCAGCTACTATATATATCCTGCAGCAAGTACAGTCAGCTGTTAATTACCAGACAAATAAGTTTCCAGTTTGGTGAAATTGTACATATCCAGCAAACTAATTCCTTCCTTCTTTTCTTTCTTGCACAGATTCCTCCAAAAAGCTTAAAGACGTACTGGAGGAGTTTCATGGAAATGGTGTCCTCTCAAAGTACAACCCTGAACAGGTATATTATTACAGGAAAGACCATGAACTCACCTGATTAAATGATCTGTTTAGAGGCAGCGAAGCCTCTGGCTGTGACTTGACAGAACACCAATACATTCTGACTCAAATCCCGAGTCATTACAGGAAATGCTTAGTCATTCGCTCCCAGAAACAAGGTGTGCAGATATCTCCACCTATTCAAGAAGGTGACATCATAAAGCCTTTGCTTCATGTTGCCATGACAACAAAGGCCAGCAGGCAGCTGCATCTATAATTTGTTTTATGGAGTGTCACCATTATATTTCTTGACTCCATACTAAAGCTGCCTGGAGTTCGGCGCCACAGGTTGGACCCAGAGTCCTGATCGAATCAATACTGAATCAGCACTGGTGAAGTAAATGGCTCTAAGGCTGACGCCAGGTTGGCTGTGGTGTGACTTTGCATGCTTCTCATTGTCCATCAGTTCAGTCGTGAACTGTAAATCTTGAAGCCTGGATGAAACAGAAAATGGTGGCGACATGCCATCAGTGCCCTATGCCGCCTGCTTATGATGACAGAGTGCTGCATTTCACTCGTGTATACGGTCGTGATTGACCGTTGGGTGGCTTCCGAGCTGTAAATATTCTTCACTGCCATCTTAAACAGCTACAGCTCCTTTGGGTGTCTTGGCGTAATAAAATTGAATTGCAGTGGCTTTGTAACCTTTGTAAAATTAAGAGTGTCTGTAAAAATGGCGCCGGAGAAAGGTTAAGTGAATGGTTCATTGTTTTCTGCATTATTTGATAGCGGAGTGAGTCTGTGTTTTACACAGTCAAAAAAAAGTCAGACAGGAAGTTCCTCTTACATCAACGACTGGTTCTCACACCACCAAAATACATTTGCTTGTAGTGAGACAAAAAGAGTCATTGGGTTTATTTACTTTCATGCTAGACTTGGCATTGCCAGACTTTTGACAGAATGGCAAAGGTCTGGTGCACATTGCAGCTTATTCTGGAACTGCCACAGTACTAAATAACGTATATATTGAAGGAAGGAGATAACCTGACTGACATGTAAAGCAATCACAGTTAAATTTGTTTTTACATAACGTTTAAGGAAGGATCTGCCTTCATGCAGATACATACTTTATTCTGTCCCCATCAGGCTTTTTACAGTGTTTAATTTTAGCAGCAAGATGGATAGGTTTTAAAGTAGCAAAATCAAATGGATCTAGGTTTCCATATTCCTGAGTCGGCCGATATGATTCAGTCCTTCTTTGCTCGCTTGTTTTGTCATTCCATTTCGTTATTGAGAGCAAATTACCTCTTAAAAAGGAAAAAGGTCAGGATTATGCAAATAAATTAGTAGATTTCACAGGTCCGTTTGCCAGTAAACCTCCAGTACAGCAGTAAGCATGTCACAGCTGGACTAATTCACACACCATTAACAATGGAATAATGTGCTGGATGAATTTATTCAAGTGACAGAGTATATGAAAGGTGACATCATTCACTAAACTCCTCCCTTTGCACCAACACCAGCTGCAGTATATATAACCCCCCTTTCTCCCTCTACCCTCTCCATATATCTCCTGAATGCCACACAGAAGCAAGACGTTCTCAACCAAGTAAGCAGTTGACTTCTGGGTTTGCATGTTCTGTGGTTTAGTGTTTCTACAGACTGCATGCCCTGACATAGCCCTGACAAACCCATCCCTGTCTAACAAGAAAGTCACGCTTGGGTCATAATGTTTTGCAGGGGTCAAAGGTCATGCCCAGTGCTTTCAGTGTGAGTCTTTTGTTTGTGCTACCTACAATCGCTTTGTGGGTTAATGGCCTCCTCATCATGGTGTTTTTGTAATGTCTGGTGACTATATGTTTCCGTAAGCAGTAAAACTTTGGTGGTTTTTTAAATGTGTGTCATTGGGCCTCTTTGTATTTTTGTTGCCATGTGTCATAATGAAGTTTCTTTGTATCACAGTAAATTACATTATTCATATCCACAGTCAGGGACATATTCTGTTTTGCTCATGGAAGCAGAAGACTACATAGACAAGGACATGCTTTGTTTTAACAGGTTTCCATTTTGTTTCTCATTATCCCTCATTTGTCTTCTGCAGCCCATTGACTACGAGGGCTTCCAGCTTTTCATGACTACCTACCTGGAGAATGACATCCCGGAGGAGCTGTGTAAACATCTCTTCACCTCCTTCAAGAGCAAGACAGGAGGAGGCAACTCCCCTGATACTTCTCGATCAGGAGCAGCCATGCTGGGTAAATATAGTCTATTCAAAATACTTTATAATATCAATAACAGATCTGTAAAAGTTAAGATTTCATATTCATTTTAGTATAATGTTTTTTGTAATTAGGTAAATAAATAGTTTAATAAGGTATCCATTTTTTTTAAGTTACCGTTTTTTGGCAGCTGTGAATGACATGAGTGTTGACATTGGCATTTTCTTTTCAGCAAAACAGTTTAATTGTTTTTTTTGTTTATTTTGTCTGCTGTAGTTGACTTTTATAAAGCCATAAAAGAGGCAACAATAAAACAAATTAATGAATGAAGTCAAATGAATCAATTTCTGTACTGTCCTTACATAATATGTATGATCATTATGTATATCAATGTATGAATATGTATTTTTACATATTCATAAACTGAGATTACTCCTGCATCCACCTTTGTGTCCTCGTTGAACAAGATTCACTCACATGCCAAAATGAATGAAGGGTTCATCATACTGACAATTGGCAAATTCCTGTTCACAAACAAGATGCCTTTTTAATTAAGTTCATTCACAAATGAGATTCATTTCAGTGCCGCTCTGCATCTCATTCCGACCCACAGCACTGAGTTGTTTAGTGAAGGGTGTATTTTTTTGTTCATTTATGCTATTTGCTTAAGCTATAGTCAGTCTTTGAAGACAGATAAAGACCAATTTAAGGAAATAACATGCATCTGTTCCCCAGCACCTCACATCCTGCTTCATTCTTTTCGCTAAACCTGATTTTATCTCTTCAGTCTGTCTGTGAGGCTTGAATCAGTTAAAAGGGGATGAGCAGATTTTTAATTTCTGAGGATGTTGACTCAAGTGAAAGAATGCTGATAGGCTGGTGTCTGTATCACTCTGTTATTATCATCAACTTGAGGTCACCATGTCCAATATCAGTTCAGTTAAAAATATTCAGCAGCCAACAGTGCCATCTAGTGCCAAGCTGTCTCCTTCATGGCGTGACAAATACAAATTCACATTGATTCAGTGAAAATGCTGCAACTTATTAAAAAGATTAATGGTTTATAGGAGTATTGTGTAATTTTGGTAGTTCCCTCTAGAAGCAAAGCACTTCTGGTACAGTTAAATATTATTAATATAATTACATTTACATTTCTGCATTTGGCACTTTTATCCAAAAACGACTTACAATGTATTTACAGGATATGTTATCAGTATGTATGTTCCCTGGGTATGGAATCCACAACCATGGCACTGCTAACACAAAGCACTACCTATTGAGCTACAGGAACACCAATAACAATAATTACTTTGCACGATGCTTTTGACACAACACAAAAATTATGAAGCTTTGTTTGAAAAAACATACTGTGCATGCTACTTACTTTCTGTTATGGTTTCCAATATGGTGGGAAGCAGTATGCAGTATGCGTCAATAAATGGTTTCACCTGTATTATACAACTACACTGTTGTCACATAACAGTCATATCAGTCAAACAGTAGATCGTAATGGTCATAATAATAGTGTTGATATGTCTGGTTTGGCAGTGTAGCACTTAAACTAGCCCGACTTTTTGTTCTTGAATCGACACTGTTCATCTGTTCATTTTTCTTTGCTCCTGTTCCACTTTCTTTTACATTGACCCACTGTGTCTGAAGAACCCAGGTCCATTGATGCAGGCATCTCTATACAGACTGAAGTGGCCTGTGCACCCATAACAGGTACCACAGCAAGTGTGGTGTAATGTCATTGGCCAGAGACTTCTGCATCACAGCCGTGACTCCCTCTAAACGTGTTACTCCTTTCGGTGTTGTTGTGTGTTGTTTCAGTGTGTTGCGGCTGTCTTGAGTGTTTGTTTTGATGTCAAAACAGTCAGTGATGTTTACATTGATTTGCACTCACTTTTCCACACCCTGATTTTTCACAGCGGTGTTGGTTCAACCACTGTGTGACTGTGGTGGCGACTGTGATCAGCTTCCATGCGCTTTTTCCTCAGCACCCTGTGTGATACAAAACATTTCTGCCTTTTGTCATTACACCTGTTGTGGTTTCCTCAGTAACAAACAGAGTTCTTACAAACTGTTTTAAAAACCTGAGCAAACAAACTGAGCAGTTACACTGAGTAAAGTCACCTTGATTCTCTTTTATCATGTTCAAATTTGTTTCCTGTGCTGCAGGTATGAATGGGAAGAGTATTTTAAGTGCTATGGGAAGACACACTCCAGAACACTCCGCAGGGATTACACCAGGCTCAGGGGCCACCACATCTCCCTGCTCTTCCCGCTCCTCCTCACAACGCTCAGGCACAGGGGGACACACTCCCAGGGGTCCCCACAGGTCGCCCGACATGCAGCCCAAACATCCGGCAGGCAGCAGCAGTGGTAATGCATTGGCTCTCTCCAAGACCACCAACTCCCCCCGCCTCTCCCCAGGTCAGATTCATGTAAAATGAACAATCTTCTCTTCCATGTGAAATCTTTGACAAGAGTCTTATTGAAAGAATAGTTTACCTGTCATCGCCTGTCATATTCCTCGTTTCATTTTTCCCAATGACTGTCCTCACGCAAATCAATTGCATGAATTTAGATTTGGAATGGGATATAGTCATATGTATAGTCATTGTGACCTTTTTTAAACTTTGAATGCTTCAGTCCCCATTAATTGAAATTGAATTAAAAAATAAACTAGTGCATTCTTCAAAATATCTCTGTTTGAGTTCCATGGAGTAACAGCATGTGGGTGAGTAAATGATGACAGCATTTTCTAATTATAGTTGAATGATCTATTCAAGTAATATTGCCAGATTAGTATTACAGCTGTCATCAAAACCCACATTTTTATCTGATGTTTTATGTCATTACTAATAGGCATATGATAATTGACATCCTTCCAGAGAGAAGTCAGTTGGAAAAGTGCACATCTCTCCGGAGAAGTCCTTCCCCACAGAAGGGCTCTTCACTGCCCTCACCACAAGTAGTCTTCCTAAAAGACATTGTGTGTTACCTGTCCCTGCTGGAGAGGGGGACGCCAGAGGACAAGCTTGAGTGTAAGTTACCTCAGTGAACTCTTTACATTAAGCTGAACAAGTTTTCCTGTGGGAATCAGTTTTTTTTTTATTTTAGCTGTTTCTGGGAATTTTGGATTCATTGTAAGATGATTCTCTTTTCAGCATTTTTTGAATTAGACTGGTTATTTTTGCTGGACCTTGTTGAAGAAAAATACACTTTTTCTATGGTAGCATACAGTTTCTACAAGAACCTTTAAAAAGAATCTTTAAAGAACCTTGAAAAACCTGGAATGGAAACAACATCTGAGCAAGAGTAACCAAGGTTTCTGTAGCTCCACTGGGAGAGCATGATGTTTGATTCAAACCCAGTGGGTTCAATTTCCTGGTTACTGACCAATTGTATTTGAATTCACTGTCATTCTCTGTGAAAAGACGTGTTTGCCAAATAATTTGCCATTTGCAAATAATTTCCCTCAACCCAGTCGTACTAAACCACAGCACAAGCCCTAATGTTAGTCTTTGACATATATTAGTAATCTGCTCATTCCTGCAGCTGTGACATTTAATTTCTTGATTCACAACGCATATTTAACTGCAGCATGACAAAGGCAGATATGGATCTTTGTAGGTTTGATTTCTGTGTTAATTTGATTTCAAGGCCTTTTACATTGGCCTTGAAGCAGAACAATTTCTTAAACCGACACACACGATTTAAGAAAAATCCACCAAACAAAGTTGGTCACTACATCATACCTTAGAAATTTCAGAGATATGGGATGTAGCACATAACATATAACATCCCATATACCCTGGTAGCTGTTAGTAGCAACTTCACAACATTTTCTGGTATGCATTTGTGTAACTTTTGACCCCATCACAGGTATGTAATGAGATCTGCTCAGTAGCCTGTGAGAGTGACAGCAGGAAGCTTCTAGAATCCCACTCCTGCTCGCTTCTCAATGGCTTATCTTCACTCCTGTCCTTGTGTGCTGTGGGGTTAGCACTAACAAGCCCTCTTTAGCTTGAGAAAGTTATTTCTGCCCAAGCTAATCCTCACTAACTGCCTCAGTCAGCCATTTGATGCCAGGGCAGCCGGGTCACACTCAAATGTGTCCCTGCTCTCAGAAGGGGCTCCACTCTAGGTGATAGCTTTAGGGCTACACTTGACCTGTGACCTCACAATGGAACTCTTAACTTAAAGTTACACTAGAATAAGATGGGATATCTTATATCTATTTTCTTTCACCCTAAAGTCATGTTCCGGCTCTATGACACAGATGGAAATGGTCTGTTGGATAGTTCGGTAAGTCCTGATTGTCTGTTAAGTGTATAATAGTTAGATGACGCTCTTGTTAATATTCCAGTAATAGACTTTTCTGGTTAGATTTTTTTAGACAATACACTGACAAGAAGTCAGTGCACAATAAATGTGTAATATGGCATTAAAAGCATGTGTGTAGTTAGCACATATGATGTCAATGTGTTGGCTTCTATACTATGAGTGTTAGTCTTATAATCCGTTTCAAATGAAGTAATATTGTCATAAACATTTAACTGATTCTGTTCATTCATCTTGTGACTTATAATATTGTTGATGTCTTTATTTATAGTTTAATGCGACTGAGTGTTTTGAGAGCTGTAAGATGTGCTTTATAGTCAGAAGCTGTCTAAATCAATTATGATGATGTTGATTCAGGAACTCGACCGCATAATAAATCAGATGGTCCATGTAGCCGAGTACCTAGAATGGGATTCTACAGAACTACAGCCGGTATGAACCATCCTGAACTTTGACCTTTGACCACCAGGCCATCCAAACATACATAGTGCGGTCAATATCTCCTTTTCTTTATTTAAATGTTATGTTATAGATTCTTAAGGAGATGATGGAGGAGATCGACTATGACCGAGATGGAACGGTCACACTGGAGGAGTGGATCAGGGGAGGAATGACCACCATACCACTGTTAGTACTGCTGGGAATGGAGACGGTGAGAGACAGTAACTGTGAGTGCAGAAAGAGGAATTAGTATTTGAAGATGTAGTGTTAACTTTTCTCTTCCTGTTTCACACCCTTTCAGAATGTACAAGAAGATGGACAGCATGTCTGGAAACTGAAGCATTTCAACAAGCCAGCATACTGTAACTACTGCCACACTATGTTGTTAGGTGTGAGAAAACAGGGTCTTTGCTGCTCACGTGAGTGTCTGCACGGCTGTCTGTATGTCTACACCATCTGTCTGTCTGTCTGTTACAAAAACAGCCCTGTCATTGTTCATCTGTTAACTATTTTTGCAAAGTAAAGGTAATGCCAAGTTAAGCAATGGATACAACGTGACATTACACTTGTACCTCAAAACTTAACACACGAACCTCAGTAATAATAACAGTCAACAAACCTCATAAAGTAAAAAGATAAGCCCTTAACTTAACCACATAAATAATAAGTAGCAATGGTAACAAAAAAAATTTCAAAAGTATAAAAAGCAGAAAACAAAAACAACAGTCAAATAACAGTATCAGTATAATTGGTGCATGCTGCAGTGCATGATAGGAGCTTGTAAGCCCTTAACAAATCATCATCGTTCTCCGATATGAAAGTATTTGTGTATATCACACTGAAGTTTATCAGTTATATTACTCAAAATATGAAAGTGCACTGAGATACGTTCTATTGTCATTTTTTTATTGATGCACTGAAATGTAATGCCTTATTCCTCTAACCTGAGGATAGACAGTTTTCTGTTTCAGTTTTCTCTTCTCTCCTAATGTTCCTCTGAAACATTTCACTTCCCTCCTGAAATCCATCTCTCACAGTTCTGTCTTCTGTTTGGCAGTATGCAAGTACACAGTCCATGAACGCTGTGTGTCCAAAGACATTGCTGCTTGCATTAGCACCTACGCCAAGTCCCGCAGACACACCAATGTGAGTTCATATAGTGCAACAAAACCTTTGCAAATCACCATTACTCCACTCTGCTTAAATTAAAGGTTTGCTCAGAAGAATAATTTACAGTCCATTAAGAAAGATTAAAGGAATAATTCACCCAGAAATGTAATTTACTGAACCTCATGTTGTTCAGATCATTTTCTTTTTTCCATTAAGCACAAAAGTAGATGGTAAAATGTCCAAGCAGCACTTTTCCAACCTAATGAAAATGGATGGTAATTTATGTCACCAAGCTCAAAAAAAACCAAAAAATGTTTGAAAAGGCGTGTAAATGAAGATACATATTTTTGTTTTTGTGTTTTTAATGCTTGAGACAAGAAACTAAAAAAAACACAAATTGATCTGTTATTTTATCCATTGATGGCAATCCAGTTCAGTTCTCACCCAAGGCATCTTCCCAGACCCAGAATTCTTGATTTAACCTCAAAGAGATGTTCTGTGGACATGTCAGAAGGTTATGAGAACATCCTGTATGTAGCAGCTCTTTTCTGCGTTGAGAATCAGAGAGGAAAGAGTGAGATCATGCAACACTGCTTTAATAGTTAGTTTAAATCAGTGACTTGATTGAAGTTCTGTGGGTCTGCAGAACTATTTTACTATTTTACCAGTAGAGAAGGAGGACATTATGCTGTAAATATTGTTGTATTGTCTTTACATATTACATGATATGGGAGTCTATTGTTTTTAGATGTTTTTTTGAAGATCTTGTTTTAACCAAATCAGTAAAGTTAGATCAACTTTCAGATAGCAGTAGAACACTTGAGTAATAGCTGTATACCCAGGTAACAGAATGTTCTCAGAAGGTTGGCTAACATTCTCTAAAAGTTCTCTCAAAACATTCTCTAAAAGTTCTCAAAAAATGTTTTTGCAATAATGTTAGTACAGCATTTTTTAATGTTATGCATCATATAACAAAACTTTTATTCCTAAATTGTTAGTGGGATGTTTAAAAACCTAGCAATAATGTTAACATCTAAAAAACTAGACATTTTGAACGTTCCTAGAACATTCAAAACAACATATTTAACGTTTTTGTTAAGGAAATGACAGTTAAGAAAACGTTCTTACAACCTTAAATTATTAGCTGGGTAAATGCATGACAGTCAAGGTTAATACTTAGGTCATTTTAGATTGTTTGACTCTTCTACAGCAGAACATAATGATTCTCTCTGTCCACTCTCTCTCTAGGCTATGCAGCATGTTTGGATTGAGGGAAACTCCCCAACAAAATGTGACAAATGTCACCGCAGTATCAAGTGCTATCAGGGTCTTACTGGCCTTCACTGTGTTTGGTGTCAAATCACTGTGAGTCTACACTGACATCCTGTGGCCAGTATAGTGTCCGTTTTAATAATCTCTTGCAGTCAGACTTGGAAATCTGTTTTGAACTTTGAAAAGATCCATAAATGACCTAAAACTTGTTTTAACAAGCAAATCAAACATTTAGAAGTTTCTTTAATTTCAAATATGATGCATTGTTTCATTCATCTGATGATGCCATGAACAAAGACTCAAAGATGTTTTCAATGCAATACTTTCTCTCACCACTTGGTGGTACCCCACACTAAGTTTTAACACTATTCAGGCTGATTGTTTTAAAAAAGCCTCAGGTAATAAAGAAAAATAGTGACACTTAACAGTATTCAGAGGCTTTCTCTCTGCATAATGATTTTAGTATCACATTATATACCCCTGTACACACCCTAGTACCATTTGTCTCAAGTAGCTTGTGCTAAAGTTATTTGCATTGCATTTACTGACAGTTTCAGTCCTGAACCTGCAACTTATTTTAATATAAATAATCTGTAGTTGTCTGTACTGCTAACATCTGCAGTATATTATTGCAGCCTTTTCCTGTGTCAGATAAAGTAAAATAACTTCTCATGTATGTTTTAATCTTTCTAGCTCCATAACAAGTGTGCGTCCAATGTGAAGCCAGAGTGTGACGGTGGGCCGTTAAGAGATCACACTCTCCTGCCCTCGTACATCTGTCCTGTTGTTCTGGTGAGATCAGTCTGTCTCACTGCCCTGCTGTATGCACTGGTGTCTCATGTGTAGTGTCTCATGAATTCATTTGCTTTTGTCCATATAATGGCAGTTCATAGTGACCACAGTTGTCAAGTTCCAAAAAAGGCAAAGAGCACCAATAAAGTAGCATTAATGTATAATTTAAAATAATAATACATTATAGTTCATGAGACAACACTGTATGCCAGGTCATCTGAAGGATTTAAACTAACTGAATATCTTCCACTTCGCCACATTCAGTATATTGATTTAGGACACACGTATTTAATACTCACAGTATCAAGACGTGTCACTGCAGGTTTGGCAAAAAAGGAAACCAAATGGGAGGTGATTTTGTTTTGATTATGTAGAGGTTTGAATAAGATACGGTGCTTTTTTAAAGCTGGATGCCCTTGGTCGCTACGTGTTTACCTGATGTGGAAAAATCGGAGTAAATGTTAACAAAATTTTCTTTTTTTTTATAGGTTTATAACTTGTATTGTAATGTCTCTCTTTCACTGACAGGACCGTCAGTCAGCTGTTAAAAGAGGTGAAGGAGAGTCATCGCCCAATACCAGCCCTGAAGATACCAGTCAAAGCTTTAAGTTTACCGGTGATGGTCAAGCACTGCAGGTGAGTCAGCATCATAACCGCTGAGACTGTTCATCTGTGCTTGTTGTGTGGTTGTAACATTTTTGTCTCTGTTTCTTTCAAAGATCACCCCTTTGCCAGGATCACATCCCCTCCTAGTACTGGTCAACCCTAAGAGTGGCGGCCGGCAGGGCGAGAGGTAAACCTTAAACATCTTCAAAGCTCAGTTTTTTGCTTACCAATGTCATGTTCTCCAACCTATTATAGCTTCGTGTGTTCCAATAAGGAGGTTTAACTAACGATGTAAAATCAGTGTAACTAGACGTGTTTGGTTTAATTTAACTGTATGTGTTTAATAAAAGACCCACTCTTTCTTCAGCATACAGTGTCCTAAATACCATCAAAGCTAGCAGGAGACAGTAATGCTGTTTAAGAAGGAAGAATGTGGGAGTTGTTTCAGCTCTCACCACCCACCCTACATCCTCTCGGGGACAGATTTTGGGATTTAGCGCTGGCATCGCCATAGCAACGCAGTTTTAAATACCATTAATTGGCCGATTATCCTCCATTATTAGACGTGCTCAAACAGAGACATGGTAACTGCCCTGGCCTCAAAAAGAAAGTCCATTTTGGTGGTTCTTTTGAGGCAAACAAAGGAACAGAGTGGTCACCATTGATTCATACTGTAGAAAGTGATTTTTTTCCACCATGTTCACCCTGCACGGTGCGCTGAAAGCACATTTGTTGGACTCGACACTTGGATGTGTTCTTTTGTTCTTTACATAGGAAACTAATGAAGTTTTCAGTGTCGATAAGTGCTCAAATTATCACCCCCACATAAAAGTATGGCTTGTGACGCACCTCAAACTAACAGCCCTGAATATTCTTTCACTTTCTCTCTCATTCTCTCTGTCTTTGCACGTTAATGTAGCTAAGTGAAGGACATTACAGGATCCTCAATAATCATTTTATTGCTTCAGGGTTATTAAGGAGGAATGCAGGAATGCTTTGCAATGCGAGTATGTATGTGTCTTGCTTTGGGCTCTTTTTTGAGTTTGCATGGTTATGTTAAAGGAACAGCTCTCCCAAACATTCTGTTCCAACATATTCCAAACTGTATGACTTTTTCCTGAAACACAAAAGGTAAAAAGATGAAATCTCTACAAATAACAATGTAAATTTCAGTTTGTTCCTCTAACAAAGCAATTGTTTGAATTGCTTGGTTCTTTACAATAGATAGTTCACAGTGATGACGACTGTAAAAATGTCACAGCTCCAGATGTCTGTCTGTCTGTCTATGTCTTTTTATGGATTTCCTGCTGATGTCTTGTTCTTGCCGTCTGTCCTCATCAGAGTTCTGCGGAAATTCCAGTACCTGCTCAACCCCAGACAGGTGTACAGTCTGGATCGTGGAGGACCCACGGCTGGGTAAGACAACTAAAAGCATTAAAGTTTGATGGTGATACAAAAAAACATGTTTTTTTTGTTATAAAAGGGAATTGCTCAAAAACAGTTTGACATTCTCGCTGTTGCTTTGTTCTGGCGTGGCTTCCTCTCTTTTATAATTTTGCTACCACACACCTGTAGTACTGTGAGCTAACCTGCAATCAACTAGTTCAGGGGAGGAACCACTCACAAATTGGAGCTGACTCTGAGAGACATACAAGACATTTATTATGACTCAAACAGCCTCTGCTGAAGCCCCCCACTGGGTAAATATGTTCACTCAAGCGCTGAATGAAGCCAAATGTACTTCTGAGTGTGTCAGTCACGACAAGGCAAACATATTGTACTAACGCCCCTTTACACATACATGTAAAACATAAATCTTTCCTTTAGCTCAACTGGTAGAGCAGGGCATTAGCAATGGCAGGTGTGATTCTGAGAGAATGCACATACTATGCAATACACATGACATGTACAGCTTTAATACACAGTAACTCCTTTGCCAAGTAGTGTGCATACATGTAACATCAAAATATGATGACAAAATATGATAACAGAGACCAGACTGGTCTCTGTTATCATTGGGACCAGCTCAGTAGCATAGTATTGGTTTTGGACAGTTTCACTGCTGTAGTATACTGTACTCAGGTTGAGTGAGGTTTGTTTTTCCAAAATGTTTTAGAGAGTTATGTTAATATAGTCACATGTCTGATCTCTGCAGGCTGCTGAGGAAATTCTCCAGAGGAAAATGTAGTTGCTCAAAAGTCGCTTTTTCAAAGCTCAAGAGACCTTATTGAATTGGTAGTTATGTTTTAAGTATCAGCTGTGGCTCAGGTGTTTCTTATAAAACTCATTAGGTGAAAAATAAACAGACGTAAATGAGACAATTGTTGACAAACAATAAGAGTTTATTACTGTTTATGTGGTTAGCATAGTTTAGATAATTTGATCTTGGAGGAATTTGATGAGAGTTGTTTGATTTTAAATTAAAATGTCAGACTTTTGATGGCAGACTCCATCAAAAAAGTTTGAGAAGCAGGAGACGTATGTCATATATATACAATTACATTAACACATCTTCATAAATGTTCTTATCTTTCTAAGGGCACCAATTCACCTAGGAACACCACTGTGCCCTGTGAAAGACATAGGTTCACAATGCGCCTGACTGAAAGAACATTATCTGTGATTTTTTATTTTTGTCATGTGCTCTCACTTTCACTGTGGTGTACTCTTTTAGAGTTACACACAAACCCACTCAAGTGCATTAGTACATTCTGTTCAGCATCCTGCTGTTGTGCAACAATCACTCTCATTCAGGAAAAGGAGAGACAGACAAATAGAAAGAGAGAGAACAAAAGCTAAGCAATGGTGGTTTGTTCACAGGAAAGCATTTTTTACCCTGTTCTACCCCAGCAACCCCCCCCCCTTTCCACACAATGTTCTGTGGTCACGACTAGAGCTGCTCAAGTCCCCATTCACACAGAGGGACAGTGAAGTGGATTAAAGACTTTGTGACATCGCTAATTTCTATCATGGAAAAGATAAGATCATGTAATGAATTCATAGCCATATAGATCGCAGGTCCTTTCATTTCAATTTTCTTGTTATTCACTCTGCCACATATTCCGCCACCTGTTCTGTTCCTTTTGAGTTTTCGAAGGAGTTTATTTCTTATATAAACAAACAAAAAATTTTTATTTTTCTCTTTCTCTTATTTATCACATACTGATGATTAATGTCACACTCTGATGATAGCACGGATGCATTAGGTTGCTGACCTGTGATAGGCTATAAATAGACTCACTTCAAAAAGAAAAAAGAAATCTTTCTCTTATTTCTCTGCACTCATGCTTCTGTTTTAGCTTTCTACTATCCTGGTTTCCTCTTAAATAACCAGCATGATATTTAGTTGTGTGGCATTGCTGAAATGATTGGATCTTTGATGATCAATTGGTTATTTTCCTCATATGTAAGTCAGTTTGGATAAAAGCTTCTTCTCAATGAATAAATGGGAATGTGGTGAATTATCATTATTGTTTAACCATTTACATTATCGCTTGTGATCATTATGTATTTAAGATATTCAGAACAAAACTTCACATTCAAAGAAAATAGCTAAGACTAGGAAATGCTCATTTTATAATATCTGTTTCTTTCTCTCTCTTTCATTGTGAGTGATTGACACTCAGGGCTCCAAGTGGAGATCAAAAGATGGAGAGATGAAAATAGACCAGAGTGCTTATTTTGCTAAGTATCACCACTAAAGAGGCCACTATTATAGCTTTATAAGGAAAAACAGATGACGCAAGTGTCTGTTTTCTTTTGCTTCCCTGTCATTGGAAAGGGAATTGTTTATGTAAAGCTCACTGGTACAAGAGAAGAGAGCATTGTCATTTTAAACAGAACTGGTGCATAACGAATTCAGCTGAGGCAGAGAACATTTAGCCAGGCTGATCCAGGCTTCGCTGGATTTCATAGTGCCTGCTCCAGTTGCTGAGCTGTTGAGGTTGAGTGGAGTGCCTTGTCAGCACTGTGTTAGGGAAGCTGTTGACATAGTTTTAGCCAAATTCTTTTAACTGAAAGCGTTTAAACGACTGCTCCATTTCCATGACACCATAGCAGCAAACCTGGGAATGTATGAATGTGAAACCTGGAAAACCACTTGACTGCATTGTTTGTAGCATTTGTTTTGCTCTTGTGCTGCATGTATAAAACATGTCAGAACTCATGCAGAGAGAATACACATAATTAATATTTTACATAGTTCTGTGACTGCCTTACTGGTGTTTTGATGCTCAGCGCTGTAGCAGATCCCAAATGAAGTCAACCGTGAGGTGCGCTGCATGATCCTGACCAGTAGAGGGTGATGTCTTCTTCAGCCTTTGGCCTGCTCTTGTTTCCATGCCTCTACTTCCTGATATCTCAGCTTCATTCTTCTTATTTAGACAATTAAACCAATCTTAGATTTCTCATATACTTCAAAGTCTGTTTTAGATGATTCAAATTCCATGGCCAGCTTTTAAACTGATACATGCTTGATGAAACATGCTTTAATTTAGGTGATAACATCTCAAGCTGATGTTTGCAATTATTTTATGTTAAAGTACTCTCTCATCTGACATGATTATTTATTTTACTACCATCTCATTATTTTTATGTCTACAAGGCTGAACTTTTTTCGAGACGTGCCTGATTTCCGTGTGCTGGCCTGTGGAGGTGATGGAACAGTGGGGTGGATTTTGGACTGTATTGGTGAGTATGTATCTGTCCTATCCTGAGTTTTCATAATTAACTTATAATTAAGACTATAATATATAATTATCAGTAAGATATAAGATATAATTATCTTATATAAGATATAATTATCAGTCTACATGAGCAGCTATTTGTTCACAGAGCACCGTTAGGTCAATATCACTTTCATCTTTAAACATCTGCTGATGTGACCAAAGCAAATTATGTAAACATCAAAAGTGTTAATTTGTAATACAGATCTTTGTATAAGATGCAATTATCTCGTTTGATTGCGCTATACAAGCGTTTTCATACACTTTATTTTTGATGCTGTTTTGCATTTGCATTTTAATGTATTTATCTACAAGTCTTTGAAATATTAGAATGTTCTTCAGTGAGTCACAGGTCTGGCTTATTTAAGTCCCATATATAACCATGACATTTGACAGGCCTCTGAAAGATTATGCTTCACAAATCATTGTTTCTATGGGGAGCATGGACTCATCTGTGACCTCTTTCATTCGAGTGAATGCAGGATAGCAGCAGAGAGATAATGGCCCGCCTTTCCCCCCACTGACAGCCATATTGAGGATAATGGATGAGCACTGGAAAGGAACTGGCATGGGCGGTCCTGCATATCTCCATTAAGTGCTGATTCTGAATCAGTTTGCTCTCCAAACCCTTCTCTTTATATTAATTTGTTGATGATGCTAAAACCTGAACTCAGATCAGAAGTGATGTGTTTTTATCCCTTTAGATCCTCTTTATCCCATCTTAATAGTAAGTGAGGAAGGCAGGTATAGGCATTCGCCCCAGCGGCCCTAAAATGCTGATTTAGGAGCAGCTTTAACTGCTAGCTTTCAAGCTGGAAGAGCTGCTCTGTGATCGCTTCTCACTCGTTTTTCACCCCCACAAGTGTGACTGGTATTAGAAAGTGCCTGCTGCTGACGATTACTCAGAGAGCCCCTGCGGTTAAGCAGTAAATCATGCCATACGGACCGGCACCGAAAACATTGTCTCCACGGTCCCTGTGCACACAGCAATGAGCCACGCAGGGACCGTCAGCGCAAGGACAAAAAGATACAGTTCAACCCTCTGCCTGTCTATAGCAGATGCATCCTGCCATTTGCCTCAGAATATCAGAAACAAATCTATTTTAACTTATGTTTGTGAGAATGTTATATAGGATTAATACAAATTGATGTATGCAAAAGAAACTTGGAGTTGTACGTAACTGTCACAGCACATTACTCTGGAATAGGGGAAGGCATTAATCATTTTCTCTTTTTGCTTCACCACAGATAAGGCCAATTTTTCTCGGCACCCGCCTGTCGCAATCCTACCCCTGGGTACCGGGAATGACCTCGCTCGCTGTCTGCGATGGGGCGGAGGTGAGAACCAATCATAGTCTGCCCACCAGATTTCAAGACAACCCTGAGGAGAAGACAGTTGTAATCATGCTTTGGCATTTGATTATCTAAATACTCCTGTCACAGGAATAAGAGGACATTGCTGAACACATTTAAAACCCGAAAGTCCAGGCCAGGATTTGTTAAGGCCACACTAGAATTCAGGATTTTGACATTACAGAAGGCCATCACATGTTCCTGACCAGTTCAGTGTAAACTGAACCTGTGTTCAGCACTGTTACAATAATTATGCATTAGAAGGCCTGGATCTCAGCGATCCACAGAATTGCAACTCTCATCATTCACACAATTTGATCAATTTGACATATCCCCAGTCCATGCATAGTTATGTAATATATTGCCTCATTTGATAACTCTTTCAGCTAACAATAAGAGAGTAGCATTCTTAGCTCAGTTTAAATCGTTTTAAGAATTGCACAGATTTTGCCTGGCAATCTGTGCAGAAAATCCATAAAATTCCATCTGGATATAGTCTAGACCTGCTTATCACAGATAAATGTGCATTGACATGTTTATATTTTTTGGAATAAGTTTATGTAGACTCACAACTGGTTACCAGAGACATGCTGTGTTTTATTCCAGCATGGTTATGTGTTTCTAATTAGATATGTGGGTTTGTATGGTAGGTTATGATGAAATGATATGCATCAGTGAGTCTGCTTGCGTGTGCTGTCAGACAGGTGTGTATGGCCTCATAGAGGCTGCTGAATTAATTAGCCTCATATCAGTGTTTCCTGTATGTGTGTGTGGTTTGCGCAAGCATAAGGGTTTGTGTCACTGTACTTATAATTTAACATTAGATTGTTGGCTTTATCTTTGCGCGTGAGTTAACTCTGACATGTGTCACCTGTATGCAGTGTACGGTTAGCATGTGAACGTAACATACGGCTGGAAGCACCTGCATGTTTGTTTAGAGCGACAGACTTGAGCACCTAGGTGTCACTGCACATGTGCTTTTCCTCCTTTGGTTGCCAGGCAGGAGATCCAATCCCCACCTGATTCACAGCATGACGTCCCTCGTTAAGAGATGCCACTTTTATGATGGTGATGTAACACGCAAGCCTGCCCGTTAGCTCTAGGAAGTAATTGCAGTTCATCCACCTCAAGGATCCTCTATATGGCACAAAGACTTTATCATGTCATGTGGACAGGTTGCCAGGCATTGACTAAATCCTCACAGGTCATGAGGTTCAGAACCAGAGCTTTTAAAAGGTTGCAAAAGGTTTCACATACTGAAGTGTAAAATAAAGTGATTCAAATGACTGTATTTCAAGTTTTTTAAAGTCATACTATAGCTGTTGTGAGGACCAGATTAGGGATGGGCATGAGTATTTGAGTATATGTGTAGTCACCTTATCTTGCTTTGTTTAAATTTGAATTAAACTGCATTAACCTAGAAACTGTTCATTCATTATCTTCAGTACTTTGGAAGAAGCTTCTTGTACTTACTTTATTTTTTTCTAATCATGAACACTCTTGTAGATCTTAGAAAAAAATGTTTATTGTGCATGAGTTCTTCGTGCATTTACACTTTTATTATGTAATTTTCTGTTCTGTAGTTCCACTTCCTGTTTCTGTGTTGTGATTGACAGGTTATGAAGGAGGCAGTCTGGTGAAGTTCCTCAGGGATATCGAGCACAGCACTGAGGTGCTGCTGGACCGCTGGAACATTGACATTGTCCCTGACAATAAGGAGGAGAAGGGTGACCCTGTGCCCTACAACATAGTCAATAACTACTTCTCCATAGGAGTGGTGAGAATCATATTACACGTTGATACTGGTTCCTGAAACTCATAGAGGATGAGCCTCACAGTGTCTTAAAAGTCACTTGAGTTCAGTTGTTATAACAGAGGCTGCATTTTTACAAGATGCCAAATCGTCACAAAACTCCTCCGCCCTCTCCTTCCTCCCTCAGTCATCAGTCAGCATCTCTCTCTTCTCACTCTATTTTTTTTTACCCAAGCCTTGGGCTAAACTTTTCTTTCAAGTAATTTGTGATTAATTAAATGTTGTTTTCTCATGTAGCATTTGGATTAATTATCATTGTCAGAGGAACAATAACATGTTCAAACTTTACTGATGTGATTTAATGCGTCTGAAACAGTTTCATGGCTGTGACTTGATTTATGATTGCACAGATTTCTCGTTCTCACACAGTTGCTTAGCAACCCTCTGCTGTTCAAATGTTATATCCCAGGCTGTTGTTATAATCAAGCATTTATTATGAGAGCAGTTAAATGCCAAATCAATATTTTATTTATTTTTTTAAGGAAGAGGCTGTCTTTTGCAAACTGCGTCCACTTCTACCACTTTGAATGTTTGTGGTTTGTGTAAACTAACTTGTGTGGCAGATTATATAACAAATAACCACAGCTAATAATAGATTTTTACCAGACAGATAGATAATAATTTCTGGTACTGTAAGAGCTTGCTCTGGAGCTCAAAATAATATGCAGAACCTTCAGTAATTTATTTTATGAATAAAATAAGTAATTATGTTAAGATGAAGGTAAAATTCAGGGAATGACCATCAGATCATATGCAAAAATGCTGAATCTGTGTGCTGTTGCTGGCACTGGACCCAGGTGAGTCTCAGTGAGCACATCTCCCTCCCTTTGTTTAGTTAGTGATTAATTTCTGTTCTGTTTTTAGAACAGGCAGCTATAAATGGCAGGTCTGCTTTCATTTTTGAAAAATGTCCAATATTCTATTATAATCAGGCTAATCCCAGGTGTGTTGAAAGAATGCAGCTTTATCTCGGTGTGCCAGGTAGTCCACATTTAGAATGGCTAGAAATAGTGGCGTGATCTGAAAGGCCATCTGACCTGGTTGAAAAGTGTGTGCAGAGTGGCAGGAGGCACATACGAAAAGTATTCAAAAAGATGGCGTAAAAAAGTATGAAGGAATGTGGCACTTTAGGGTCGTTATGTAACTCGGCTTAGCATCCCACTGTTTCCAGTATGGGCTGTTTTCATCAGCCAACGGCACAGACCGCATAAATGTTGTCATTATGTAGCAGAACTGAGAACTTGTTGAAGTTTGCTACAAACAAAAATGAGATAAAATAAACACTAGATCTAGAGAAATCATTTCTGGCAACACTTCAAAATTACAAAACATTACATAATGTGAAAAAATCATTACTTCATGTACTTTTAATAATACATTTTTATATGAAAATGTTTTAAAGATAAAATAGTTTTGACTGTTTGATTGTACATTAACTGATATTCTGTTTAACATTATATGATACAAAGTTTGTTATTAAATAACTTACTAATTGAGGTGTTGTGTAGATCTTTTATAATAATCTTTAGATTAAAGGAACATTTATAACCATATTAATGGATGTTGGAGCAATGTCCGTTAAAATAAATCAGAGAGCACACATTCAGTAAACACAATGCAGCGTATTATGTTTTCAGGTCTGTGTGTGATGATGATACAGTTGGTTTAAAGAGTCTGAGTGCTGACGAAGTGACAGTGGGCCCATACTGTGTGACAGTGGGCCGATACTGAGTCTTGTGATGTGGACTTACTGTGCCATGTGGGTTGTTTCATGGCTTGGCACTGATGTTAGTTCTCACAAGACATCAATATATTTAAAAAAAACTGACAACTTTGTTGAATTATTTTTAAAGCTCAAATGTGTAATTTTGTTGTGAAAAAACTTTGACCTATCCAAGCTTAATATGGTGAGTCAAACATAAGTAAGCTATTTGTGTAGTACTTTTAAACATTCTGACTGGCCAGAAATATGTTCAACCAATAGCACGAGTTTGGGGCAGGATTTGTTTTTTGGTTTTTTTTGAAGATGCTAGCGGCACAGAATTTACACAATTTTAGAAAACTTTTAAATATGAAAGTAGATGGCTGTCATGTCATGACTGACTATTTAGCACACAATATCTAGTAATATGGAATCATTAGCTTTTTCTGGATCTAATGTTGTTTCTGTAGCTGATGACACTTGCAAAGAGCATGACACTTGCAAAGCTAAGTTTGTGGGTTTGATTCCCAGGGAACACGCAGACTGATCTGATGTGTACTCTAAATCCACTATTGGAGTAATTTTGGATAAAAGTGCCTGCAAAATACATGAATATAATAACTGTTGCTAAGAACCTCATGCTAATTAATCTCAATTTCATCATTGCATTTGGTTAGTTTTAGGTTTGATGGATACAAAAAGTGTTGTAGGAGGCTGTCAGTGTTTAGTGTCTGAAAGCACGATACTGTGGTGTGGCGTGGCATGATGCTGGAGCAGAGGAACAGGGTGCTGGGAGTCCAGGAGGACAGGACAGATGGCTCCGCATTGGGAGCCACTGACACCTGAGTAAAGCAGTGCTAGTGACTCATCCACTGATGTAATCATTAGTAATGCTGTTTCAGCCTTTAACATTTTCCAGCCACTATCCATTGAGGTTGCCATGGCGTTTGTGGCTTCCAGGCTGTTAGCATCATTACCAGGGTTATTTGTTTTTAATTTGTGACAGTCAAACAGCTCATTTTCTATTTAGGTAAACTAATTACCAATTTGCGACAAGAAATGAAATGCGTAGGGCATCAAATTAGGATTTAAACATAGGAAATACCTAATAAGTCCATATGAACTGTCAGCTCAAGCAGATCCATCCATTTTTTTATATTTCCTTATGTTTTTCCTTTTTATTAGACAGTTTTATTAGTTTTTCCTTTGCCACGCAGTGGTGAATGATGGGAAATTAGGGAGGAGGGTGAAAGGCATCAGGACTTGAACCTGTGTGTCCTGCATGAGCAACAGTTGTTGAGCAGTTATTGTTTGCAATATTGCTGTTTGTTGACTAATCAAGTGATATTGAACATGGCCCAAATATTAAACAAAAATTAGAACGCTGGTTTAGTGTCTCCTAGCCAACACCAATGTTTGGCTAGTTAGCATATGCCATTAGCCCCTAGATGCCACAACTGTACCATCTATACACAGGAGGACATCTTTCTGTATTGACATTTATTCAAAAGTAGCCATATATTTTAACAAAGTAACATTTGTTTGCAAACATTTTTTGTTTTTGGAACCGAGTGCTTACACCGTAAAAAAAAAACTTTGCTGCCTTAAATTTTTAAGTTTAATCAAATTGGCTATACAAGTAAGTTCAACTTAATATTTTAAATCCTGACTGGTATAACTTAAAAAAATAGATTAAGCAATTTTCCAACTATTTCTTATAAGTTACCTCAACTTCACACCAGTCAAGATTACACAGAGTAAGTTAAAATAGCTTATGCAACCAAATTGATTAAACTTAAAAATTTATGGCAACTTAAATAAAAATGTAAGTTTTTATTTACAGTGTATGTACAAACGTTTCTCCAGGCCCACATAATGGTGGCGGTCAAGCTTCTGCCATTGAGTTAAATGGATTTGTTAACAGATATTTTTTCCAGGTATTACAGACCTGCAGGCATGATCCCTAACTCTAAACAAGAGCACCTGATGAGGGTGGGAGGCAGTGTCTGGAACCAGTGTGAATCAGATTTTTGAGACATCACCATGCTGACCTAACATGGCATTGCGATCCTGTGATCTAGTTCTCCATGGAAATAATATCTCAGGGAGGAATTAAAGACAGCAAACACACCTCGTCAGCAGTCATTAAAGACACCTTGCCATGTTCATCTCCAGCAATACCATCTCCCCCAGGCCTGGGAGCTGAAATTCAACCAGCTCTCTTGACATCAACAACTTATCTGCGTTAGCCTCTCACCCTCCCCAGGGAGGCGTTTGGAGATCTGCCCCACTTCCATCATGTTCTTGCTAGTGTGGTGTCATACCACACCTTCATCTCCAATAACACAGTCAGTACTGCCCAGGGACAGATTTCAGATTGAGTGTGCTAACACCACTGCTGCTATTAGCTTAGTCCAAGTCGTGCTGTCCTAAGCTAATACCAACACTGCTATTCGCTTGGTCTAAAGGCATGTTGTCCTTCTCTTGTGTCATTAGTCGCTCTTCTGGCTTTAAGGTGCTGTCAGTCATTTTTCCTTCACAAAAAACATTTACATATAAAACATTAATATTACTTTTTGACTTCAGACTCATTTTATTTAGCATGAAGCAGGGGGACGAGATCACGTGGCCAGCAAAATACTCAGTTTTTTACTTTATGTCAGTAATCTGTTATCGGACTGTTGCTATCACAAAATAAATAAATCATGGCCATTTTTGTCAGCATGTTTTCCTGCTTGAGGTAGTTTCCCTTGTTTTTTGTTTGATAGTGGTTTTGTGGTTCAAGAGATGGAATAAACAACCATTTAAGGGATTTATTCTTTATGTTGGAGATAAGAGTGTTTATTTTAGAAGCTGTCAGCCTCTGTGTGTGTGTGTGTGTGGAGGGCTATAGAACTGGCACAGACTGAAGGTCAGGGGAAGTATCAGTGACAGGAAGTTTGTGGCTGCCAGAATCAGACCAGGTTACCACCATAATGAATGATCGTGCTGAGTGACACCTGGACAGTCTTAAAGACAGAAGGAAAACAGCGCCCACCTTTCCATTCACCTCACAAATGTACTCCAGAGATTCAAACATACACCATTCACATGATTCACCTGCGCGCTTATGTGGACCTTCATTCAAATGCACTAGCAGTGTTGCGATGAGTCCCATGTGCACCTGCTCCCCGCCGAGCTGACAGGAGCACAGATGGGCGCTGACTCAATAGTGTGCCACAATAACCCTATGTGAACACACCGATCACAGCGGCCTGAATATCACCTCACTTAATATTCTTCACCTCTTCACCCCATCCATAGACGCTCTCTCAAGAAGACTGTGTTGTATTGTAAGGGCCAGATGAATAATTCCTACATAGATTTAAAATGAAGCATTTGGTAGACACATTTATCCAACGCCACTTATAGTGCATTTAAGCTTAAGTACATTTTGGAATCAAACCCGTGACCTTGGCATCGTTAGAATCATGCACTACCAGTTGGGCTAGAGGAAACCCAGCTAACGGGGGGAACGTTCTTTCAAAGTTATCAAAAACATACTAGCAACTTATTGGAAACATTCTTACAACCAAACAAGGGAAGCTGCTAGATATGCAGAAGTCATTTGTAGAGGACATAAACTCTTATATTATGTACAACCTTTAGCCTGGCAGCAAAGAGAGAATGCCAAGAACAGTTAAGACCACAGTTCCATGCCATAGAGACAGGATATGTTTTAGTGGAGGACACGGTGTCCCTGCTCTCCCATAGCGCACAGTTTGGGATGAATCATAACACAACGCCCCAGAGGTTGGTTAGCTAAATTGTTTGAAAATATACACCACAAATAGAAGGCTGAGAAACCAAACAGAAGCTTTGTCTCAGAGGGATGGCGATATTTTGATGCAGATCTCGATCTTAGATCTTGAGTCTGTTTGTTTTGTTTTTGAGGTTTGTTTGTTGTTTGTCATCATTTCAAATATGCAAATAATACCTCCGACCATAAAAGGACATAAAACAAATGCTATTTGAAAGGAGCAGTATATGTTGAGGGCAGTTTCCTGGCTTTAATCAGTTGTGTTGTTTTCTTTGGAGAAGTGTTGTGCGATACTGACTCGTGTCGTGGTATTCAACGCAGTGATTGTCGTCTTTCACATGTTGTCTTACCTGAGGTGCTTTGCGTACTGTCCTTTACAATTTCACACATGACAGTTTGTAAAACACCTCCACGGACTGTCCCCAAAATATCCAGACAATGAGAAAAATGTCACGTTGTCCTTATATACACTTGACATTTCTTGTATCTGGATATTGTCCATGTGCATAGTGAAAAGACAAGCGTAACTGCTTTAAGGATCAGAAAGTTTTCTGATCTGTGTGTGTCCTGATCCAAAGGAAGCCGGGGGTTAGTAAATATGTTTTATATACTTGCCAAAAATGATTTTTAATCACATTTGATGCTTTACCCGATCTGCCATCTTACGCATGACAGTTTGAGAAAAATCTTATTGTCTTGTCAGGGCAACTCCACGGTCGTGGGTTCAATCCCAGTGAACACAGCTGAAAACCTGTATATTTATCCCTTTGAAAACAAGGGTCTTCTTAATACATACATTTACAAATGTTTTATTGTCCAGTTCTCCAGTGTCTCCTAACTTTAAAAGCCTTGTCAGTCAGACACAACACGTCAATGTACTGTACTTACACTACTCATGTTTAAAGATCAGCAGAGCTCAATGCTTTATGGCTAAAGTTTGGATACGTGCAGAATACGAGTCCACCATCCTTCCATTTAGCCTTTCCTGCCCCCACATTTCCTGTACCCTCTCCCATGTGACCGCTACAAAACCTGCAAGCACGGGCAGGAAGCCAGTGCAGGTGCTAACGTAGCATCGTCTGCTCGCGGCTTAATCGGCGCACCAGCAGCTATCAAACCCTGAGAATCTCACACTTGCACACTTCCTCCCTGTCTGAGCCTGTGACACGGTTACAGTGTGCCAACATCCAACACGCATTACACGGCGAAACTCAGAGACAGGTGTTACGTGTGTGTGCATGTCTTCAGATTTGGGTCCTTGTGAAGGATGTGGTCGCTTTGAGCTCTTCTGTCTTTACATGCACACGGGTAAATGTGGAAATAATCAGTTGTGGTGGCAGACCTGATTCATCAATTAGCTTTTCTGTTGTCGCACTGTTGCTTTGATTTTAATCAGGGCTGCTTCACTTACAGCTGCAAATGCAAAAACGTATGCTTCTAAGTGCCAGTCGCATTTTTGTAGAAAATGCACCTAATAACATTTTAGTGGTTTCAATTTGATGGATTTTATTGTGTCTGTATGATCCAGTAGCATTTTAAATGCTGTCCCAAAATCAGCACTGCACCTGTCACTCTTCTTGTCAGTTGCTGATGGCATCATGCTAAACTTCTGCTCGTTTCCAATCAGATTCATTGTCAAAATAAATTTTATTTTCTTGGCAGATGGCTTCTGCAGTGGACGTATATGTAGTGTATTTATACTCTTGATGTTTAAAACATTAATAAGTTACTAAATGATAAAAAGATAATTTAATTAAAAGGTTTTCTAATTCTGACATGATAATATAAAACATTTGAATCTTGTGCCAACAGCTTTTGTAGATGAGCATTGTGGGATAGTTTTCTCCAGGATTGTGTTTAGCAAGGTAGTTGCATAACCAGCCAATCAGTCATTGTTTTCCGCTGACAAAAGTAATGGCTTCCAGGAATATGTGAAACAGTCTAGAGAATTAGCAGAAAACCTCTGTAATTGTCTTCCAGAGTCTTTTATGTGCCTGATAAAGTGCACATCTCATGTAAAAAGCTTTGTCACACGCTTGGTTTAGGTGGAATGTTCATTTCTCTTTCCTCCCCTCCTCTGTCATTCCTGGAAAGCACTTTTCTTGCTGATACCATCATCCAGCGTCACTGTTTTTTAATTCATCAGACACTCCAGTTCTCTGGCCCCATTTCCAGAATTGTGTACTTTGTCCAGCAGGCCTACCTGCACGATTATCTTCCCCTCAGGACACAGTAACAGAGATTGCGTCTCTTCCTTTGTTGACCCCTCCCCCATCGCACAAAAGAGCATGATATAAAAACATCAGCCTGTTAATACCTGAGCATCTTTTGTTTTCTGGAGATAGCTATTTTTATTGCCCAAGAGAGAAAATCACCGCTAGTGCTGATTTGAAATGAGGCAGTCCTCTCAAAAAGCCACTAAAAGTGGAGGTAGTTTCCATTTTAAACATTGATCAGTTAGCAGGATTTGTTGTGGGGTACAGTCTGGGTCATGTATGAACAGATTTTTAGCTGTGCAGTTTGGCCCAAGGGTGCTGTTCCTCTCAGCTCTTAGCACTTGAGGGTGGGTGCTCCAGCCCCACAGCCTGCCAACAACACTGTAACTCATTAGCCAAAGACTTCATTCAGTATTTTGTATGTTTAGTTTAAGGAAAACAGTTAACCTGTGTTTTTTGTTTTCTGTAGGACGCATCCATCGCACATCGCTTTCACTTGATGAGAGAGAAACATCCTGAGAAGTTCAACAGCAGGTAAGAGAACGCGTATGTTCGTAAATGAGCATATGGAGAGGAAGCCAATGAAAATTATACTTAAGCACTAAACAACGCAAGTGAGAAAAAGGGGCAAAAATATAATGAAGCAGGTTTAGTGGAACAACTCAGAGGGTACAATGTACCTTATTAAAATGATCTTTATTAAAATGTATTCTTTTAGTGATTATCAACAGAAAAATAAGATGCAGGTCAATTCATGTACAAACGCTGTCTGACTGTAAAAATTCATGTCAACATTTTGACATGATGTTTTGTGCAAAACTAATCTTATTAGTTTTTATCGCATGATATTAAATGTACCAATATCATGCAGATTTCAATTCCTGTTATGTTCCTGTTAGGCATTTGCAGCACAAAGGTTGTGGGCTTGATTATCATGGGAACATACATATATTTAATCCAAAGGTATAACTCGGAACTGTATGTCTCTTTGCATAAAAGCGTCTGCCAAAATGTTTGTAAATTATGTACTCAAAGTCTGTATTCAAATTATTTATTCACAACCACCCTGGGGAAATTCATTTTTAGTAAATTCCCCCCACAGTGGTTTCACATGGTCACACTCCTGTATCGTAACTGTTTTCGGCCTGCACATCCCCTGTATAGTCTCACCATTGTTCCAGCATCAGTATTTTAACATGTCCAACTTTTCCAGTCCAAACATGAGTTATAGAAATATGAACACAAGGCCTGTCCTCATGTTCAAGTCATTTCAAATATGCGTTTTACCATTTGACCTTCAAAAAGGAGACTTCCTTTTAGCCCAGGAGAACCTGATGAGTCAACTTTCTATCTTATTCGGCCTTTAAAGCTGCTTGTGTCAGTGTCAAGTCTAGTACAATGATGGCTGACTGCTTCCATTTCTTCACTAGCTAAAGTACAGCAGGTTTGAATAGAGTTTTTTTAATTAAATGTTATGCAATGCATCTCTGTCACGGCTTCTGGAAGCAAACCAGCCATGTATCTTTAAGAGAAGGCCATAGAGAGGTAGGATAGAGAAGATAGTCTAATTTGAACCTCTTCTTTTCTCTTCAACTCATTTGTGTCATTTAAAGTGGGAGGAGACCAAGTAGTGTGGATTAGGATGACGTCTTCTGTATGAGAAAGGGCAGCATTAAAATCATCATTGCTCTGAGACATTTGTAGTTTAAAATTTCCCTCTCAGTCTTTAAGGAGAGCAGCTAAAACTGACCCTAGAACAGCATTTTAGGTCAGTTAAAACAGCTCCATAAAGTATGATGTGTTATGTTAGGAAAACGTCACTCTGAGCCACTGGTGCACTTTACAGTAGCTGCTCTCAAATCCCTTTGATGTGGATCTCTTTCAAGTCAGCTGTACTGTTCTCTGCCCCCTTGGTTGATGGTTCTTTTGAGACATGCTGTAGAAAACCCATGTAACCTTTGGCTGCAAAGCTCTTTAAAAGAATAGACCTTTTTCTGTTAAGTGTCATTGGTCTGTCTGGTAGGACTCCAGGCATTTTAAATTTCCAATGATGTTCATGCCATTTCTTTTCTCACTAGAGCCTCCCTGAAGTCTGCATTATCTGTATACAGTTTGCTACCTGATATTTTGTACAAATCACTGGAATTTTGACTTTGCATCACTCACCATTAGTTTATGCTTTGGAACTTTTCTTATTGGTGGAGCGAAACATTACTCGATATTTATTTTGTGGGTTTTTTTAACTTTGTATACTTTGCAAGTAATATCACATACAGTCGTGCTGTTGTACTGAATTTCAGCACAGCTGTGATAACCTGTGGTGCTCAGCTGCTGTCACCACCCGTGTGATATTGCTTAAGTGAAGATTAGCTAAGACTAGTTAAGGTTTTATTTTGCTATCACTGCTTTCAAGATCCAGATAAAACCCCTAGGAACAAGTCATTAAGGTCTTTTGAATGCTTCGTACCACAGGACTGTGTGTTTGAGAGCTGCAGCAAGTAGGTCATATAATTCTGTGACAGAGAACAGGTCCTGTTAAAAGAAGTATGCTGTAAAGTGTTGGATGCTGGGGTTACATAAAATGGATGACACCCACCCTTGCACTGTTTACTGTATCAGAGTAAAACTGTCACGGTAATGCAGCTTTTTAATGATTTTTAAAAATAAGCCCCTAATGACTCATACACTTTCTGAATTATAGAACCTGCCTGGCTGAATTAGCCGGTTAATGTTTCATTTGTTTGTAATTCATGCACCTAGATTTCCACACTGCTGTAAAAGTGTTGCAATATGATGCCATATTCAGCAAATAGCACCGTGTGTGGTTTCTCCTCTCTGCTGTGTTTCTACTTCTGAATGCAAGTTTCAATTAAATGTAGCTTGTTCGCAATTTGTCTTTAAATAAATGACAGACAGAGAGCCAAAAAAAGAATAATGCAGTTATGTTCCCAGTCCATTTAAACCATTCAATGTTTAATCCTACAGTGAGTCATTCAATAACACAACATAAAACACTGCCAAAGCAAATGTTTCATCTGTTTTGCTTTGTTCACCTGATTTTGGATAGCTAAGCAGAGCATCTGTCACAAAACCCATATTGGGCTTTAATGAGGGCCATGCTTAGTGTTTTAGGATTGAAGGATGTATTCTGTATGGCAGCATGCCACCAAATGCGACGTAAAAGATGGTTGCCGTGGAGTTCTACAATTTATTCGAACATGCATTGAGGATAAAGACACATTTTCGTACATCTGTTATATTTTGCGTTTATATTGTAGGTACTTTCTACATTAATTTTTTCATATATTTGGATACCAGCTAATAATCTTTTGAACCCATTACAACAGAATAATGCAATTGAACTGTATGTTAAACATTTCAACCATTTTGTGGCAGGCCATTGAAGAAGGGTTACACCCGTGATGGCTTCCACATCAGTCAGTGTTGGTGATCTGCATGGCAATGCATCAGGAGTCTGTCTACAGCCCAGGTGCTAATGACCACGAACACACAATGGACCCGAGCTTTTGCGCTCACTCCCCCCACAGGGGAAGCCAGAGGAAATTTTGGATTAAGAGGTGTCAAATTGCCCTATAGAAAAGCAAAAAAAGCTCTAAGATGTCTTTGTCTTTTCGATTAAAATAACAATGATAGCTTTGTGGACAATCAGTTTGTCAGACAATCAATGGTGTGAGGAGTGCCGGGACACACAGAGGGGTGGGGTGTTAACATCATGGTAAATAACATTCCCACACTCTTTATCCTTGGCTTTACTGTTCCTTAAAGGTTTGAAGAGTTTAATGTAGAACTATCACAAATGTTAAAGACAATTTTAGTACTTTACTGGCATGTTTGCTTTGTATAGAATATTGCCGAAAAAAAAGGTTAGCTTTAGGCTAAAGGTTAGGGTTAGGCAGTTATTTGGGATGGTTAAGGTTAAATTAAGGGGCTGGAGATTCTATTTTGCCAGTGAATGTCCCCACAAAGATATCTGTACAATTGTGTGTGCGCGTGTGTGGAAGGAGGGGTCAGGGCAGGGGGTACGTTCTGTTGGGCTGCTCTATTGGCAACAGCCAGAGACAGTGAGATGGGAAGCATATATTTATCCCTCCCCACCACGGGCATGAAACAGCAGGGAACAACAGGTTCCAGAACACAAGCACGCTGGGCTTCTGCTGAGCTCCGGCACACACACATATGTGCACATGGAGGGATTTGCGCACACGCACACCCACGCGCACATACGGTTCTCCGCTGAAATACACAATGAGTAAGACAGCACACATACACTCAGAATACACAAACACCCTCACTCACATAGACTTATGAGACACCTTCTTATGGGTTATGAAACACACACATGCTGAGCAGACAGACGGAGGCTTGGGTCATGACCATATTTGGCCTTTCCTCTGACGGTCATGTGATCAGAGGATGTGCGTTCCAGTACATTTTAATCTCATGACATTTGTTACTGTAATTAAGAAATTGACTAAGAAACAAGATTCTCATTGGAGGCTGAAGGTTATAAAGAATTCAAGTACTTTTTATTAATTTATAAATTTATTTTTGTCTACTGTATGACACATTGCGGGATTTATGTCCAGCTATAAACCACTAACAATAAGTAAATTAAAAACTTTGACAGATAAACATTGTCATATCATGTGATGTTAATGTGAGCTTTAATTCTTGGCTACCTTCTAAAGTTAATATCCCACACAGTATGGTGACAGTAAGAGCCCAACACTTTTCACAGGTCAGTGTGAAATAACAGAAAACTAACCAACTTGCTTGTTTGTTACTGGCGTGCTGAGTTACATGCTGGTAATCAATGGCTGTTTTGGGCAGAAATAAAGGCATGCATTTTAATGCACCCTCACCCTCAATAACTGCCACATGCAAAGGGCTGTTATATTGTAATATTGACATGAATGATTTGTTAGTTTGTTTTTAAAACAACAACCATTATTCATTTGAGAAATAATTCACCTGAGGTGTTTCTCTCACACAATTTACCTCAGTAAAGTAGCTTTCCTCCCAAGACAAAATTATGTAAACAAAAACAAATATTTAAACTATTAAGTATTTCAATAATATTAACTATTTAAAAAGCAGAAGAAAAGCAAGTAGAAATATAAAAGTAGAAATATAAAACAATTGTTCAATTAAAGTATGTTTTTTTGTTTTCCCATTAGGGGAAATTTTATGAATCATTATTCTGCCCTTGATTTTTATAACAGTGTTTTCAAATTTAGCAGTAAATAAAAGATGACCAGTGATTAAACAGATCAATATAAATGCATAAAAAATAAAACTAACAAAAACTTTAGAAACTTTAGAAATTGACAAATACAGAAAACAAATGTTTTAAAGGAATGAAGTACACAAATGAGTTCAGTGTGTTTTGTTGGAAATCAGTTGCATTGATCCGTCTGATGCTTAGCCCTGCCAGATTACAGTGTGGATATTTACACAGCACTCTTTCTTCTCCTCTTCCCCTCGCAAGAGGTTCGTCACATCTTATCTTTGACCCCCTCAGCATCCCATCCTAAAAATCACTCCCATTGTAGCTGTCAGTCAAAGGCTGTATCAGAGTTGGGATCAGCAGGACACAAGGGCAGAGAGCTCACGGGTCAAAAAGTCATCAGTCTCTGAAGGGATTATGGGAGATGGTTATCTTGGGCCGATGACCAGCAGGGGTGTGTGGGAGTGTTTGTTTGTGATTGTGATTGAGGAATGAGCGTAAAGGTTCACTGACCCTTAACATTTGCATCTTTATATGTTGATCTAGGTTTTAACCTCTGGATTTGTCTAAAATCGGCAGAATTTATCAGTGCATTTTAGAAATCAGATGCTAAGACACACCCCCCATTTTATTTGTTTATTTATATTTTTATGGATTCTACTGATATAAATGGAAATTTCTCATTTCATTTGTTGTTGTAGGAAAGCTACTGAAAGACTTATTCAAAACATGTTTGTCAAGATTTTGTTTCAGTAATATATTTTAAATCAGCAGAATAAATATATAACGAATTTTGTTTTATATTGAATCATGGTAAATATTTTTCTTGGTTGTTCAGTTGAACCACATGTGTAAAGTAAACAAACTATGATTGGCTCTTTTAACTGAAACGTTTCTATTCCTACAGCCCCCATGTTGAATGTTATGATTTCTTCCATTCCCAATTGGCCTGCCTTTCTCTCCTGTTCATTTTTGGCAGTCCCAAAAACACAGACATGATTCTCACACCAGGTAGCCATTTTTTCTTCAAGCTTCCTTCAGGTTTTGCAAAGCTCAGAAGATGATTTTACACTATTCTACTAATAGAAGTTTACATTTTAGCCATCTATGTTACACTGAAAGTTGTGAAGAAAGCAAACCAGGTCTAACTGTTTCTTCAGAGCATCTCAGATGGAATTTAGCTAATGAGGTTAGGCAGCTTGACCCTGTTGAGAATGAAGTGTGTGTCTAATTGTGATCTCCAATCTGCTCACAATCCCATAATTTGACAAAACAAGGGTAACAAGTTGCTGGAGTATAAACTGAGGGACGACAGAACAAGATCTTAAATAAACAGTACAGATGACTGTCTGACATTAGTGATGTGCATGCTTAACTTCATTAAGCCCTGTTCACACTGACAGTGATTCAATCACTGCAGGTCACACAGTGTCTGTGCTGATTGATGCTAGTAAACTTTCCTACTCGACTGCTGCATCCAACTGTGTCAGGAGGCGGAACTCTGTCTGCACTTCTATTGGCTGTCTTCCCATCACCCCTCATTTGCATAAAGTTGAACTTTCTCAACTTTGTTACCTTGCCCATTTCATGCTGTAAATCAAAAACTCTCACTGAAAATAAATGACCTTCTTCTTTAGTGTGGCATATTACCTCACCTTTTCCTCCTTTACAAATGACTGTTTTTATATTTTTAAGAACTGATTAAATAACTTTATAACATGCTATATAGCAGCACTGATGTAACAGCGCCAAAGATTTTGATTTATAATGGCGGAACATTGTTGTTTCATAATGTTTTTGCATAATTTATTGAAAAGTGTCAAAGCTTTGTACTCAAATGTAATTTATCAATCATTTCTTACATTTTCTAATTTAAGAGACTCTGAACTTGTAAAAACGTGGTTCAACATTTTACCATCATTAGCTTTTGTTGGTCATCGCTCATGCTCAATGGATTCTGTCATACTTATATGGGGCTTGTATCCTCAACCTCAAAGGAATTAATGTCTTATATATTTAATTCTTGTTAGCTCTGTGTCCAACCTTCGTGGGCCTGGAGAACCCCACATTGAACAGTCTATTATGTAAACAATTGTGTTGTCATTATCAGCAGTATACCCCTTTGTAGGGTCTTGTCACTGGCTGTCACCCTCTGATGAGTGTAAATTGCCCTGTTTCATAACCAAAGTGAAAATACAACACATTTACTGCAGGGAGAGAATTGATAGGCTGCCAGTGTTGCTTTTATTCCTACTCAAGAATATATATTCATTCACCTCGAGAAGATTATCTTGATTGTAAATCAAGGTCCTGTCCTTATGTGATATATTAACACAGTCTGTTGTCCTCAGATGGCCCCTCTCAATGCCCCAGAGTTAATGTCAGATCACACTCGGGCTCCTGATGGTGCCTCTGGTTTCTCTGTGGAAGTTGAAGCTGAGTTCGCTGTCACTCATGTTCTCTCACACCTGTTTGCCTCGGCTTTTCAGCAGACCAGAGGAAGGGCAGCGGGTGACAAAACAAAATGGCCCATAAGCTCTTTAGTCCCAGTCAGGTTGTCAAAGATTGGCAGCAATTGTGAGCAGTGAACAGATTGGGTTGTGCTGTTGTGATGGTCTGTCTTGCCAATTAGGTTTGGGAACCGTAACTAACAGTTATATAACATTAATTATGGTTTAGCTGGTATGCTAAACAAGAGCACAGTTTTTTTAAATCTATGTTATGTGTTGTTGAAATTGAGGTACACGCCTGTGTACAAGTTAGATCAGAGAGCGGTTGCCCGTTTCATCTGTTGACAGTCCAAGGCTCAGTTCATCCTGTTATATTTGTTGTCACACCAGCATTAGAATAGGGGTGTGTAAACGCAAACTTGTTTGTTGTTCCAAACACAGAGCAGCTGCAGACTGACTCATCATTTTCTTCCTGCGTTAAATCAAAAATCATGTTGACTGCTATAGCTAGTCTAAGAACATTCAGACGTCCCCGCTACATTATGTCCCAGCAATCAGGGTGAAACTTTTTTTTTTTAAACTGCTCCCCTTTAACCTTTTAATTCTTCTCTGTCCTTAGGATGAAAAACAAGTTGTGGTACTTTGAATTTGGCACCACAGAGACCATCTCGGCCACTTGTAAAAAGCTGAACGAAAGCATTGAAGTGGAGGTGAGTTCAAACCCATCAACGGTGCCCTGGTTTACCTGACAGCAAGTGTTGTAATTATATACAGCCACAGTCTATTAATTGTGTATCAGGGTCAGTATGTCCACTAAACACTTCAACAAAATGCAGTGTGGCTACAGTGAACCTCCATCACATAACAGTTTGTGTTGAGGGAAGATGTCAGAATATGTATCTAAAAGCAAATAGTGCGAGAAGAGCTTTATTGACAGTGAGTGTTAGGGATTTTTAGAGTTTTGTTCCTGTTTTATCTCTAAAAAGATTATGAATCAGTACTGTCTGAAATATTACTGTCTCATCATTACCGAATCATTACTTTAATATATATAAAATATAAATTTGTACACATCTGTATTTGCAGTATATAGCCTAACTTTATATTAAAACCAAGTCGAATTAAAGCATTTATTTTTGCATCATATCATCAGTAAATATTTCATAACTGTAACTGTATTGATGGTGACAGGCTTGATGGGTTTTCAACTAAAATCAGTTCACTCACAAATGATTTTGTGTTTCAAATCATTTTCAAGTTCATTTCAAATCAGATGTGACCAAACGTAAGATGCCTGTGTGGGTGAGTCGTTTAATTAGTAATTAGTATGTCCGTTTTCATCAAACAAAGGTTATTTGTGAAATTGGCAGAGTTAGAAAAGAAAAGCAGATAGAGCAAAATGTGGTAAATGAAAGTAGTTTCAGGACAGATCAAGTGTTTATATTCTTTGTGGGATTAAATGCACACTGTGGCATCTCATTATGTCATAAATGTGTCAGCGTTTGGCTTTTTGATGTGTGCTTTTCCACTGTACTGACGCCCTTGGTTTGATTCAGGGTGGTCTTTCACATCATACAGTACCGTACAACATTTCTATTTTTGAATCGCCAATGGCCATTTTTAGGCTGGTTTTACATCCCTTATGTCTGGAACACAATTGTTATTAGCAATCCAAATTGTTCCCATTAAGTACCTGAATACTTTGTGACACACGTTTTTCTTGTCGCAGTGTGATGGCATCATCTTGGACCTCAGCAGCACGTCTCTGGAGGGCATTGCCGTGCTTAACATTCCCAGCATGCACGGGGCTCCAACCTATGGGGCGAGACCAAGAAGAGACGGAATTACAATCGCATGAGTAAGAAAGTACCAGAAAGGATGACTGGCAGCACTGTCACCGATGCCAAGGAGCTCAAGTTTTGTGTGCAAGGTGAGTCAGATGTTAGGAAGGTCTTTCATTTCCTTATGATCTGAATTATTTCTGAACTTTCTTCAGAACCTGCAAATTTCCATATATAGTAAGAAGAATACCTCAGCATTCGTCTGTTCCCCAGTTTTGGTTGCGATGTGTGTTTTCTTGTAGTTCGCTTAAGCGCCCATGATGAAATTGACTGAAACCTGTAATTTGCTGTCACTTCTAATAAATTTCCAATTACTAGCCATCTTTAGAAAATCAGCACTCCATGTGGAGCTGTTTCACATGCCACTCTGACTCACAGCTGCTGAGGAGGAGCAGAAAGCTGTTAACCATCTCTAATGAGCGAGAGGCTCTCTGGCTGCTCGTTACACTGATGTTCGCTCTCACTGTGTTTTGGGACTTCCTGCATTAGCTTCCCAGAGTGTGAAGCTCTATTAGCCGTGTTAATCGTCATTTAGGGAAATGACTATGTCAGGAGCTTTGCTGACAGTAAACCAGTGCGCACAAGATACTGGTGTCATCATTCTGCTAAATATCCTCCAGGGAGGGTAAGTCACCACAAACAGCCCTGTGACGGCAGCTTCTAGGCCCTGGCGTCACCAGCAGCTGTTTCTATTAGACATGAGGAGCTCAGCTACGTCTGCGGCATCCAAGGTCAGAGCAACAGCAGCTGTTTCAGGTAGCAGTGATGTAACCTTCAGCACCAGGCCTGTGCTTCATTCAGCTGTTTGAGGATCCCTGCTGTATGCTTTTCCTGACTGTTCAGATTCAGTCGTTGTTACAACTTATTTGTTTCTCTTGTTTGTGGCAGATTAGGCCTGCAACTTTAAAAGAGCAAACATAAACCCCTAGTGTTGATGCTTTTTTTATTGAATAGAGTTTTGTGAACAGTTCACAATCTATAATAATCACAATTTTCAAAGATAGGAGACCAGTTTACAAAAGTCGATGACTCAGTTTAAATGCTCACTACACTACTTCAGCACATTTACCAGCTGGTTAAGGTGGATATTAGGTGATTAGAAGGTTTAGATAAGAAGGTTTTTGCGTTCAGCGAATTTATCCCTTTTGTCCTTATCACCATTTTCGTTTTGATCCATTTCACGTCTCTTCACATTTTATTAGTCTTTCTCTCTCTCTCTCTCTCTCTCTCTCTCTCTCTCTCTCTCTCTCTCTCTCTCTCTCTCTCTGTGCTCCACATGAATCTTGTTACCATGGAGACCCCCGGGCCCTTTGGAACTAAGGAACAGCATAGGGATCGAAAGAGAGGGAGGGAGTGGGCTGCTGCTAGCAGTGTGACTCATATCAGTAATCTTTAACTGCCCTTCAGGCAGAAATACTCAACCCAGCACATACAGTAGAACAAGAGTCACATCTAACATCCAGCTGTACTCTCTCTGCCTTAGTTAACAATTTAAATACACTTAATGAGACTGTGCCAATTTGCGTCACATGTTCAGATGGCCTGAGTTAAACTCAAAGACTTACTGTTTACAGCTGTTAGATCATGAGCTCATCTCCACCTCTCCGTGCAGTATGTTTTCAGGTTCATAACAGAGAATTTTGTTTACCCACTGTACACAATAATTTCCGTATGACTCAGTTTTTGGTGCGTGTTGCATGTGACTGTTAACCAAATCTGTCATCAGATTAGTATGAAATATTTGTTGTTGTTGTTCACTTGATCTGAGCAACATTGCATTTTTTCTGATTTTATTCAATTTTTTTAATGCAAGTTAGGGAAGGGTTAATGTAGAACAGCTGTATAACATTTATGATCAATTATTCATTCCAGAAATTTGTAATTTAACTTAATTCAAATTGCAGTGTAATCCAGAAAGATAGTAGGACAGTATAGTTTATTGTAGTTTCTTCACAGTATGATGTTTTATTGTATGTTATACTATACAACTGAAGTGTTGGCAGATTGAAATAATAAACCTGTATTTGTGTGGCAGTCCACACCTCCGCATCTCATATCTCAAATCAGCTGTTCCTTTTCCATTTTCTTTATTTCACAGGGGAACAGTCATTTTTCCTTTCACCTGCTTCTCACACGCCTTCAACTCTCTCCTCTTTATTTCTCTTTATTTCTCATACAGAAGTCACTCCACCCTTCTAATAGCAATCTTGCCACACATTGCCTCATGCTGTTGGTTATTTCAGTGCCCCACAGTCACGGGGCCCATTTATTGTTACATCTTACAAACAAAAAACACACACACAAACAAAGGCTCATAAACGCAGAGGGAATGACTGTGTTATATTTCCCCACTCCTTTTGCACATGACAGGAATAGAAGTGAGAGTCTCCACCCCAGAGCATTATGGGAAACTGGTGATTCAGTACATGAGAGCGACGCTTTCCACTGTGGCTCAGCATCCTCTATCAGTGGCCAGAAAAGCCAATCGACAGCTTCACTCTCGCTTTAGCGAGACTGATGGACATTTGAAGAGTGGCTCTCACCCCTCAGGAGTTCAAAATCATTGAAGATGTTTCTGGCTGAGAGGCCCTTTCCCATGATCTGCATCATGAGAGCTGTGATTGTTGGCCTGCTTTGTGAGAAGAGCTTTGTTTGTGAATGACATGGGAACAGAGATTGGGAAGACTGGATGAGCTCTTTTGCATGCAGAAATCCAGTAAATGGAGTCTCCTACAGAAGAGTGCAGACAGAGAGCATCAGAATAACGAATGAGCATATCTCATTTAACAACACCCACCTTGATATGAGTCATGACAAGTTACGAAATGATAAACAATGTAAAACATTAGCACCTATCGTTCATTTGAATGCTTCTGAGACATTTGGGGTGATGTGGGACTTTTTAAAGACATGTCACATTATTGACATAATGAGAACGGCTGTAATGAACAGATAGCTTGGGAATGAAGTGTGTCATGAGGTGTATGTTGTATAAGTAGAGCATGGCATGAGATAGCTAGTGAAATAAAGTACACTAGAGAAGAAGAGATTAGCCTTGGAATACAGTGTGGTGGAGAAGATTATATAAGAGCCTGGGAAAAAAGCAAGCGACCAAAGAGTTAGCAAGAAAACCTTGAGAATACAGTATGCTAGTAAAGATGACATAAGGAAAACTAGAAAAATTAAGTGTGTTAGAAAAGACTACATCGGGAGAAAGAGAATATGCTACAGAAGGGCCTGAGAAGAGGGTATGCCTAAGAAGAGTACACAGGAATATAAGTAATTTATTAAATGATCACATTTCTAGTATAACATTTACATAACATTCACATTTATGCATTTGGCAGACACTTTTATCCAAAGTGACTTAACAGTGATTCAAAGTACACAACTTGATATTACACATACAGTAACATTTAACTGTGTATGTTGGTACATTGTGTGTAACTATGTATGTATGAAGAAGAATAGTACAGTAGAAGAACTTGGGAATGAGGTATGCTAGCAAAGACTACATTAAAACAGCTATTGAATGAAGTATGCAACAGAAGTGTACATCATCTTACAGTACAGGAATACAGAGTCCTATTTATGAGTGCTAATGTGAGTGAAAGTGAAGAGCTACCACAGGCTGTAAGTGTGCTGAAAACTCAAACCTGTGAGTGTATGGCAGGGAGGAGTCTCTTATGCTCTGTCCATGTGCCATATGACCGGCCTCCCCCGCACCTTTACCGCAGGTCCTGCAACCTCTTCAGCTCCCTCTGACCATCTGCCTCCTTTTCTACTGGCTCATGCCACGATAGGGACAGCACAAGGCTGAGGGAACTGGGCACACAGTAAATACTGGCTTTCCTTATCCGTGTGGATGCCCACAGAGAACACTGGGAGAACACTCACACCACATGAGAACAGGACTGGAATAAACATTTACATCTTACATTTGGCACACGCTTTCACCCAAAACCACTTAAAGTGCATTCAGGGTACATTGTGTCTTTAGAAAGATACTCAAGAGTGAATTTAAGGTGAATGCAGGTAAAGTGGGGCAGCTGGTAAAATGGGACACTTCCCTAATCATCTATACTTATGTGTGTCATGCTCCTATACTGCAAAGTTGATGTAGCCATTTGGATTCTTTCCGAAACAAAATGCCATTGACAAATAATCACCTGTACTGATTAGAAAACAAGCCATGCCGTCCCTTTATAACTAAAGTTTCTTTGCAGACATGCCATTTATAGTTTTAATAATGTTGTGGTTCCTTTAAAATTAACTATTAAAACATTTCTAGGCTTTATTGTTAAATGCATACATTCGTCACAAAGCAGCTTTATAAGTTAGTTAGTTAGTTTTTGCTCCAGAGTGCAAGAACTAAGTGAATCTGGCAGGGAAAACCTCTGTGATTTGTGGAATAATAAGCACTTTCAAGCATCTGGGACATTCATATTCAAGCAGCGTTTTTTCAAGCACAACTGACTTTCAAAATATCACTGTATGCTGACATTGTTCGCTAACCACAGTTGAAATTGCTGTTAAATGGGAAAGGATCTCAGCAAACTTTAGTTTCCACTGTATTACATGGAAATCAGTGATCAAATAAAGTTGGTCTTTTTTATGACGAACATGGTCAGTGCAGATCTTGTAATTTGTTTAGATCACTGTAATTTGGTATAAACCTCTAACACAACCCTGCTTAGCCGGGACTTAATGTCTTCCACACAATGCATCCTGACTGGTTATGTAAGAAGGCATTTGTGAGCTATTCTTAGCGTTGCATCGCTGTGATGCGCTGCCTGGAATAAGAAAGCCCAAACTGACAGAGCGGGAAACATTCTGTTGTGAGGAAAATAAGGCTGCCGTCATTTTTTTCCCTCCCTCTGTTTATTATTTTATTTTGCTTTTGGGGGAATGAACAAGAGGATGTGCGTTTGATAATAATAAGTTTGCTCTATGAAACCAAAGACAATGCTGGCAGTAAATACATAGTTGAATATAGCATTCGCCATATGTGAATATATTAATACTCCTTTTTTAGTAAGTTATAGATTTTTTTATTTTACCTCGCTTACTGTATTTTGTTTGCCAAAAAAAAAAAATTTTAACAGCTGCTGCTCATGCTTCGAAACATTAAGTGATGGTGCTCAGGCAGGCAGTGTAAGTTCGGATCTGGCATGCAACATTTGCTGATTTTTATCCCCCCTGCTCTCATTTCATACTCATTTCCTGTCATCTTTACTGTTCCTAAAATATGACATATCTTGTGTATCTTTCTAAAAGGATACTATTTTCATAGAGATAAAAGGTTTTATAATAGATTAGTATGAGGCTGAACTGCAGCTGTCAGTCTTAGAGAGATGTCCTCTACTCACCGCCACTACATAGAGTCACTGTTGAACTGCTAATCCACCCTCTTTAGCCCCCTCTGTCCTTCTTATGGCTCTCAATCCTATTATTCTTTCTGGGTAAACTCCCAAGATGCATTGAGCTCAGGGAGCATCAGGATCTTTGACATTATGGTGGTAGATAAAGAATATCAGGCACAGAATTGTCTGTCAGGGCTCTTTGTAGCCCTCCAAGGAAAATATATGTTTTGCTTGCCTCTCAGCAAACCTCTCCTGTCTGACCTTTCAGAGGAGGAAGGTCACAATATCCCCCAGCAAAGCTGCATGGTCAGAAAAGTTCAGACCTCTCCACTTCTCATCAATCAATAAACACTTTATAAACACTGGCAGCTTTTTCTCCTCAACCGGGTCGTGACTCAACAAAAGAGACACACAGGTCAAACCACGCCTGCTGAAAACCAACAGTGTCTGTATAAAAGACTAGCGATGTGATGGCAGTCATTAATCATGACTGAACACAATAATTAGGATCAAAACATTTTACAATGGACAAAAGTTACTTTTGGGATTAGTTGTGGCAGCATTTTTGGTGGTAACATGCAGGCCTGATTTGTATTTTTTTGTATTAATGCAGCAGCAATACTGGGTTTGTATTGGATGTAGGTGTTCACATAGGACACGCTCTTTTATTTAAACATACGCAGAGTGCAAATGAGTAAAACACAACGCAGGGGTCATAAGACAATTTTTTGAAAGGTCTTTGGGACCCTGCGACACTCACACCACCTGAAGTGAAAAAATACAGTGAGATGTGATGCAACATCTAAAGATCGTCTGATGCTGCAGGTTGAATATTCGGTTGACCAAAAATGACCAAAAGGCCTATGCCTAGTACAGGATACAACCTTGAGAAAACAGCCTTTTAAAGACTGTTTATTTATTTTTCTTTCTTACATAAAATCTTACATAAACCATCAATAAAATTGAGGACATGAATTCGTACCTTTTATTCTGAAGTGTACTCGACAGTTTTAAAGATAAGTGGCGTGATTTTTTTTCTGTGAAATATTTAAACTCGACAGTGATCACTGACACTCCCTGGATAAATGCAATATTCACAACTGCTGAATTTATTTGTTAATGTACAGTATTTTCAAATGGTTGCTGTATGGTACTGTATCTTATTGTGAGGTATAATAAATTATGTATTTATTTGATTATAATTATTAAAATACATATATATATATATATATATATATATATATATATATATATATATATATATATATATATATATATATATATATATATTAAACCATAATACAATTTTTGTGTATGTCATATTTACTATAAAAATAAATGATGAAATATAACAGTATTTTTCATCAGCGAAAGTCAAGCACTGTGCTGTGTGGATGTCACTTCTGATTGGTCAGCATTAGGCATGACTGGGTAACTTCCAGATTTCTCTGGAGCTTGGACTTGCATCACCCTTGAGCAAGGGTCTGTCTCACAGTACCACAATAAGCCAGGTGACGGTTTCCTGCTTGGTTGCAAAAGTGTGTCTGTTCTGTCAGGTGACATTGTGAAATTATTAACAGTGTTTACACTGTGGCATACACTGTATGGCCTCTTCTTAACAGACAGTCTCTGCCTATCTGCGCTTGAGGGAGCTGATGTGAGTAAACATTAGCTGTTTGCTGATGTGCGTCACACAACAGAGGCTTTTTTATTAATGACAGGCTGGATGAGTTTGCAGTTTTGTAGGCACAGCCAAGAAATAGTCAAATTAACAGCTATATTAAACATCTGACTGATCACTCTGTGTGATGTATACTTGGTTTGCAGAACTAATAGAGAATTCTGGGATGTGAGGATGTTGTGCACCCATCTACTTAAAACTTATTTAGAACTGCCACTTTCCAAGTGATAAATACGCTTTTGGACTGAGTTATAGCAGTCTGGCATGCCTTGCTTTCTTAAGAATGATTTCTCAATCTTTCACATAGCTTTGGTGTGTTAATTGTAAACTCAAATTTCAATCACTTCTGTTCAGTAAATGGGGATGGACGTTGGACCTGGTTCTACATATGTTAAAGGTTCCTTTCAGAGAGGCTGGAAATTGGTTAACGTCAAATTGAATCACTCGAGGTGTGATTTTCCGTCAGGTGCTGTGCAGTTTTGTGAATGCAGCATCTTGATCCAAGCACAATAGGTTCTGTTTGTTCCATTATCAGTTCTGGATACCGCATTCACACTTATGAGATGGGGTTACATGTAATATCTTTTTCTCAGGTACTGATTTGATTGTCTTGGCTCTTCAGTAATGATTCACTGAGGGAGGCTTATAAATGAACAAGAGGATAGAACTTCAGGGGCTTATAAATCACTCATTTAGTGCGGATGTCCCTACTCTGCAACAGACATAAAGTCGTTTCCACGTAATGTGTATATGGGACACTTGCCTCCGTGACCCTGCTGTGTGTGCTGGTGTGAAAGTTAATGAGTGTGTAAAGAGATGACAAGAATTTACTAAAGCTTAGCTTTGCAGCTTAAGCACTGACCTCAATTTCTTTACTTTATTTCCTCTTAAATACTTCTAACTAAATGCTATTTACTTATAATTTTGAGTTTGGTACTGGTTCATTTTGGTTTTTGATCTGCAGTTTTCCTTCTTTTTTTGCCATAGAAAACAAAAATCAGAAATGAGATCTCTTTGATATCTTGCATGAGGAGCAAATGGAGACTTGTGTCTCCACTTCTGAATCTTTAGAGGTTCAGAAGTGATCTGAATAAAGCCACACACTGTGCTCACAAAGACACATTTCAGAATGAAATTCTCATTGAATTCTTACACCAAATTACCAGAAATATGTTATCTACTTTACTTTTATAATCTTACTGTATGCCAACAATTGTTTTCTTAGTTATATTTTATTTCTCCTATTATGGGGAAACATCTGAGGCCATTTGAAGTTCATAAATGTAACAGAAGTACAGATACAGTGTCATTCAACCTCGAAAAAATACAATTTTTCTCAGGACTAGCACCTAATTTTCTCCTAATAACCTCTTTCTCACTCTCGTTATTTCTTACTGTCTATTTCTTCCTCTCTTGCTGAACAGATCTGAGTGACCAGCTTCTAGAGGTGGTAGGATTGGAGGGAGCAATCGAGATGGGTCAGATCTACACGGGTCTCAAGAGTGCTGGCCGGCGCCTTGCACAGTGTTCCAGTGTCACCATCAGGTCAGCAGCTTGTGCCTGTACAAACACACACACATTGAACAAAAGGTCAGTATTTGTTCAACTCATGGATAAACACTCTGACTTCCTGTATCCAGAGCTCTGAAACGTCTCTCAGAAGAGGACTCTCTCTCAGCCACTGTGGCCAATAAATCAGACCTTTGACCCTTGCCAACAGCTCTAGTTTTCTAAGAAGCTCTTATTGTTGAATAATGATGTTTGTAGCATGTTCTGAGTATGCTAATGAACTGATGGAGACTCATCAGGTCTAAGGTGCCACTTCACATGTTTGTGTTGCTCTGGCCCTCAGACCCTCATAATGACCTTAAGCACCTTAAACTAATATTTAAGCACTGAATTAAAGGGAGGAGGTTATTCAAAGGTCTCACTGTTGTTCCATCATCTGTACAGAGAACAAGCTATCTACTGCCTGATACGTTCCAAAATGTGCATTCATAGAGCATTCAACATTGTTATTCTCCCATACTGTGTTGTTTTAACTCATAGGGGCCCTCTTGAAAAGACTAAACTAACTTTTTGGAAGCATGGCCGTATATGAGTACTCAACATGTGAGAGTGTGTGAGTCTGTTAGTTTAAAGAGTAAGGGGCCCGGCTGGGAACCGAGCTGTGGGAACAAAGGATACAGTGTTTAGGGCTGTCCAGCAACAGTGTTGTAGAGGAGGCTTGTGCCAGCGGTCTGCCTGGTCATGACCTGACCCCTGATGGCTCTCTTTGTGTTTCCCCACCCACAGGACGTCCCGGCTGCTGCCCATGCAGATTGATGGAGAACCATGGATGCAACCTCCATGCACGGTCAGCTTGTGTGATTTTGATTTCATTTGCAATGTATATTTTAACAAAAAATAATAATTCATGAATCTATTTATTTGCAGAAACTGATTTGCATAATTTTATTTGTAAAAATGGCAGCTAATTGGCACTGTGAGCGCAATAAATTCTTACTAAATTCCCCCATTAAAAAATAACAGTGGCCTAGTGGTTAGCGTGCATGTTGAGCCATGGTGCTTATGTGGGCAATATGAGTTCCAATCTGTCTTTTCTCCACCCACTCCCCTAAAAATGCCCCTATTCATAATAGGACCAGGAGACTAAATTAAATATGCATAAGTATAGATTCAGCTCTGTCTGCTACTAAAGGTTCACAAGAGCACCTTTGATATATAAAGTCAAGTCTGACACACCCAAAGCACAATGATAGGGTTTAATTCAGAGCTTTTCTCTACAGCAGAAAACTGCCTCCTCCAGTCTTTTGCAGCTCCCCCCTTTGTACATTCAGCTGTCCCAGCAAGCAGACTGTTAATTAAAACATGTCATGTCACACCCTGCCATTGACTGATTATGTCATTAAGAGAGGGGAATAAACATGCAGGTTTCCATCTGCACATATCTCCAACACAATGTCCTCTGCTATATATACATTTCTATGAGCGCAAGCAGGGCTCTATAAAAAGTATGTCACCGTGCTCCTAGCGCTCTCTAATTTGCCCAACTGTGCAGAGGGGAATATTAGATGTTATTTCAGTTTCAAGGTCAGCACAGTTTTGTGCGTGTTAATCTGCACATGTGTTACTTCTGTCAGCTCATTTGCTGAATGTGATGGGGAGAACAGTGGCTCAGTCACTTTAAGCACTGAGTAATTATCAACCAGAAGGATTTAGCCAACTGTTCAGATTTGGTTTCTTCACTCAACTCATCTACGCTCTGTTCCAAAACCCAGTAAACTGCCTGCTGCTAAGGCTCCATTCTACCTTTGATGGAACCTCATAAGTGAACAATTTATAACGTTCTACACAGACAGCAACTCTGTATGTACACAGACAGCGTTCTGCGCTGTAAGCTCAGCTCACAATTGATTCCTCTAATAAGCATAAAACTAAAACATTACACGCAAATGTTGGAAAAAAAATCCACTTTTAGTTACACTAAACATTTTTACCGATACTTTTTAATACTGAATTAAGTATAGTTTTATTTATATCATTTTCTCTCACTTTGTCCGCCATTTTGAATTTTTGTTACTTTTCATGATGTATTCTGAAATTACTTTCTCCACAAAGGATACAGCCTTAGAGTTTGGCCAAAATTAGGTATCTTAGGAGACCTCATAAGGAAGTTGTCTACCTTTCAAAATAGTCAAAACATCTCGCTAGCATCTCATTAGGTTTTGAAACAAAAAGATTGACCACAGACAGTAATCTTAGCTCCTTTTTGTCACTCTTGCAGATACGGATTACACATAAGAACCAGGTTCCCATGCTGCTGGGCCCACCGCAGAAAACGCCGTTCTTCTTCTTTAAGAAGCGTAACAGAAGTCGGGACTAGATATGAGACTCCACAAATCAGCCACCCTTCTACAATCATACACAAGCACGGAAACATCTCCACCTTCTTCAACCTCTGCTTTATCTTTAGGTTGGTGGAGATCCAAATGGCAAAAGGCTTTGTGCTGACCTTCACACTTTGGAACACTTTGGTGAACTTTCATTGACAAAAATGAAAACACAAAAATGACTCCACACCTATGGACTCCATCTAACAAGCCTGATCTTCACTGGTCCAATTGAACAGACTCTCTCTGAGTGTCATGACCACTTCCTGTGTGTTATCATCAAGAAAGTCACAGGCCCCATGACCTATAAGCTATGACATGATTCCAACCAAATTATTTCCCTGACAGTAGGCTACTGCCTTTGGGTTACACTGTGTCCTGTCCCTCCTCCTGAGAAGGCTCTTTAGAAGATACTGCCAATTTCCAAGCGCGATAGAAAGCAAAAGGATGGAGAGAGAATAAGAGATTGCATATGAAAATGAGAGGAACAAGAACTATGGGGACTGGGAGGGTATTCCAAAAAAGGTCACTAAGCGGATACAGAAGTCAAGTACAGTAAAATTTGGAGAGTTAGCAGAGAAGCAGAGGGAAAACCCTAGCACGATAATGTTCTTAAAATGAGGGTAGTATACATTTGACTTCACTGGACCCTGGTGTAGCTTAGAAGGTCCACAGAACAAACTTTCCACTTGAAGGAGCTGTACTGAATTATAGATCAGTGCATGTAAACACTCATTCCAGAGCCTCTCCAAGGCCCTTTAACAAGCCACCACTAGGTGAAACAGCAAACTCATCTATTATGAAGATGTTTATGGGAGTCTGCTGATGGGGATAGGTCAGAGATAAAAGGATCCAACGTTTTAGCTTTTGTAGTTTGCTTTTTTTACATTTTTGGTGTTTGCACTCAGGCCTCAGAACTGACTAGAGCAATACGATTAGATATTTTTGTAATCCTATAATGCCCTCCACATTAGCAGTGTTAGATGCTCAGTTACCCTCTTTCCACCGAAACGATTCTGGTGGTCAGAACCGGGCCATATTTTCACAGACCTGAGAACCAAATGCCGATGTAGCTGTCACTACATAACCAAAACCAAACAGGCCACACCATAAGACATATTACTAATTTAATCAGCATTATCAGCATCCTTATGACATCAATGCAACGATCATTAGTTATTATGAATACATTTCATAATGTGGAATTTCTAAATAAGAGCAATTTACTTTAGACAGACACTGATTAAATGGCTTGTCCACCCACACAATGCATTGCCACATCTGTTATTTCCAGTGTAGATAGCTTTGTTGGTTACAAAGAGAAAAATCTGTTTTTTTTTTGCATTAGTCACTGAGTTATTGTTGTCATTTTATTCGCCCCTGTTCTTGGATGTTATTGGTTCCTGGTTCAAGGCCAGAAGGTTTTATGGGCTACTGAGCAGAACCACATTCTCAGTGATGGAAATGCCTGCAACGGTTCAAGATCAGCACCAGCACCCTGTCAATGGAAAGGGGGCAAGTGTGGAGAATGAACCCAAACTCTTATAAAATAATGACATTTAGTTTGAGAGAGCTTTTTAATTTGAGAGTTGGTGTACTGAAGACAATTTAGTACCAATTGCTATTTGCTAGCAATGTGGTATTTTCTTATTTAAAAAAACAGAATGGCAGAATATGCTTACAATTATGTGCCCTCTAAAATGTGCTATTTAATGATTTTAAAGCCAAATCAGTTCAAATATGGTGCCATTACGTTTCAAATAGTGTGCTTTATGTATGATTTTGTATATATGAATTTCACCCAAAAATTATATTTGCAAAGAGCTAGTAATAATATGAGGAAAATGTGATTTGAAATGATTACTTGTTATTGGAGAACAACCTGAGAAACCGAGTCCTTGTGCTGTGGCTTGGAGCACCTCCATCCTCAGGGGCCTGTAATGGATCCAGCACTGGTATCAACACTGAATTCTGTGGCCCTGCTCTCTCACAACAAGCTACTGCAGTGGGGTTTGATTTACTGCTGCATGGACAGAGTCTAAATTTAACTTCTTATTTCTGGGAGTGTCTATCTTGTGAAACACTATTCCTAATTGCAGCATAAAAACGTCAGCTCGGAATTTCAGGTCTGCACTCGAAAGGGTGTTAAAGTGGAGAATTCAAAGAATAACGTTTTGGAATGGTCCATGATACAAAAAATGTTTATGGAGGAACATAACACAAGTTAGAGAGTGACCTCTATTATTTTATAATCTTTACAGAAAAGGCCCTTAAAGAGTATTTAGTTCTCCAATTAAAGATGCCCACTATGTATCAGTATTTGTATATTCCAACAATCTTGTATGCATATATAAATGTGTTTAAAGTTATAACTTATAGAGCAAGTTATATAGTTTCAGGGGTTAGCAGTATACATAACTGTAACCATCAGGTAAATGTCCCCAATATAGATCAACACCCAGTGATGCATATGATCATATGCATTTGTAGTGTGCTGTTGAGTGTGAAGATAGACCTATTGCCCACACAATGGTCTGTGTTGGAACTGTGTATATATTTCACCAATACAAAACTAGGATCAGATTTACCTTGTCATGATAATATTAAAGTTCATGTGTAGTGTTTTAAAACTGATCTCAGTTCAGCTCTGGGAGAATTGCAGTCTTTAAGGTGCTTGCAGAGCACTGAGCTCTTACCAGAGTTAACAGATTAAACGTCCCTTTAAAGAACACTGAACCGCAGGAGCTACACCAGTGTCCTAAAAATGTTAATCTCTCCATATGACCACAGGAAAGTCAGTCAGTTTATCATGAAAGTTAATGGTGGATTTTGTTAACAGAGCCCCATTGTTTCTGTGGTCATTGGACAGATGGTTTATCCTGTGCGACAGTCTGGTGTTTAAAGAATGGCGGTTTGGTTATGAGTGCATGTTTACAACTACTTTTCATTTTACAGTTTAGAATGATTTTAAACAGTCATGTATATATAGATATTGTTTATATTTTAACTAAAGTTTAACCACCGCATGCCTGCTGAAATAAAGACAACAAAGACGGCTGCCTGAACAGAGACCACGCTGATTGTTGCTACATTATTAGGTTCACTTAATTATTTTTTTTACCCATAAACCTCTTGTATCTATCCACTGTAGTTTTTGAATTATCTGTTAGTAGCATGTTCATTGTGAATGTACCTCTGTGGCTGTTCTTTGTTATGTTTTGTAGGCAGAGGTTGACACCAATACTGTTTGCTGATCAATTGACAACCAGGGAATGTAATTATCTACAGGAAATGTCATGTCTAAATCTTCCCAATGTCACCTTTTATGTTATTTCTGTCAAAATAAAAAACTGATAGCCTTAACTTACAAATACAAACTAGCATTTTGCCTGGAGCCGAGTATGACTTAAGTAAAAAATCAACCAAACGAAGGAACGTAATTTTCAAAACTGAAAAAGAGGTCACATCTGTTTTGCTGTGTTGCAATAATTCATAGCTATTAATGTCATCATACTACCCTACTCGCTCTCAGTACAAAACGGAGGTGATTCAGACTGAAATGACAGAGCAGTGTCCTCAACATCACAGATTACCTAAATGTTTTGGACACGTTGTCATTTTTGGACTGGCCAACTTTTATCTGATATTATTTTTTCTGTGCCCAGATCTTTTTCAGCCGTTCTGAAGCTGTGATTATTGCATCTGCCCTTCACTGTCTCTCATAAAAATGATTTTATCTGTAAAAACTCATGCTGCCTCTAAGGAAAGATTTTTTAAGGATGGTGAGCTTTATTAATGCCGGAATCATATGTCAAAATTCAGAAGCCTCAGATTAACTCAAAGCTGAAGTGTGTGATTTCTGCACCACTAGAAATTGCAGTGGAATCGTTTTTGTTTTCAAACATGTTCCCTGAACATTTTTCCCATCTGCCATTAGTAAGACAAACAATCCTGCCCAAAAATCATGCAATTGGTTCAGTCAATGTGACTGTGACCAGACTGGTCAGGATGCTCAAACAAAGAAAGTAATAGTGCCAAAACGTCACAGAACCTACTATTGGCTTACTTAAGCTTGTCTCTGCATATTAAGATGGGACAGGAGAACGTATTATAACCTAGAATATTATATTAGATATTTTAACACACTTCATCTTTAATCTTCAGCTAAACACCATGTCGCCCTCCAACACTGAGACATCGAATAAAACAGATGCCCTCTCTCTGCAGATGTCTTACCTGTCTCCTAGAGACAGTATGATCTCTAGGAGACAGTATCTCAGTGTAGCGCTATTCTTAGCTGGGACAGATGAACAGTATGTAGCGGCACTGATACGTATCAGCCCTTAATGTGATCTACATGTGTGTATAACTCACTGTCTTAGGGTTAGTGTGGTTTGTAGCAGTCCATCTGTGTGGTAGACAACAAAGTTCAAGGACAGAGTTGGATTCTTGTAGACTGAGACTGGGTCAAAGGGCAAGACTGAATCATGCCCTTAACAGACCCACTTAGCCTCTGCTACTGTGTTGTTAGCTGTTGGCATCCATGTTGATGGACCAAGAAGTTTTATTGAATAAAAGGAGAGAATGAAGCACTGTGTCTGGTGTTGGTCATTGGGTGGGTCGAATGAGATGCTTATTTACATCCAGCAAAAGCACCTCCAGTATGCTGACACCATCCTTTAATTATAGAGATCGGATATCAGTAAATCACACCGTTTGATGCTCCTGGATTAATTATATGAGGCTCACTGGGAAAATACTGTGAGCTTTTGGTGCCTTGCTTACGATTAACATGGAGTTCAGTCTACATGACGGCATAGTTGTCTTTCACTAGATTCACAATTTCACACTTGCCTTCATCTCCCAAACAATGGCTCCCATAATGATTGCACCTGTGCTAGTCTCAGCCTCAGATGGCATGCCAACAGTCTGTTGTAGGTAACATTGGCTGTCTGATGCATATTTCACACATAAATGGAAAGCAATCTGATTGTCTGATTTTATGCAACTTCTGGGGGTAAAGGCACACAGGGGTTTTTTATTAGTCAGGGAACATACCCCAAGGTACCAGCTTCATACCCCAACGATTTTTGAAAAGTAAAAAATGACTTAATTTACCAAAGTTTGTCAGGTAAATACAACAATATCTTTGAAATATATTCAGTTTTGTTTAGTGCACTCAGTTAACTAGTAGAATACTGTGCTTTATTGTCTGAGTTATATCTATTAAATAGTCTAATACTATTTTTGGACAGGCAGAAATTCTGATCATAGAGTTTATATACTTTTTTAGATCTTATATAATTTGGGTGTGGTCGCTTTGATTTTGCCAAGTAAGATGCATTCCTGGATCAGCATCTTTTGTTAGTCCTGAAACAATATTCCTGTCCAAAAAAGTCCTAACCTAAATCGTACCCCTAACCATAACTTTCCCTTAAAATCAGCAGGAAATAATTGGTTGATATAAATAATATACCAGCCCCTCACCCTGTCTTAAATCTACAATTGCCCCTAAACCTAATCCTACAATGTGATTGTTTGACTGAAATGTTGTTCCAGAAATGGTGTTGATCCAGGAACACGTTGTACTTGCTAAAATCATGGTAACCTCTGGGTGTAATGTTAACATACAACACAGGTTTACTTTTGAAACTATTTATTAGATAGATGCACTGTGAGGCTGTGTGATTGTTTGTTTTTGTCAAGCAGCCCTTTTGCTTCTCTGCTTGTAAATACAGCCGTGTAAGAAAAAAGATGTTGTTATACAAGAAGCTGTGCACTCGGCCAAAACCTACGTGTTTTGTGTGTGCAGAGATAATGATACAGGAATTATCTCCACATGAACTATTAATAGTCATCAAGTCACATCTTGTCTCTCCTTGGGAGAGCACCAGTGGCCTTAGGCTGCATTAGGCTTCATTCTACTTTCATGTGTATGGAGAAGATTTTATAGAATGTATGTATTCAACACAAATCGACCATAATTGATTGCATACAAAATCATAAGATTTTAAGGTTTGGTTATCCTTTGTGTTACACACGATTAAACCATCATCAGAGGAGTAGGAATCCGTTTGGATTTGCTGTCATGCTGTTACCTTTGTCTGTCACTTCTCATTTAACTCTAATGTCATGTGCGGTACATCTTCTTCCATGAAGAGGCTGGATTAGCCCACTTTTCCAGAGAAGGGCAAGCTGCCAGAACTGTCACACTGACCCAGTCATGGCCACAGACAAGCCCTTCTGATCAAGCATATCACAATGACCAATAGAGGATCGCTTCAAAATGTAACATGGTGCCTCTGTCACCACTCTGAATTTAGGAAGCAGAATGGAAATATAAGATACTCTTTGCCACCCCCATCTTACCTCCCTCCACATCTACAAATGTTCGGTGAAAGGTGCTATAAAAAGGAGACCCTGACAGCTCGATAAAGCTGCAAAGCCCAGCTTTATCAGAATGAAGTACTGTAGGACAAAGAATTACGATAACTGCATATCTCTTTCATACTAACACTGTCTTCTGTGAAACTGGGCTCTGCTTGAAAGGATTTGGAAGATCATCCTCCTCACACTTGATGCAGGATTTCTCTCTCTTTTCTTAGAAGCTGCTTTGTTAAATATAGTTTCTAGGACATCTGGCCTCTGACCACCATAATACAATGTAAATCTATGTCACTTACAATATTGTAGGTGACAATATTGTACTCCCTGCATTGTAATTTCACTGTAATATATAATAATAACAATAACTTTTTATTTTAGAGATTTCTTTTACTGACTGTGCATAGTCTCCAGGTATTGTTTAATGTTTAGTACAGAATGGCACAATAAAGTAAAAATGAAACAAAAAGACATTAAATAATCGTATCTAGTCTGTTTTTAAGGCGTCTGTATTGTTTTAAGTCATGTTTTAAAGTTGTGCTCAAACTTTCGGCGTGTCTTGCTGGCAGTTCTTATTTCTGTGTGTCTGGCCCTTTAAAAGCCTGTGAAAACGTCCGAGGAAAATCTCGAGTGTGAATGAAACTCAGCCATTCATAAAAATAGGACAGGCGAGCTTTGATTGGTCGCCGAACGCTTAATACGTAGGCCATGTTATTCTCACAAGCCATTGGTTCATCGATTTGATTGACATTCACTAGGAGCCAATGGGGTTTCAGAGTCAAATGCCTCTCGAGCCCAAGGGAAAACCAAGCAGTCCGTTTTCAAAAGCTCATTCAAGTTTTGTCTGCTGGAGAGAGCGCATCTCCTGATCGGCGCAAGCGAACGGCAATCGTCCTTTTGGGATTAAAATCCGAAACGGTTTTATTCAGTCCATTCCGAAAGTGCACGTCAACCGCAGGGTGAGTTTAACCTGCCAAATATTTATTTGACGATCACTGAGAGTTTTGCATGATAAGGTTGTTTTTTCCTGCGGCGCAAGTTCATCATGGGCTTGCATTTGCACAGCTATCTCGCCTCAGGGAAAAGCGAACGCCATTTTCTCTAAGAGAGGGCTTAAACACGTTGGCAACCATTTTAATGCATGAAGTTTTGCGATTATTAATTGTCCTGTTGCAATGCTTACTGGGCTGTATGTGCTCGCCATTAGCGCATTAACTTGACATTTATAGGTGAGGTCAGTGCAACCTGAACGATGTATGGTTTTATGAATGGAGGTCTCGTTCCCCCTCACGGATTGAGTTTCACTTCATTGAGAAAAACAAGAAGGCTTCAGGGGCTCAGAGTGGGGGGAGCTCGCCCCGCTCAACTTTATAATAACTTTTTGCCTTTATTTAACAATAGATTTCACCAGTGTAATATATACGTTTTATCACGTCTCTTTTTGTTCTCAAATCTATCTTCATAAGAAGTTTTAAAGAGTTGTTTCCTACTGACTTGTCGTGAGTAGTTTTTTTTTTTTTTTTGGAAGAGCATATTTGTGTGATATGAAATATAGTAACAAAAATGACAAAATACGAGCTGCTGCGTTTTTTTTTTTTTGCACTTATAACAAGCGACTTTCCGCAGTTTATGAACTCTCACATGAGATGCTGATGATGATTAATACCATTTTAATTATGATTGCTGTTGTTATTGTGTGTTGAATGCTGATGCATGATATTAATACTATGCAAATGAGGATAATAAAAATTATATGAATAATACTAATAACAAACCTAAACTTAACCTTGAGCAACATAAGCTATATTAATTATTATTATTATTACTGATGCTGTTGTTAGTAATAATAATGGTTGTTATTGTGTGGCTAAGGGGGCGGAAGTACATCAGCAGAAAAGTGCGCACAAAATCGCCCCTTTTAAGTATGATCAGTTAATGTAGTAAATTAGCTCGTTTTCCTCAGTGTAGATTCAACATTTCGATTAATTTACATTTGTAATGTTTTTCATGAACTATTATATAAATCGCTCCACGTAGTTTAACATGTTTCTTCTCTATATTCATAAGAGTATCTCAATGCAATCGTCATTCCCTTCATAGTGTGATCGCAAGCGCAGATAGTTGACTTCGCTTATATAAGGTCTACATTCATCTCTACTGTGTATTGCATTACGCAGCTCTCTCTCTCTTTCTCTTTCTTTCTCTCTCTCTTTCTCTCTCTCTCTCTTTCTCTCTCTTTCTTTCTCTCTCTCTGTCTCTTTCTTTCTCTCTCTGTCTCTTTCTCTCTCTCTCTTTCTCTCTCTCTCTTTCTCTCTCTCTCTTTCTTTCTCTCTCTTTCTCTCTCTCTCTTTTCTCTCTCTCTCTCTTTCTCTCTCTCTCTCTTTCTTTCTCTCTCTCTCTCTTTCTCTCTCTCTCTCTTTCTCTCTTTCTTTTTTCTTTCTTTCTTCTTTTTCTTCTTTTTCTTTTTTCTCTCTTCTTCTCTTTCTTTCTCTCTCTCTTTCTCTGTCTCTTTCTTTCTCTCTCTGTCTCTTTCTTTCTCTCTCTGTCTCTTTCTTTCTCTCTCTTTCTTTCTCTTTCTTTCTCTTTCTTTCTCTTTCTTTCTCTTTCTTTCTCTCTCTTTCTCTCTCTTTCTCTCTCTTTCTCTCTCTCTCTCTTTCTCTCTCTCTCTCTTTCTCTCTCTCTCTTTCTTTCTCTCTCTTTCTCTTTCTCTCTCTCTCTGTCTCTGTACTTATGCTCTGTCAGGAATGATGTTGTGATGGATAACAGAGGGAGAAGGGGGGATGAATGTACACAATCAGATGGATTTGAGGGTTTTGATGTGGCACACTGATGTTATCCCAGTGCCCGGTAGGCATATTAAATGATTGATCTTCGTTTCCCCTCAGAGAAAACCGAAGACCCAAAGAGGCAATATAAAAAAAATCGCTTTTAAGCGACGACCCTGTTCTGGGAGCCTCCTTGAAGACCCGGGTAACATGGATGGATTTTATGACCAACAAGTTCCATTTATGATCCCACCTAATGTAAGTGTATTTTTTTTAAATTTTCGATGGTTTAAATTATTATTTTGAACACATTTTATCTTTGAACCTTATTTGGGTTCGGTAACGCAGACCACCATGTTTTTCCACAGCAGAAATCATTACAATTGGAGGAACCGTATAGCAGGCCAGTTAATGACAGAAAAAGAAAGTTAGTGGAGAGTGAACTTGCTCAGGATACAGAAGGTAACTCCAAACTTTTGAACATGACTAATGCATGTTTAGCAGATGGCTTTAGTTGAGATATTAACATCAAGATATATTGTCAAAGTGGTTTGATTGATGCAGTGACTGTTGAAGGCAGGCTTTCATGCATCGGATCGCAGTGACTTTTCATGTTCTCACACTGTTATCTTTGCGTGTCAACTGCAGAACTATTCCAGGACCTCAGTCAGCTGCAGGAGATCTGGATCGCAGAAGGTTTGTAACATATATTTGTTAGTGTATTATTTTAACGTTCATTTTGCTTTGTCATGCACCTTTCAAAAGTCATTTGTATTTCAGATTCATAAACCCTTCTTGTACAATTTGCATGTTAGCCTTGGAGAATATCTATCTAAGAGAAAATCAGTTGTCCCAGCTGTTGTTTATTCACTGTGTTATTTCACAACACGCTGGTCATTATAATTGGTCTGCTGCATCAACCTTGCGGCAGTGGGAAAACTGTTGGCAACAAAATGGCTGTTCTTGTTTGGATGAAAGCATGCAGAATTGATGTTTTCTGACAAACTGACATTCATCTGCGGAGTGTTTATCAGCAGGGGGCATTTCTGCAACTTTATTTCAACCTCTTCTATTTTTCTTCACAGCTCAGGTGCCTGATGACGAACAGTTTGTCCCAGATTTCCAGTCGGAGAGCTGTGAGTATCCCGAGATTTATTATTTATTCTCCTTGGCGATGTACTTTGGATGAAGTCCAGATAGGGCCAGGGAAAAGGCAGAGTCTGAGAAACTGGAGTTAGTTATTATTCATCTCTTGCTCAGATTTAAAACCAGTGTTTCATGAGAAAAGCATATATCTTAAACTAAGGATGATGTCAAGTGGCCGGACAGTCTTGTTGATTTGATCTGTTGACCACCTTTCCACATGAATATGTCATCAGTCTCAGTCAACAAATGAATCTCATAGTGCATATAAAATATTTTAGTAGAGAATATATTTTAAAGGAATTCATTTGCTTTTTGACTTAGTTCTTAGAACCCAATAACCCTCTCAAGTGCTTTGATTTTTAAGGACTTAAATGGCCTTTCCTTATTCTTCCCTGAATCCTCTCTGAGTGGACCCCCACCACCACCTTTCTTCAGTGTAATCAGCCGATTGGTATTGGGCATCACATGAGCCAAGCTCATAATCAGATTTCACACCTTCATGCACTCAGTTTAGCCTCTTGAATGGACCGGATTCCAGTGGGCAGGATGAGATAAAAGCTTCCCCTTACTGCCTATCGAGACCCACCGTATCCATAAGACCCACAGAGCTAAAACTATGCCCCCTTTGAGGGATCTACATCCAAACTCACCAAATTTGTTAGAGCCTGGCCACAGAAATCAGAACCAAAGGAAATACTTGAGGAATCCTTCCCACCCCCCATTTGCCTCCGAAATTTGTTTTTGTTTTCGTCTGATGGTGAAGCTGGTAGACAGGGTGTGTACCCTCATATGTTAGGGCATGTGTTTTTGTCCAGTTTTGCATGTCAGTGTGGCATAACTGAAAGGCAGAAGAATTTTAAGAAGGTTAAAACTGTGACATACTGTTTATAAAATGAGACTGGTTTGGGTGAAAGCCAGGCAACATATTGTTTTTATGTGGCATTACGTTTTTGTGTTTGCGTTTGTTTGGTCAAATTGGCAGAGGCAGCTGTAGCTTGGCAGAAAGCAAGCTTTTTCTTCACTCTATTCAAAATCAGTGGGTAGCCGCTGAGGTCATCTGGTTGTCACATGGCCCCTCATGTACTCCTACACTTTCCCAGTACAATATCAGTGGGGAGTGACTCCCTTTCCAACAAATAACCCAAATGGCCAGAAAGCAGAAAAACACCCTTATAATCTCTCACTTTGGAGATTATTTAATAGAGGGGGCACTGGGGGGGTGCGTTGCACCTTTGCTCGCAACTCTTGCATTTAAGCTTTCACGTGCCTACCAAACGGCCTCTTAAACCCAATGCAGTCTGGTGATTTATCTGGCTTGAGTTCTGTGGATCCAGTTGCACTGGCCATTATGTGGCGCCGGATATGAGAGCTTGATGCAGAGATCTAGGGGCTAATGGTTACAGTGCGGGGTAGAAAATCATTCACAATCATTAAATTACGACCACACTGATTCATGAATATTGACTTGGCTATGATGGAAATCTGAGGGGAGCGCTTTGATTGCGCGTGTTGTTCTGCACCATGTTACTGATGGACAGAGCGAAGAGCTTTTATACCTCTCAGTCAACTGTCATTACCCATGAAATATGGCAGTTTAATGGTGGAGAAGGCATTTCACTGCACTTCTGTTGATGCGTTGAATCTGGGTGCTTTGCGTCATTACAAATGTTTCTCCTCTTTTCTCTTACAGTGATGTTTCATGGGCCACCACCATCCAAGATCAAAAGGGAACTGAGTCCCTCCAAAGAGTTCTCCCCCTGTAGCCAAGACAGAAGTCCCATGCCGTATGGAGAGAAGTGCCTTTACAGCTACAGGTACTACCATTATTATCATATATCCATCTTGGTGTCATTGCCATACAGTTAAAGAGCATTTATCACATCTTAAGAGCTTTTTTGTTTCGTGATGACCAACTTTACTAATTGTCTTCAACACAGTGCCTATGAAAGGAAGCCCACTACTGGGTTCAAGCCATTGACTCCTCCCTCAACGCCCGTCTCACCGTGTGTTTCCACCAATCCACGTGGGACACGCCCGCTGCATGAACAAACTCCTCCCCCCATCTCCAATACAACATTAGGACAGCATCTTCTTCATGGGCAGCCTTCAATGACCAAGACCACACAGAGTCAACCGGCACTTCCTCACCACAGCCAGAGCCCACCTTTTGCAGTGCCCTGTCCACCCCTAAACCATGATGCTCACTTCAATAGCGAACCTAGGTCAGTCTCTTGACTTGAACGTCAGTGGAAATTGAACCTGTGAACTTACTATATTTATACTTTCATGGAATATTTTCCTTCTCAGTTTCTGTTGTCACTGGCACGCAGGGCAAAAAGTTCTATCTATATATACATATACGTATATATTTATATTTATATATCAGTTGATATAATATATTTTTATATATTTACATGTGTATATATAATAGTAAAGGCAGATAACTATTCAGACATACTAATTTTACGAAGCCAAAAAATGTTTCTGGTGGTGTTGATCTCTCGGATTGTTGCTGTGCATTAGAGTTAGTGCCTCACTGAGAGGGGACTGTAATAATATGACCCCCGTGGGAACAGATTGGCTGGCAATCTGCCCTGCCACCTGTAGCAGAATCCCTGGGAGCTTACCGGAGTATGTGTGGCACATCATTTACAGCCTGTAGCACAATGCCAGCTACTTCCATTTCAGCAAAAGACAACTTTAAAGCCCTACTGCTAAGCTGTTCCTTTATTTATCCACTAATATCACAACCAAAACATCTCTCTTTACATGCTGTTTGTTTATGGCTTCCCTTAAGCAAAAGCAGTGTAAATATTTCATGTATAGTTTTTTTTTGTTCTAGAATTGTTTCTAATTTATGAATGCTCATATTGTCTTGCAAAAGGTTTCAGCGGCAACTTTCTGAGCCTTGCATTCCATTCCTGCCTGCTGACACCCAGGGAAGACCCAACTTCATGCCACAGGTCCCAAGCACTTCACCTAGAGATGGAAGGCCAACTTACCATCGGCAGATGTCAGAGCCTCTGGTTCCTGTGCCACCTCAGGGCTTTAAACAGGAGCTCCTAGACCCCCGCTACACTGAGCAGGGTGTTCCCAAAATGGGCCCATCCCAGGCTGCCTTCCATTCACTGGCTATCAAGCAAGAGCCACGAGACTTCTGCTTTGACTCTGGTGAGGATTCACAAGTGTCCCATTTTCTAGATTTTTTTTAGGGTGTTTGGAATTTGTCAGGCAGGTTTGGCTTGGACTTATGAGAGCTGTCTTGGTGAGGGCATGGAATGCTTTATGTGTGTTTGCATAGGCCTGTGACTTTTAGCAATGTTTAGTGAGGTGTACGTGAACAAAAGCATGCACATTTAGGACTGAACATTAAAAATAAGATGTAAAAAATAGCGAAAGCTGCTTATCCCACCCCTCTAGGTATATGTTTGCTGGGTTTTGATGTAATCTTACTGTTCTTCTTATAAAGCCATATGTCACATATTACATTTGCAAGGGTATATGTGGTCATCTGTATGGCCCAATACATGATGCAATCAGTGAGGGTCACATGCTCAGAGAAAAGCGGGAAAAGGGGTGGAGTGTCCTGACGAATCACCAGGACACAGAAGGACAAATGGAAAACTTGATTGTCATAGTCCAGTATCTTGACAATGGTAGCTAATCCTATTTGGTGACTCAGTAGACTCATCGCTAATGCTGCATGTTTCTTTGGTGTGTTGATATGAGCTTAGCCAGTGCTACCAGATGCATGAGGTCAGACAGCTGGTCCATCAGTGTTTTGTTATAAAAGGGCCAGAATAACTGTTGCTGATGATTGTGCCTTGTAGTGCTCCGTCAAAACCTCTTTTCATATGCAGAATATAAAAGTTCATGTCCCTGCCTAAATCTCTATATTTGAATCAGCATTCAGAAATAGTTCAAATATTATAATTAATATGTAAATTAAATGTGTGGATGAATGTAAAATTACTATTCTTTTGTTAAAGTGATGTATCTCAGGTAATATTTTGCTAATTATTTATCATGGGAAATCTCGTTTTTAATAATCCTTTTTCATTTTATCTTGCAGAAGTGCCTAAGTGTCAGTCTTCATTTGGGAGAGCAGCAAGCTTCTACCAAAACCATGAGAGTAAGTGACAGCTACATTGATGCATGTAATACCTCACTGCAGCTTCAGCACATAAAGGAATTTTATCCTATAAATGTAACACACTATCTTTGTCCTTTTTAGACTTCTCATTTGACAGAGATCAGCAGTTGTATTACGATGACACCTGCGTGGTTCCAGAGAGACTTGAAGGTAAGATTTCACAATAGATCACATGTAGGTTTGTTTGACTTAAAGATTTCCTCGTAAAGTTAATTTCCAAACGGCTTTAGTGAAGTTGGTTTCTATCTGTCAAGGGCTCAGTCTACAGTGTTCACACTTCACCAGGGCAGCCCACTTTGTTTGGGGAGAGAGCTAGTATGGTGGTGTGAAATGAACACAGTGTCCACTTCAGCTGCATTTGTGTTTGGAATTCCTCATCCACTTGCTCATGCCAGTCTAGGCAAACTCTAATCCTCATAATTCTTGTTCTTGACAGGAAAGATAAAGCAAGAGTCCTCTGTGTACCGTGATGGTCCGCCATATCAGCGCCGTGGCTCCCTCCAACTTTGGCAGTTTCTCGTCACACTCCTGGATGATCCTGCCAACGGGCATTTCATTGCCTGGACCGGACGTGGAATGGAGTTCAAACTTATAGAGCCAGAGGAGGTCAGCTATTCTTGCATCTCTTTAAAGCACACTGTCCATTTAAATTAGCCCACTTTATGTTCTTGCTGAATGAATGAAATGACTTTCTGTTTTTTTCCAGGTGGCTCGACGTTGGGGCATCCAGAAAAACAGACCAGCCATGAACTATGATAAACTGAGTCGCTCCCTGCGTTACTATTATGAGAAGGGAATCATGCAGAAGGTAAAGGCAGGTTGAACTTTGGTTTTCTCTATGTTCAAATCAAAAATTGGTTCTGTTGTCCAAGCTTTTTGGATGCTCTAACATCATCTGGTTATTTTTCTGTTTTTTTAGGTTGCTGGAGAGAGGTACGTGTACAAATTTGTTTGTGATCCAGAGGCCCTCTTCTCCATGGCTTTCCCAGACAACCAGAGGCCCAACCTTAAAGCGGATCCAGATGGTCTGCCTGGAGTGGATGAAGACACTCTTCCGTTGACGCACTATGATGATGGGACTTCATACCTGGTAGATGGTGGGGAGCAGTGTGTTTCTGGAATGCCATTCCCTGACGGTTATGTGTACTGATCTACAACTCAAAGCCTGAAACACATCTGTCCCTGTTGCCTCAACTCCTTCTGAACTGCCCACTTCCAGATTAACCCTCCCAAACATATAAAATAGTGAGGCGATATCTGCAAGACACTTTCTCTCTGGCTTCAGCCCCTGAGAAGCGTGTCGAGGAGGTGAGCAAAGACGGTTTCCAGTGCTTAAACCTTCCACATGGCAAATAGTCAGGAAGAAACAGTTGAGCTGGAGCAGAACGGTGCTTGAAAGACTGAAAGATCTCACTGCAAGAATTGTAGCAATTCTGTTTTTGACAATCTGCATTTAAAAAAATTTAAACAAATTATTAAGAGACATCTTATGAAAAACCTTAAATGCAGCACTATTTAATAGTTGCCTTTTTGGCCCATTTAATTTTGTGTTGCCTCCAAACCACGTAGACAAGAAGTCAAAAGGGCTTTATTTTGCAAGGAAAAAAATGACCCCTTTGTTTCTTCACACTTGTTAAGACTCTTTAGAAAGCTGGCTTTTATACAACACTTTTTGTTTAACTAAATGTGGACAGCTTTAATTATGCTGAAGATTTCACAGAACAATGTTTTATTTTTTTGTATCATTGGTTTGATTCTGAATTGTTTGTCAAGTGTTGTTTTATATTAACTTTCTTTGTTGATGTGAAGAATGTGAAGTTAAACCAGAAGCACTCTAAAGTATATCTAGTCAGCTTCACAGGACTGTTAACCCATTGTTAAATGTATTTCTGTATGACTATTGCTAATTATTTGTTTCTGCTCCCCAAAATGCCAAAATTTGGAATATATATTTGATATAATTTTCTCACTTGACAACATTCAAAAGGGATGCACTAGTCATAATTTCTCCATGAGGACTCTGAATTCTTAAGTGTAAGTAAAATTTAGCCTCATACATTATTTCTGGCTTATATTATTTTGTCATCCTTCTAGATTTTAATACACCAGAAAAGCAGGAGTATCAGGGCCTTTGCATGCAATACGGTAGTAGAAAAATACATTTTCAAGCTGACAAAAGACCACTGCTTCCTTTTGCATGATGTGCTCAACGATTGGCTGTCCACTAACATATCGCTTTATGCTGCACAAAGAAGAAATTGTGGAGTTTTCTGCATTTGTATTCTCTCTCTTTCTTTTTTTGGAAAGATGAACTTATATATTTTTGCAAAGTCTGCATTTATTTGATTTTCTTGTATAAGCTGTATAGTTCTGCCTGTACCAGATACTCTATGTATGTTTTAAATGGATCCCTGTGTTGCAGTGATTGCACATCAGTGGTTACTGGACACCCTTTCCTGGTGGGTTCGAGAGCAGTGCCTTTAAATGAGAGGTGCAGCTTATAAATGAACAGTTTTCTCATTGAATGAGGGGCTCGTCTCAACCTTCACCACAGAAAGGTTGTCTGCACTTGTACAGGCTTAACCTTGTCCCCTCACAATGTGTACCTTACACTGCTGAGTTTATAATCTGTACTGGGTACAATAAACTGTCCATTCTGCTTCACTTGCACTCTGGCCTTCCTTTATTCATCTTCCACATTTCACATTAGCTCACCTGCTGCTGTGAACAGTGAATTGCAATTAAATTACAGAGTAAGCTTACTTTTCTCTTTATTTGGGTCATATGAGACTGGTGAGACCACAAAAGGTAATTTTTCAAGCCAAATCCAAAAAGATAAGCAATGATATATAACTAATGATGCTGTATGAATAAAATAAATATTCTTTTGATCTTTAATACCTGTGAAAAATAAAGCCCTTCTTACATAAGCTTGTAGGTAATGGGCTGGCAACTGCTTTCTTGCACTGAATGTGAAACTCTATTCAGTATTGATCAGCCTCTATTCAGTTAAAGGCCTCTGGCTGTCCCATGGGCAGCACTGCCCTTTCATCAGGGCTTTAGCTGGTTAGCTAATGTGTGTCTGCTTATATGGTTATGCTGCACACCTCTTATCTATGATCATTTAAAAACTCCTGTTTAGTTTTGAATGGGTGGATAAGCAGCTTGCATGAGAATGTATCTTACACTCATGTCAAAACATGCACAGTCTCAATTATTTATCCAAACACATGTATGACCCGTTTATTGTTTGCACACTATTTTCCCTGTTTAATCTTTACAAATTAATTTTCATTTTAAGGATTAAATATTATAATTCAATAATAATCTATGCCTAGTCTAATGTCTAGTATAATGTATTGTCTTCTGTCACACACTTTTCAGGCATGTTTAAGCCTCAACATCAAAACATAAAAAGGCAACCCAACACATTGCCTGAATCATTTGTTGTACAAAAGTAAACAAACATGTTCTTAAACTATGGACTGCATACAACAATATGATTATTAACATGTTATGTTGAATAAGAAAATAGATCGTTTTTAATGTCTCCTGAATTTTTAACACACCACATAAAACACATTGTGGTCACTACAAATCTTGGTTCTCCCTGCAACTAAACCTGCATATAATCATCATGGTCATATTTTCTTTTGGTTTGCCATACAACTGCTGCATGTTGGTATCTGCCTAATAATTTGGACAAAATATGGTTTCATCACTGAACATTTGACAGATATTTCTCCTCCAAACAGCCTACTCATTTAGCGAACCTAATGTTATTATTTCTATTTACTATTGCTTTTTCCAGTGCTGTCCACGACTCTCTCAAAACAGACCAGTAATCTATTTTTGGCTGCGATCCACCAGTTGTAAACCACTGTTGATTGTCTAAGAAGTGCAACCAAGTACAGTTTGTTGCAGAAGCATTAATGTAATCTTGGGCCTGATCCTTATCCTGAAACCCATTTACTTTTAATGCTCACAAGACAACTTCTGTTATCAGTAACAACAGCAGGCCTACACAAAAGACTGCATATGCAATTTCTGCTGTACTCCACCTAGTCAGAATTAAAGAAACACCCCAAATCCTGTACATGGTACAGTGTTGATGAATGCAGTCAGTCACTGAAAACAGTGATGATTTAGAGAAAGCTGATCTGATCACCGTGGCAACACCCCTTTCTCCATCAGCTCCAGAAAGCCACCTACCTCCCTGTAAATATCTCTGCAGTCAACACAATGATTTTATTTCTAACCTATTTAATACTTTATAACTGACTAATGTAACAGGGATGAACACTAAACAAATTGTGCCTTCATGCAAAACGTTAATGGGCAGTTCCATCAACATATTTTTTGCACTGTGGTCTGCTAATGACTGTATTTTAGTGAAGTATTGATTTCACTTAGCAAACCCGACAGCTAATGCATACCATTTGCTTAGTACAATGGAGCAAGACTGAACTACAGATGGGATGTGACATTACCTAAATCACCATTCACCGCTGTTTATTTTTCTCTTGTAAGCAGCTGTTGTTCTGCTGAGACATAGAAAGATTAAGACGAAATGTGATCATATGGTCTAATATTTAATTACTTAAATATAAAAATTACTTAAATATAAAAGCACTTCCACTACTTGTCACTTATGTCAGCATAGCCTTTTCAAAACATTCATCATAATTTAAAGTAAATAATTCATCACTGTTTAAAGTGTTATTTCCATTTATCAATGAATTTACGTCGTTTTAGTTCATTTATAATCGCAATTCTTATTTTTTGTTAAGAGCCCAAAGTAATGGCGTGTTGTGTATCGTGCCGTGTGTTCCCCCTAGTGGTCACGCTTGTTACTACACTTACAAACCACTGACCACCGGCGGGAACTGGACGATTGTAATTTCCTTGGTAATTTTATTGAGCTACATCCTAAACTATCAAGATATTAACTAACAACTCGAGAAGCAAGCATCTAACAGAGAGACACATGTAGTCAAAGTGTTTAGTAGTTCGCTAATATAAAGATTAGCTGCGCTTAAGTTAATGATTTAGTTTTCGTAAGAGATCGGAGCGCTAATAGACGTGTAGACGAGGCCATTAAACTAGTGGTTTAGTTATTAAACAAACGCACCTAATATATATATTTTAATACGTATGGATCCACGTATCTCCAATGATATTTTTGCATACTTAGGTTTCCGACATACCGCTCACTTCGCACACTTATTTCACGTACTACATAGTACGGAAGTAATGGGATGCGGATCAGGATTAAACCACGCCCCCGTAGCCACGCCCTTCCTCCTGATTGCTGTATGCGTAACCTAAATGGAGACAAAATGTAAGTAAAATGTCACTCGTCGAGTTGGACCATCTTTTTTATCGTTTATTTTAAAGCATGTGGTTACCGGTCGTGGTACCGTACGTGGCTGATCCACATTCAGACATGTACGAGAATCGCTCTGCCAGATCGATGTGTCCGATGATTCCCGGTGACCAACGTGTGTACCGTGCACTGAACGAAACAGTCGGTAAGTTTTGTCAGATCCGATCATATAAAACATTCAGGTGCTCAGTGATCGGGTTACAGCTTAAAAGTTTGTTAAACCCAGAAGTTATTAAACATCTTACTGAGTTCAGATCGTTTCTGAGCTCTTGATTGGTTTAAAATAACCTGGTGAGAAATAACATGATGAGAAATAACATAATGAGAAATAACAATGAGAAATAACGAGATGATGAGAAATAACATAATGAGAAATAACAATGAGAAATACCGAGATGATGAGAAATAACATAATGAGAAATAACAATAAGAAATACCGAGATGATGAGAAATAACAATGAGAAATAACGAGATGATGAGAAATAACATAATGAGAAATAACAATGAGAAATACCGAGATGATGAGAAATAACATAATGAGAAATAACGAACTAATGAGAAATAACATAATGAGAAATAACATAATGAGAAATAACAATGAGAAATACCGAGATGATGAGAAATAACATAATGAGAAATAACATGATGAGAAATAACATAATGAGAAATAACAATGAGAAATAACGAGATGATGAGAAATAACAATGAGAAATAACGAGATGATGAGAAATAACATAATGAGAAATAACAATGAGAAATAACAATGAGAAATAACGAGATGATGAGAAATAACGAACTAATGAGAAATAACATAATGAGAAATAACATAATGAGAAATAACATGATGAGAAATAACAAGCTGATGAGAAATAACATAATGAGAAATAACAATGAGAAATAACGAGATGATGAGAAATAACATAATGAGAAATAACAATGAGAAATAACAATGAGAAATAACGAGATGATGATGAGAAAATAACATAATGAGAAATAATTGAGAAAAATAATGAGAAATAAATAATGAGAAAATGAGAAATAACGAGCTAATGAGAAATAACATAATGAGAAATAACATAATGAGAAATAACATAATGAGAAATAACAATGAGAAATACCGAGATGATGAGAAATAACATAATGAGAAATAACAATGAGAAATACCGAGATGATGAGAAATAACATAATGAGAAATAACAATGAGAAATACCGAGATGATGAGAAATAACATAATGAGAAATAACATAATGAGAAATAACATAATGAGAAATACCGAGATGATGAGAAATAACATAATGAGAAATAACAATGAGAAATAACGAGATGATGAGAAATAACATAATGAGAAATAACAATGAGAAATAACATAATGAGAAATAACAATGAGAAATAACGAGATGATGAGAAATAACGAGATAATGAGAAATAACATAATGAGAAATAACATAATGAGAAATAACATAATGAGAAATAACGAGATGATGAGAAATAACATAATGAGAAATAACATAATGAGAAATAACAATGAGAAATAACGAGATAATGAGAAATAACATAATGAGAAATAACATAATGAAAATAACAAATGAGAAATAACAATGAGAAATAGAGATGATGAGAAATAACAAATGAGAAATAACAATGAGAATACCAATAGAGAAATAACATAATGAGAAATAACAATGAGAAATAACGAGATGATGAGAAATAACGAACTAATGAGAAATAACATAATGAGAAATAACATAATGAGAAATAACGAGATGATGAGAAATAACGAGCTAATGAGAAATAACGAGCTAATGAGAAATAACAATGAGAAATAACATAATGAGAAATAACATAATGAGAAATAACAATGAGAAATAACGAGCTAATGAGAAATAACGAGATGAGAAATAACATAATGAGAAAATGAGAAATAACATAATGAGAAATAACAATTAAAAATAACATAAGAAAAATAACACAATGAGAAATAACATGTGAGACATGTTTATTAGAAAATGATATCCCGTTCATATTTGGCTGTATAGGATATTCATATGTATATTCGTTCATGGATATTTAAACTTTTAGAAATAAAGAAATACAGACATCAGAAGTTAATTCTAATCAGAGGCTTTAGGAACCTAAAAATGCATTTACATATGGTTTGTGTCATTGAGCTCCATTTCATCAGGATTATAATGTAAAAATGCACTTTCCAAACCAGTTTCTGTGTTTGTGGTCTTTCACCTTAGCTTTGCTGAATTTCTTACACATCACTCAGGGCTTTCTCAATGGTCCACCATATGCTGAGGATGGAAGGAAATTTATGTTGAACAGGTAAGCGCATTGTTAAACTATTGATTGCCTTAGACTTAAAGTAAGACTTAAAGTAAATAACAGATATAATCTCATTTAGGCCTGCTGATGTAAGGTTAAACTCTTAATGACGAGTGTTAACACTTACTGACAAATGTCCAGTTATGTTTTTTTATTTTAATTTTTGGTTCAACGTTATGCATGTGTATTTTGTGCAAAGAATAAAACCGTATAACGAGATTCCATATGGATTCAGCCATTAAATAAAAAAAAATTGGTTTAATTTGAACTCGCTGTGTTTAATTGCCCTGACTGGAGCAATTGTGCATGTTATAGGTCATTATTCGACCTTATCCAGATCAACCATTGTCTGGAGCTCACTGATCCAAAGTTACTTGGATGGTACCTCTCCTTACCAGCGGAGGACAGGACACTAATACAACGTAAGGGCTCCATTCAAATGACCATTTTGTTCACTTAGTTTAAAAGTGAACAAAAAACATTTATTGAAAAACATAACAGATCAGTGTTCAAAACGGTCTCCTTACCGTACCGTTATTGCTACGATAAGTTTATAATAATGACTAATAATGACCTAAGCTGCCAGGATCTGATTACACGGGAAATGTCAGTTTGACTTCATTTGTCTGCGTTGGTATGTCATGTACATATACATTTAAAAATATTTTAAAAGGTAAATTGTGCTTTCTTATTTACAGAAGAGGGAGGGTTTCTGCAGTTTACACAAAGACACCCTGCACTTAAAGTAGTCGGAAAGTTTGTTTATTTGAAACGTGAGTTCAGTTAGTATCATAACACTAATACTTGATTGTGATTGGCTGTTTCATTTGTCAGTGCATATAATATACATTTTCTTTCTCTCTGTCATTTATAAATGTTTGTGTTTAGAACAATTCAGAGAAAATCACAGTCCCCATCCACCAGCCATGTCATCAAATCACAATAAGTAGGATCTTCATTTTGAGTTTCTTATAAAATTGCTATAGTTTGGTGTTTTGTGGTTCTATTTCCCTTAATTTTTGTACCAGGATGCTTGAATTGACAACATTTTGTAATGGCAAAAATTTAATGCCATCTGGCTGTGTTTTCGGTCCAGGTATCCAACGTTTTATGGTGCATCTCAGTGTCAAAACTGTGGGAGGAGTGTTCAGTTTGGTACTAAGAAGTGTTACTATTGTGGCGTGCGTATTCAGATTTCAGAGGATGAAGTCTGTAAGTCTGGTAAGATGTGCTGTGTTACCATAGACTTTTAAAACCAAGCTAGCTGGTATGCTGATATATTTTTTCCTTGTTTAGAAAATCAGGAGCACCATGAGGTTCTGCCAAGTAATGTAAGGGAAGAGCTGAATGTTGTAAGTGCTAAAAATGAGATTACCCACCAGAAGCATAGCTGCACTGCTAGAGGAACGTACACTGCACAGGCCCAGTGCTTGTCTCAGACGTGGAAGCAAGTAGAGCAAAGGGAAGATGTCAGACACTTTAGGGATCCAATAGCCCAGGCAAACGTCTCTCTTGATATGGAGCTGGATATGCAGTGTCAGGCTCAGAGAATTGACCCCATCCAAAATGACCAAGGCCAGTCGTATGCAGAATTGGAAGGTGGGGCAAATTACTATGATGTGAATCAGGATACCCTGTCAGAATACTACAGTTTCAGTAGAACCAGCTTAAACCACACTGAATGGAGTGATGTAAGCCAAAATATGGAGGCAGACTACAACGATTCCATCATGGCTACAAAAGGCAGTACAGATGTGTCTTATGTACCCTCGGAAACCACCATGGCCAGTGCTGCAAACTCTGCCAATTCTTTCTCTTGTCCCAGCAATTCATTTGAGCTGGCTAATGATTTAGGAGACCATCTTGAGGACCTACAAAATGAGGAAGACTCAAGATATGACCAACAGCTTGATGAGAATCTCAGAGTGATTCATGCAGGGTCTTCGCTCCAATCCACTTCAAGTGTACAGTGTGGTGCTCCTTGTGTCTCATTCTTTGTGAACCAAATAGTAGATGCCAGTGGTGATTTCAGAGCCTGTTTCACATCCTCACGTGCAACACAGGTTTGTCAGATCTCCCGGATGAAAGCCTGCAATAGTGTTGCCACTGATACACACTCCCTACTTGTCAGCAATGAGGAAACTACACAGACCTTGCAAATGGCCACATCTGACAAGAGCACCATTACTGAGGTCTACATGGCTGACTTGGATATTCTCACAGAGGTATCATATTCTTCTCATAAGCCACTTGAAGTTTGCAATGAGCTCTGTATAATGAGGATCTGTGTCTTAGGAATTCATAAAGCTGAAGGAGATGGAGAAGGAACTGAAACAGCTGAAAGATAGAAAGTTAAGGTAATGCATTTGACAAATGACTCCCGTCTTGCTCAGTTGTGGATTTGGCTTTGAGCTGTGAAGTGCTCTATAAAGCAAGACTTTTGTTGTTTTATTGGACTATTATAGACACCCAGTCATGACTTCTGCCATGTGCTGCAACAGGGCATCTGTTGTAGTTTTAACAAAGCAAATCCATGCTTGTGTGAATCAATTACCATTTATTGGTTTTATGACTTTCTGAGCATGCAGTCAGAAGTATGCAGGGGGTGGAATCCAGCCGGGTGGATAAAAATGATTCTGCCCACTTTATACCTCCCTGACAAATGAGATTGTCTATAGAATGAAACATTTTATTGGACAGACAACATCTATCAGATGTCCAAAAGCATCTAATGGAGTTTGTGTTGTCTTCACAGGCCCAGTCCTGGTGGTGATCACTGCGGAAAAGTTGGTGGGTGTAACTGTGCCCAGCGGGTGAGACGGACAGAGCTGCATGTTCTTACTCTTCAGTTTGTCATGTGCCAGCAGCACTGCTGGAGACGCTACCTCACCTCCCCACTGGGTGAAAGAGCTCATCAGGGGTATAAGACAGAACTCACAGGAGGAAAAGTCTTTAAAATCTTTAAGGCAATGTGTATAAATTCTGGACCATTGGCGTCACCAGTCAGAATTGCAAAAAATCCCGAAGTTTACTGGGAACTACTGCTTTGATATTTTTCAGTGGAATACACCCACATTGGTCTGTGAATATTGAGCTGGAATAAGATAAAGCATTTTAATTTCACGTGCTTCACCTTTAACTTTCATGTTAAATTTGTGTAAAAAGCATTCTGTTGTGTGTTCAGTCATTTTCATGTTTCCTCAGGGCTGAGGCTCTGCCTGAGATCATGGCAGAAACTCTGAATACACTGGAGAGAGATTACCATGAGATGAGGAGACAGATTCTGGCAGGCATTCCACTGGATGACCTTAAGCCTCTGTCAGTAGACTCCCACAAGATAACTACAGGGACATATTATAGCCCAGCTTCGGTATGATAGAGCTTAAAACATTAGAAGATTTGGAAACATATCTGAGAATATAAGCATTAATTGAGAATGTCTCTTACAGCTGCTTGAGATCCATTTAGGCTCATTTGACTACCTAGGAAGGTAGGTGGTCATAATGTCAGACCAACGCCCTTAAAATTAATATTTTGTGGCCTTGAATGTGCTATTTCATAAATGCACAATACTCTGTCATTCTGAGCAGTACTGTTGCAAATTGCCACACACCAGATGAAGATGCTAAAGGGATGAAAGCACATCTTTCTAAGAACATTGAAGCCAGTCCGGTAGTTCATTCACATACTGTCAGGGTACAAAATTACCTTTCTGCTAAACGTTCCATTGGTGGGAAAAATGAAAATTAACTAATTAAAATACTATGTATCCGTACCATTTTTTGTCATTTGCCGCATGTTAATTTTGGACACTGTTGGACACTGCACACTGTTATTTATTTGACAAAATTGATGAATCCATAATTGGACCTGCAATCAGTTTCATTGATTAACAGTGTGTTTGTTCTTTCATATCCTCTCATTTGAACAGATTAAACCAAAAGGTGAAAGCAGTAACAGAGACAGAGTTGCAGTCCTTCCTAACAAGCAGCCAGGAACCGCCAGTAAGATGATCCCTGGTATGAGGCTTGGATGAGGCTCAGGAAACAGTTTTCAGTAATGTTCTTTATGTTGTGACAGGTGCCATAAAGGATCTTAATAGCAGCGAAGCTTGGTTTGATGCAGAGGAGGAACTTGGGTCTCCAAATCAGGATGAAAAGATGGAGATAAAGAAAGAGGGGATGGAAAGCATGAACCACAAAATGGAGCAAAAAGGTATAGTATCTTTTCACTTGATTTAATTTAGTCTTTATTTTTCAAGTGCTGTCTTAAAACTAGTGACTGGAGACAGTCGAGCTAAGTCTAGCCCAGTTGGATAATCAGTTTGGTACTAATAGACTTGTGTGGAGAAATGGCTTTGTTATTTGATGTTTTTGGTTATCTTCATTACTATTTCACAGGGACTGATGAACATGAGTCAGACCAAAGGTCCCTTTTGTGTGTTACGGGCCTGCCAAGTAATGTCACTGAGGTAGGGTGCAGTCAATGCCAGTGCTTGTAAGTGTAAAAGTTAATGATGGCCTCTAGGGGGCAGCAGCAACTTTACATTTTGGTTTATTTCTGCAGCACGAAGTAACGCTTTGGTTTGAGAAGTATAATGGCACAGCTGTCCACATCTCCACTTTCAGCAACAACATCAGGTAGCAATTCTCTGTCTCTTTTTATTTATTTTGTAACTTGCTTAAATAGTGCGTTGCATGACTGGTTTGTTTGGGCTTTGCATGCAGTGTTTCAAAAAAATTAACCCACACCATCAAGTGTATTTTTTTGGGGTTAATTTCTGGGTATGTTTGGGGTTTTTTAATATTGATGTCAATGTTTTAGGATAAAAATTACTGTCAGAATCTCAGTAAATGTTATCAAGTTTGTGACTGTATTCAGTAGGGGAACCTTACTAGGTTTATTACAAATATCATGCAAACAAGGATTGACAGTATAAAAAATTGACTGTTTAAAAAAGCTGGTAAACCTGTGTGCATTTCTTGCTAAACTAGTATGTTTACAACCAGCATGCAGTAACCAAGCTTACAGGACTACTGTGATGGATGCAATTATTAAGCTGACAGTGACAGCTGAAAACAGTGGCTCCTGTTTTCATTAGAGGGTATCATTAACAAGCTGTAATCATATCTATGTTTATTTAGGGCTGCTGTTGTTTACCTCAAGAGTCCCAGTGATGCCAGGACAGCTGTTAAAAATCTAAATGGGTCCATCATCCAAGGTCACTCCATCCATGTGCAGCAACTCTGTGGGCCTGTCTCAACTCATCCCAAGGTGAGAGATCAGTCTTGCAGCACCGCAAAAACCAGAAAAGCAGAATCTACAGTGGATAAACTAGAAACAAAGGGTGTACTCTGTAATTTATCAGCTGAAGTATGAAGTGGTAGTCTTTGAAAAACTAGTTAACTAGCAATTGTCCATACTGGGAAAGCCTAAAAAAACTATTTAATACTATATTTTATCCACCAGGTTATAATTTAGAATCTTTGAACCCGCTGTGTAGTAGATTATTATTTAAAAACATGCATTACCATTGTTATACTCGCTGGTTAATCAATGTTTACTAAGTAAAAGATATAAACTTTATATTACTGTTCTAAACTATTCATCTGTCATACTTGCTTTTTGATTTAGGGACCACGCTGTAGTGTTGACAGGTTAACCGTGATTTGTGACTCACCCACGGCATCTGGTACCTGTGTGCCACAGCACCATGCCACCATGGGAAGCTTTAATACAATCATGGCCCAGCTGTCAGAGCGCCACCCAAACATAGGCCGTCAGAAGATTGTAGATGCCCTGCTGGAACTGCGGGCCAAAAAACAGGGCTTTCTCAGTGGCCTTTCCTTGAGATCTATAGTGGATATGACCTCTGAGCTTCTCACACAGGGCTCTCTCTCCAAGTGTGCTTGATTTTCTGCTTTGAGCAGCAGTTAAGGTTTTATTAATAGTTACCTGACCAGTATAACTGGTGTTCAGTTGTCGGTTTAGGCTGTTTTGTGAGTTTCTTTTAGCATTATATAAACTGTATGCTATAGTTTAGATTTAGCACTTAACCTCTGTTCAGGTTTTCACCACTACTGTTATCTTAAAAATCTGAAAAATACTGTACGTTTCTTTGTGTTGCTTAAATAAAACAGCTTTCCTTCGTTTCCTAGAATTATCTGATAAGAAATCAAGTGATGTGTGTCTGTGTCAGGGTCTTTTCAGAATCTGTTTTATAGGTCTTTTGCATTTGTAAAAATGGTCTGTGGTAGAGCCATATATCACTCCTCAACACGTCTGCTCAGGTAAATCGACTAACTCATCGTTTTCTTTCTTATGGCTTCTCTATCTGTTCTGTCAGTGAAACAGGTAGTGATGTAATTAGTGAAGGGTCACATAATTGCTGACTCCGCTGGATGAACGTATATGTGTATATATAGTGTGTGAGTGTGTGTGTGAGTGTGTGTGTGTGTATATACAATTTAGATTTTACAATTATTTACTATTCACTATTATATAAGTAAATAAATTTAAGTTTACAAATAGAAAAGTACAAAAGGTATCATTTCACAAGTTTAAACACCCAGCTTTTATAACTCAATGCAATGCAATTTTTTTGCCACCTGTTCACAGTCTTGCCCTCCATATTTCCATAACTCCCGCCCTCATCGCCTGATCTAATACGATCAAATGCATACAAATGTCTCGCTCGCTTTCCAGTAGTATAATGTTGGGAATTGTAGTAGCCGATCCTGCCGCGGGAGGCGGTAGTTGTTGGAATTCGGGAATAAGCCCCGCCTCTCTCCGCCAGTGGGCGGAGCTTAAAGTAAAGCGAGGGACACAACGGTGCAGAAAGCAACGCGAGTGTGCGCTCTCACCCGAGTACACATCACACAGACCGGCTACGACTTTTAAATGCCCCCTGCCGCCGAGGATTGGGACATCACGATGGATACAATTCACTTTAGACTGTTTCAGGACACAGAAAGCACCGTACGACAGTAACGACAACTTTGAATGTGGATTATTGTTCACGCTTCGGATTTCATTGATGCGTTTAGTGCAAACTCGTTTCAGTCACGCATATGTGGCTGTGTTGTGAGTAGGATGGACACAGGGAACATTTCAGCAATTCGCTTTCTAAAAAACGAGCACTGACTTTGCTGATATATCTGTGTTAACTTTTGGACAAGCCCCTCTTGTACGCTGAGTGGATTTTTTTGCAAGACGTCATGTGTAAACTTTGCCGATTTACACGCCGCGCGGCCCTTCTAGTTTACATAGTCTTGGAAATATTTATTTACAATGTCCAAGGTAAGTATAAACGCTCTTTATAAATGCACTTTGTAAGTGCACTGCTCAGCAAGCACAGTGACATCTCTAAACGACATGTCTTAATTTCGGAAAGTAGCACAAATCTCACCTGCATCTTTGCTCGTACTTTCCCCATTCTGGTAGTTTGTATCGCTTCGCTTCTCTCGACTTCGTAACTCATGTTAACAGATACAACTTTTGGTTATTAAAAACATGCATGCGTACATTTGATAAATGTACGAATGCATATATATAAATGTACAGTCACGCAGACTAAAAATGCCCTGTAAGTTGTGTTAAGTGCTAATACTTTAGTGTTAACTAAAGTAGTTAAGTGATGTCGACAAATTACTCTGACACCGGCAAATGAAAGTTGCATTTGCTCAACCGGTGTGCCATGCCATATATTTTTTTACTTGCCTTATATTTGTCTAACTTCGTCCTTGATTTTCTCTTATTCCAGGTCTTAATGTTTGTATGAGTGGTAGCGCCACGTCTTGTGAGGAATGTCTTCTCATTCACCCGAGCTGCGCCTGGTGCGCACAAGAGGTATGTGTGCATATGCCTGTCCACAACACAGCACTGTTATTGACACTTAACCCTGTGAAGCTGTCTACCAAGACAGGTGTGCTCACTATCTAGGTAGGCAATCTTTGGTTAATATACTAATACAGCTTGCTCACAATAACTTTTTTCCTGATTCAGGACTTTGGACAGGCGAGAACACTCACCTCACGATGTGACTTTAGCCAGAACTTACTCAAAAGAGGGTGTGATGCAGCTTTCATCGAAAATCCGAGGAGTGGCAGTTCTCTCCTGAGGAACAAACCACTGAGCTCCAAAGGTTCGGGGTCGACCCAGTATGATGTCATCCAGATATATCCACAGAAGGTCTCTCTCAGCTTAAGGCCTGGTATGCATCTGCTGTGGAAGAGTTGGCATGCAGTGGATGCCAGTGTAGCACTAGATGGTTTTTGGATCTGGAGATACCTTTAAATTGACCATGTTACTAAAATAATGTTTGCATGACCCTTACTTCCATCAGGTGACCAGACCTCATTTGAGGTACAGGTGCGGCCAGTGGAAGACTACCCTGTTGATTTGTACTATTTGATGGACCTCTCGCTCTCCATGAAGGATGATCTGGATACTATTCGCAACCTGGGCACCAAACTGGCAGAGGAAATGAGGAAACTCACAAGTAACTTCCGTCTTGGGTTTGGCTCCTTTGTGGATAAGAACATATCGCCTTTCTCCTACACAGCCCCCAAGTACCAGGACAACCCTTGCAATGGGTAAGAGACTTGATTATTAACACTTAGGTGGCATTGCTCACATATACGTGAGGAGCTGTAAACAGTCTGTTTTTTTTCTTAATGGCTGAACCCAAATGCAAAGCCATTGCACCTTTATCTTTTAAAATGCCTTTTGTTATGCAATGGAAGAAACTGATTTGAAGAAAGTGTTACTTGACATGTCATATTGACTTACTGTTTGTCACAGCACGAAAATGAGGTGCTCTTATTTAGATCAGAGAAACCATCTTTTAAAATGAGAAAGCTTCTAGTTATTTAGCTGTTATCCCTGGTTGTTATCATGTTGATCTAATGAAATGGTGGTAGGCTGTTCTGAAAGTGTGACAGATTAGATTGATGTTACAAAGCCAGTACAGCACATTTAGCACAGAGAGGTAATAACACCATACCATCATGCATCCCATCATGCATCAGTGATCATGTAGGTTATGCACTTAATCCACATGCATGCTTACTGTGCCACAGCAGAAGTCACAGCAGGGACATTGTGTCTCTCTGTGTGTCAGTATAGAATTAATTTAAATTATAGTTCAGCTATCAAAATAGTGTCCTGGTTAATGCATGATTATCCTGATATCCATGATTATCCAAATTCTTCTTTATTACAGATATAAGTTGTTCCCAAACTGTGTCCCTACGTTTGGGTTCCGTCACCTCCTGTCTCTTACGGACAAAGTTGACCGTTTCAATGAAGAAGTGCAGAAGCAGATGGTGTCACGTAACAGGGATGCACCAGAGGGGGGGTTCGATGCCATTCTTCAAGCTGCTGTTTGTAAGGTAAGCTGTCAGTCAGCATGTGCAGTTTGCTGCTTCATCACTGAGCATTTTTGACTCGTTCTGCTCCTCAAAGAGACAGGGAACAAAAGCCTTTATATCTAGATTTAAAGAAAAGAAACATCACTAGATATCCCTTTTCTTTGCTGGGCTATATTCTTCTTTTTCAGAAGACTACTACAGGTGACTGAGTTGCTAATATTGTATGACATCATGCACTGTAAAAATATTTGCTTAGGTGTACAAGTCTTGATCACAGGATGTTTGAGCAAGACTGTTTGGTTTGCACTGAATGAGAGAGGAGGGTCTTGCCTGTTCATACATTCTACATTGATGCTGTTTCAGGACTAGTTCTTTTCTCATTGAGTGCACAAAATAAGTGGGTATCTATCGAAAATCAGATTAGTATACACAATGGTTTCTGTGTGTACATGTGAATCAATGAATCGCATACACAGAAAACCATGTTTACATGAGATTTTGAGGTTATCTTTTATGAAATTCAGATCCTAAGATGCTTCAGTAATAATAATCTAAACATTGCACAGCTATATGACAAAATACAGACTGGTATGATTAAGAGTCTCATCTTGTGGCAGGAGAAGATTGGCTGGAGGAAAGAGGCCTATCATCTTCTGGTGTTTGCCACAGATGATGTCCCACATTTGGCTTTGGATGGAAAGCTTGGTGGACTTGTGCATCCACATGATGGCCAATGTCATCTGAATGACAAAAATGAGTACAGCGCCTCCACCATGATGGTAAGCACATTTTATACTGCAGAACTCCTCCCATGTAATATAATGGACTGAATGAAACCAAGGTTGCTCTAGTTTCTGAGAGATGCATGTTGTTTTGATTTGGCAAGCTGTCTGAGCTCTGAATGTGTTTATTGAGAACATTCTAAATGCTAAGTTGCTTGTTTATAACTCTCAGCAGCTGTAAATTCTTGAGGTGAACGTATAATGATTGTCTGAAAAGCTTAGTGAAAATCCAGCAGGTTGATGTTTGCTGAGCAGTATTAAAAAAGCTCTAATGGCATGTATGCGTTGATAATTCTGATGATTCAGAATTATAATGCTTATAATTCAGTTCTAAATGGAAGCTTTTGCATGTTCATTGTTTCCTTTCTCTTTTGACCATGCAATATCTCTTGAATATTCCTAAATCTTTGTGAAAATGCAAGCACATATGTAGGGCTCAAGTCTCAGTGCAGTTTGGGCTCCATTCAATGCAACTGTGTGTTTTGGGAGAGACCGCTCAACCAGAAAGAATACAAACCAAAGCAGTGTGCACCATCTACTACAAAAACTATGTTTAAAGGTCTTATGAAATTGCATGACAAACAGATTTTTTTGTTTTGTGTTGATGTATTTTCTATTAAAACCAGAAGTTTGTCCAGGACATATCGAAGGGCTCATTCCTTTTTGTTATGTAAATAGCTAAACAGCTTTAGATAAAAAAAGACTACGATTTTTACCTGCAAGTTGTTATAAAAGAAATTTGTTAACGTCTGTGAATACACTAGCATTTATAATTATATACTATTATATACAGAGAGGATATGGGTGGGACAGGCAACGGAAACCATGGAGGGGAATCAGAAGAGCAATGACTTCCTTTTACAAACTTCCTACAGAAAGAGTGCTACAGATATCAAATGGATTTCCTGCTGTCATACTCAATGTTAAATCTCTCTCCACAGGACTACCCTTCACTAGCTCTACTTGGAGAAAAACTGGCTGAGAACAACATCTTCCTAATTTTTGCAGTGACCAAAAGACACTATGTTCTATACAAGGTATCTTAGCTTTATCATGAGTCAAATCTGTGCTGGGCTGTGTTAGCTAGGAGCGCCAATACATCTTTTGTTTTGTATTTAATGTCTAGCAAATTGTTTTTACATGTTTTCATGACTTTTTATGAATAGAACCTCACTGCATTAATTCCTGGGACTACAGTGGAAATTCTGGACCAGGACTCCAAAAACATTATTCAACTAATTGTCAATGCATACAATGTAAGTTTAATTAATATCTTTCTGTTAAAAATGTAAATGTAAATGTCTCTCTATAAACCAGGTGCAGATAATACAGTCAGTTGGTCTTCTTAACCTATAAAGTGTGTAGTATGTGTGTAGTATGTGTATCTCAATGTTCAAGGTTGAAGTCTGCTGTGTGATGTATAGTGATAGTCCATTATGATTGCATGGAAGTGCAGGAAGAAGGAGAAGTGCTTTGAGGGATCAAGCATCTGTCATGTTTGATCACAATACAGACGTGTGAACAGCACAATACACTAAACAACCCCCAAACCGAATAAACCATTAGAATGAGAATATGATATGTGTTTTATGGAGTGCAGACTAAATGTTGCTCTTTTGCCGTGACTGCACTGTGATCACATGATTACATAAGCACATAAAATAATGTTTTGGTCAATGTGGAAATTGCAGTTCATTTTAATATGTCTGCTTGCGTTCACACAGAAAGCTTTGCAGTCTGGCATTTCTAGGTAATGATGAAGATCTGATATTTTGTGTTTTTTGGTATATTAGAAGACTTTCTTCCAGGAAATGTCCTGGAATGTTATTTTAGGGCTGAAGTTGTTTTTCAGTCATACATGTGTGGGAGAGGCAAAGACCTTGTGCTTGTTTGTAGCCAGCATGTTTTTACTCATTTATATCTATAGTTAGTTTTTAAGTAAAATAAATAATACTGGATATTAGCCACAAAATTTGCATGTGTCATGGGAAACTACTATGAAGGGAGATTGAGGAAGGTTTCCAAGCTAATTTAGATGATCAGTTTAACACTGGAGGTAAACAGATTAAATATCAAGAATGATTTCTTTAATGATTCAGTTCTGTTACTGGTTCTTTTCTCCAGCAAATAGACCGTCATGCTATGTACTATGATTACTGTGTCAAACGTAGTTTGGTTTCAGTGGTTGTTTTTATGCAGGCCAAGATTACAGTAGAAGTTCTGTGATTTTAATTCTGGTGCTAAAGCTAGTATTTCTAGGCCTAGTATTTCTTACACTTTGAAGCATCCTCAACACTTTCGAAACTCTTTCCAGTGAGTGTTTGATAAATCATCACTGACACTTATATTTATTGTTATCTATGTTCCTCTAGAACATCAGGTCAAAGGTTGAGCTGAGCGTGTGGGATCACCCTGAAGATCTCAATCTGGCCTTCACTGCCACCTGCCAAGATGGCCGACCCCTGACCGGCCTCCGCAAGTGTGCTGACCTCAAAATTGGTGACACTGTTAGTATTTATTACTCATCAAATATTGCATATGCTTTAAACACGCAAAAAATATTAAATACAGGCCACACCTAATCCTGTCTCTCTGTCTGGATTGTTTAATGCCAGCCAGACTGTTTGCTTTATTATTATGCAATCTTGTTATGTAAAGCCAAAAAGTCATTACTTTGTTTTTTCACCCCCTCTCTGACCGTTAGAAATAAACAGGTCAGTTTCAGTGCATGCTCTTTTTAGATCAAGGTCCTACTTTCAAGTGCTAGGCGTTACAGGAAGTTTACACATTTCTTCTAATTCCTTATATCTCAGAAAGAGCATTTTGATTCCTCATGATATGAATAAGTGAATAATCTTATTTGTTTGATGTTTTACCTGTGTGTATGTTACACATTTTCTTTTCAGTGTCTTGGAAATGATGGAGGAAGATTTGAGGTGAAAGAGTGATAGGGAAAGATGGCTAAAGAAAGGAAAGAATGTAATATGTTTATTTATAGGCATGACTTGTTTGTCGTTACAGCTTAAGTGCATTTTGGTGATTATATAAGAGGAATCATAATTTAGTCATATTAATACCAGAAGCTGCTGAATTTGAGCCAGAAAGACACAGTATTTTGCATTGGCAACCAAATGTAGAGGCACAGTCAAACAGCCTAGCCTCTGTGCATCAAACTTATGTGCGTTTAGAAATGGGCCAAATTGTTCAAGTCCGTAGTGCAGTATTTTTCTGCAGATCCAAAGTATAGTCTGTATAGGCTTTTGAAAGACACAAGCTTTGTGGCCATGTTGTTTAGCATTGCCTGTTCAGGAACTGATGCATTCTCAGTGATAAGAATTTGATTTAAGATGAAATGGCTTAGAGAGCCTTTTCAGGGAGGGTCAGCTATAGCTTTAAGAAAATGTCAGTACATTCTCATAGTTTAAAGTCTAAAGTCTTCAAGTACATTTTTAATTAGACAGACATTATAACGTATCATATATGGTACGTGTCACCATGCAGTGAGCTGACCTTCAAGAATTCATCCAGCACGCTCCAGTCTCTGCTTTTCCCTCCCTTACTGCCTAATTAAATGTAGAGATGGCACATCAGGGGGACTGGAGGGGTAGAACTGAATAAACACAATAAAAAGAGAAACCCAGTTTTCCTAGCCAGTGCAATAGGCCCAAGGCCTTTATGTTTTCTGCGCGAGGGAGTTTGTCACACTGTGCCAGGCAAGCCCTTAGAAAGGGGGTGCACAACCCAAGCATAATCCCATGTGTCACTCTCAGTTCTCCGTCCGGCTCTCGGAGGAGTCGGATGCTGAATTTTAATGGCCTCACACAATGGCGCTGAGTTCTTTTTGGGTGAGGAACCGTGGAAAAACACAGGCCTTAGAAACAGAGGCGTTAGCCTGGATTCTAAAGTTAAGCTTGCATTCCTTCACAGAAGCAGAATTCAGGCCCCTTGGGACTACTAAAACATCACATACATAACAGATTGGTCTAATCCAATATTAAATTGGCTGGTATCCCAGGAAACATCAATTTAATTTTGGATAGACTTGGATGCATTGGTAAAGTTTTGCTCACTATGGTGTAAGAATAGTATGTGATGTTTAATGCAAATTTGTATTGTGGTTGTTGAAGTAATTTGAAATTCTTTACAATTCACAGGGGAATTCACTAAGAATGAATTGTGGCCACTGTTAGTGTTGATTATTTGCACATACTGTTTGGTTTTATTTAGCATTCGATTCACTAAAGGAATTATGCAAATCAAGTTGTGGAGGATGTAGCAGATTAACTAAATCATCTGTTTAAAACGCTGAAAGCACGCTCTACTGCATATCTATTATTACACTCTTCTCCATCATTTAAACATCTTTAATGCTGAATTTTAAATCTATAGGGTCAGTGATATCTTAGATTAAACCTTCATTTCAAAGTAATTTTGCATTAAGTGGTATTGCAAGGATTACAAACTTATTTAGATTTGCCTGGTTGCTGGTGGGTTTATACTATTTGGCATTACGCATGCTGTTCATGACCAGCAAGTGTATTTTGCACTTGAAGTTGTATTTCAGCTGCAGGCAGCTTGTCTCCATGTTATTACCCATAATTAGCATTGTAGCATTCTTACTGCATGCTCAGACACAGAGTCAGACCATGAACACAAGCCCCGCCCCCTGATCCTTTAGTTAGTTGTCCTATTCAGAAATGATGCTGTTCTTAAAGAAACATCTAGTTAAAAGTATGATAGCATGATAGCTTAACTTCAGGCCTCAAAGTCTTTAAAAGTGTGAGACAGTTTTTTTATTATTTTTTATTATTATTAAGACTAATTCTTGGATAATTACTAATGCTTTGTTTTCTAGCGTGCGCTATACAGTTTTGGCCAATAATCTCAAATCTGTATAAATCTGATTTTAGTATGGGGGTCATAATGTGTACTCCACCTTTTCATTCCAGACACAACTGTTCCTTATGGATTTTTCTGGCCTTCATCTAACCAGTGCACATCCTCGTGGCTCACATGTCTCTCTAATCTAATTCTCGGTTCATTACCTCATTAAGGAAATTCGTCTGTACTGATCCATCCCTCACTCCTCCCTTCTGCCTTTGACCATCTTGTGACCCATCATTAGTGCTTTTAATTTCGTAGTTATGTTGTTTTTAAATGATCCTGAGAGAAACAGAGAGGTTGCATATGCTGGCAGATTTGTAACAAATTTCGTTGATCTCAGGTGCTGAGAATTAATGATTGTAAATTAAAAATAGCAGCGTTAACAAGTCTGTTCTGGGGATCAGTTAGGCTAGCATCTTAAACAAGCTAGGACCAGCAAGCCAACTTAGACTGGATAAATTTGTGCATATACTGCACATGTAGGAAGGAATTGTTTTATACTGTCATTTCTATTTTTGCACTGTATTTCTTTTCTTGAGGCTGTTCCTCAACTGTATATAGACTAGTGTGTAGCGAGACCCCCTCTTTCCATAAAAATACCTTCACTGACAGGTTTATCTTATTCTGTTAGAGACATCTGAGCCTGTAGTCTAGGCTGTCAACATCAGAATGACCTACTGTGGCCTAGTGTTCATCTTTGAGCTGTGTGTAAAGGCTTTGGGTCTGGAGGCGTCACTGATCTTCAAAGTGTTCAGACTCAGCATGTCAGACTTGTCTTCTCCCCTGGGCTGTTCTGGATTAAAGAGAAGCCAGAATGTGTTTTTGAAGGGGTCAGGTTCTCCACTTCTGAGGATCCACACATGAAGTTTGTTTTCTTCTAAGGTTGTGTGTCTTTCTTTGCATGTCTCTCTTTCTGGTGAGAAGCTAATTTCTTAGCACTGCTGACCTTTTCAACAAAGATCCCAGTGTTACTTTGTGAAAGTCAAACCATATCTCAAATGGAATGCTAAATAATGCAATCTTTAAGCTTTAAGGTGCAAATTGGATCTTAGCAAAAATTGATTGATTGTAGATCAAGTCTGGGCTAGATGAAGCCTCTAATGTTTGGACTTCCTACCTTTAGGCAGTCATTAGTTTGTCTTTAATCTCATGGTTTATGATTAATCTGACGTATGATCTATATCAGTTAGTAAAACCCCTATGTTTTCAAAGAGGAGAGATAAGGTCATGTCACCAGGGGTCACACCAGAGTTCATAACTCAACTTTGACCTCATTAATTTTGATTAGGTCTCTGTTAATACCTGTTCTTTATATCTGTCTGGTTTGATCTAGTTTCCAGACTAATCCTTATAACTTTGAAAAATGACGTTAAGAAATTGCTGACTGAAAAATTGCTCTCCACTTTTATTTTGTCTTTTCTTTCAGGTCTCCTTCAACATTACTGTAGATGCTCGAGGTTGCCCTCCAAAAGGCACCAGGAAGAGCTTCACCATTAGGCCAGTTGGTTTTAAAGATCGTCTGGAGATCTCTGTGGATTACCGCTGTGATTGCAGCTGCACGCATTACACACAGACCAACAGCAGCCACTGCAGCTCCGTCGGCACCTACAGCTGCGGGATGTGCCGATGTGAGCCTGGCTACCTGGGAGCCCACTGCGAGTGTGAGGAGGGCGAGGTTGACCACCAGCACCTCAGTGCCTGCCGAGAGGCCGAGGGCAAGCAGGTGTGCAGTGGCCGGGGAGAATGTAGCTGTAAACAGTGTCTGTGCTACGAGTCAGAGTTCGGCAAGATCTACGGAGCCTTCTGCGAGTGTGACGACTTTTCCTGTGCCCGGCACAAGGGTATACTGTGCTCAGGTAAGAGGACTCCACAGATGTTTATATGGAAAAATGTTATTGGAGCAAAGTGGGTGTTGAATGATTTATTTTGGTTGGCACAGTGAGTCTTGTTCACAACCCTGTTTTATTTTACTTCTGGCTGCCTCCCCATCTTTCTCTCTCCCTCCCTCCCTTTCTACCATGTGACAGTGGGAGCTTTATAACCGGATGCGTTTTGTTTATCTATGCACACAATGGCTGATCTATGTGTAATAAAGCTCTGGGGGTTTCATTAGTCAGCAGGAACTGCCTTTCCAGCATAAAACAGGCATTTGTTGGGAACAGACAGCCAGCAGTCCTTTTGTCTTACAGAGCAATAATGACATCGGAAGAGCTGAGAATATGGCACATGTCAGCCATGGAAACTGCTCATCTGCAGTAAAGAGTTCTAAATGAAACCGAGCAATTACACTCATTCGCACCACTTTGCCATGCTGAATTAACCAGGACAATTCTTGTAAACCTGCTAATAACGGCTGTGGGAAAAGGCAACCGTTGATGAGTAAATTCTCTCTAGGTTTAATTCCCTTGTTAAATTCCTTGTAAATGTACTTTGTGGCATTTTGATTTCGCCATGCTTTGGTGAGAGCAGCTTGTTTTACAGGTTGTCAATTAGAAGGCTTGGGGTGGAATTTAATCCTGAGGTGGAATTCAGAACCTCGTAGAGTCCCTGAGCTAGCGTTTATCAGGAGAACATACACATCTCCGACAAACGGTGGTGGGAGCTTTTGAGAAACTTGTTTGAATACATTTATTTTTGCAATTTTGTTTGGTACTGTTAGTGGTGCAGAAAATACATGCTTCTCTGTGAAGCCCCTAAAGACACAGCATTGAACCAAAATGTATAAACTTATTTAGATAAACTGTATAACAGAGTGCTCACATTGACACATTTTGTTTTTTCAAGATTTCTTGTTCCATTTGACATTTAAAAGCTTTTTAAACTGATACCTGTAGAAAGCCTAAAACGTTTTAGTCTTTATTATTATTATTATTATTATTATTATTATTGTTATTACAATTATTTTTAAACTCCCTCCATATCGTACATTAGTATTTCCTTCCAAATCACCTTACTTTTAAATTACTTCCATCATTAGCACCCTTGCAGACTGGTCTTACGTTAGTGTTTATGCCTGAGTTTGTAAGGGAGTGGACATGTTTGCTTTGCTGTGTGCTGCTGATAGCTGTGATTTAAAGTGAGGTGTGTAAACATGACCCGGCTAAAACATCAGAAGGAAGGAGCATTGAAAAAGCAAAACAGTCGCTTGGAGGGGTGGAGCTTCTGAGCTTCATCCTGTGTCTGTGTTTTAGTGGGTCACTGGGCTTTGTGAGTGTGTCATGACTCCTGAATCACTGGCTGTTGGCTTTACAGCACAGCACAATACAATACAGCTGGCCAGGAATAAGCCCTTTTTTAAAGGGTGCTTTGTAACCTTTTGTGGACTAAAAACATTCCATATATAGGTAATATAGCAGTTACCTTAAAGGTATCTTTTAAGTAGCCTTTAAAGGCATGTAAATGTCTACCACTCTAATTATTGGTCTTTCTCTTAAGCATAGTTCTTTGATGATACACCTGCAGTAAAAAGCCTTTGTGTTTTTCAACTTTTTCCAAATGGCGATGCCGTTTGAAATGGCTTTTTCAGCTGTATTCGTGTTTACTTACCACTGTTTCAGCAGACAGATCAAATGCATCACTCCACGCCCTGCTGTTGCTTAACCAAGATAAGATGTAGAGGATCCCATTGTCCTATACTGCAGTATGAGACTGAATCAAAACATCAAAACTGATTCCTGATAGGGATAAGGTGAGATTAGTTAAGGTGAGGGATAAGGGACATATATATATATATATATATATATTCAGTTTAACAGACTATCATTTAAGCAATAACATATATGTATCATTGTTTCAGCCAGCTGTTTTTCTTGTCCTTTGTGATTGTCATTGAGGAAGGGGAGGTTCATGTTTTTGATTAAAGATTATGAGGACACATGAGTTTCAAATAAATTGCAACCTCCACAGATAAATAATTTATAATAAACTACAATATTCCATAAGAAAATAAGAACAATGAATTTTGATTTTATGGTGACTTTAAGATGTTATTGTCCGTTGTGCAATAGCACTGAACGTTTGAAGCGTGAGGATGAGAATGTGTTAAAACCATTGACTTTTTTTGTTGAGGCCTCCAGTAAAGCTCTGCTTTGTAGCGCTGTTCCACACATCTGCTGCTGATTTGTGCTCTCCAGCCGTTCAGTAAAGCTGAAAGCCAAAAAAAGTGTGACTTAATACTCCAAACTCATAAATTTACCTTTACCTCTTTATTTGTAAGTCCTCAACATTGTTCTTCAGGTTAGTGCAGACCTTGTCTATTAATAACACACATTAATAATGTGCATTTGTTCTTAATCTTTTGTGGTGGTATACTGTCAATCGCAATACTGTCAAACTGTCAAAAGTTGGACAGAAGTATAGACATAAGTTGGAGTTGTGGTGTAGTGGTTAGTGCATGTGTGGTGCTAAAGTGGATAATGCAGGTTTGAGTCGTGACATTCCTCTCAGTTGTCTTCACTTACCGTCTCTCTGTGCAATCCTGAGAAAACCACATTAACCGCAAACACACTTATCCTCACCAACTCAGAAAAACAGCTCAGGATTGACATTTATTTCGTATTTTGGTGGCATGTCTCTTATATCAAAACATTTTGTTAGACACATGGTTATTTCTGGAGCTTTTTCAGACACTTTCAGACGTTAGCTCGGCTTATTAAGCACATGGAGCAGATCAGATGATGTGTGTTGAATACCAAACATATGCTGTAAATTGGGCCAGAATCTGGTTCTGTTTAATGCTTGGCAAAAGGCACATTATCTGCCAACTCATTTCCATAATGTACACAGACCCATAGCTGTGCATTGATGTCTGTTTGAGTGCCTTTCATCACACCCCTGCATCCTCTCGTACCATGGTAAATGACCTCATCACCTGGCAACACACTGACCTCATAAGTAAACAAACAGAAAAGGCCTTCTGGTTGGCATAAAGTGATTAAATATAACCACTTCGTATCCGTGCAGTTATATTCAGGGCAACAATTTTCCACTGTAGATGTTTTCTTTTCTGTAGTAGTTTAGTGTTGTTCTTGTTCTGCCAATATTTTCACTTGCCTTTTTAGAAAAATGATTTTATCATCATTACAACTGCATTTGGTGCTAAACATTACCTAGCTGGTATAGTTTAGGTTTTAGTTTAACAAATTAGTGATGTTAACTCTGTGACCCATTTAATCAGCAAATTTTAACACCTGTTTGTCAAGTATAAAAGCATGCACATGATCGACAAATGTGGCCCAGTTAGAGTTCTGCCAGCTGCCTCAAAACTCTCTCACACTTGCCCGGGCCATCTTTGTGAATAGATGTTACATGTACATCTTAAGTCTCAGCTACTAGGTCTTCTAGTAGAACATAAGATGAAAGTTGGTTGTAAGGAGACAGTATTGTTGTCGGGGCATATTGGAGGCAAAGACAACTGTTTTCTGCATATTGGTGCATAATTCGCAAAGCAGTTCATATCTGAGTGACATTAACAGGATTCCTTTTGGGAAAATGTTTTAAATAGTCCCTGAGGATATTATTTTACCTGCTTTGTGTTTTACAATCAGATGTGGTCCAAAACTCTTAAGACCAGCTGTGTAAGTATTTCTGTTTCTCATTCTTTTCTTGAATTGGAAAAATGTTCATGACTTTGAGAATTGCTTTAGTACATGGTGTTGTTTGCTATACTTGCATTCCATTTTATCCTGGTGTACAAGCTGTACATTGCATTGTACATTGTCTGTTTTTTGCATCTGCAGATTTACTCTGCCAGATGAATCAGCCACCACTGTAATCACTGCATTCAGTCAATGCTTAAAAACAAACCTCTGCTGTCTGCCTGTGTGCTTTGCTCAAGGGCTGCTAAAACACACCAAAGCACTTCATCTTCATGTTGTTTGGTTGCTTTTAAAATTTGTCTTTAACTGACCACATTGCTACAATGGAATTACTATGTGTGTGTTACTATGACTTCAGGACTGGCTCTGGTCAACAGATTGTGACGGGTTAATGATTTTTCCATGCCTGTTCCTGTTCAGAGGAAGCGTATGCTTATCTGTTGTTATTCATACGTCACAGTATAGCAAGGCATTTTTTTATGGAAGTATTCATTTATGAGTGCCATGAAAGTTGCTCTGCTATTTTGCATGTTGTGACCAAATTTATTTTAATACCCTATGCGTGCGTGATCATGGATCAAGGGTAAGATCAGTGATGAGTCTAAGACTCCTTGTCCTTGTGGGCACAAACACTGTGTGTAGTATTTTGTGTGATGTGTAGTATACTACAGTAGTCTGTAGTATTTTGGGGCAAAACAGTGGACTGGCAATAACTCACCCACAGACTTGGTTCTCAGTTGGGATTAGTGAGTCATTTTTATTTAGATAAGTTACACAACTGGTATGCATTTCTCATTTGAGATGTCTTAGTTCTAGACATGTTGTTTTCAGCACTTTGCTGTGATGTTTCCATAATCAGGCTGTAGAGCAGCAGATATGCTGTAGTTCATTAACACTGATAGTCTTTGAGTAAAAATATCTTTACTGTCCCCAGCCTACCTGTTTTTAACAGGCGTCACAAGGCTATACAGCAAAAGAAAACTATATTTATCTTGTATGCCTACCATGTCATTTTTATTGTCTGTGGAGTCTCAGATGTTGCCCTTGTAGTCACAAGACAAAACTCCAGACTACACTAATTATCTTGTATATAATTTCTCAAATAGCTCTCTGTGCACCATAGTTTAAATGTGCACCTAAGTTAGAAGAAATGATTTCCAATAAATCATTGATGGATTTTTTACTGACAAGTCATTGTCACCACATGGTCTGTCAATTGTTTTTCAACGGAGAAATGCATTTGTCAAGCAAATAAGAACAGCCAGACCTCTGAGTAAGTTCAGCATGTTACTTTTTCCTACAGTTTTGACATTGTGTATTTGTGTAGCGCGTGTTAATGAATGCTACTTTTTGAACATTTCTCATTAGTACACATAAATAAGACATTGTGCTAGGATATCCTCAGACCTGGAAATGTACTGTTCTCTCCTACTTTATAAGATCATTGTGTGATGAGGGTAAAATCTCGCTAAGTTTGAATCTTGGGTGATTTTAATATACAACCCTCATCTCGACTGGTCTTTTTTCCAGTCACAACACTGTGTTTGACCTTGGGGCCCTTGTGTTGTCTGTGGATGTATTAGTGTTGTGCCTCAAATATTTACACTGTTGTCCATGTCACCGTGCAGAGAGCTCTTCCTGTCACACTTGTGCTAGAACTCAGAAGAACAATAGAAGTGTTTACTTGGGTCAGTATGCTTCTAATTGACTTTTTTTTTTTGCAAACCAGCTTTGTATTTTTTTTAAGACATTGTTTTCAATATAGATGCATTATGCTGTGACATGCCAGCATTTCTTTTGTTTTCTTTAAAAAGGAAGGAAAAACAACCATGGAGACATTGCATGGAGACTGCAAAGATAAAGGTTCTTCATCAGCAGTTTTTCAAACTCCAAGCAGTCTGTGGGATGTCAGTTTAGGAAGTGAGAATACCCCAGCAGCAGAACTGTAGTCTGCTGATGCTTCCTCATTGGGTGGAACTGGAACATGGCAGAGATCTCCTACCTCATGCTTGCTATGATTACAAGGCTTTCTGCTGGTGTTTCTTCAGATCTAAAGGAGGATCTATTTTAAGTTGCCACCAGAAGAAAGAGAAACCACAAACCATGTCTGCTTTATAACTCTGATCCTAATGTAGTTGTCAGGAGCGATTGGTCTTGCGGACTGACTTTGTGCTTGCAGAAAACAAGTGTAAAATTAAGATCTGTGGTTACATTGTATGGCTTTGTAGCTATTAAATCTTTTTGTACATGCTGTGTTTTACAGCTCTCTGACACTATAGTAACACTGTGTACAATACTGTGAGTAGTTCGCTCTTCGAAATGCTCTTTGGGCTGTCAAAGTCCAAATAAAATAATCATAAAGTTGATGGCGTGTGTTTTAGTTGGAGTAAGAGAACATTCTCCTCCTCCTATGTATGTTTAAAAAGAGATGTATAAAAGCATGGCCTTGATTACTGGCAGCCTGTGAACCTCAGCTAGGCTGATATTGATTTTAACATCACTGCTTCTCGTGTGATGAAATCAGAATTTAGAGTCATTGGGTATAATAATGGTGATATTTGAGTGAATCAAACTACATGATCAGGAATGTCTCATACTGACCCTAAGAGCTTTTCTAATCTCCTCTGTGTAACTGTAGCTGCATCTGGTCCTGACAGACAGATGCGTTACGGGTCAGTACATTCAATGACTCTTTGCCATAAACTGAAAGCACTGGAATAGCTCCAGCATTTCGCTTAGTTGGGGTTGTGTACAGTGAGGTCAAATGAAACGGGCTGGGCTGGCACATTATAAAGAGGAATGTTTTTCCTGGTGACTGAACTGCAGGATCTCAACTTCCTGTTGGACGGCCAGGGGTAAAGGGGTCTTTATAACAGGAAGGACTGGTCAAGGTCAGCATATCAGTCAACTAATAGGAGTTCAGTTTACAATGATTGACAAATGGTTTCTGCTGTTCTGGAAGTAAAGCTTGTTGATATTAACATTTAATATATGGCCAGTGCCAAATAAATTGGGCAGTTACTCTTTATATTATAATAGACACTGACATCATTTTACAGTTGGTGTGATATCAGAAAGTGTTTTCATCTGTTGTTTCCTTTATTTTACTTTCAGTTGATGTGTTTTAGAGTAACAGAGTGACTAGCATACTTTCAGTCATGATTTGTTTAGTACAAAATGATCGTGACTCATGCATAGAAATCGAAAGATTACAAACTTAAACATTTAAATATCAAGTTACATCAAGTTAAGCTCAGTCTGTTCAGGTTTAAATTGTTTTTTTTTTAACAGTGCTCATAAAGAAAAGGCATTTTCATAGATATCTGTCCTTCACTCAGACTTCACGGCAGTGCGGCTGTCAAACACTGTCATTTACAAATCTCTGTGTTGACTGTGAAATTTTGCACTCTAAAACAAACCTGATACTTAAGGTCTGCAGTAATTGATATATTGCAGGGCCTGTATGGCTTTGTACTCGGTCGTGTGTGAATTTGAGTTTGACTGTTAATGTTGATGGGCTGTGGCTCCTTCCCTGAGGCTTTAAAACACAGATCTGCCTTGCCTTTCTGACGCAGCAACATCATATTAAGTGACCTAAACAAAAGGCTGCTGCAAGGGATTCTGGGAGAGCAGAATTGCATTCTCTAGCAGAGATGGGTTCACATTCAGTGCCTTAAACTAGAAGACCAAATGTCTTCCAACACAAGTAGCACAAAAATAACTATAAGGCCTATAAATGCTTATTGTAGGGTAACAGTGGTACTCTGTACCATTACTACCACACACCTTTAGAAAGGATTAAAAACACAGGAGTGGAGAACACATACCTTAACATGTTCGTACCAGATCTTTTCAGAGGTCCATTTATACAGTAAATGAGTTATGCAGCCGCAACACACAGGTGCTCAGTGGAGGTGTTGCGTTCCATGCTTTAGGCTTTTTCAATAAACACCCGTAGGCGTGATGCATACATTTTTTTGCATGTGCAGACTACAAATTAAAGTACTGAAACATTTTCTGTTCTGTGAATTCCTCTCATATCCCTACAAGACTTAGAAAAATCTTTACTGCAAAGAATATTTTATTGTTTATATGTAGAGAACCACTTCATTTTGTGTACACTACATCTTTCAGTAATACTGTGTTTGAAAGAAATTGAGGAGTCCAGATTGCATTGGTTCTACTTTGGCACCACAGTGTAACGTTAACGTTGTGCGAAAGCTGACCAACATGGCCTTATTTGACTGTTTTTAATGCCTGATTCTGGTGTGTTTGTGTGTATGTATCTCTGTGTGTCTGGGTGTGTTTACTTCACAAACACATCGTCTCTCAACGTACGTCTCTCACAAGTTCCTCAGTGTGTCCAGTGTGATAACTTTCTTTATCAACAAGTGTAAGTTATGGGGCTGTGACTTCCTACAGATGTTTCTCACAAGATTACGTTCCATCAGACAGCATCTCCCAGTAGTTCATAGTTTGCATAAGTGCCAGGTGAGGGGATATAGCTGTTGTCCCTCCAGCTGTTCTCCGGTCAGCTGCAGAGTCCTTCTCCAGGAGCCCTCCTTCTCTGGTATCCTTAGGTATGCTGAGCAGATCTGCTTTAAGTAACATGGCAAAGAGCATGTAGAGACCTTTCTGGAGTGCTCAACATCTGGAGTGCTCAACACTAAACCAAAACCTTTGAGCATTGTGTTCTCCAGTGGTTCACCAGATGTTCTCAGAGGTTCTGCCTTCAATCAAAGCTGTTTTGTCTTGAAAGCCTGTCTTGTTTGACATTGTTTTTTGCTGGATTAGTTTTTGCATGTTACCAAATCGTACAACTTTTCAATCAGGTCATTCATGAAATGGCAGCAAGTTTATCACACTGAAACATTTGCTGTGACACACAGACCTGTTTTGCTCCCACTCGCTTACAGAAGAACATGCCAAGAACCTTCGTGTTGGAATGAGCAGATCCGCATGGAATCAGTCTGATGGAATGTGCACAACAGTGGACAGAGTGTGTTTGACTTGAAGAGAATGTGGGTCAAATAGACAGTGGCCGTCTTGATGGTTGTGGGATGACAGAAAAATGTAGAACTCTTTGTTTTCAATAATGCAGTGAGCTCATTGTCAGTAAATGATGGATGTTTGCTCTCTCTCTCTCTCTCTCTCTCTCTCTCTCTCTCTCTTGTATTTCTCTCTCTCTGTATTTCTCTGCTGTATTTCTAATGTGCGTGTGAGTGTGTATGTATTTGCAGTCTTTCTCTGAGAAGTCTTTGTGTTTATACCTCTTGCTCACATGAGTTTGTTAACCACATTTTAACTCACTGTTAGTGCAGAGGGACTTTCGTATGTAAAAATAAGACTATATAATTTTTTCTGAACCTTTCTTTATTCCTCAGGTCATGGGGAATGCCATTGCGGCGAGTGTAAATGCCATGCTGGTTATATTGGAGACAACTGTAACTGCTCTACTGAAACGGCTCCCTGTGTATCTGACGATGGCAAGATGTGCAGTGGACGGGGCAACTGTGTGTGTGGGCGGTGCCAGTGCAGTGAGCCAGGGGCATTTGGGGACACATGCGAGAAATGTCCGACCTGTCCAGATGCTTGTGCAACAAAAAGGTATGAGAATGTGGCTGCTGAAACTAACAGCCAGTCCAAAAAGTATTTCCTCACTAAGTGTTTAAAGATGAAGTGTGTAATTTCTGTAGCACTAGCAAAATTGCAAGTATACAGGTGCTATCAATATAGCATTAAATGTATAGGGACTTTGCTTTAAAAGTGGTATTATTAACACACAACATAAAACAACATAGGGTCTCAATTTATAGACTCAAACTGATTGAACTATCTTGACATGTCAAGGCAGACAAAAGACCTGAACTGTTCTGTCAGTATTGTGATTTTTGTTGTTTTGATTATTGTATTGATGAACGTCTCTCTTCAGGGAATGCATTGAGTGCCGCCTCTTCAACACAGGAAGATTGGCCGATAACCAGACCTGCCAGCGCATGTGCAAGGATGAGATTGTCACAGTGGAAACCCTCAGTAAGTGCGCATTTAAAAACGCTTGCAAGCAGATTTTTCATTCTGGGCAGTTGGTCACGGCTCACGGTTTGTGCTTCCACGTCATGAATGTGTTATTAGCAGCAGGGTAAAGCACGGTTTGTGGTGTATCATGTTCTATTCTGTTTATGTTGTTATCTGGAGAATGTCAGTCTGTACGTCTCGGCAGATCTCTCGGTTCTGTGTCCCACTGTGAAAGTCAACCACAACCCTGCTGTTTATAACTACAACTACTGTGTATAACACACACTAATAATAAAAGGAATTTTAGTGAGTTTAATTATGTGTTTGAAAAGAATAAAACATTTTGTTGGTTGTGGTCTGTGGAACATTCATTAATAAGAATTTATGGAGATAATGTTGGAACCCTTTGTTGTTAAATATAGTACACAGCGTCCTGAAATATTGGATTCTGATTGGTCAGTCACAGCCGTCTGCAGTCAAACGTTTTTGTATACAGTATTAATTTGAATTGATTTCAATATCTTGTGTGGTTTTTTTTGGCATGTAGCCATGTAATAAATGGAGTAACTTACATGCAGGGTTTATTTTGCATGGCCTTCTTTCTGTATATATCCCGTATATATGTTTCTTTTGTACCTCTCCACAGTTTTTATAGCAGATTTCATCACAGGAGGTATTTTTACATCTGTGGAGGAATGCATGAATAAATCATAAGTGTGGAGCAGTAGGTGCTTGGTTTAAATTGTTGAGATGCCGTAGTGAAACATTCAGGATGCTTGTGAACTCTTTAAAGGCATTTACATGTCATACTGTGTCAGAAAAGAAGGCATTGTGTATTTCTCAGCTGACTTCGTTAATGGGCTCCACATGTGCATTCCGGAAACTTCAAGCCTGTCTGGAGAAATAGGGTCCATACTTAAATGACTTTAAGAGGAGGGAGAGACCTTCTAGTCTTTGGGGGATTTCAGTTATGACAACATTCTTGACACAAGCAATCTTGATGATCAGTGTACGTGCTGAGGAATGCAAGGTCTAGTCCAATAATAACTTCAGTTCTGAGTTTCAGTTTTGTGCTGTTTGCTCGGCTTTTTTTTCTCTCTCTGTTTATTGAACTAAAATTCTCTTTCACTCAACACCTCTTCTGCTTTCAGAAACAGATGATGCAAACACCGTCCAGTGTGTGTATAAGACTGAAAATGACTGTGTCATGAAGTTCACATACTCTGAACATGCAAATGGCCAGTCAGTCCTAACCGCTCTTAAAGAGCCAGGTAAGTGTTCAGCATTTTACAGCTATGTTCAAAAGAACACTCATGCTTGGACTTTAGAAGGCAGGAACCAATCAAAATAAAAAGTTATGTTTTTTTTATTGCCATATCTCTTGTTAGGAGTGATGTAAGCAAAAGATACAAGTTCTTTCTAAAGACAAATGTCCCCAGATAAGCACCTTTCAATGCATTATGACCATGTGTTAATGCATTTTGTGTGTGTTTACAGAGTGTGCTGTTGCCCCGAATGCCCTGACAGTGCTGCTGGTGGTGGTCGGCAGCATCCTGTTGATGGGTATTGTGCTGCTGGCCCTCTGGAAGCTGGTCATCACCATCCACGATCGCAGAGAGTTTGCACGCTTCCAGAGTGCACGCTCACGAGCGCGATATGAGATGGTGAGAGCATCCACCAACATCTAAATACCACACTGGGTGTGATGATCATGATTGCAGAAAATGTGTTGCAGAAAAAACAGGAAAAAAATCAGAAAGTGTTGACTGTGTCCAACGTTTTTTACGTCTTTGTAGTGAAGTCAAAACATTTTTTTGTAAAGTTAATGTAGTATTGCATTCCAGCTTTTGAAGTTATGTAGTGAACTATTAAACATTTAAACTATAATTCTTAGCTTTTAAGATGCATATTACATTTATACAAATTATGAGAGCTACAGGAATGCAAAGAGAATGCAGGAATGCAAAGTTCCTGAACACTAAGAGTCTGAACTAACAACTTGAAGCAGTTAGGCTTAGCAAACAACTAGGCTTTGACTGAAGCCATGAGGCCTTTTGGAACCCATCAGTCAGCTTGGAGAACAGATCAGTCATGATCATTTCAAGGCTCTGTTTCAAAGCCTCTATTCGGACTGCCCTTCCAACCATGTGCATTTCAATGAACTCATCTGACCCATTTTCCTCTCTGTGTTTCTCTCCTCCTAGGCATCTAATCCTGTTTATAAGCAGTCCGTCCCATCTTATCCAATGGAGACGGTTTTCCAAATGCATACTAAGTCATGCAACGGAGGGGTCCACTGATCCACCTGCAGCTGGATTGAGGGACATGGCCGGACCTGTCCAGTTGTGCACTACAGAACAGAGATTTTGTTTTGGTCATTTTGCAGTGCAAACCTTGCTTTTGGTAGGAACTGATGATAATGCAGTAATTGGTCATTGCTGAGCAGCAGTAGAACATATGGTGAATTTAAGCACAGGACTGGCACGGGATGAACTTAAACAGTTGGAGAGGAAGGGCTTATCTGCCTTTCTCCAGGAACATTCTTGTGGCTTTGGAGAGCATTGTTGTGGGAGCAATCGTTGTTCATTTGCCATGGACAGCTTGCTTGAATTTAACTCCTAATTTTCCGCAGATCTAACCGTACCACCTCCACATTATGAGGGATTTATTGTGCATTGTGTTGTATAGACAGAGATATTTTTCAAGTGTATATTTTTTAACAGTGTGCCTTTCCCAGCAATACACATTTTGAATAAATTCAACTTATTTGAATTTATACTACTTTTCCGGTAGTCAGATGCCATAAAGCTTGCACAAACACAAAAAGTGCAAAATTATACATCAACTCTTTGTAGAAGAGATGGGTACTAACCTAACCAGAGCAATAATTTTCCTAACTCTTGTTTTTGCACATTCTGTATTAGATCTATAAAGTAAAGAAAGAAATGCCACTCTAGAATATTAGTCTTTTGTGTATGCAGATATTGCCACAAGTTTGCACATTTTTCTGAAGATTTTAACTGTACATTGTGATGCAATAACATCGTCTGCTGATGTTTCAGTGTTTGATATCTTTTTGGATCACATGTAGAGACTCTTGAGGGTGTTGGTGGGGTTTTAATGGATGTTGTACAATCATCCCATCAGGACCTGGACTGAGTAAAAAATTAGACTCTAGATACTAACTGCCTGTAAGGAGTGATTTCTCACATTGATATTGATCCCATATCAAACTTTAAGCCATTCCCGCACCCACCATTTATTTAATTTGTTAAACAAACATGTCAGCACAGCAGGGAAAACCACACAGCCAGTCTTGATGGGAAAACCTGACATCACACTGCCGTTCTAAGAGAGCCGTGCACCTGGAGTGGGTAAAGGTCTTAACAGGTTAATGTGTGCTTTATTGTTTGGCATATTCTCCAGTGACTAATAAAAAGATCAAATATGCAATGGGCTACTTGTTAAGACATTCAAACTAGGTTTGTCAATGGTGTGCAAGGGGTATTTACCTGCAAAGGGGGTGGGGGGTGGATGTGTCTGTCTGTGTTGAAAGAAATTTAGGCTAGGTTCAGCTACTGCTTCACTGTGATACTACACAAAATGGTGTCCCAAAGACATCTCAAACAATGATTTGACAGGTCTAGTAGATGATCTATTAATAAACGACTCCAGCTGTAGCCAGCTCTCAATAAATAAATGACAATTACAGTTCTACATAATTTATGTACTGTTGTGTGTCTATGCCATGTCATATTTGCTATAAAAGCTTTCAGAGTACTTCGGAATGCTCCTGCGCTTCAAGAATAACCGCGTCTGTGGTCAAATATTCACCATTTCCATGCGCTCTTGCCACACAACACAGCCATGCATGACGTTTTGAGTTGAGACCTGGAGTTACATGAAATACAAAAATGATATGTTGAGCTCCACTGGTTCTTGTGTGTTTAGCTCTCGACCCTGTGGTTTGCTCATGAATCACATTTGTTCCCAGAGTTCAATCAGCTGAAATACTGTTTTCCTCCACAGCCTCCGGTATGAACAGCCAGAATATTCAGACAGGAGTGAAGTCATCCACACAGGGGAGAGGGCACTGTTAACACAGACAGAGAAAGCTGGTTTGCGTGTTAGGTGTTCACTGGCAGGGCTGTTTGAATTAAACTATTAGCAGCTGAATGGCAACAGCTGTGGCTGTAGACTTCATATAAGACTTCAGACTGAACAATGAAGAAAATGGTAAAATAGTTTTTGTTTAAAAGAATTGGACAATAACTCTCAAATTTTTGTGTGTTTTTTGTTACATTCTGCACATATTATAGTCTGTATGATGAATCTTCACACGGGTACTGATATCAACAACATGAAACTAGTAAAAATCATTGTTTAGTATTGATGCAGAGAACTGTTGCCATTTCACATGCACCCTATACTCATAGAGGGGTATCGAGGTGAAATAAGTTTGTTTCATTTTGAGTGAATTTTTTTGAGAAATGTTTTAGAGAACATCTCCCTCTGGTGGAGTATATAATATAATCGTTTGTGTTTTACTGAAGTGACTAAGATAATAGTGCACTTTGATGTCTGTTTTATAGCACCATCTTCTGGATAAAGTGTCAATGTAACAAAAATACTGACTCGTCCTAGAGGATCTTAAGGGTAACAACAAACAAACAAGCATGCAAACAAACACACACGACAGCTTTGTGCGATAAACAGACCGACATGTTATTTCCCTGATTCTCTGGTATCTGTTTTGGCTTGGTTCAATGGTTTGTGTATGGTAGGATTGTGTGCGGTATGTATGTCTATGTAGTAACTAAAGGTTTGGTGAAGTTTATTGTATTATTGTTATTATTTTCGGTCGACTGTCATTATATAGCAAAACCCACACTGTTAAAAATGTCCACCTGTTTTAACCTAAAAAGTTCAGTTCAGCTGCTGCCCTAAATTTTAAAGTAATACTAAATTGACTGTAAAAGTAATTTAAGCTCATGTTATATTAAACAGACTTAAGAAATTCATTGAACTTATAAAAATATTGAAATTGTTTTGATCAGTTAATGTAAAAGCATATGTTGCTGTGACTTATTGGTCACAACATTTTGTACAGTGCACATAACTAGTCTTATAACACGAGGGTGAGTTAATAATGACAGAAGTTTTCGTTTTTGGGTTACGTTTTTCCTTGAAGACCAGATGAAGACAGGATCCTGACTCCCAGTGACTGTGTGGGCTTGCGTGGTGGGTGTGTCTGTGCTTTCATACCCACAAAATGAGCACCACCTCTGCTTTGTGCAGGATATTAAGTCATGGAATTACATGTCATTGACAAAATTGTAAAAACGTGGGGGAACAAAAGAGTCCTTCTCTTCCACTGCTGTCTCCCAGAAGTTCAACAACACAATGGCTACATGTGCCAAATGTGAGCTACAGACTGAAGGCAGCTCTGGAGTTTGCTTGTTCTGTCATTCCAGTGTGGTGTGCTACACAAACAGATGCTGGTGTTTCAAGCCTGTGCAGGTTATATCTGTGACCCTGGAGGCTGTTTTTTTTCAGCTTTGATTCTACAACATAAATAATCTTTTCTTTATGTTACAGAACTGATTTATTGATTAAGTAGGCTGGGCTAAAGGTAATGCATGTCTTAAGTGATTTAATGGAGTGATCTAACTATTTCTCGATTTGTCTATATAAGTAGGAAATATGAGCCAAAATTAATAACATACATCATACTCAGCCTATCATTATAATACACAAATGTCTAGCATTTTGGGTTAAACTTTTCTTTGGCAGCAATTATGACGTGTCTTCTTTGTGAGTGTGCAGTGCACAACTTGATATTTCCGCAATTGCTTGTTAAACCACAGAGTAAGCTGGGCAGTGTTATAGGACAAATAAGTGGGAATGAAATGACAGTTTTAAATCCCTATAATAGGCAAGACTGTGAGAACTGTGTGGGTGATTCAGTGCTTCCTATATTACATGTTATTTTGGTGTGTTATTGTCTTAAATATTGACTCTCTATATTACTGAAAATAAATACAAGTTTAAAATAAATAAAATGTTATATGAGGAACCATAAAATCAATTTATCATCAGTCAGTTTAAATACAGGATCTGTACATCTGTACAAAACTATTGGTTACAACAGATAAAGTCTAAGGGATACCAATAAGCCACATAAATGCTTATAAAACTTACATTTTAAATGACACAACATTTTTTTTCCTAAATAAAATATTTTTGCTTAAGAAGAATAGTATAACAACTTCCCGGGAAGTTTAATAGAAAACGTTCTCCTATCGTTGGCTAACGTTCTCTAAAAGTTATCAAAAAGTTTTGGCAGTAATGTTAGTAAAACATTTTTTAACGTTATATATCATAGATCATAAACGTTATTCTTTAGTTATATAATTGTGTATATAATTGTATAATTGTTAATAAGTTAATACACCGTGTAAAACGTTCCTGAACTTTTCTTTTTAACCTTTATATTAGCTACTCAATGGAAACGTTACGAAAACGTTCTTATAAATTCACTTGTTAGTTTGCATTTAGGAGAAAATGAGATCATCTTTATAAAATATTTCACAATGTCTTATGTGCACATACATAGAAAACAACATAGAAAATCCGATTTAAGAAAGTGAGGGTGCTTCAGTTAGCAATAAGATTTATATGATTCTCTCACTCTTGCTACTGAACGCTTTTGTGTCTTTGTGTCCTAAATATCATGAAATCTGGACACGATTGTGTGCAGTCTAGGCTACAAGTGTGCATGTCCATATGTTTGCAGATTATAACTCGTCTAGGGTGTATCCCCTATACACCCTAAATATTAGGGTGATATTTAGGATGTGGTCGCAACTGGTGTCAGTACCGTTATCTCCCGCACACGTCAGACCGCACGTAATGAAGTCTGGTAGGCAGGAAAGCATTTAAAGTTGGCTCGTCCTGCTGCGGGTAGTTCATTGCATGCTGACATCTGTGTCGGAGAAATGAACTTTTTACAGGCTTTATTCACCGTTGCATTTGTCCTTAAGGAGACTGAAGGATGGGGCTACAAGAATGGGATACTCCACAACTCCATCTGGCTGGGTATTTGTTTAAATGATTTACTATGTTCTCATTGCTAAATGAAAGTGATATTATACAATGCATGCATGGTCTGTGAATATTTGAGACTGGTTCTTTCTTTCTGTCTGTCTCAGCTAGGCATACAGTGTGTATAATGTCTCATATATAACTTTTGAAACCACTTTTCATTTACTGTTTAAAAATGTAATGCTTGTATAACCTTAGGCGATATGTCTTGTCGTGGTAGCTTGGTAAGAAATACGGGGGTGTGTGCATTTCACTGAAAACAAATAGAAATGAGACATGCACATTTACGGGTTTGTAAAGGCTGACAGTCCAGCCAGTCTCAGAGGGGACCTTTCAAACACAGGGAAACTTCTTCATACAGTTGTAGTGTACTGCAGTTTACCACACACACCTCAGAGCACTGCCAGTATGATGAAAGAAACTCACAGGCATGTCTCTAAAGACTTTAAGAGGTTTGATAAGGAAACACTTATCAAAAGACAAACAACAAAAGATTTTCCTCATTAGATCAGTGTTGTTTCTTAAGACTTGTCTCATTGTTTCAGTGGATTTGTGTCATTCAGCTTTAGCCATTTGAAGTTTGTTTTTGTTAAGCTTTCCCACCATTACACATCTGAAAACATTTAAATAAACTGTTTTCCCTTAACAAGCTATTTATTTATTGTTTGCTTCATATCGGTCTCCCATTTTTCTCTGAGGTGTATCTGTGGCTTAATAATGGTCGCTGTCTTCTGAGAATTTGAGGATTCTGCTTGATGTTTGAGGCCAACACAGTAAAAACATTGGCTTGTTATTCATTTCAGATGGGATCCAACTTCTTTAGGGTTATGCATGCGTGCTTAAAAACAACTACGAAGCTGCACAGTGTTCTGTGAGCAGGAGACAGTTCCAAAAACAGAGGCAAAAACTGTGCTTTGTCTGGTTTAGTAATTTTACAAACAGCAACTGGCATTAGATGTACATTGCAACTGTCCCTTCTGTATTCCAGATGTTCTGCACAGTGAATCATCTATGTTGGGTAACAAGTTATGACTTTGTAAAACCTGCTGAAATTGGTTTCCTGTGTTCTGATGTAAAGCTTAGACTCATGTTCTCTCTCTTCAGAGCAAGCAGCTGGAGTTTACCACCGTGAGTCCCGCAAAGGACGGTACCAGCTGACTTACAGAGAAGCCAAAGAAGTGTGCGCATTTGAGGGGGGGACTCTTGCTACGTATGATCAGCTGGAGGCTGCTCGCAAAATTGGTTTGTATCACAGTTCCCATTCTGGCTCTGCTCAGGTGCCAATACATACAGAAGTAAAGGGTCTTGCCCATACGTGCTGAAAGCTGAGCAAGTCCTTTTGTTATTGTATTAGTTGGGGATCATTATACAAACAGCCAGATGCAATTTTGAGCCACAGCTGAATCAGTCAGCAAGCAGAATAATAATCATGTTTCTCAAAGAGATGCAGAAATAAATAAATCCACACATCATATAAGCAAATTAGTAAACCGAACCCAGTGCCCACCCATGTTATGTTTGTATCGTAATAAAGTTCTTGATATGTGTTGCCTGAATGGTAACACCTGTTTCTTACACAAATGGCCGCCTCTTTCCATTGCAGCAATGGTAGATTTGATCCAGACATCGGCTCTGATGTGTAATGTAATGACAACATCTCGTGGTTAGTACAGGCCTGTGGCACTCTATGCAGGAGGTCTACTTTGCTATTTTTTCTGTTCTTAAAACCCTCAATTGTTGCCCATAGCTCTTCAGAACAAAAGGGGTCTTTATTCTTCATGCCCCCAAAATTCACAAATGGATTACAATTATCCATTGTCTTTTAGAGAACATTATATATTTTATCTAAACAGGACCTGTTTGTGAAATACTTCAGAAGTTGTAATATGAATGAAAAAGAGGGTTAAATCCTGTTCTACAGTAAAAGGAGTTCTAAAATTCCAGAATCACAAACATTGCACAAAACATTTCACAAATACAGTTTTCAATATCACAACAATTGTAATTCTCCTGAAGGGTTCCATGTGTGTGCGGCTGGATGGTTTGATAAAGGGCGCGTGGGCTATCCTATTGTTAAAGCCGGCACCAACTGTGGATTTGGAAGGGTTGGAATTATTGATTACGGATACCGGCTCAACAAAAGCGAAAGGTGGGATGTCTACTGCTACAACCCCAATGGTGAGTTTGGAAAATGGAAATTAGGCAATCCTTGGTGGAATTTAGCCATCTGTTGAGAAATCTGTAATCAAAAGATATTTGTTTTGACAAAGTGGTCACACAAATCATTTGTTTAAAGAGGTTTCTAAGAACTTCTCTGAAGCTCACTGAAGTGAATTAGTGTCCAGACATTGAAATAAACAAAGCTATTAGCCACATGGGCTGAAAGGTAAATAAATCTCAGTAAAGTGCAGAGAATTACTTTATATCATGATACGGCATTCTGTGGTCTCCTAAATGTATGGGTGGGATGACTTGTGGTCTGGACAACGACAACCATGACTAAACATTGGGGGAAAGTAATAGCTCTTTTATGACACCCCATGACAGATGCATGGAAACAGGGCAGTGACCTAGTTAATTTCACAGAAATCATATGTAGAACTTAGAGAAAAAGCATAAGAATGTGCACATACAACATAACACATTTCTGGCATAATGTATAGGAATATAAAACGTTCTAATGACAATGTTTTATACCATAAATAAATGGAGCCCTGAGAACGTTTACAGGGTTTGGTAATACACTTCCAGAGATCCAGCTGAGTTAGTTATTGCTTCTCATTTCTTGATTTGTAATGCTTGGAGATGGTATAAGACCCTCCTGGGGAATTTGAGTCAGGAATGACTTGTCAGTGATGAAGTCACAGTGTAAACGACTACCTCTGACATTCAGTTTGAGATGGGCTGTCAAAGATGCTGTATTAGACGTTTTTAAACATATCTGGTTTATGTTTCTCTTTCAAGTAAGATGCAGAATGTACAAATGTAAACTATAAGCTTCCCATTAAGCATTTATGCCCTGACATACTGGTATTTTTCATTTTATTTTATTGATCTGGTAATAGATCAATAAAATAAAAAATGACCCTGTAAGTAATTGTTATATTGTCAGGACTTTACAGTTGTATTCAGTCTATAGTACCATGCCTCTACCTCATTCAGGACAAGACAGCAAATGTGTATATGATTAAGCAGATGGTCAAACCTCAGACATGAGTGTAAATGTGTCATGTCTGAATAAAAGTACTACTCATTTCCTGTTGGCTGCCTTTTTTAATTCATGCTTTTAGTATTCATCTTTACATTTATCTCATTTATGAAATAGTTAGATAATCAACCATTTATGGTTAATCATCAGTATGATTATGTGCTTTCACATGTGTGAAGTTTTTCTCCTTTTCTCCTGAAGTTTTTATTTATATAAAGACAAGTGGTATGTTATGACAAGTGATACTTTACTATAAAATGATTCAACGTTATTAGTGTGTAATGCCATCATAGTTTGTTGCTAATCTTTGTTAATATTAATGCAAATACAATTGTTCATGTTCATGGTCTGTTAACTAATGTAACAACTTTTAATTATGAAAATGTGTAAATAGATTGTAGAAATGAACATTAACTAAGATTAATAAATGCTGTGGAAGTATTGAGTACCATTAGTTTGTGTTAATTGAGGTATTAATGATAATAAATGGAACCTTATTGTTGCCAATTTTATAAATTTGAAAATTTCTCATACGCTACATTTACAGCAAAAGAGTGCGGAGGAGTACACACAGACCAGCAGAAAGTTTTCCATTCACCTGGTTATCCAGAGGGCTACCAGGATGAGCAGATTTGCTACTGGCACATTCGTGTGCGCTATGGTCAAAGGATCCGCCTGCACTTCCTAGACTTTGACATTGAGGAGGACATTTCTTGCTTCAGTGATTACTTGGAAATCTACGACAGCTATGATGATGTTTCAGGCTTTGTTGGAAGGTGTGTAAAAACAGATGTTTTGTTGACATTCGGTTTTACATTGGTTAAACTTATTTGAATTGGCTTCAGAAATAATTAAATACATCTGTCTGTGCTGATAGATACTGTGGCGATGAACTTCCCGATGACTTCATAAGTACAGGTATGTTCTTTTAATTGAAATCACATAGTGATGGTGATCTGTATCAATCTGCCATGCTTTAAGATATCCAAGTCTGTGTATCTTAGACTCAATTTGTAGAATCCATCCAAATGAATTAACTTATTAAATACAAGTTTTTGGAAATTCATATTTCTTCACGGAAACGACTACAATGTAAGCAGTTTGAGAACTCCAGAGCTTGTGAATTGATCAACACTTTGTCTTTTGCTCAGGAAACGTGATGACCTTGAAATTTCTCTCTGATTCTTCTGTGACGGCTGGAGGGTTTCAGCTGCAGTACATTGCTATAAATGCAACCCTGTCTTCTGATGATCCTGCCGACACCTTCTCTTGACATGTGTTTAATACACCAAACCCACTACTTTTTATAATGTCATTTTTGTTTATTGTTCTTTAATCTAAGGTGCAATATTAAAGCTAGCAATAATCACAATTATATTAGTTTCATTGTTTGATATTAAATGTTCAACTTCATTACACAGTGTATCCTCTGGTATTATATGTACTGTATGTCCAAGTTTCTGTGACTAATGTAGATAGCTTTAAATAAGGGATTAGGATTGCTTTAAAGACCCCATGAAAATTGCTTGACAGGCCAATAGACTTAAACCAGGATGTGGTACTTTCTGTTGTTGGTTAATGGCGGGTGGTTTTAGGGGAAGGATGTTCTTGTTCTTGAGAGCATTCATTAGATAACAGTTTGCATATTGGTGCAAGACAAGTCATCAGTATTTTATTAATGACATTAAATGTTAAAGGCATACGTTTAAAGTTAGTATGCAATGAGTACATTAGGGTAGAGGGTCTCTAACAGCTCAACTGGTCTCTAATAGCTCAGCTGTGTTCACTGGGTATATTGATAAAAGATGCCTTATTATTACCATAATGCAGATGCAGTGCTAGTTGACCAAATGCATAAAAATGCATGTATTAAACACTGATCTCCCATGTTTAAAATGCCATAATTGCTCAATAACTGTTTTTTGTTCATTTATAACCAAAAAGTTACGGATTGCACCTTTTAGTTGGACTGCAATCCCAAATTTTGCCTCTCTAGCGCCAACTCTGTTAAAAACATAAACTTGCAGGTTTCTTTACGTACTTTTCTTTACGTAAGTTGAAGGCAAATCGTACCCGACAAGTCCAATAAATATAAATATTATAAATCGTTATTACAAACAAACGTAGTTGAATCGGTTAAGGTAAGACGACTATTTTGAACGCTGATTTTTGTTCATTTTTAACACAGAAATAGTTACGGGTTGCATGTTTAAAGTCAGATATCCTCCTAATTAATAATTCATGAGTGGGCGGAGATTACGTGGGGTTGAAGGTGACGTCGGCAGTGCGTAATGTTTGGCGCCAGCATTTTCGCGGGGAGCGAGGAGTGGACACATACAACAGCAACCTTGATCAGCGATTAAAAAACAAACTCGTGTAATTTATCAGATAAAGAGTCTGTGTTCATGAAATCCGCTTTACTTGTTGACAGAGTGTCTGCAGCCGTAAGGTAAGAGTCGGCGTTATGCCTGTTGATATGCTCGTTTTGTGGGCTGGGTGGGTAACATGTTGAGGGGAACTAGCTCGCTAACTCTGGAGTCTCTTGTTGGCCAAGGTCTTGTTTGATTAAACTGTTTAGAGTTGGAAAATATATGTATAAATATTATGTTTTTAATAAACTGCAGGTTTGGATATCTGCGTTTGCTGTGCTCGATATGGCCACATGTTTTGAGTTGTGTACGCCACCCGTTTATACAATAGCGACGAAATTGATCTGAAAAAATTGATCAGAAAAACTGATCTGATGTCTGCTATAATCTGAGGGCCCACCTCCTCGAGCATCTTTGTATTTTAATGCAAATCGGCCCATTTTATAATCTCACACTAATGTTTGCCATTGTCTTTAATAGTAATAGATGGCGTATAAACATTAGCTTCTCGTGCACCTGGCTAGCCACCAAACATTTCGTGTAGGATGAATTTAGTGTTTTTATTTTCCTTAAATAGATTCAGAATTGATTTGCTTTCACGGTAATGCGGAATAGATGACTGGATTTATAGCAGTCTTGTATTTAAAACATTCATATACTTTTTTAACTCGGTTATCTCATCTGCTTCTTTCAGTAAAGCGAAAACAACAATACTCCAGCTGACGAACAGCACCAATATAACATCGATATAGGTTTAAAAAATGTGTTTTTTTCACACATTGTGGATGTGCATGGACTAGTTTATATTTCTTTAATCAAAGTGTGTGGGGAGTAGTGCCCCAGGCATCATGAATTCAGTACTGCCCCAAAATCGCTGTTTAGTGATGTTGCATTGTATTATATTGCATTATATTCTGTCATATGCAGTCACTTTAATGGTTTGCATGTCCTGCAGGTTGTGAGGATGATGGCAGCAGTCCCTCTATCAAGTGCCAGCATCCTTCCACTTCTGGAATGTCTGGAAGATGAAGCAGCTGGACTGTCAGAGCATACAGATGCCTACATTACCATAGCCAAGTAACTGTTCACCTTCTTTCTGTCTCAGTTTGGAAGGATTTAGTATGGATTGTGACTTATATACTTAAGTATATATACACGCCATTTTGTGTCACAGCTGAATAATGCGATACGTTTCTGAACACAACTGTGTTGTGAGGGTATGCACACCCAATGAGAAGAGTTTTGATGTTTATTGCACATTTATGTGGAGCAGGACCAATAAGATTTTAGTAAGATTTTCAGAACAAATTCCTGTTGGATTTGTTCAGGACAAAAACTTGCTTGTCGCTGTTTAGGACTATTTAGTTTAAATGTTTCTCAGCATTATAAGCAGCAATTGAAAGGTACTTTTTGAAGTTCATCTTCAGACTTTTGTTGTTTCTTTTCTTTCTCCTAGTCGTCTCAATGGGGAGGATGGACGGCAGTTTCTGCCTGTAGTTGTAAAGCATTTTACACGTCTTAGTAAAGTCCTTCTGGTAAGAATGGCTACAGCACAGATTAAGACACTTAGGTGCTGTCACATTATTTTGTATGCAATTTAATATTTGTAGTGAGTTAACTGGTTATTTTTAAAAAAATGGCTGTATGTATTGTTAAATGTTGGGTAATTCTTGCTTTTAGGTTCACATCTCCAGTGACAATGAAGAACTGTGTCAAGCTGCTCTCCAGGCTTTGGGCTTCTGTGTCTTCCACTCCCATATTGTTTCTGTTATCCCAGGTACATAAAATGGGTGTAAAATGCGATAATATATTATACATTTATTGTTTTGTGTAAATATTTTTATTTTTGCTGCAGACAATGTTTCAGAAGAGATACTGTCGACACTCTGCAATGTTGTGGTGAAATCGAAAGAGAAATTTACGTGCACTCGAGCATTATGGGTAATTTCAAAACAGAGTTTCCCTCCAGAGGTGGTGACTAAAAAGGTATGTTTGTGTAGTGTGCATAATCTGCTTGGATTTTTTTGTTACTTTTTTTTTACGTTTTTAGATTAATTTAAATTTGTTTGTTAATTTAGTTTTGCTTTTTACCTTTCAGACGCCAGAGATTCTTAAGAGTCTGGAGGCTATGCAGACCAGAGAAGTTCAGTCGATCCTAATTGATCACGAGTCACTCAATGTTATAATAAGGTTTGCAAATTTCTTCAAATAATTTTTCTGTATACACAGCAGGCTTACAGTACTCCTTATACTGACATGACTGTAGTAAAGCCATTAGCATGCAGACTAACAGGGTTGGTTTTGTGATAAAATGCAGGTTGCTGGAGCAGGCACCATCTCAGATGGCTGCTGGAGCTGTGTGCTGGGCCAAGCTGGTGGTTCCTCTGGTGGTTCACTCTGCCAATAAAGTGCGCTTGCGTGCAGCAGCAGCCTTAGAGCTGGGCATGCCTCAACTTCTGGAGAAGCAGCAGGAGGTGGCAGCCATTGTAGAGCCGATGATGTCCTCTGTAAGTGCTAGCGTTGATTCACTGATTCTGTATAAATCGCTTGTTGCGCATATGTGAACATGAACACAAATAACCACAATGCTTTTCTGCTGCTCCGTCATCTTTAGATGCTCATCCCTGAAATGCAGAAATTGTTTTCTTCTAAGAATGAGACAAACATGCTGAAGCTCTGGCCCTTATTTGTAAGGCTTCTGGGGAAGGTAAGATGCTCATAGTCACCTATGCTGTTTTCCAAGCTGCACTCTTTCAGTCTGAAATCGTTACATCAAAGTGTGTTTGTGTGTTGTTTTTTTTTAGTTGCTCCATAAAGGCGGTGCTTTCATTAACTCCATGCTGTATTTAGAGGAGTTGGGTTTCCGTAGCTCATCTCCTAATATTAAGAAGATTGCCTTCATAGCTTGGAAGAGCCTCATTGACAATTTTGCTCTTAATCCAGGCAAGTTTATAATTTTTTCCTTTGTATTTAAGATTATCTCCTTTGACCAGACATTACTACAGTTGTTCTGTTTTTGTTTCTTTCCCTTGCAAAACCAGCCCCAGTTTCATTAAGTTATAAACCCTTTTTCTTGATCAGATATTCTGTGCAGCAGTAAGCGCCTGAAGCTCCTCATGCAACCCCTCAGTTCCATCCATGTCCGAACCGAAGCTCTGATGCTCACTAAACTGGAGGTGTGGTGGTATCTTGTAGTGAAACTTGGGCCCAACCTGGCAGCCAACTTTGAGCAGGTAGAATTTACAGTTCTCAGTTAACTGTTTGTTTGTAACAGATATACTCATTAAATGTCCAATATCTCTTAAGAAATTTTTTTTTTTATTCCTTCCATTACCAACTTCCCCAAAGGTTGGCATACCACTGCTGCATAGCACACTTCCTCCTGATTTTCCACTGCAGTCCCCAACCACACCTGCTCGAACCCCCAACCCTAACAATGGCACCCCTAACACCCCTAAATCAGGTACTGATCGAATGAATCACCTTTGTTCTTAATTTTAAACTCATCTATCTCTGAATTCCAAGTTCCCCTAGTACCTCATGCTCATACTGTGACTCTGTGGCTTTTTCTCCAGGCATCCCATCCTGCAGCACACCAAGCACTGCTACTCGTATGAACCTTAACAGCAGTATGCAGACAGTACAGACCTACCGCTCCATTCAACTCCTGGGGCTGGAGATGCTTTTGCACTGGCTTGTGGGTCCAGAAGTCACTGTCACAGCTGCTAAAGAAAATCTTCAGCTCAGCCTGGGTAATCGCGCACACAGTTTTGTGGATTTTGTACCAGTAATGTTCACAATATTTTAAACCATTTAAAATCTTTCAAATGGGTGTTGATTCAAAGATACTTAAAAGTACACCTTTAGCATCCTTTGTTGCTTTTTTTTTTTAACATTCTTTGTGACTTGCACTAAAGGTTCTTTGTAGTGGAAAAAGGCTGTACACTGTATAAAATAAGAAATTGGTCCTTTGGGGAGCCAAACATGGTTTGACATTGCTCTGAAAAACCCTTTATTGGAGAGTATAGTATAGTGTATATATAGAGTATAGTTATATTTTTGTATTTCCTGAAACTTCATAACAAATCTTAATTGTCTGTACATTAACTCAAGCTCAATTGTGAATTTTTTTATTATTGTAAGGCTTCACAGTGACAACAGATGTTCAAATGTTAGCAGATGTCAGTATTTTAATGTTTGTTTGCAGAGCCCCTGACGCACCCGCTCATCACCAGCCCATCGTCATTCAGCAGACATGCCTCTACCCTGATATCAGCGGTAAGAGATGGCTTTATCACCGTGGGAAAACATGCTCCAGGTATTCAATGTGCTGATCATCTATATACATCTATATATAGATGATGATGACACCTCAGGTTTTAGTTTTCTCTGCTTGATCTGTTTGAAAGCAAACATCTGTAAATCTTTATTCAAAACAAATTGCAGTTGTTTGTAAAGAATCAGGCTCAGGAATTTGACTTGTCATGAAAGAGAATTTTTGTTTTAGTCAACATTCTTTTATTGTTAGTCAGTGGAAGTATTTGCTAAAGCTCACTACAAAATCCTAATTTCTTCATGTTCATCTTTGCCTGATTTTAGTTTTCAGCTTTTGAATTCTTTTCCCCCACAGAATCACTTCTCAATCTAAGTTGGAGCAGGTTAATTGGTTTTGTCAGCACAACAATAGAAGCAGGTAGGACAATTAAACTGACTGAAAACAATAGATTTTGCATGCTGGTGTGTGGTAATTTGGAGAGCTTTATTCCCCACATCCATCAACAGGTAATAAGAAAGAGCGTCAGGGTTCAGAGGTCCTCACCCTTCTGCTACAGGCTCTGCAGGCCATACTTTCTTCAGATGTTCTGCCAGCTGAGCGTGCACTGGTAAGATCACAACTTGACCTAAGGTCTGATTTGCCTATTTAATCCAGTGGTAGAACGTTTTTCATTTTGTCAGATCTTTTGTCTAACTGTCTAACTTGTTTGTGTTGCAGATTTCTAAAAAGTAGAATCTATTTAAATTGAATTTACAGTGTAATATTAGGAAGTTGTAAAGAAAAAACCTACAATATTCATTGTTTTAGTCTGCTGACGAAACCTGTTTTCTATTTTCTGCAGCTTTTGTTAGAAGCTACAGTTAGGAGCATTCCTCAGAAGGTTCTTGGTTCTGCAGCTTATCAAGTGGCAAACATGGATGTCTTAAATGTAAGTGGTTTTAGCACATGAAAGAGTGAATACTGTAAGAATTAGAGACTTTAGTTGCTGCTTTTTTCCACAAGTACTAAGAGTTAAATCAATGTCTAAAGCATTGACATATTACAGCAGTAAAGGTGATTTGTAAAGATACTTATGAACCACAGTGTACTAAACCCCTTTGAATTTATTTCTGTTGATGTCTGTGTTCTGAATGTAAGTTTTTCCACCTCTTTTCCAGGGTACTCCAGCACTTTTCCTAATATTGCTTTTCTTCAACAGTAGCCAGCTCTCATCATTTCTTGAAGATGAGAGGTGAGCCTGGATGTTTAAGAATTTTACATAAACTAAACTTTCTTGGGAGGACTGTTTAAATTATTATGTCTACTTTTAAATGCAAGTTGTTTTTGGTAATACAAGTGTCACTGTTACAATTGGCTAGCAAATTAATACAATTTATCATGTAATGTCCAAAATTGTGCTGTGGACATGAATGCTAAATTTTTGCCTGGTGGATGAATAAAACAGGTTTTATAGACAAGCATGTATGCAGAGCCAATAGCCATATCTAAGGAACAGAAGTTTATAGATATGTTAGGATCCATTTAGAATGCCTTAGCAACAGCAAAGAAACGCATGCAACCTGATATTGTGTTGCCATCTTGCTTTGGTTTCATTTAAACAGTTTTGTTTCATTTATCATTATTGTTAGGTTGCTTATGCTAATTGTTGCTGTCATCTAATAGATTTTTCTCAACCCTGGAGACTCTTGTGAGCTGTGGATTTAGTGGACCTACATCCCCCCTGGCTTTTGGAGAGGCTGTTTTAGGAGCCGTTACTGGGACTGTGGAGGCTGTTAAGAATAAGAAACACCTCTGGAGGATGTGGAGTGTGGTGATTAGCCAGCTCACCGACAGCATCACTCAGGTACCAAACTCCAATCCTCCTGTAAAATGTGCTGTGATGTACGGGTGGAACTTGCAACATTAAAATGTTAAAATCATTGCTCCATCACAGACCAATGAAGTGAATCAGGGAGATGCTTTGGAACACAATTTCAGTGCCATTTACAGTGCCTTGATGTTCCCTGTCATTCACCTGTTGCCTGGTTCAGCCCTGTCCCAGGTCAGTAAGCAGTTTAGTTTTATACAAATGCTCTTGTTTTATGCACTGAAGTGATTGTCATTATATGGCTTAATTCCTTTAATTCCTTAATAGACAACTCAGAAGGCCATGATCAGTACGTGGTCCAGGCTTTATAAGGCTTTTGCCCGATGTTCAGCTTTGGTAGCCACGGCGGAGGAGAATGTGTGCTGTGAGGAGCTGTGTGTCAAGATCTCCGCCTCTCTAGACAGCGGGGCCCTGAAGGTTTGGGAACTGCAAAATGAATAGTTCGAAAATAAAATTTTGCACCTGAATGGAATGCTGGGGGTAGTATTTTTGACATTGCGTTTCTGTTTTAGAATCTGCCTATGCTAGATGCGCTAGCAAATATCTTGCTGGTCATCATAGAGAGTCTGGACTTCTCTCCCTACACCCCTCAGTTCCAGCAGAAATTGAAATGTGAGGCTTTTGTTTTGGATTGGTCAAAACAACATGTCGTATCATGGTAATGTGTCACCGTGTTCTTTTGTAAATCCACAGCTCCTCGTACACCCTTGAGTTGGGTACGGAAGAGAAGCAAATCTTTGGGGAATCTTTCAACCTTCCACACTATTCTGATACAGACTCTAGATGCGTTTTTAGCTTTGGACCCCTCAGAAGCATCTGCAGAACCAACTGATGGTGTTTTAAATGGGCTTGGCTTGACGCTGATTGCCATCTTGTCCGTTCTCTTCACCAACGTCACATTGCCCACCTTCATAAAAGAGGTGCTGTCCACTGTCACCCAGCCACTTGCACGTCTCTATGAGCAGTACTCGAGGTGTGTGGATTTTTGGCTTTGTGTATGTTGAATTTCGTTTATTCCATTGTCTAATGCTGGATATTTCTTTTAATCAGCTTTGATAAACAGTCAAAGCCCAGTGCAACACTAGGACCAAAGGTAACAAATAACTTGGATGTTAATTTAAATTATTTAATCAGGTGTGATGTTTTAGTTACATTGGTGGGGTTTGTATGACAAGTTCTGTGTTGTCTGTATAGTTGGAGAAACTGGCTGCAGACTTGCTTGGCTCCCTTCAGACATACTCCACTTTGCATGACAGTGAGCTTCTTGCTGTATTGTCGCCCTTGCTCTGTGTGCTTTTCCCACACAAGATCAAGCAAATCCGTATTGTGGTCACGCAGTTCTGGAATGCCACCTTTGGAAATGCGGTCACCTTAACTTACCCTGAGGCTCTCAGGTATGTTTTTGGGGTAGCTCTATGATGTTACAATGTCAGAACAATCAGACCTTTAAGTCTTCTGTAAATTAGTGAGTTGGCCATTTACCACACAAAAATTGTAACTTTCTTAGTGAAAGCTGAAATAAAATATTTCCTTTTTTCTAGGATTGTTTTAAGTCAGGCTAAGCAGAAAACGCCCCTGATTTTACCTGGATTTGAAGCCGTTGATAATCCAGATGATTGCAGTGGGCCGTATACCGTACGTTTCAATATTTCCTGGATGCAGATGTTTTCCTGCTGTTGATTTAACACCAGTGAGAACACTTATTAAAAAGATATGTTCTCTGATCAGAGTGAGAGTTCACAGCTGGACCCTCAGATTAGCGGGGTGAAGGTGACCTCTGTGGGAAAGAGAGACTCTCTTCTGGCTAGGGCAGAAGAGCTGAAAGGAAAAGGCTCTGTAACGGGACAAAAGCCTGTCTCTGTAAGCATAATTCAAAACCACTCTTTAAAATACAGCATTAAACTTCTCCTTTTAATAAAAAGAGCAATGCTTCTGTTTCTTCTCTAGATGAAGCTGGATTTTGGTTCCCCCAAGCCCTTGAAGCATAAGGCTATTGAGGAAGAGGCTTCTGTAGATTTTGTCTTTATTCCACCTGAGACAAAGGAGAGAGTGTTGACTGAACACCAAAAAGAAGTCAAAAGGATCAAAAGGTGAGCCTGTTTTTCAACATTTTTGAATTTTATGAATCAGTATGTTTTGTTTTTTTTTGTTTTTTAATTGAATTCTACCTTGAATGTTTACTCTAAGGGTTGACATTCCTGCCCTGTACAATAATCTGGATGCTTCACTTGACACAACTGTTTTTACACAATACTCTCAAAGTCAGGAGGAATCAATGTATGTTAACTTTTTTTTTTTTTCTTTTCGTTGAACATTTTATCCACTGTAATATTTTCAATGTATTAATCAACATTTCTCTTTAGAGACAAATTGACAACAGATGAAAATGATAAAATTGAGGAAGAGGATAAGGTTCAGCTGAAGGTATTAACGTTTTTAAATCTTTTTTTTTCAAAATCAATTTTGGCACTGCTGTTTTGATTTGTTGCATGCTTACTTTTTATTAGCTGCATTGTTTGGTTTCAAAGCTGTTTCTTATCCCCCCCACCCCACCCAAGGAGGTTGCCCCAGTTAAGGAACCAACCACAGATGTTAAAATAACCCAAGATGGCACCACACCAGATCTAGAAACACCAGGAAAAGCTGCACAGAGTGAAAATCAAACTTCAGAGAAGGTTGAGTCACCATCTATTGACATCTCAGTTGATGTGAGTGGGCATGAGAAAAGTGGATCAGAGGGATCCTTTCTTAATGTTTCAAGTTCTTCTGATATGATATCTGGTACACCACCTAAATCCAATAGCAGACGGCAGTCTTTTATAACCTTAGAGAAATATGTTGAGGGAAAGTCAGCAAGTCCCATCAGTGATAGTACATTTACTGGTCCACTCACCCGAAAATCAAATACACTGGAGTCTTCAAAGGCACTGCAATCCACTTCACATGCCTCTCTTGACTTGCAACCTCAGACTACAAAAGATGGCTCACAAAAATCTCAGGGTGTTGGCACCACTGAGTTGTCCCCTCAGAAAGAACAAGGACAAACAGAAGCAGAAGACAAAATTAAATCAAGTCATCCTTTTCAAAGCACAGATGAGGAAGTGGATGAGGTGGTCCCTGATACCCAGACCCAAGTATCAGATGAAGCACTGGATAATCAAAACAGTCCAGTGTCCAAAGTCAGTGTAGAAGAAACAAGATCTGTGGAATCTCAACAAGTCTCTACTGAAGAAGACTCGCACAGCCTTTCTGATTCTCCCACTTCTAGTCAAGAACCAAGAAGGTCAGGCAGACGTCGTAGTAGACCTCTTCGCCCAGGCGAGGATCCAGCAGACAGAGAATGGAGCTCTAGCAAATCTCAAGAAGTAGTTTGTAACGTTATAGATTCACAGACACCTATACATATGCCTAGTAATTTAACAAATGTCACATTGCCGGAAAAAAGTAGGAAACTTAAGACTCTCGATAAGACCAAAGCTGAAGTTGAACAGATAAAGAACAAAAGTGCAAAGGGTGAGTGTAGCCTCACTGGTTTACAAATTTCGACTGCAGAATCTTCACAGGCACTTTCACAGGCAATGGGTACGTGTGGTGATAAAGACCTTGGGCAGAATGAGTCCTCTCGGATGGATAGCCAAACTGAAGAGAGACTGTCACCTCTCAGTGAGTCTAAGGTTCTGTCACCAGGCAGATCTATGAGGAAGACTAGAATGCACAGTTTCAATTCTGAGGTGTCCACAGACAAGAAGGAAGCAGAAGAAAACTCCCAAAATGATTCTCAAAATGCTACACCCAAGTTGAAAAAGAGACTTTCGCAGAAACTTGTTTCTAGTACAGAGGCTGATAGCCAGCAAACTGACAGGTTGCGAAGAACTAGGAGATCTGCTGCATCTGAATTGGACACTACTGGCTTACAGACCAAAGATAAACCTGGACCTGGAGATCAAAAAGGGCATGAGGTGAGTGTGACAAGCTCCCAAACACTAGTAAAGGGCAGAGCCACAAGACGGAAAAACACAGAGGAGATGAACTCTAGTAGAGATGCTACACCAACTCTTTCCATAAATGCTGAGCATTCACAGGCTGAAGAGTTGACCAGGAGTGTTAATTCCTCTCAAGGACCTAGTAGATACAGAACCCGAAGATTATCTAAAGGTTTGTTGTCCCCAACTGACAACACAGAGTCTGAAAATTCTGACAGCAGAGAAGATGGACCAAGACCCAAAAAAAGGCCACGAAATCCACTACCAACAGAGGTGTTACCATCCACCACAGATGTTCCTGAGATGGTGCCAGTTAAGGAGGATCTTAAGGTTGATTCAGTTTCTACTCAGAATGTTTCAATAGAGACTTCCACATCACAGCATGGGGCTGATATTAAACCTAGTTTGGACAATATTTCTGCCAATGAAGCCAAAGAACATGGACAAAGGGACAAAGAGGTGCCTGCAACTGAGTTTGTAAATGACGACATAAATCCCTCTGAAAAAGAAATGGATAAGGAGAGCCAAAGTGACACAGAATTAAAGATGGAAGTGGATACAGAAACAAAAGAGAGACCTATCAGTGAGAAAGCAGAGGGTGAAGGAACAAAGTCATTGTTACAAAACATACCAGTGGAGCCTCAAGATTTAAACATGAAGGTTGAAGTTTTGCATAAATGCCCTCATACCAGGGGACGGGGCCGTGGGCGTAGACGTTCTAGAAACTGTAACTGCTTTTCAAACAAACTTGGTGTGTTGTCACAGGATAGTGACTTACAAGAATCACAAGATTTGAAAAATGAGCAGGATCTTCTTGAAGTCAACACCCTGAACTTCCATTCTGATCAGTCCAGCCCTATGTCTGTATCAAAGGAAAACCAATGCACAGCAATTGCCCTTTTGGCCATGCAGCCATCTTCAGCCTTGCCTGATAATCTCCCAGTTGAGGTTATGTGTTCTGAAAACCCTATTAATAAGCTTGGTATAATTGTATCTCAGCTGTCTGAAGCTGAGGAAGCCCCAAACCTGGTATTATCAAAACCAATGAATGAATTCAGCAAGGAGCTTTCAGAAGACCATGGCTTAAATACACATCTGTTGGAGGGTTTAGGATACACAGACACTCACAAAGACAGAGAAGCTGGTTCAGAAAATGTTTCAGAAAGTCAGGAAGCACTCCAGAGCTCAACGCCCCAGGACACCTCTCCTAGCAAAGGTCATCCAGTGGAAGATGCACCTGTATGCCAGGAGCAACTAGAGTCTTCCCATGTTCAGCAGGAAGATGCAGTTAACTCACCAGTAAAGGACAGTGAAAATCTCAGTGTTTCAGAAAAAAGTGGAGAAAATGTCATATTGCAAGAAGCCAATGAAGTACAATTACTTGACAAAGATGTTGCTCTTGAGAAAGGCAATGACACCCAAATAGACAACCAGGATCTTTCTGCAGATATACAAGGAAGTGCTTCCGATGCTGTCAAAGAGTCATCTGTAACTCTGCAGAGTAGTACTTCTGAGGTCTGCTTGGGTTCTCCACAGAAGCCAAAATCATTATACACTATTACCGATGAACTACAGCCTGGCCAGAGCCCAAGCAGAATTAGAGCTCGTGTATGGTCACCATCTGCATCTCCATCTACCAGCATTCTAAAGAAGGGACAGAAGAGAACATGTGAAGAAGATACTCCCTCACCACTTCTTAAGGTAGTTGAATATTTAGATGATGTGATTTCAAACAATATAGGGATACTGTTGGTCTTTTTCAGTTTTAATCTTTTTGTTGATCTTATTCAATTTGTGTGAAAATTGAAAAATATCTACATATAACGTTTTTTGTATAGTCTCGTCGGGTGTCCTTTGCGACTCCAATTTACCATCAAGAATTGGCTGATGACATTGATCGACGTAGTCCTGCTACTCGCACCAGCTCACCTAGGTCAAAAGTCTTGAGTGCACAGCCAAAGGTATTGTATATGAACCCTGAAATTAAATGATTCATACTGTATTCATTTACCTGTATCTAATTAACATGTTTTGTGGGCTTTGTTAAATGTATCTTGTAATGTTGTTGCAGTATATTTCTACACCTACGAAAGGAAGTTCAAACATTAGCCCACGTAACCTCAGAAGTCCTGGATACAAAAGTTCAAAGAAATGTTTGGTTTGTCTTTTTTGTAGAATATAATTTTTACTTTTTTTTTTAAATTTAACGTACTAAAATTTTTAGTTCAACAGTCGAGGAGCTGAAAATTTGTAAAATGTGCCTGTTCTAACCTTGATCATAGATTTCCGAGATGAGCCAGGAACCACGGCCGATTGCTAAGGATTGTGTTTACCCAGCACTGGTTGGCTGCACTACCCCAGTAGAGGCTGTTTTACCACAGATATCCTTCAACATGTGGTAGGCTAGTTCACCTATTTCCTCATATGGGATTTTTAAATTTATTTCTTCTCTTCAGCAGAGTTCTTCACAGATCTTTGAGGTTCCTTTTACAAAAAAAATTGTAATTGCCATTCACTTTTCTGTGTGTTTAGGCCTCGTGGCTTTGGTCAGCTTGTCCGAGCCAGAAACATTAAAACAGTTGGAGACCTGAGTGCCCTTACACCAAATGAAATCAAGTCACTTCCTGTTCGTTCACCTAAGCTATCCAATGTGAGGAAAGCACTTAAAACCTATCACGAACAACAGGTAGTGTATATGTTATTTCTGTATGTTTTCACCTGTGTGATTTAGGACCATTCTGACCATTCTATTACACTTGACTGCACAGACAAAAGGGCGTTCTGATGAACTGAAGAGTTTTGACGAAATGGAGAAAATGACATCAGAGACTGAAGACATGGAGCTTCCACAAAAGCAAGATGAGAAACAAACACCAGAAAAGCCTCAAGGTGAAGTATTTTAGTGCTGTAAATTTAACATTAATGTTATTTAAAACAAATCCAAGCATAAATTCTGTACTATGGTAAATTAAAAGTATTGTAGTATTGTAAAAGTACTATAATTCACACTGGAAACAAATTCACTCAATGATGATTTGTTTTAATCCTTCCATGTTTTTAGATGGCAAACCGTCGGAGGTTAGTGTAGATACAGCACAGATGGCTGAGGAGAGCAAAGCCAATAATTTGCTATCAGATGTTGTAGCACTTGGTGAACGCCTAACTCCAGTGGAACTTGGTCGCTGTTCACCCAGCCAGTTGGGCCAGATGCATGCACATCTGAGTGGCATGATGAGTAACATTGTGGCTCAACTTCAGTCTCGCCTGCTGAGTAATCTTGATGATAGTTTGCAATAAGGACATTATTTTTTTACCTTCATGAGACAAGACTGCATTTTTAACTTGAAGATTCACAGTGGACTGCTTGTTCAAGTTTTATCTTGAATTTTAGACTAGATTTAAAATAAATGATGCTGTTTCAGAGAATGGCATATAATGGTCAATAACCATTTCCATTGCCTTTTAAGTGAGTGTCAAATGGGAAACCATTGTATTTTATGGAGCTTTTTTTTTAAGACTGTAAAATTGTTGACGCCAAGGAAACTTTTTAAATAAAGCTATAGTATTAATACATTTTTTTGACGTTTTAATTTCTGTAACATTTTTTCCCCAAACTACTACATTTCACAAACATCTCTGAATTGTGACTAAATTGTTAATGTAATTAAGTCAGACTGAAGCATTTTATATTTAATAAATTGGTTTCAGGTTAAAGGAATTTTCTAAAACTTTAATGCACCTAATGTAATACTTGTGGTGAATGGCAGTCAGAGACTACCAAAGATGAATTAGAATTAAACTCCAATTTGCAACCGTAAATTAATGATTTATAATGTGAGCTACATCAGGTCTGATTTTCAACTTTGACATCTCTGAAACTTTAAACATTGAACTTTTTTGGCATTTTAGCTGAATTTTGCATTTTCAAAATGTCTGTACGTTTTGACCCAAGTGATGCTTGGGGTCGTTTTGATTACAACATTTTGTGGTAAAATGCCAAAACATTCAGAATATTTTGAATAGAATATTTCTTTTCCTGTGAATCATATTGCCAGTGTATTAAAAAATAACATTTCTTACCTTTGTTATTTAAATATTTACGTTTTGGGCTTTTTAAAATCTCTAAACACTGTTGAATGTTAAATGGGATACTATTTGCTTTGAAAACTGATTATAAAACAGTTCAACACTGTTATTGTTAGAAACAGTAATCATAGTAATTTAGCACCAAAACAGTTTTGTGAGGCAAGAAAAAGAAATGTACATGCATGGTGTGGGTGTGGTGAGGTTTATGTTGACTGAGGTTACCATCCATGACATGAAACATTTATTGCATTGAATGGTGGTGTGCTTTATTAGCTACTGATTCAAGGTAAACATCCTCTAACTCCACACCTACAGAACCAATGAAACAAAACACACGCAAACAGCAGCCAGCCTTCAGCAGGGGAGGGAGGACGCTCGGTTTCATATCCATTTGGTTTCACTTTTGAGAACATGCTGGTATCTCAGCATTTGCAAGTTAAATGTTTCACTTTTCATGTGACAAACTCGGTGCTTCTGTCTGTTCAGATTTTTCAAACACTGAATTGCTTAAACTTGTCCCTTTCAAATGTAAAGTGAATCATGAACCCATCTCAGTTTCAATTTTGAAACGTTTCAAGCCTTCCAAAAATAGTTCGATTTTCAATGTAGTGTGATTTGCAATATACAAAAATATTGGGCTCCAGTTACTGTACCAGGTTTGGAGCAAAAAGACAATTGTCTATGACTTAAATAGGTATGTATAGTTTTGTCATTTTCACATGCCACAAACACAATAGATTGTGACATGGGCACAAACGCAATTTCATACAGTAAAGAGGACAAACAAAACGAAAGCTTAACTTTGACTAACAATAAGAATACATAAAACAAGCTTTTTTCTGTCTGAGTGGACATCAAACTCCTTTACTACGCAGGGAGTTTGAGACGGTAGTGGTTGTTAAATGGCTTCCACGTAGTTGGCAGGCAGCATACCAGTCTTTCCAGTACGCTGCACAGTGCCATACATCCAGCCCTCATCAATGGACTGAACGTTCACGATGACATCACCATCCTTGAAGGACACCTCGTCACTGTCAGCAGCAGCATAGTCATACATGGCACGAACAGTTTTCTGTTTAAGGCACAGTGGAGAATTTGAAACAATCATTTTATTTACCTTCTAGAAAATACTGTTACTATTGTGATTAAGATATAAATGATGTGCTTATTACTATTTTGAATAACATTTCTCTCTTAGCACTTACTCCAGTGGTTGAGGGATGTGAGGGTACAGAAGAAACAGTGGTCTGCTGTGTTACCACAGAGGAGGACCTCTGCTGAACCTCAACGGTCTTGGCATGCTGGTAGCCTTTATAAAAGAATATTAAATATTTAACGCATGCTCTTCAGTGTTGAAATTTTGGCCTTTGTTCTAAAAGCATTTTCCAATTGTCATTAGTGCAATACAGGAGGTACACTAATAATAATTATAAAATAAATATGAACAAATAATAATTTTACATTAAACATTGAAGCAACATGAACTACAGAATAAATAACAAAACCAACAAGAACATTTTGAACAAAAATTAAGTTTAGGAACAAAATATTGGGAATAGCTGGAATCTATGATTGAAAAATGGTGTACTGCAGCATTTCAGACACAGATAATAGTATTTCTGAAAGAGAAAAAGTGTTATGGAGGTTTTTGGTAATGAGGAGTAAGGAGGAGTATTCACAAATACAATTTAGACTTGACAGTGTTTGTAGCACTCTGTGCCTACCACAGAAAATAGTTTTTCTTGTTTAATGTTCAACATCATCTTTGGCATACAGTTTGCCTGGAAAAATTCTTTGATTATAGTGTTAACAATTTAATACCAGAATATCACAGTTCAGTGAGACCTAAGGACAAGACACCTCAAGTGCTTTCAAAACATACCAAAAGAGGAGACTCCAAAGCCATTGCTGTAGAGGGATGTTTGGTGGTCTACGTTCTCAGAGACCTCTGACTTCTCATCGCCCACCCCGCTCATTGCACTGGTGGAGCGGGAATGCTCCTTACTGCGGCGCTGGGCTTGAACTAAAGCATGTGACAAACAGATGTCAACATCACATGACAAATTCTTTGAGTGAATGTCTTTAATCAACAAAGGTATCAGATAAAAATACATTCATACTGCAGTAAGAGAACTCTCCTAAGAATCATCTACCTGACATCATGTGAAGACTTCTGGACTGGATGTTATCCTCAGCAGGGTCATAGTCGAAAACAGAGCCAGGGTTTGTGCGCCATACTCGAAGGTCTGTGAGGAAAAGAAACCCCTTCACTGAATGTTAATGCTACTGCAGGAAAACAGTTTATTATATTTTCATACATTCATTGCATGATTTTAATGTACGATTTTAGGTACAGAGATTAGCTGGTATCATAAGTACTGGACAAAGGTGTGTAAGTGGCTTCTTTGATGTGTACAGGTAACAGTATGTGCAATCTAACCAGTGATGGTCTCCTGATCATGCTCCTCTGCACGTCTCCTCTCCATCTCCACCACACGTCTTTGGATGCCACGGTAGCTGATGTCACTGAAGTCCTGCATGTTCCTCTTCACACGCTCAGTTATGGGGTCAGAGATTGTAGGAGTGAAGCTGCCTTTACTCTTCTCAAAGTCCTGGTGGTATTTGACCTGGCAGACCCAGCAGACAGTAAAACATGAAGTAGGGTACACAAAGAATCTCAGATCATTGGTCATCAGTGTGTAGATCAATATCTCCACCACACAGTTAAAACATTTATAAGTTTCTCCTAAAAAGTAGTTCATTATGTTTAGAATAGTATAGACTGTTATAAGCCATTCTTAGCTTTGATTTTCGACCCTGTAAAATACAACACTGCAACACTTTAAAGTAACAGGGTTGATCCTCACAATATCACATTACTAATAGGTGACTTGTATATATCAACTTACGCCAGAGATGATACGCTGGGTTTCTTTGACACGCCTCATCTCAGGGGTATCCAGCACAAAGGCAGCCTTGCCCTGCACCTGCTTACGGAAGCTGTCAGAATACAGCACCTGAACAAAAGACAGAATATCACATATATGCATTAAAAAAATCTTGAATTACTGTATGATCATGTCACGTTCCTGTGGATGACAGGGCAGGAGGTCAGAGGTTTAGACAGAGTTTAGACACCACATAAATCAGCACAAGGTTGGGTGTTATTGTGATTTCAGACAGATGAATTATAAGTATCTTCATAGGGACAGATTAAATGTTTGAGTTTCCCAAGAGGAATGTATGTAAAATAGAGCGTCAGCAATGATGATGATAATTTACAGCCATATGAAATGTACTACATTCAGCAAATGGAGAAATACAGTTAATATTATTAGCTACCTAAGTGAAATGAGGACGTCAGTTAGAGAGGTTAAATTTACACGCGGTGAACACACACTCAAGTCTTGTGGCTGGGAATACCGAGCTAATTTGCACTTGGTTCCGTTTCACACGCTCCATCTCTGGAGTGAAAACCACAGGCGTTCCCTTCGCAGATGTGTCCTTATACAAAACCTACAGTGGAAAAGAACAGCACCCCCAGAGGCCAGTCAGACACGACACCATGACACACATACTTTTTGAAGAACACAACAAGATCACAACACACACAACACACTAAGACTAGAGCTTATATCCCAGAGGTTTAAAAAGACAAAACAGGTGGGGAAAACAACAGATTTGGGATACAAGGGCTCATTTGGTGTTAGGTTTACGTTTTTTTCCAAAAATAGGATAAAAAGTAGTTACTCGTTGCATTAGGAGCAAAGTTTGGAGTGCCGAATTCTGTATGTTTAATCTCACAGCAGAGAGGGGACTTAACTAGGGATATGGTGAAGTGAAATACATTAGCTGAAAGCAGTAAGGTTTAAGCAATGAAGTTTAAGCAGTAAGTTTCATTTGATCTGCCTCATTGACGGCACTGAATTAAAAGAAGAGGAGGATGAAGCAGAGTTAATGGGGAATGGGGCCACTCTCATGTAAACCCTCTGGAGTTTCCACTACCGAGCTGATGTTCTTCTGATTCTCTTTGACTCGCTTCACCTCGGGGAGGTCCGGTATGGCTGTGCCTTGACCCAGCGATTCCTTGTATTTTATCTACCCAAGAATTCATTCCGACAAATTAAAGATATAGCACAAACATGAACCAAAACAGCCACAGAACGAAACTACAAACCAAACATGAACATCCACAGATCCAAAACAATACTGTGTTGACAGAAATTGTCATTGTTGGTAAAGAAAGTATTATCTGCAATGTTTTATTAAAAAAGTTAATACACATTTAATAACAGTTTATGATTTGGTCCCTGCATATTATGCGGAAGAGTAAGTTCTTATTAAGAATTATACAACAGTTTCCAGCCCTGTAAATTGACTGGCCAGACACTAATGGCCATATGGAAATTCTGGTTATAGAACTGTTGTATAAAAGCAATGTCACACTTGCTATTGCGCAGTTGTACTAATAAAAAGGTGGCTGTGATTACCTGCAAAGTTCACAGCCACGCTTTTATTCAATACAACAGCACTTTTGCTTAGGTGATATTGCTAGAACAGATATTGTCACATGAGCTACAGAAGTGTTATCACTACAGTTGTTGATGGATTTGCTATGACTAGTATTAACAGATGCTAAAGGGGGCTAAAAGGTTTACTTAGATGATGGGAAGACAAGGAGCAGAAAATGTTTTATGTTTGGGACAGAGGGTCACACCGCAGTGTACCGTGCTAATTATTTCCTGATTGCGTTTAACTCTCTCCGTCTCAGGGGTTTCTGATATAGCTGTTCCTCTTCCCAAATCTTCCTTGTATTGAATCTTTAAGCATGAAGAAGCAATAATGCAAAAATAGTTAAAAACGATTTTTTACAACACCGTAAAAATGAACTTGACTCAATATGTAAGTTCTCTCCAAATATTAGTGTTTACAAAAAACACAAACAAAAAACAAAAACAATGACGAAATGTAAAATAAAATGGACAAATAAAAACATCTAGGTGGTGGGGTGACTTGGTTAATTGTGGTGTGAGACATTTATGAAAAAAATGCATAAAAAGAAGATGGGAACAAATGGTTTATCTAAAGATGTTTTGACCATGGAACTAAGGGAGGAGCAAAATAAGACTGGAGAATGAAGAATGAAGGATAAATTGGTTAAACATTCTTCCTTATAGAAGATTCAGAAAAAAACACTACCGAGCTGATGTTCTTCTGTGCTTCCCATACACGCTTCACCTCAGGAAGGTCGGGAATAGATATGCCATGACCTAGTAAATTCCTGTATTTAATCTAATACATACTTCAGTGAATTAGGCACATGAGAAATTTACAAGATACAATAAGTGAAAAAGGCTGATAAGTGAAAAGCACTGGCAAACAATGGAATGGTAAGATGAAAAATGAAAAAGAAGAAAAAAGAGAAAGAATGGAGTGCAAAGTTAGGGTAGTCATGTGACCAGTGTCATTATGTAGATGGATAAATATATGGATCATGTTATTGAATGTTAAATAAAATGATCGGCCAGTTGACGACTACATGTTTAAATTCATTAAGAGATTTAAGTTCTAACATGATATTATATGGTCTATAAGTTTGACATTAAGTTTATTAGAATGCTCACACAATTTTAATTGAAATTGGAATTAAAAGGAGGCATTATTTGGGATTTTTGGGGCACTCTAATGAGAAGCAGGATAATGGTAGGGTCACACCGCAGTGTACCGTGCTAATAGCCTCCTGAATGCGTTTGACTGTCCATCTCAGGGCTTTCTGATATGGCTGTTCCTTGACCCAGCTCTTTCTTGTACCGGATCTTTGGGATTGTACAAGCATAAGGAGTCATTAACAAATTCATTTTGTTTCATCTATTGAGTGCTATGTATTTCTCTGTTGTTTTGTAAGAGGATGCTTTAGAATATACCCTCGCAACATGAACAGACACAATTTGACAACAAAACAAGGAACGTCAAACACAACATGAAACACTAAACATCTGATAAAAATGTTCAAACAAATCCACTTCAAACACACATTTATCAAGACAAATACAAACCGGTGACGCCAGCAAGATGTAAATATTGTAAAATGGTTAGAGCTGCTGTTTAGAATGACAAGGTCAACAACGTCAGATTGATTAGACGTTGATTAGACCGTTAGTCTTTGCTTTGCTAGTTTAAAGTTAATGACTACATCTAAGGTCTATTTAGGAAATCTGTTTTTACATAGTGTAACAGGAAGAGCACGTCAACAATTGTTAAGTTGTGATTGCAGTGTTGATAAAGGAAAAGGTGGTTTCGAGCAAGAAATGAGAATAGAAAAAGGACAAAAAAGTTTGTGGTTAGAATGTAAGAAAAAATACACTCATTAAGCAGTAGGTACCGAGCTGAAATTCTTTGAATTTTCTTTAACACGAAGCATTTCAGGGGTGTCCTTTACTGCTGAAACTTTGCCCTTACTGTTTTTAAGGTCAATCTGGTACTGAAGCTAAAAAGAAGAGAGCATAAGGGCAGTTAAAAATGATACAAAAACGCAACAAGAGAAAACAGTGCAACCAAAAATGTTTAAAATCATTCAAGAGAATTCACTGTGCAATAACAAAACGGCCAACTATGGTAAACCGTATTCGGTAACACAGCATAAGTAATTTGTGAGTTTGTTTTACATTTAATCTATAACCTATTCCTAATCTTTCTCGTTCTGTGTTCAAATTCTTGAAAGACAATCATGTCACATGTGTACATAAAAGACAAGAACCAATAACAACGAAGAGTATAAAGACCACATTCAAGCTTACGTTAATAAAACACACACATACAACACCTCATAATATGAATTACTCAGAACCCCTTTAGATAAACACTTACAGTGCTGAAGTTCTTCTGGTTCTCACGCACTCTCTGCATCTCAGGAGTGTCCAGCACAGGCACATAGTGTGACATGGTCTTCTCAGCCTCCTCCCTGTACTTTTTCTGTTAGACACAACAATACATCATCAAAAATAACAATTTAAAATAGTGGATCTGCATAATAGCTTTTAGACATAGTGGCAACATAAAGTCCTGCCATTTCTCCAAGAAGCAACCCTCATACCTGGCTCACAATGTTTCTGATCTGCTGAGCGTGAAGGATGTCCGGGGTGTCAATTACTGTGGTGTATGTGGCTCTGTCATGCTCAGCATTCTGCTTGTACTTGGCCTGTAGAAAACAACAAAGAGATGTACAATTGATGTATTGCTGAAATGTTGTTGCTAGTAGTTGAGGAAATAAGTTCTGAAATACAGATATAATTGGTATACCTGACTGAGGATTTCAGTAGCATTCCTTGCCCTTAGGAAGTCTGGGGTGTCAGTAGCCAAAGCCAACATTCCTTTTCCCTTGATTTCTTGCTCCAATGCTTTCTTGTACTCTCTCTGCAGGAAGTGTACAAACATTACCATACTTTATCTTAGTAGTGATTACATATTTATATCAGGTCCTAACGTGGCATGAAACAATAAATAGCAATAAAACCTGCATTAAGCCTGTTAGAACAGTGATACACAGTGTTACTTTTTTGTGGGCTGCAAACACAATAATACAAAAATTAAGAAGATATTAGTGAACAATTAAGAAAGACATTTTAGAGCACATAAGATCTGTGGAGAAAAATAGGCATTAAAACAACGGGGAGTCAATTTAGAATTGAAAGACAAAATGACATTTAGTGGGACTCTCAGCAGGATGAAAGACTTGCTGGCGCATCAGTGGGAACGTCCATTAGAGCGATTAGTGATCTCATTAGCAGGAGGCGTGTGGACTAGCTGCTGCCCGATTAGTGCATTGAGGAGGAGGTGGAGCTGTGAGGACTACAGGTAAAACTACAGGCCAGATTGTGCCATCCTACCTCGCTCAGGATCTGAGTAGCATTCTTTGCTCTCAGTAACTCAGGAGTTTCCTCCAGCACTGTAAGCCCTTTACCCTTTACCCCTTCCTCAAGATCCTTTCTGTATTCTTTCTACAGGGCGGAGAAGAACAGAAATACTGCAGACACATACAGAAGCACTGCACAGATGCAGACACAGTACTGGGTGTAGTGCTGCTCTGACATTTTAAAGTCACCAGGAATTTGCTCTGAGCATATCAAAATGACTAATTCAAATGTTCTAAAAGACACGTTGCAAATACATTAAACGCATCAGTTTTATGTCGAGAGCAAAAGCATTGGTGAATTTGAAAAGCAAACCTAAAAACATATACAACATTTATCATAAATGTCACAAGCATTATTTTAAATACTGAAAAACAGTTATGAAACACATTGTAATTTATGTTCATTCTGCAGCATTCATATAACTAAAAGCCAAACCAAAACTTATAAATCTAAGTTTATGGTAAACTAAATAAGTAAAATGTTATTTCATATGCATGCTCAGGTTAACTGAAGTACAGTGGGATTGGATGTAGATTTAGAAAACCCAAGATATTTGATCATAAAACATTTGACAAGCCTTGTAAACAAAAAAAAGCAGACATACAGATGTTGGAATGAGAAGGGAATTATTGAGATTGTATTACAGCAGGAAAATGGTTCATGCATACTGTGGGTGTGACTGGAAACTTCAAAAACACTCATGTAAGGATTATGTTTGTGGTCTTAGTATTATTACCGGAGAGGGAGGAGGAGAATATAAGGACCACATGTTACCTCACTAGCAATTTTCGTGGCGTGTCTGACATGCATCATGGCAGGGGTGACCTCCAACCCAGAGAGGTTCTTGCCTTTCATTGATTCCTCAAAGTCCTTCTTATACTCTTTCTATTCACCACGATTATAAAAGAGTGAGAAATACATGAGGCTTTAGTAATATGGGTCTAGTGTCAGCATGTTACCATGGCAACACTGGTTCCTCAGTCCAAGAGCGTAACATTCATAGTTGATAATGTTTTGAGCATCTGAATGTTTACACCCATATCAATGTGTTTTACAGTAAGACTAGCCATAACTACAGAGTGAAAAGCACAACAAACATTTATACATACCATAAACCCTGGGCCCAATTTCAACATTGTGGGTTCCTGATTGTTTACCAGTATTATGCTATTTGTATCACATTAAAGCACACACTGTTTGAATGTCACTAAACAAGTCACACATACGGCACTGTAAAAAGTGTTTTGTCAGTTAACTTAACTTCTAAATTATCTGGTTTTAATTCAAGTCAAAATTGTTTAATAACCAGGGTAAGAACTGTAAGAATCCACTTTTTACAGTGTGAGTTATGAAGAATACTTGAGCAAAGCATAAACATGGCCATTTGTTTTGCCTTTTTTGTGGCTAAATAGACTGCGCTTCAATAGCTCAGATGGCAGCAGTATTTACCTGACTCTGAAAATGTTGAGCCTCCTTAGCAGTCACATAAGTAGGGGTCTCAAAGTCCAGCATTGCTTTGCCTCTTTCTTTCTCATATTTCTCCTTATACTTCACCTATAGTCAGACATAACCCAGAAGTGGGAAAACAAAAAGAAACATCAGATTCAGTGAAACAAAACCAATACATATAATAGGTGATTGAACAATGCTTGCGTAGCAAAGAACACCTAAAAAGCCATAGCTTTGTATGCACACTGTTCTAAATGTGTGTTATTATTTTTTTGGATGTGGAATAATTTGCCATTTAATATTGTTAAAACTCCTGGAAAACAGTTTATTGTGCGCATAATGGTGTGAAAACTTCAATAAAAATAGAATGGATATTTAGGTGCTTTTACAATACAAACGGTCTCATTTAATTGTGTCAATTATAATGTGACGTGCAAAGAGCTTTTATAACTTCATTAAACAAGTTTTTACATAACGTACAGAAGTCCTTGTAAAGTAGTTTTTATGGGACATAGTAACCCAAACAAATAAAAATGCATCTAAATGCATCTAAAATCAATTTGATTTAGTTGCTCCTGAAAGATTGAAGTGCTACTGCTAAAGCATGTGAAGAAGCAAGATTCTGCTCACCCACAGGACAGCAGGATATGTTCTGCAAGCTGGATGAGCTGCTAAAAGCTCCAGAACTGTATGTGGACTTACGTAACTCTGCAGCTCTGAGGCCTCTTTGTGGTGAAGCTGCTCAGGTGTGTCGGGTATCATATGGTAGTGACCCCTACTCTCCTCAAACTTCTTCTTGTACTGGTACTACAGAGGAACGCCCAATAAAGCAGCTCAATACAACAGGAAATGCATTGCGCCATCTCTCCCACGTCAAAGTGGACAAAAATAACCAAAAATAAAAAAGGCAGTGGGGGCCAAAATAGAAGACATGACTAATGGCTGTCACATACAAAATGAAGCTTCTTTTGTTACTGACATCATAAGTTGTTTGTCAGGATATCAAATGTGTAAGTCCCACATAATTACAGTATGTTGGCCTGACAAAGCCAATATGCTCCTACTGTATAAACACAAGGTGTTTTCCTCAAACCCAATACCAAAATGTATACCTCCTGGAACTATTATCAATACTGGCACAGCTTCAGTGCTGTACCCTTCTAACTAATTGGTGTTCCTGTATCTCAGCTGGCAGAGCATTGCGTTACCAAGATTCCCAGGAAGTACAGGTACTGATTAAAAATGTATGTAACTTGCTAACTAACTTTGCCTAAAGTATCTGCCAAACCCATACATTAAAACTGACTTGCATTACCAAAATTCAAACAAAATAGACATCATACTAGCATCTGACCCACTTTATACTACTGTACCCTCTGTGTAACTAACTACCCACCAAAACCCTAGTAACTGCCTCCCAAGGACCTGTATAACCTTCAGATTTCAATATATTTTTAATCTGTTTTAAACTTTCGGACAAGGTTTGTCAAGCCAACATTGAAATGTTTTGATGAACTGGACTATTTTAATGTCAGTGCACAAAATCAAAAAAAGAAAAACGAGAGAAAAAAAAGCATCCAGAAAAAATGGGTTACATAAGATTTTTAGTTGTTAAAGAAATAGAAAATGAAAAACACCCAGAGGTGACATGTTAGAGCGCCTGGGGCACTAGAGTAAGAGCAGAAATGGAGCTTGTTACAATTTATGCTAGTAGCAGTATGTCGGATAATGAGGGTCACTACCAAATGATAGCCTGGAAGGATGAGTAAATAGTTTTACATGATTTTTGCTCTAAGGATGATGGATGGATCTTATTACATGAAGATGTGAAAGTCGCAGAATTCATTGTTATGGTGTGTGAGGCAATAAAGCTGCGATGATAAGAGGGAAATGAAGCCGGCTGTAGGACTCTTACATCACTGGCCAGCTTGCTTGTGCTCAGGTTGTGCTGCATGGCCAGGGATTCGGCCATGTCTGTAACAGGTTTGTGAATCTTCTTCAGGTCTCCTTTGTACTTTACCTGCATGACATAGCAATGCAAGAAACACACTATAACACCATATTTCTGGGATATCTGACTGGTAATATATTGTTTGTAAAATGTCATTTTCAAAAATGACTTAAGAACCTCGCTTGCAAGCTCACTGGCATCCTTCAGGGTTTGGTAGATCTTGCTGTTCTTCAGATCATACTGTGGTCTCTTTCCTTTAATCTCCTTGTCAAACTTCTCCTTGTACTTCAGCTTTTAAAAGAGAACGATGACATCATTAATCGCTGTTAGTGACATTCCCAGGATCGAAAGAGCCGAAAGGCATACAAATGCATAGAGAAGACATATCAACCAAATTGCTTCATGCAAACATCAGTGAACGGAGACAGTAGTGGAAAAAAAGGATGCTAACTGTAAGATATCTTTTTACAACAGTATTCAGTTGGGTCTAATACAGTATGACACAACTAAAAATTAGATTTGCTATTAGATTACGTTCATATTGCACTAGCCCCAAATGGGAAGACCAATGAGAAGGTCAGAACATTCAAAGCGTCACATCAACATATAACGTTTATGGTATCAAATGAAGATAAGGAAGTAGAGAAGCTGAATCTTTTCCCAGACATTCTGAAAAAGCTTCAGATCTGTGGAGGAATCAATCCTGTGACATCAAGCAAGGAGTCACGTGAGGAGTGTGTAGACCAAGACGGCTTTCAAAATTATACCTTATATCTTATACATGAATATTTATTGTCAGTTGTTGGTAAGTGTATAAAAATGCTGCTAAAATGTAGCAATGGCATACATAAGTCTGCATTGATTATGTAACTGATAAGTAATATTGTTATGTATTTAATCCGCACACTCCTACAACAGCATGTCAAAACACAACACCAGTCTGAACCGTGACATTTTGAACCAGAGATAAAGACTGAGTCCAGGTCATAGCAATTCAGGTTCATACATCCCAAACAATATTGTACTTTATCATGCTAGACAAAAAAAAAAAATGCTACTGATTGCAATCAAAATTTGCTTGGGCTAATAATTATGCTTGGCAGCAGAGCAAAAGCTTGCATGACAAACACAAAAATAGAGGGAAACAATACGACTCAAAAACATGAACAGGGTGTAAAATAAGAAGGTAAGGAGGTAATATCTGTAGGACCTATTTTATATCAAAAAAATGATTATCGAATTGAGTGCCACTGGACTATGACAGTTCAGTCAAAAGAAGAACATAGAATAAGACAAGCAGACAAACAGAGAAGTGCAATGGTTCGTCCCAGGGGCCCGGAGCCCTTCTTACATCACTAGTGAGGGCACTCATTTTCTTAATGTGGCGCATCTGGGGAGTGTCATAGGAGGCAGCACCATGGAGGGATGGCTTTTCCTCCACCTAAAAAGCGCAGCGAGATGGCAGGGTGACATTAATGGACATTAATGAGGATGGGACAGAACAGAGTAAATGAATGAATGAATGAATGAATGAGAAATAAAGAAGAAATAAAGATAGGATAGATAGATAGATAGATAGATAGATAGATAGATAGATAGATAGATAGATAGATAGATAGATAGATAGATAGATAGATAGATAGATAGATAGATAGACAGCCATGAATACATGAATAAATACATAAGGAGCTGTGAGCAGGGTTTGCACTGATTAAAGAGACACGCAGGGATTACATAGGCAATGATGCTATTAATGCTAATGGGCATGAGAAGCGCTGCTGAGGCATTTAACTCTACAGTTACTGTAAAGTACTACAGCATCAGAATGACATGCAGCTGCATCAGTGGTGAAATACCAGTGTGAGTAAACACAGCAGCTCTGTGTCACTGGATTACATGAACTACATAAACATATGGCTTCAGACAAACCATGTGTTCCTTTAACATTTGCAGTAAATACAATGTAAGTCTATGGACAGCGGGTGAAAATGAGGGTTTTTACCCGCTAAAATGAGGGTCCTAAAAGGTATTACCTGGCTGGTCAGTTTTGACACCTCAGTGGCAAGAGCAATATCAGGCCGGCCGATCAGTGTTCCACCACGACTGGCCTCCTGCCGAGCCTTGTCACGGTAACCCACCTACAGCAATAAGGTCAATTTTTTATGTTTTAGCGACCATTACAACTTACAACTACAATAATACATGGTTGTAACCTGTTATTGGAGTGACATGAGTGCCACTCACCTCACTAATAAGCTTGGCAGCTTGAGTAGCTTTCCTGATGTCCGGGCGGTCAGCAACTGGGGTGTACGTCAGTTTGGCTTTCGCTTCCTGTTTATAGGCCAACTACACAAGAGCAGATGTGGGATTAAAAAAAATAGTGCTCTTATTTAGACCATCCTTTGACGCAGATATATGTTAGCTTCTTACATTGCTCTGTTTCTTGGCTACTTCCATGGCATGCTGAACGTCAGGGGGTGCAGCCATGTTGTTATAATTGGACTTGCCTTTCTCCTTTTCAAACTTCTCCTTGTACAGTTTCTGAGGAAAGATCATATCCTGATGTAACATAAATTCTAATAATGATGGGGTAAGAAATGAAGCAATAAGAAATCACTTACACCACTTGTGATTTTGGAAACCTCTTTGCTGTGGGCGGTGTCACGGGTTTCAGGAAGAGTGGTGAAGCCACCAGACTGGAGATCCTTCTTGCTAGCCTCTTTGTATTTGGTCTGCAGAGGAAGTTGTACAATAAGAATAACAAAAATACTTCACAGCATTTTATTATACCTAAACACACTGACTGATTACAATATTTCACTCGTGAGCAGGATCTGTGATATACCTCAGAAACAAGTTTGGAGACCGACTTAGCATGAAGAATTTGAGGAGTGTCAGACACAGCCAGGTACTGGCCTCTGGCCTTCTCATACTTTTCTTTGTATTTCACCTGAAAAAACGTGATATTTGTAATTAGTTGGATGAACTGGATATATGTTGAATGATGTGATCATTGGCACTCACCTCACTAGCGAGTTCAGCGTTCTTCTTAGCCAGAATTGTGTATTTATCATCTGTGACAGACATTACACAGCCCTTCAGCATTTCCTTATCGTACTTGTACTCAACCTGTGAATTAAAAAAACAGGCCATTATTCTATAGTTATTGCTTTGCTTAAAAATGGAGCAGTGAAAGAGAAAAGGTACAGACATCACTCTGCTGGAAGCTGGTCTTGGCAGCATGGACAAAATCAGGTCTGTCCACAGTCCAGATCCACTTGTTCTTGGTGGCCTCATACTTCTTCTTGTAGTCAAGCTACAGAAAAACAAATTGCGACATTATATTGGGATTCCACTTCACAAATGCTTTGTGCAGGAATCCAGTGCTCAATGGACACTTACATTGCTGATGTTCTTGTAGGCCTCTTTGGCAGCACGAATGTCGTGAGCATCAGGAGCAATGTTGATATGAGCTTTGTTTCTTTCATACACTTCCCTGTACTTCAGCTGTATTAAAAGAAACATGGATTGGAAAATAAATACACTGACACAGAACTCCAGAATGTGATTCCTTTTTGTAAATGGAAAGAACAGGACACCTACATTGCTGGTGATCTCCTTGACCTTCTTCATGTGCTGGCTCAGAGGAGTGTCATGGCCAAGTGTGTAACCTCTTGCTTTGGTCTTGTTGTATTCCATCTTGTAGATGATCTAAGAAGAGAACATGGATACCAAATGTGATGCCTTCACATATCATGTCAGGAAAGTATTTCTCAAGTTCACATAAGTCAACACATGATATTATATTAAGAACTGTGTCATGATTTAATATTGTTATATTATGTCATGATTCTTTATGTTTGTGTAAATTGTGATCTATGATCTATTTGTTAACTCACTTATTTCTGTTTCATCTGCATTGGACAGTACTGTAAGAAATTATGTCTTTATTTGTGCAGTTAGGGAATGAGAAGAGATGATGGTGATGATACTCACATCGCTGATCTGCTTGCTGCGCTTGGCAACTTTGTAATTGGGGGTATCCAGCACTGCAGTGTATTTCCACTTGACACGCTCATATTGCTCCCTGTACTTCCACTGAGGACGTGATAAACATAAGACACAGTTAAAAAAACATTTATTTTATTAAAATTGATCTTAAAAATGTATTTCTTATGGTCAACTGCAGGCAATTCTAGCAGAATATGATCATTGGAATATGATAATAATAATCACTAAGCCAGATACTGTCACAGATTTAGGTTGTATAATTATGACACACCCATGCATTAACAGAGAATGATCTTGAAAAACTAACAGGTCTTAACAGTCTTCAGATAAACTGGCACTTAGATTTAGATTTGCCTTAGCGCAAATCTGTTTAGTGGAAAGCATGCAAACAATGGCAGTGGAATTCTATCAGCAGTCTACATACATGCAACAAACATGCGATGTGCAGACAACCAAAAGATGACGGTGAAAAGCAGTTTCAGGCAACAGTTCAGACAATGACAACTTGTTACTGCTGATACTGTTACCATATGGTTTCTCCTGTAAGGTCATCTTTCTTCTAACTTTTGAACATGGCAAATGATCTTTGAAAATAGTTTTAGTGCTTCTGTTTATAAAACACAATTTCATGTTAAACACTGACATTGTAGGCATAAGATTAATACAGTTTAAATTTGACTACATATAGGCAAATGTTTCAAAACTAATAATTAAAACATCGCTTTAACTGATCAATCTATATGCCTCCCAACAAATATTTATAGACAATGATCAGTGTGATGTGTTTAAAAAGCAGGATAAGATGGAAAATTTAGTCAGGGGAGAAGTTATAGTTAATGACTGCATAAGTCCACTAAAGATGAAGTTAGGGGTGCAGGATAAAGAGATGAGATGAGATGAAATTCTATGGTGGCTAAAGGCACCGCCATTGGGCAGATGTTTACCTTGTTCCACATGCTAGAGTTGTACATGGCATTGAGGATATCAGGGCGGAGCAGCTCATTGCAGCCACTCTTGAGTAACTCCTTTGCCTTGAATTTATATTTTCCCTGTCCATTGAAGAGACACACAAACACAGACAAGCAGGTCATGCCACAAATAAAGACGAAAGCTGTCGTGGATCGGCTCCCGAGGTCCAGGGAGAGTAGCTTGAACAGTACCAAACAGCGTACTCCAGATAATAGACTTAACAAATAAATATAAATATGATTAAAATAATGAATACTGCCTGTAAGTAAATCTGTACCACTAATGCTAATCTTCAACCAGACACAATCCATTGCATTTCATCCTCACATTATTCACGCTTTTCACGTAAACTGGAGCGGTGAGTGACAACAGAACCAGACAGAAAACCAATTTATTCTTCCACAAGGAGGTCTGTGGAAGTCTTTTACAGCAACAATGACAGTCTGGGCAAGTAAGATGAAGAAAATTTAGGAAATAAATACATTCTCAGTCGTTATTTTAAGTTTTCACTGAACATTAGATAAATGCTGTTGGAGAGAGCAGCCTTGTGTTAACATGGAGATTTGAAGGTGAATGGCTTATTAAGTTAAATAAGCCTTGTTAACACTGTTATATAATTATTTTCCAATTTCGCATTTGAATGAAATTCTAAAGAGTTCTGCTAAATGAAATCAGCAAAGTCTAGGTGCTCTTTCTTACAGAAGAACGTGTTGTATTAATCTATCCATAAAGTGACATTTAGTCCAGTCCTACCCATAATTTATATTTAATGCCCCTGTGTTAAGCCCTAATTTATGACCTTACCCTAATTACTTACAGTAACTACTGCGCTACTCAAATTAATCACTATCTGGAGTACACAGATTAGGACTTAATTGTCCAAACTCAAAAATCCCACACCTAAATAAGGGGAAAGAAAGTAACGTGACCAAGTAACGTTGTAGCCATGCGACAGAGTCATCCAGTGGATCGGCGACGACCTCATGCTCAGGCCCCTGTAGCAGGCGATGGGCCCATAGCGGAGGGCTTGAGCTGGTGGCTTTACCTGACTCATCTTGCTGGCCTCCTTAGCCAAGATGTTTCTAGGGTCATCTACAACTACGGTGTATTTGTCCTTAGACTTCTCATAGCTGGCACGGTAGGACCTCTGCTCAGGATTTTAAAAGAATTAAAAACAACTGCCTCCAGACTGGTAAGGATAAACACTCATCCAAAGGTAATGAGAGAGAAATTCAAGGTGAAGTTATCCAGACTTTTCCCAGGAATTATAATATGTAAATATAAACAACTTTCATAAAAAATGAAACAGTTTGAAATGGTAACAAGTATTTTGCAAAATTTTACCTTTAAAGCAGTACCCAGTTCAGATGCAGAAAAGCGAACACAGGTTATAACATCATTTTAAAAATGTGTCTACTTTTCTCCTTTATTATTCTCATTGTATATAGCTTTTAATATACCATAATACGTTTTTAAGGCACCAACTTACATCATTGATAAGAAGTGAAGCGTTCTTGGCAGCCGCGAAGAATGGCGTGTCACATGTGTACTTGAAGTTGCTTCTGTTCTTCTCAAATGATGCTTTGTAGAGCCTCTGTTACCAAAAACAGATGGGGGATTATGAAGGAGCCTTTACAAGAAGTACTGTGATGATACCATGGTACATGTAATTGATATGAAATGACCTTTACTCTAACATTTAAATCTGATTATTCAATCATTAATTGTGCTAATAACAGTATTCAATAATCTGATGCAGAAATGAATGAAACTATGGTGTTGTGGTTGCTCTTTACTTCGCTGTAGAGGTTCTTGTTATGTTCGGCCCGCAACAACTCAGGTGTGTCCCACACGTAGCAGCCAATGCCCTTGAGCCAGTCTAGATCTTCTTTGTATTTGATCTAAAGTAGATAAGAATATGACAAGGTTGAATGACACTACAAGCTTCTGTCAAAACCACTGTAAGGTGATAATGGTAAATGAAAGAATAACAAAGTATAAGGAGAGTTATACTCACATCACTAATGCAGTCCCTCACAATCTTGCTGTGGAAAAACTCGGGACGGTCTGGGATGGACTTCCAGGTCCCCAAAGAACTGATGTACTTCTCCCTGTATTTGACCTGTGAAAGAAGTCAAGAGTTAGTGACAGGATGCCTTGCTAAATCACATTAAAGTATTAAACAAATAAATAAATTAAGGTTTACTGACCTCACTGATGTCATCTCTGACCCTCTTGGCAACCACAATATCAAGAGCATCCTTGTTAGGGTGGTAGTGTCCCTTGGCCAGCTCAAAGGTCTCCTTGTAGCGCAGCTGCAGAGAAATAATGGAAAGTGTTGGTAGTACTCTATGGATGATATTGAACAGGGAATATAATGAACCATCTGGTTAACTCACATCACTGGCATTGAGGTAGGCTTTCTTGGAACGAATCAGGATTGGCGTGTCATGGATGGGAGTGTACCTGTGCTTCATCTTCTCATACTGTTCTTTGTACTTTTTCTAAAAATTATACAAAGGATGAATTACAGGCTTTACTGCTTACAGACATGTTAAAAAGTGCTGAAATGGATCTCAGTATTGTGAGAAGCACAAGTTACCTCGCTGTACACCACTTTCATGGACCGGGCATGATTCAAGATGGGAGTATGTGATTCTGGGGTGTAGAAGGCCCTCTCCTTGGATGCCAGATCAACATACTGGTACTGTGCAAAAGCAGAAGCATAATATTATTTGGGGATATCTCATCTGATCTCTTGAAAGTAAGATCAGGGTTGAAAATTAACTTTGCTCCACAACTGGCAACGATAGAGGACTTGAGTGCTTTACATTGTTGGTCAGAGTTTGGGCCCACTTGGCTCTCTTAATCTCCAGGCTATCCACAGTGGTTGAGCATTTTGTCTTCTCCTTAAGGCCTTCAGCTCGGTACACCAGCTGTAGATAGAAACAGATGCAGAGATTTTGAGGTTGTGAACAGGGTTTTAAAAGAGGCTGTATAACTGAGAGATTTGGCCTCTAGCCTGTTCTGAGGCTGATTTAAAAACCACTTACATCACTGATGTGGGTCTTGAGCTCAGTCACCCGCTTGTATTCTGGTGTGTCCAGGACTACACTAAAATTGGCAAAGTTCTTCTTGGCATCAACATCATATAATTTCTAGCAAAGAGATGCAAGAAATAATCATGATTGGTGCAAAAAATTGCTAAATCATCAGAATCAATGAAATTTGGCATTCATACCCCTGTGAAAATTAACAATGGTTTTCTTATAATAAATGAGTTGTATCCATGTCTTTTTGACAGATTAACATTTGTATAACCACAGTTATTATTACAAATACCACTGATATTACTGCAATAGTAATGATTATTACTACAAATACCATGGTTATACCACAACTATGATTGCTGCACCAAAACCATGGTTAACTTGCGGTAACTATAGTACCCATGGCTTTTTGGTTTTATTTGTAGTTAAACCAAGGTTAATTTTCATAAGGGTAATAGTGCTATTAAAAAATGACTGAATAATTACCCTAAACTTGGTGATTTCACGAATTCTGACCATCTCTGGGGAGTCCATCATGAAGCAGCCAATGCCTCTCAGCCAGTGCAGATCCTCTTTGTATTTCAGCTGCAGACAGTATGAAAACAGTTACCATACCATTATCACCATGTACTGCATGTGTCAAAACAGTAAACTTTATACACGGAATGGATGTATTATGCAGTACATAGCAGGAAATGTAGGTACATGTTTGTGCAAGACCTACATCACTGTTGATCTCATTGACATGGAAGAAGTGCATCAGCTCAGGGGTGATAGGCATGGATATAAGATTTCCTCTGTTGTTGAAGTATTTCTCCTTATAACAGAGCTGTGGAGTAAAATTCAATGTCTGTTGATTAGATCTAAAACTAGTAATTTGGTGGCACAATAAGATCAGATATTATATGCTTAGAACAACACTGTTAAGAAGGAAGTACTTACATCACTGATGGCCTGCTGAGTGGCTTTAACCTGTCGGATCTCAGGGGTGTCATACTCAGAGTGGATCTTGTCTTTTTCCTTCTCATATCGCTCACGATAAAGTCGCTAAGAGACAACGCAGTCGGATATCATCACACACATTTAATGGCTTTTGCTTTACTTTTAATATTCTGGTGTGTTTGAAAAGTCTTTAAGAACCTGAATATCTATTTTGAACTTACTTGGTTGGTGACCTTGTTTGCTTTTCTGATGTTGACAAAGTTGACACCTTCAGGATGTAAGGTGTAGCTCCTGGCTTTCGTCAGTTCATGTGCTTCTTTGTACTTCACCTACAAAGGTTGCAACATCAAATGAGATAATAAAATGAGTATTCATAAAAAAATTTTGAGAGAGGCTGGAGAATTAGGGTGTTTACTTACATTGCTGGTGATAATGCTATTGGCCTTGGCCTGCTTGTTAAGTGGTGTGTCATAAGGCAAACTGTAGCCAGTGGGCATAGTGTTCTTATTGGCCTCTTTGTAGAAGTTCTGAAAGAAGGAACAGAATAAGCATGTCATATTTGGCAATTGAAAGATGGATGAAGTTTTTTAAGAAGTGGTATGAGGGATGTCTTACATCGCTCTGGATGTAGTTGGCTTGACGAGCCCTTTCAGTGTCAACGGTCACAGCAGGTGCAGTGTTTTTACCCATGACGTTTGTCACATAGTCATGGCGGTAGTTAAGCTGTAGACAGGAAGTACATATGTTAGAAGGTTTTAATTAAATGTTTGGAGAAGCTGTCCTGGCAGAATTTGATGTGGTTAATAAGTGGGCAATGCATTTTTGCGGTGTTAAAGCAACTTACATCACTTAGGTTGATAGCGCTCTGCTTGCATGTCTCATACACAGGCGTCTCCATGACCACAGAGTATTGCTTCATGTGTTCAATTCCCTTAGCTCTGTAACGATTCTGAAAGAGAAGGTTACACAAGATTAGAGGAAAACATCACAGGTGACAGAAGAGCAGGAACTGCAAGACATCAAATTTGAGCCTATTCTTACCTCACTCTGCAGGCTCATAGCGTGCTTACAACGAAGAATCTCTGGAGTGTCCCAAGCATAGCAGCCAATACCCTTCAACCAGTTAAGGTCATCTTTGTAGAAGATCTGAGATGAGATTTAATGTTGGGGATACAACAAAAAACAAATTAGTTAGCAATTTTACTTGAATCTGATGGCATGTGTACACATATACATATATGTGCATATATACATATGTACACAAGACTACATATATGAACTAAGGTTGTAAAAAATGAGTAGGGATAACTCACATCGCTCAGTTGCTCATTGACCTTGCGGGCTTGAACGTACATCTGCATGTCAGGCAGGCAGATCCACTGGTGCAGGTATTTGCGGTAGTCAACCCCACTGATCATCTTCTGAGTGTTGCGTGCAGCTACTATGTCAAGCATGTCTGGAGGTACATGGACCTTTGCCTTGGTCTTCTCATAGTTGTCTTTGTACAAACGCTAAAGGTAAAAGCCACACCAAAGGGTTATAAAGAGTTTAAGACTGATTTGATCGTTGCTTTTGTCTCCAAACCTCAGCTGATGCTTTACTCACATCCAGTACGAGTTTTCCAGCTTTGATGCATCTTGCAGTGGCTGGGTCATCCTCAAGACACTTCGGCAAGCTGTACAAGGTCTTAAACTTCTCATAATCTTCCTTGTATTTAACCTGCAGAGATCATAGAAGGTTTAATGTTCAGTATAGTTAGGACAATCAGACAATTCTCCCAGTGAAAGCATTTCTAAGTACTGCAGAGGAGAATGCAGTTTAGGACTTACATTGCTTAAGACAACCTTCTGCTGTTTGGCATGGACTAAGGCATGGGAGTCGTGAGGTATATTGTAGCTCTTGGCCTTAATCTTGTCCCAAGCGGCAGAATACGCTTTCTAAAAGTAGACAAAAAGAGTATTTATTAACAACAATATAGACAATAAATGAAAACAGAAACAGAAAGCTTTTCACTCTGACTTACTGTGCTGTAGATCTGCTTCAGGTTGAAGCATCTTGCATAGTCATAGGTGTCAAGAACAGTGGTGTAAATGTGCTTCTCCTTATGATATGCCTCTCTGTAGTTCAACTGTGGATTAAAATGTTAGCAGTTTTAAACTACAAGTGTTATGTTCCTGGGCAAACAAGGGCTTCATTGAATAACTGAATGGGTGTACAAACCTCACTGGCCCAGGTGTGGCCCAGGATAGCAGTCACATACACAGGGGTGTCTGTCACAATAGAGTAGTTGTTCCATTCCTTTTTGCCTTCTGCTTTGTACTTAATCTGTGTAGAAACAAACATAAAACATGCAGACATGATTTAACAGTCTCTTTATTGTAAATTACAATATTAGTTTAAAAAGATTACTCACATCACTTTGAAGTTCATATGACTTCTTGGCACGTATGATCTCAGGAGTGTCCCAGACATAACAGCCAATGCCCTTCATCCAGTTCAAGTCATCTTTGTAAAACACCTGCAAGGGGGATATTAGTCATCCATAGTCATCTAACAGGCTGTATAAAGCAAAAATATGCAGGCATAATATTTGTCAGAGAAGTTAAGGTAACCTACATCGCTCAAGATCTCATTAGCCTTGCGGGCCTGGATGGCATCATTCTGCTCAGGGTGGCATGTCCACTGGTGCAGATAAGTACGGTATTGCACATCACTCAGGATATCCTGGCATTTCTTAGCGACCACATGGCTGATCATATCAGCAGGAATGTGGAGCTTTGTTTTGGTTTCATTGTAGGCTTTGTGGTAGTCTCTCTGTTGCACAGATAAAAAAAGTTTGATGCTGAGTTGAAAATAACAAATGGAAATTTTACAAGGATAATAAAAAGTAGCTGAGTAGTAAAGAAGCAATTTTAGACATCAGGGTAAGTAATCAAACCATCAGCTCACCAGATTCTTCATCTTCTCCATTTGACCATAGCGGACTAACTCAGGGAAGTCTACCAGAGTTGAAGCCATGTAGTGGCCTTTAGCTTTCTCATGAGCATCATTGTACTTGACCTGCAGTGTTTAAATACAAGAACATCATGCAAAAAAAAACATGAACTGACTTCAAACCAGTTAAATGTGCATTCCATAAGGGTGTTGCATAGTGATTAGGCATCTGAGGAGATAATTCTTGCTCTTTAGCCCCTAACCTAAAGTTGTTACAAGTGTCCCTTAAAATTGTAATCGTGCTATTCCATGAAGACATTGGACTTGTGTGGTACTGTACTGTCAATAACTGAGACAATTTCCAATGGCCCTGGTCATGTGGTGAAAATCTCAAAATATTTTATTCACAATATATAGAGATAGAAATGTACTCACATTACTGATTATGTCTCTGGACCTCTTGGCTATTTTTACTGGCATGTATTCATGGTTTAGCTGGTAGCCAGTGGCCTTGCTTTCATCCCAGGCAACTTTGTACAATTTCTAGAAAAAACAACTCATATGTAATTTTTCCACAGAAGCAGATGCAAGTATATGCAAATTGTGACATATTAAGGCAAAAAAAAACCCTGAATAACCGGAGTGGATATTATACACTACCTCACTGATGATCTTGGCAACCTCTCTACTGTGAGCCAGTTGTGGTGTATCATCAGATCCAATGTAGTGGCCCTTCTCCAGGTTAAATGATTCCTTGTACTTCAGCTAAGCAAAAAAATAAAAATTGTCCCATTTAGCAGGTAATCACTTTAAATTAGTGTTTTCTTATAAAGATGACTTGCAAGATGGAAATGGTCAGTTCTGAGACAAACTTACATCACTAAGGTTGAAAGCGTTAACCTTTGCTAGGACAATCTCAGGGCGATCCACAATGTGGGTAAATTTGGCAAAGTTATCTTTGGCATCCTTTTTGTACAGTCTCTGTGGGGGGAAGAAACAGACATAGTTGTTAAAAATGGCAATTTATAACATGACTGACAAGCTGAACAATAAAACAGTCTGGTCGAACTTACTTCATTCAGAATCTCCTGGGCTTTTCGAGCTTTGACATGATCTACACAATCAGCAGCCACCCATCCACAACCACGAAGCCATTCCATATCTGCTTTGTAGACATACTGAAGGGAGAGGAGTGTGATCACATTATACATACATATATATATATACGCATATTCACATATATGTATATTTTCTTAGTTATTTTAAGTTGTTTTTTAGACAATGCTCTTAAAACCTCTTTTAAAACTTGAAAACTTATCAAAGTAATATACTTACGTCACTGGCCAGGTCATATGCTTTACGGGCCTGAATGACATCATTTTGATCAGGCAGGCAAGTCCACTGGTGCAAACGAGTTCTGTAGTTGTCATCATTGACTTGGATCTGACACTTCTTTGCATGTTCAAATGCAAGCATGTCCACTGGAAGGTTGAACTTTGTTTTGGATTTGTTGAAGTCCTTCTTGTAGAGAGCATCACTAGCAATCTTGGCTGAGTTCAAGGCCAGCATGAGCAGTGGATCATCCTGGACACTTAGAGCTCCAATATGATGACCAACTTGCTTACGGTAACCATCTTTGTACTTGTACTGCATAGAAACAGGTACAGGAATGTTTTGGGATAAATCAGTTTAATGTATGAAGAGTATCATAGTATGTATAACAGTAAATTTAGAATTATTCACTTACCATACTTTGTACTTTTGTGGTGTTGATGCATTGTTTTATTGAAACAGCATCTCCAGGCATGAAGTATGATGTAGCTTTGGTCTTGTTCCAGTTTTTTGTGTACAGGAGCTAAAAGTATCGTTTCATAAAACATTATTATTATCCTCAGTTTTAAATTGTGACAGTTTAAACTGCATTTGTTTCTTCCCAAACAGAAATAAAAGACTTACCGGGTGGTACATCTTGGCCACTTCTTTGAATGTAGCCAGAAGTGGAGTATCCGTCAAGGAGTATTTAGTCTTGTCCTGGTGCCAGGCCTCACGATACTTAGCCTAAGATGAGACAGAACAAAGAAGATACTTAAAGAACAGTAATGCCTGAAGACAAAATGTAAAAGTAATATTGTCTTGGGAAAATGATAACTTACCTCATTGAGCACATCAGCAGCGTTTTTGGAACGCACAAAGTCAATCCTGTCAATGGGTGTTGTGTATTTCTGTTCATCCAACTTAACACGATATCCTCTCTATAAAATGCATAGACAATTAACAAAATGAGCAGATTTTAGACTTTTGTTACTGGTGTATGAGACAGCCCTGCAACCCCCATCCTTGAAAAGTTGTACAGTGCCAGAAAACTTACTTCAGCCAGAATCTTTTGGGCATTCCTCACTTTGATGACTTCAACAGACTCATGGGGAATCCATCCACATCCCCTCAGCCACTCTAGATCAGCCTTGTATACAGCCTACACAGCCAAATTAAACAAAGTGTCACAGTGCTTTTATGAACTATTTCAATGGAAATGTTTTGAACACAAGTTCAGCTTACATCGCTACGCAGATCATAGACTTTTCTGGCCTGGACAACATCATTGGAGTCTGGTAAGCAGGTCCAGTTGTGCAGGTAGGTTCTGTAATTGGCATCATTGACTTGGATCTGGCATTTCTTAGCCAGCTCAAAAGTCAACATGTCCACAGGCAGGTGGAATTTGGTCTTAGATTTGTTGAAATCCTTCTTGTAAAGAGCATCACTAGCAATCTTGGCTGAGTTCAAGGCCAGCACGAGCAGTGGATCATCCTGGACGCATCGGGCTCCAATGTGGTGACCAACTTGTTTACGATAACCAGCCTTGTACTTGTACTGTATTTGAAAGATCACATCAGTTGTAATTACTCTTATGGACATGAATTGTAAATTACAGAAAGAGAAACATTTAAAAGCTTAAACTTGATGGGTGCCCCTTGAACATATGAGAGAAAATACTTTATGAAAAAAATTGAAAGAACTTGAACTTGTAATGTCTTACATCACTGGCTATATCTCTTGAGGCTTTAGCCTTAATAACAGAGACAGCATCCTCTTTGATGTGGTATGCCTTTGCCTTTGTATCATCCCAAGCTTTGGTGTACATTTTCTGAAACAGAACAATGGACAACAGTCAAGGGAAATCATTACACAATGCCTTAATAATAAGCTCATCATGTTCTATTAAAACTCAGCCATCTTGCATGTTAATTTCTTACATTGCTGACTGCAATGGCATTAGCTCTGGACAACTCAATGGAAGGTGTATTTGGCATGATGTGGACAGATGTCTTGTCGTTCTCCCATGCCTCTTTGTATTTCCTCTGTTAACAGAAAATATTACAGAGGAAAAAATAAATTGTTGTTTAAAGGCCTTGTGTGGCAGACTTTGATGAAAACATGTACATTTAGGTAATGTCAGAAGTAATCATTAAAAGAGAAGCAACACTCTTACATCACTGAGGATATCAGCATTTTGCTTAGCCAAGACAATGACTGGCAGGTCCACAGCACTGGTGAACTTGACAGTGCTTGGATGCTGGCGGTACAGTCGCTCATTGAGGATTGTTTGAGCATTCTTGGCTTTGATGACATCAATAGATCCTTGTGGCATCCAGCCACATCCACGGATCCACTCAAGGTCAGCTTTGTACACGGCCTAGTTTGCAAATGTAAAGCAAATTAGTTAACATTTCAATATAGTAAAGGAATGTAAACAGCACATTGTTTATAAACAAAGTACAGTACTTACATCACTGCGCAGATCATAGACCTTCCTGGCCTGGACAACATCATTGGAGTCTGGTAGACAGGTCCAGTTGTGCAGGTAGGTTCTGTAATTGGCATCATTGACCTGAATCTGGCATTTCTTAGCCAGCTCAAGAGACAGCATGTCCGCTGGTAGGTTGTACTTGGTCTTGGACTTGTTGAAATCTTTTTTATATAAATTATCACTAGCAATCTTGCCTGAGTTCAAGGCCAGCATGATCAAGGGGTCATCATGGATGCTGAGAGCTCCAATATGGTGGCCCTGTTGCTTTCTGTAGCCAGTTTTGTACTTGTACTGCAAAGTTTTAATAAACAGAAGGATGAGCACTATAATTTATACAGTATGTCCAAAATGTGAGATTCACCATAAGATGACTTACATCACTAATAATATCTCTGGAGGCTTTGGCGGATTTCACTGCTATGGCATCCTTAGGCAGGAAGTAGCCTTTCTTAAGGCTATCCTCATAGCCTTGGCGGTAATATTTCTGTAAAAAAATAAAAGAATCAACATATAGAGATGTAACCATCCTGGAGAAATTATTTTGGATTCTTTATTCCAGCATTGATCATGTATAAAACCGCTGCTGAACTTACAATGCTCGTGTTGAGTTTGTTCTGTTTTCCAAGTATAATTTCAGGGGTGTCTGGCATGACATGGATATGTATCTTCTCCTTATTCCAGGCATCAACATATGCATTCTGCAATGCAAAAACAACAGCGACAAAAATAGAGGTTGATAGAAATATGAACCGACATGTTTATCTATGGTCCACAAAATCCTTTCCAGCAACAGTGATTTCAAACAACAATTTATTTTATTTTTGTACACACATTAATGAATGCCATTTAATAATAAGAACAAAGGTACCTTGTCCATGATTTGGGCATTGGCTTGGGCAAGAGCAAAAGGTACTCCATCTGTTTTACATGTGAACTTGAATTGGCTTGGATGTTGCCGATAGTTCCTGTCACTCAGAATCTCACCCGCCTTTTTGGCCTTTTCTACATCAAATGAGCCGATAGGAACCCATCCTGTACCTCTGATCCATTCCATGTCAGCCTTATACACAGCCTGATATGGCAGAAAGTGCATTAAAAACAATGCAAGAATACAAACACATTCAATGTTTCTACAATGTTGGTAGTACAGTTCCATTACTCAAGAATACACAATATTCCACAGAGACTTACATCGCTCTGAAGATCATAGACTTTTCTGGCCTGGACTACATCATTGGAGTCTGGTAAGCAGGTCCAGTTGTGCAGGTAGGTTCTGTAATTGGCATCATTGACTTGGATCTGGCATTTCTTAGCCAGCTCAAAAGTCAACATGTCCACAGGCAGGTGGAATTTGGTCTTAGATTTGTTGAAGTCCTTCTTGTAAAGAGCATCACTAGCAATCTTGGCTGAGTTCAAGGCCAGCATGAGCAGTGGATCATCCTGGACGCATCGGGCTCCAATGTGATGACCAATTTGCTTACGATAGCCAGTCTTGTATTTGTACTGCATGTGAAAAGTGAATACAGTATTAAGGATTCTTCCTATTTCGATTTATGTAATAAGGTGATGAAATGGAAATTATATTATTGAAACCTGAAAAATCAACAACTTCATTTAAAGTGATTAGGTTATACACTCACATCACTAATAATGTCTCTGGATGCTTTGGCAGCTCTGATGGAGACAGCATCAGATTTTATGTCATAGCCTTTCCTGAAGATGTCTTCAACCGCTTGTCTGTAAAGTTTCTGTAGGCAGAATATTTTATTTATGTTTCCTCAAGTGAGATAAGTGAATAGGTCTTTTATTGAAATCAAATAGAAAGCATAAATCAAAGACTTGTGCAAACACCTTTAACTAAAACAATTTGACAAATAATAATGAATAAACAGTCATTAAGTAATACCCACCCTACTATTGTTAATTGCATTAGCGTTTGAGAGCAAAATCTCTGGGGTATCAGGAGGGATATGAATCTTGGTCTTGTCAGCCTCCCATGCGGCATGATAGTCACGCTGAAATGAAACAAAATGTTGTCATGGACTCTTCCCATACTGCAGCTAAATTTGTAACATCTTGTAGTGAAACCGGAAATGCCCAGAAAGACTATTATGTACAAATTAATTAGAACGCCCAGTTCTTTATGCTAAACTTTATTTACAAGCAATATTTACTGGTGTTCAATTTAGAGTTACTCTTAACCCTGGATGTAATTAGAGTCTAGCAAACTTTGTTTTCATAGTTTTCAATATGATTTCAGTTTAGAATGTAGAAAATAGTATTTATTTTACTAACCTGGTTCATAATTTGAGCATTTGTCTTCGCAAGCACCAAAGGCATGGACTGCATGTCTTGTGTATATTTAAATGTGTCTGGTTTCTGTCTGTAGTGACGCTCACTGAGGATCTCAGCTGCTTTCTTTGCTTTCAGGACCTCAAGTGAGCCAATTGGGACCCATCCTACACCTCTCATAAACTCCATGTCTGCTTTGTACACGGCCTGAGGTGGAGATATTATATTTATCAGAAACACTGTACTGTGCAGTTTAGTTGTGATTAAGAAATATCTTTTAAACAAACCAAATGACAGTTTTGGTTTACAAACTTACATCACTACGCAGATCATAGACTTTTCTGGCCTGGACTACATCATTGGAGTCTGGTAAGCAGGTCCAGTTGTGCAGGTAGGTTCTGTAATTGGCATCATTGACTTGGATCTGGCATTTCTTAGCCAGCTCAAGAGTCAACATGTCCACAGGAAGGTGGAACTTTGTTTTGGATTTGTTGAAGTCCTTCTTGTAAAGAGCATCACTAGCAATCTTGGCTGAGTTTAGGGCCAGCACGAGCAGTGGATCATCCTGGACGCATCGGGCTCCAATGTGATGACCAACTTGTTTACGATAACCAGTCTTGTACTTGTACTGTAAAAAAACAGTGTATTTGAATAGCTAACCTTGTACTATAAATGTTCAGGTATAAAATAGATAAAAAAGTCAGAAGCTAATTTTTCAAAGTAACCCATGTTTGACAAAGAATAATTAGAAAAATACTCACATCACTGACGATATCTCTGGATGCCTTAGCTGCTCTGATAGCAATAGCATCGCCACGCAAATCATAGCCTTTTTTCTTAGATTCTTCATTGGCAAGTTTGTACCTTTTCTAAAATTGACACGCATTTGACAGAGAGTCATTTGTTCAGATTTATAAAAACTTTCATAAGCTTTCATAAAAACTTTTAACAGCACTTGACATGGAATCTTTAATGACATATACATACCTCACTGTAATTTATATTGTTGTGCTTTGCCAACAAAACCTCCATGCAGTCTGGCATGATGTGAATTTTGCATTTTTCCTTGTCCCAGGCTTCAGTGTAAAGTTTCTGTACAAGGGAAATAAAATGAGAGATTTTGTGTACTTTCAGATGTCTTTAAACGGAAACAACTGGATGTACTAAGCAGATTTATTGTGTTTTACCTTGTTGCCAATGGTAGCATTACTTTTAGCTAGGACCAATGGCATATCTTCAGTTGTGAGGGTGAACTTAAAGTTGCTTGGATGCTGACGATATTTTCTTTCACTCAAGATTTCCCCTGCCTTTTTCACTTTCTCAACATCAACTGAACCAATTGGGACCCATCCAATTCCTTGAAGCCATTTCAGATCAGCTTTATACACCGCCTAATTAAACATATGGATTATATAAAAAGTATATAATTTATACAATCAGAAAAGTAATTCTGACTGTAGAAACAACTAATAAAAGTTTTACAATAATAATAATTATAATTGGTAAACTTACATCACTTTGGAGGTCATAGACCTGTCTGGCCTGGACGACATCATTGGAGTCTGGCAGGCAGGTCCAGTTGTGCAGGTAGGTTCTGTAGTTAGCATCATTGACCTGGATCTGGTTCTTCTTGGCCAGTTCAAATGCTAGCATGTCCACAGGGAGGTGGAACTTTGTTTTGGATTTGTTGAAGTCCTTCTTGTAGAGAGCATCACTAGCAATCCTGGCTGAGTTCAAGGCCAGCATGAGCAGTGGATCATCCTGGACGCATCGGGCTCCAATATGATGACCAACTTGCTTACGATAGCCAGTCTTGTATTTGTACTACAGTAAAACAATGAAAGTATAATAAAAGAGAACAATTTTGCACATTCTGGACCATGAACAGAGAAACTTTGAATGAATACCTACAAATGAAATAAGTACTCACATCACTAATTATATCCCGAGAGGCTTTAGCTGCCTTAATAGAAATGGCATCACCACGCAGATCATAGCCTTTCTTTTTAGCCTCCTCATTGGCCAGCTTATATTGTTTCTAGAAATGAAAACAAAAGTATACCACTATTTTAAACAACCACTAAATTATTACTGGAAAAAATTAAAGGTAGCATAAGCAAAAAGGAAGGACTTGCCATATTTAATTCCAGGTAACAAATGAATGACTCACCACACTGTAATTGACTTTGTTCTGTTTGGCAAGCATTATTTCCATTGTATCTGGCATGACATGTATTTTGGTCTTATCTTTTTCCCAAGCTTCCACATAGCTTCTCTATAGTGTGGATACAAATAGTAAGACATACAGTATATGCAAGGGATCTATACATATAAATAAAAGGAAGCTTTGAAATGCAAAAAATTGTTTTTGCATAGCGTTGATCAAAGCATTCTACCTTGTTCATGGTACTGGCATTGGCCTTTGCCAAAGCAAGTGGCATGTCTTCCGCTGTAAGGGTGAACTTGAAGTTGCTTGGATGCTGACGATACATTCTTTCACTCAGGACTTCTCCGGCCTTCTTTGCCTTCTCAACATCAATTGAACCAATGGGGACCCATCCGATTCCTTGAAGCCATTTTAGATCAGCTTTGTACACAGCCTGAGAACAAACAAAAGCAATGCTCATCAGAATGTTAATTAGCACACTGATAAACTGTATTTCTATAAACTGAGCGTTATAAATTGATGGAGATTACAATTCTCAATTCAGATTTGAAAATCATTAATGTAGGATATCCCAGAACTTTTCTGATATATTAGACAGAGGGGTATTTTGGTATTCTTACATCACTCTGGAGGTCATAGGCCTGTCTGGCCTGAACAACATCATTGGAGTCTGGCAGGCAGGTCCAGTTGTGCAGGTAGGTTCTGTAGTTGGCATCATTGACCTGGATCTGGTTCTTCTTGGCCAATTCAAATGCCAACATGTCCACAGGGAGGTGGAATTTGGTCTTAGATTTGTTGAAGTCTTTCTTGTAAAGAGCATCACTAGCAATCTTGGCTGAGTTCAAGGCCAGCATGAGCAGTGGATCATCCTGGATGCTGAGGGCTCCAATATGATGACCAACTTGCTTACGATAGCCGGTCTTGTACTTATACTGTAGAACAAAAGAGCCATTTAAGCCATTAGTGGTTTAATGTGTCATTTTTGTTCACTTATGTACACAATACTCACAAACTTAAAATACTCACATCACTGGCAATATCCCTGGAGGCCTTGGCTGCTTTGATGGAAATAGCATCACTGCGCAGGTCATAGCCCTTCTTTTTAGCTTCTTCATTTGCAAGCTTGTATAATTTCTTAGAAAACATTTTAATAAACATTTTAATATATTAATCAAGAACATACATTTATGTATTACTAAAAGATCAATGCTGCATAGTCCTTACCACGCTGTAGTTGGCCTTGTTCTGTTTAGCAAGTACAATGTCCATAGCATCTGGCATAACATGGATTGTTGTTTTGTCCTTGTTCCAAGCTTCAACATATTGTTGCTTTAAAAACAAAGAGTATGAATTAAAAAAATACAAGCACACTACCTAACTTACTAGGTAACAGTATAATTAAATTAGATACTTCAACAAGCATATGTAATATAATTTCTTCACTTACCTTGTTCATGGCAGCATTGTTGGCTTTAGCCAAAACCATTGGCATGTCTTCAGTTGTGAGGGTGAACTTAAAGTTGCTTGAGGGCTGACGATACTTCTTTTCACTCAAAATTTCTCCAGCCTTTTTCACCTTCTCAACATCAATCGAACCAATGGGAACCCATCCAAGACCTTGAAGCCATTTCAGATCAGCCTTGTAAACAGCCTAAGAGCACACATATGCAACAAGAGTAATTGTTATTAAAACTCTATGCAGTTCTTGGTAACGTTTTCTCCTTCTCAGCATAAAGCATAATAATGGGGACCCAACCAATCAATTTTGTAATGTTAACATCAGTCTTACATACCACCTACAAATTAAATCATATAAAGGAGAATTCCATGGAGATGAATAATTAAGTTTGCGCTGCTCAACAGAAGCTGAGTATTACGTACATCACTCTGGAGGTCATAGGTCTGCCTGGCCTGGACAACATCGTTGGAGTCTGGCAGGCAGGTCCAGTTGTGCAGGTAGGTTCTGTAGTTGGCATCATTGACCTGGATCTGGTTCTTCTTGGCCAGTTCAAATGCAATCATGTCAACAGGAAGGTGGAACTTTGTTTTGGATTTATTGAAGTCCTTCTTGTAAAGAGCATCACTAGCAATTTTGGCTGAGTTCAAGGCCAGCATGAGCAGTGGATCATCCTGGATGCATCGGGCTCCAATATGATGTCCAACTTGCTTACGATAGCCAGTCTTGTATTTGTACTGCAAGGGATGACATTGTTTTTAGCGTACTAAATTATATTGTTAAAATGCCATATATTGTCTTAGTAGTTTAGTGCACTTACATCACTGGCAATGTCCCTGGAGGCCTTGGCAGCAATTATAGAAATAGCATCATTGCGCATGTCATAACCTTTCTTTTTGGCCAGTTCATAGGCAAGTTTATATTGTTTCTGGAGAACAAATGAGACAAAAACATTTTAGTATGCCTGTGGCAACAGTAGAAGATATAGTATATTTATCTGTCATCATGTATTCACATAAAAGAATGTTTATTGTTCTTAATTTATGTCTTTTTTTAGTATAACAATAGGATATTTAAAACACAAAATGAAAGACTGACCTCACTATAGGTGACCTTGTTTTGCTTTGCAAGTACCACATCCATTGCATCAGGCATGATGTGAATCTGTGTCTTATCTTTGTTCCATGTTTCAGCATATTTTGTCTGTCAGAATTTGGAGAACATTAAATACCAAAACAAAACAAACATGTTGACGTATTTGTCCAGATATCAGATGTGAAGGTACCTTATTCATGATCTCATTATTGGCTTTGGCCAAAACAAGTGGCATGTCTTCAGTTGTGAGGGTGAACTTAAAGTTGCTGGGGTGCTGACGATAGCCTTTGTCACTCAGGATTTCTCCAGCCTTTTTCGCTTTTTCAACATCAAGGGAGCCAATTGGAACCCATCCAAGACCTTGAAGCCATTTTAGGTCGGCCTTATACACTGCCTAATTGTGCATATGTGCAAAAACAAATTATAATTTTGACTGTAGAAAAAACGTTCTTACATAATCCTCAAGAGTTTTAATTGGACTTACATCACTCTGGATGTCATAGGTCTGCCTGGCCTGGACAACATCATTGGAGTCTGGCAGGCAGGTCCAGTTGTGTAGGTAGGTTCTGTAGTTAGCATCATTGACCTGGATCTGGTTCTTCTTGGCCAATTCAAATGCCAACATGTCCACAGGCAGGTGGAATTTGGTCTTAGATTTGTTGAAGTCTTTCTTGTAAAGAGCATCACTAGCAATCTTGGCTGAGTTCAAGGCCAGCATGAGCAGTGGATCATCCTGGATGCATCGGGCTCCAATATGATGACCAACTTGCTTTCGATAACCAGTCTTGTATTTGTACTGTGGATTACCAATTTTAAGTTCATTAAAAATGGAAACGTACTAAATCTTGATAAGTACATTGTATTTATAGGTTGGGTCGAAAACAGGAAGAACTTACATTACTAGCAATAGCAGTTGATGCTTTAGCTGCCTGAATTGGGATAGCGTCAACACGCAGATCATAACCCTTCTTCTTTGCTAGTTCATTGGCAAGTTTGTACTGTTTCTAAAAGAACAGGTAAAAAAGGATTATTAACATATTGAGATTTAACAATTTACAGTTTACAATTAGTCATCAAATATACATTTTGATGTGTCACTAACCTCACTGTAAATAACTTTATTCTGACGAGCGAGAGCCACTTCCATAGCATCTGGCATAATGTGAATCTTGGTTTTATCCTTTTCCCAGGCCTCAATATACTTTTGCTGAAGAAAAAATATGTGCATACATTTTCATATATTCTGTTCATTATTAGAAATTTGTCATTAACAGGAGCTCAGTTAACTAAACTTAAACTTTAACAAAAGAACCGAAGAGCATTGTCAAATCAAATTAAATTATTACCCTATTCTTGATGTCATTGTTGGTTGCAGCTAGAACCAAATCCATGGATGACATGTCTTTAGAGAATTTATAATTACTGGGGTGTGAACGGTACTGTTTCTCACTGCCTATCCGGCTAGCATTCTTTGCTTTCTCCACTTCCAGAGATCCAATGGGAATCCACCCAATTCCTTTGATGTAGCTGTTATACTCAGATTTGTAGATGTTCTGCAGAAAGGATGAGAATGCTGTCACATCCACCCATTCAAGAAATCTAATCAATAGACGCTCAAACCAAATAAAATTTGTAATATGGAACATGACTTACATCACTTGCGATCGCTTGCATGTTGCGAGCTAGCATGAGGTTCATGGCATCAGGCAGAACTTTATACTGTGTAATGAGCTGTTTGTATCCAGCATAGGTCTGAACAGCTGTAGCCTGCTTGGCATGAACAACACTCAGCATGTCTACAGGGGAGTGGTACTTCAGCTTGGCTTTGTGGTAATCCTTCTTGTAGAGTTTATCACTCTGTATCTTAGCCACTTCCATGTAGTGCACCAGCAAGGGGTCGTCCTGAAGACTGCGAAAGCCAACGTGATGTCCTCTTGCTTTGTTGTATGCCTTTTTGTACTTGTACTGTAATGAGAATGAAGAAATAAAGTATCTACTAAGAAACATTGATGAAACTATTGACAGAATCATTTCATTACTCGAATGTAACTTACATCACTGGCAATGTTTGTGGAGGATCTTGCTGCAACCACTGACACAGCATCGGCTTTAAGATCATAACCTTTCTTCTTTAAGGCTTCCAATCCTGCTTTGTAGGCTTTCTGTATTCAACAATATGTTGTACACAATATAAATCATCAGGAACTAGGATCTGTGATGAGCTCATTAAAATTTAGCAGATACATAGAGCAGACGCACCTCACTCATGTTGATTGCATTTGCCTTTGCAAGAAGAATCTCAGGACTGTCAGGCATGATATGGATTTTTGTCTTATCTTTGTTCCAAGCATCTGTGTATGCTTGCTGCAATAGTATAGATTCAAATATCAGTCAATATCAATATCAAATTATCAGTCAGATTAAAAAATTAAATCAAATAGAGCTTATGAGCCACAGTAGATAATGCAAAAGTGTAGTTCACCTTGTCCATAATCTTGTTGTTGGCAGCAGCCAAAGCAAGGTCCATAGAGTCCATATTTTTGTGGAAGGTATAATTGGAGGGGTGACTACGGTATTTGTGTTCACTTAAAATCTTTCCTCCAACCTTTGCGGTTTCTACGGCCAGGGAACCAATGGGCACCCATCCAATACCTTTCACAGTGTTGTTGTATTCACTCTTGTACTCAACCTAAAAAAATATAATTTAGAAATGTAATTAGAGTACAATGATTGCAAAATAGTTATTTGGATTATTAGATATTTGAATGACTCACATCACTGGAGCTGATGTTCATGGAACGAGCTAATTCCAGATTCATGGCATCAGGGAGCAGCGTGTAGCGATGGTGGTATTGCCTGTATCCTGCGTATGTCTGAACCGCAGAGGAGTGCTTGGCCTGCACAATGCTCAGCATGTCTACTGGAGAGTGGAACTTCAGCTTGGCCTTGTGGTAATCCTTTTTGTAGTTCCTTTCACTCTGTATCTTAGCCACCCCCATGTAGTGTACCAGCAAGGGGTCGTCCTGGAGACTACGGAAGCCAACATGGTGGCCTCTTGCCTTCTCATATGCCAGCTTGTATTTGTACTGCAATTGCAGAAAAGATCCCAATATTATATCATAACATCAAGGATTTTGCATACTGTGACATGCAGAAAGGATAAGTACTCGGAGGACAATGGCTGATGTGATACTTACATCACTAGCAATATTTCTGCCAGCTTTGGCAGCCAAAATGGAAATAGCATCTGGTTTGAGATCATAACCCTTTTTATACATTTCCTCTAAACCAGCTTTGTAGAGTTTCTGAAAAAAAACACAGAAAATTAATTACAGTTAATAAATAAATAGCACTATAACTAAAACTTCTTCAAAAACTGATCTAAACTATACTGCATTTTTTATTTATTATTTACAAGAATCTTTTACCTAAATAAAGTCATCAGCATCATAATAATCATACCTGACTCATGGTTAATGAGTTGGCCTTGGCCAGGACAATTTCGGGACTGTCAGGCATCACGTGAACTTTGAGTTTGTCCTTTTCCCAGGCAGAATGGTAGGCTTTCTATAACAATAAATTAATACATTTTAATGATTATGCATAGACCATTAACATTACTTCCACACCAGTCAAAATAATGAAAACAAGCTAAACTTAGACATGCCTTGTCCATGATCTTGTTGTTGGCAGTAGCCAACGTGAGATCCATAGAGTCCATAAGTTTGTGGAAGGTGAAATTGGAGGGATGAGTGCGATAATTTTTCTCACTAAGAATCTTTCCTCCAACCTTTGCGGTCTCTACTCCCAATGATCCAATAGGCACCCATCCAATACCTTTAATAGTGCTGTTGTATTCACTCTTGTACTCAACCTGGGAGACAAAGAACAGGCAAATCAATGTTATTAAATCCTTTCTATACCCACATTCCACTTCATTCTTACTGAGGTCACACTCACAGGTTAGTGATGTAACAGATGTCTCTGTTATGTCTAGTTTTGTAAATTATGGACTCACATCACTGGAGCTGATGTTCATGGAGCGAGCTAACTCCAGATTCATGGCATCAGAAAGCAGGGTATAACGATGAATTGGCTGCTTGTATCCTGCATATGTCTGAACGGCAGAGGAGTGCTTGGCATGTACCACACTCAGCATATCTACAGGGGAGTGAAACTTCAGCTTGGCCTTGTGGTAATCTTTCTTGTAGTTCCTTTCACTCTGCATCTTAGCCACCCCCATGTAGTGTACCAGCAAGGGGTCATCCTGGAGACTACGGAAGCCAACATGATGGCCTCTTGCCTTTTCAAATTCTTTTTTGTACTGATACTGTGATGAAAGAACAATTGTGATCAATTTGTTATATTCATCATTTAATTGCTAAACTTCTTGACGCAATCACAACATTTACGACTTACATTACTGGCAATGTGTCGTCCCAGTTTAGCAGCAACAATAGGAATAGCATCAGCCTTCATGTCATAGCCTTTGGCAATGTCAGCAATCCATTGAGACTTGTAGTGTGACTATTAAAACAAGTTTGTGTTAATATACAAATGATTTTAATCTATTATTTGATGTTTTATTTGCTGCCAGAAGTAAAAAATGCTTCTACATCTACAACTTCATTTGCAATTCACTTTACCTCACTTATAGTCTGGGCATTATATTTGGCCTGTTGGAACTGTGGTGCATCATGAGGTAAATGGTAGGTGTGCATGAATTTCTCTCCAGAGGCTTTATAGGCAGCCTACAATGGCACAAAAAGTGAATTTATAAGACTGCTATAACATCATCATTGTGGTTGTCATCCATTAAATGCTTCTACATTTTTCTTACTTTATTTTGTAGTTTTGTGTTGCTCATGGCCAAGACCATGTTCATCTGGTCTGTCAAACTTGTGAATTTCAGTGAACTGGGGTGTGTTCTGTATGACCTCTCATCAAGGGCAGCTTTGGCAGTCTTGGCCTTCTCGACATCAATGGAACCTATTGGAACCCAACCTGCTCCTTTGAATATGTTGTTGAAATCTGATTTATACAAATTCTGTTGAGAAAAAGATCCATCACTTTTTTAACCCACAAGTCACCACTCTAGGTTTACAGTCTGAATATATTCACATAAATGATCTAAAGTATGATCAAATGATCTTACATCACTTTGGATCTCCATCATGTTGCGAGCCAGTCCAATGTGCATGGCATCTGGAAGGAGGATATAGTTGTGGTGGAGCCGCTTGTAACCTGCATTTGTCTGAACTTTAGATGCCTGCTTGGCATGTACCACACTCAGCATGTCTACAGGACTGTGGTACTTCAGCTTGGCCTTGTGGTAATCCTTCTTGTAGTTCTTTTCACTCTGCATCTTAGCCACTTCCATGTAATGCACCAGCAATGGGTCATCCTGGAGACTACGGAAGCCAACATGGTGGCCCCTGGCCTTCTGATAAGCAAGCTTATACTTGTACTATAGAAAAATAATATAACACAGTCATATATTCCTGAGTGAACAATACACACAAAACTAATCAAATATTAGGCTAATAAATGTTTGCTTGCTTACATCACTGGCAATATCCCTAGAGGACTTTGCAGCAACAATAGGAATGGCGTCATGCTTCACTTGATGTCCTTTCAGGAGATCCTGCTTGTGTGCATAAGTATAGTAGGTCTACAAAAGAAAAAGATAAACAAAAGGTTACAGCTGTACTTGATACCAGTAACTGGCTGAAATGTTGTTTGTTTATAACTATGCAACATTCTCACCTTGCTAAAATTGACTGCATTGTATTTGGCCTGCAGGAGCTCTGGTGCATCAGCAGGGAGATGGTATGTGTGCATAAACTTCTCACCACTGGCTTTGTACAGTCTCTGTAGAACAATGTTGACATGATTCAGGGAATTTTTCAAAAACTTTACCACAGGCCTCCATTGTTGGTCAACCCGCTATTTTGGACTTAAACAGAAAAACGGTGTCTCTTACATCACTTAGTTGCTGTGCATTAAGTTTGGCTTGTTCCATAACTGGGGTGTCCAGAACGCTGGTGAATTTGATAGTATCTGGGTGCTGCCTGTACTTCTTCTCATTAAGAGCTGCACCAGCAGCCTTTGCTCTCTCAACGTCCAGTGAACCAATGGGGATCCAGCCAGTGCCTTTTACATAGTTCTCGTAATCCAGTTTATAATGGTACTGGTGGAATTAAACAGCAAATTTCAATTTAAACATTCATGTTCAAATGTAAAGTAAATATATACAGAATGGAAAATCCATGGAATGCATGGATTAAAAAAATGACAAATTGACATTACTGGAGCTGATCCATATTATCTAGATCAGTCCCTTACAGAGCCTGCTCAACACCACAGAGGAAGATGTTTGAATTGTTTCTTACATCACTGGAGCTGATGTTCATGGAGCGAGCTAACTCCAGATTCATGGCTTCGGGAAGCAGAGTGTAACGATGAATAGGCTGCTTGTATCCTGCAAACGTTTGAACTGCAGATGAATGCTTGGCATGTGCCACACTCAGCATGTCTACAGGAGTGTGGTACTTCAGCTTGGCCTTGTGGTAATCCTTCTTGTAGTTCTTTTCACTCTGCATCTTAGCCACTTCCATGTAATGCACCAGCAATGGGTCATCCTGGAGACTACGGAAGCCAACATGGTGGCCTCTATCCTTCATATACTGTTTTTTATACTGAACCTGAAATGCATCATAAATCAACGACCTGTTTAATATTGTTTGCTTCCAAACTGCAGTGTTCCATGACATTCCCGCATGGAAAGGTGCAAGGGCTACTTACATCACTAGCAGCATGTCTTGCAGCCTTGGCTGCGATTACAGGAATGGCATCAGGCTTCAGATCATAACCTTTAGCAATAGTCTTCAGCCAATCAGTCTTATAGTATTTCTGTAAAGCAGAGTACAGTACAGTGGTACATGGTCATCACAATTTCACCAAAAATGAATATGCAGCCATTATGTCATTACATAGGACAATTTCACTTACATCACTTATATTGTAGGCATTACATCTGGCCTGAATGAAATGTGGAACATCAGGAGGCAGGGAATATTTCTGATGGATTTCCTCAAGACCTTTCTTATAGTGCAGCTACGTAGAAAAACATATTCATACATTATATTGCAATACTGGTATCATTTGAATTACTTGGTAATTATTCTAAGAATTGTAATAAAAATGCAAACACAAATAAGTTCATGTGAATGTTTATTTATAAAACAACATATGCTTACATCACTTCTTATCTTCTGGTTGAGTTTAGCCTGCATCTGGATGGGATGGTCATCTATAGCAGTGAAAGGCACAGTGTCTGGATGCTGCCTGTACTTTTTCTAAGTAGGAAAGAAAAGAAATATTGACGTAAACTAGCCATGACTGAAGAGACATGAAGGAAGCGCATACAAACTTTTCCACTCATGCTTTCTGTTTGAACTGAACACTAAGCTAAATCAGTATCATACCTCACTTAAGATCTCCCCTGCTTTCTTGGCTTTCTCAACATCCAAGGAGCCATATGGCACCCATGGGGTTCCTTTGACATAGCTATTGTAGTCAGACTTGTACTCATTCTGTGGTTGCAGAACACACAAAAAATCAATATCAACAACAATGATCAATTAACTCTTGATAGCTGAAGATATCCTTACATTACTCTGGAGGGTGTTGGCCTTCTTTGCCAGGTCCAGCGGTATGCTGTCATAAGGCATGAGGTAGCGGTTTATGATCTTCTTGTAGCCAGCCATGCTGGCAATAGCCTGAGATTTCTTAGCAAGAGTCACAAGCATCATGTCCAGCGGGGTATGATACTTGGTCTTCATCTTCTCATAGTCTTTCTTATACTCGCGCTGTCAACACATTTCAGAGGATCAAAATGAGGCTTTGTTATCAGAGAAACTGACAGAGCTCATAAAAAACTTCAGGATTATTGAGTACTAGTATGTCACGTCATTCTGTATGCACACTGTTGAAACGTACCTCACTTTGCATCTTTGCAACATGTACAGAGTGCATGATTTTGGGGTCATCATTGATGCTGAGCGCCCCAATCATCTGTCCTCTGTTCTTCTCATATTCCTTCTTGTATTTCACCTGACATTTAAAACCATGACAAAACAGCGTCACTATTGCGTTAAACATCATTATTGTTTTGTTTTTTGCTGTCTCATGAACGCAAAACAATTGACTTACATCACTTGCGATGTTGGTGTGGGCACGAGCCGCAAGGATTGAAATCGCATCTCCTTTCACTTCAAATTTCTTTGCTTTTGTCTTTTCCCAATCAAACTTGTAACATGTCTGTGGACAGATAAAAGGAAAGGACTCCATTTAATACAAAATGGTGAAATATCAGGTTACAATTTACTGTTATAAAAAACATAAAACATTGTTATAAAAACATATTAAACATAAAAGCATTTTATCATTTAAAAGCCATTTTAATAATTAGAACTCACATCACTGAGGTTATATGCGTTTACTCTGGACTGAATGAAGAAAGGGTAATCAGGAGGGAGGTAGCACTTGAACTTCTCCTTTTCATATTTTTCCTTGTAGTTGAGCTGTAAAAATAACATGATGGTAAATGCCTGTATTTGTGCACATGGATCTGTATGGATGTATATGGTAATGCGTGGAGAACATGTAAACAGCAAGAATCATTCACAGAAAATATATTCTAAACATTTTTTATGTTATAATTGCCAATTTTAGAAAGACTGCATAATATAATATCCGATAAATTTCACAATAAATGAAAACCTTATATACATTATACAAATGTAATGTTTTAATGTTATTTTGCACACTGATGTGTTGAGAATAAATAATGTGTGAATAATGTGTCACATTTGTGGGGTTCAGTGGAGCAATGCAAAGCCTGCTGAACACCACTAGATGTCTCCTTTGTCTCAGAGGGATTGGTTGTATAAAAATTCATTAGGCTTTGATAGTCTGCCATTTCAATGAGAAATACAATTGGAAGCATGAACAGCTGTTCTAATAATATGTCAGGGGATTCAGTGGCATTAAAATGACACCTGTGCTTTGATAATAAGGGGATTTTCTGCTGTAGCATCCTGATTACATTAACCACCTAAAATATTTCACACCGAGTCTTTGTTTTTATCTAGAGCAATCCTTTATTTATAAAAGGGTTTATCTGAAAACATCCAAGTGTTATTTTTACTAGGTGTCAAACACTGGGTGTCTTAACTTACATCACTCAGCTGTTTGGCGTTGACGGCAGCTTGCACCAGGACAGGTGAGTCTGTCACCTGTGTGAACTTAACCTTGTCTGGATGTAGGCGATACATTTTCTACAAAGATATAAATATATAAAAACACATCACATGATACCAAATCTACATAAAATCTGAAGTACTGCAAACATTTTATTAAAGTGGGTTCATATTTGGTACTTACTTCATTACACTGTTGAAGCTTCTTATTGGCCTCGTATTCTGGCGTAACAGTTTGAGGGAAGAAGCATCTTGCTTTCATATCCTCATAATCAGCTTTATAATTTTTCTTAAAAAACAGGGAAGCCAGAATGAATACCCAAATACATTAATGTTCAACAACATGAAGATGTACGTTATGGAAACTTACATCGTTCTTCATTTCCTCCATCCTCTGGCAGTGAAGCATAAATATGTCTTCATAGCTACCAATATAATGACCTTTCACATCATTTTCATACTTTTCTTTATAACGTGTCTGAGGAGAAAAAGGATTTAACGTTTGTGTCTGAGGTATGAGGAAATATAAAATGTTTTTGGCAAATAAGCAGCAAACCACCACTCACATCACTGAACTTCTTCAATACACTGTCCATCTTGAATTTGGGAGTGTCGCAGTAATTAATGCTGAATCCCCTTGATTTCTCATAGCTAGACTTGTACACTTTCTAGAAAAGGCAAAAAAAAAAAGAGACACATTAGCAGTAAGTCACAGAATTGTAAATTGATTGAGTTGTTAATGATTTAAATCTCATTCTGAAGTTAGTCATTTTGGTCTACTGTCTGTGCAAAAGACTGGCCTGATGCCAGTGTGATTCAATTATCAGGAATGAGCTGATGTCTTTAAACAAACTGCATATTCACACTAACTGAGTTAAACGAAGCTATAACCCATGCCATAATTTGCCCATTAACACAACTCTTAGAAGTCAATATGTTTAAAGGACCTCAATCACAATTCTGTGAAAGTAAAAAAACAAAATACAAGCTGCTTTGTGCTAAAGCCGGTAATGTTTAGTATGAGTAATATTAGTGAGGATCTCTTAGAACATATCCAAGCAGACCATTTAAATCCTGATTGACATACATCACTCAAAATGGTGCCTGCGTATCTCAGCTGTCTGAGAAGGGGGTTCTCTGTAGCGGGGAGAACGTTGTAATCAGACTGTGCTTTAGTCTTCTCGTAGTCCTTCTTATACTTGACCTGTAGAAGTGATGAGAGGAAAACATGCAGATAATAAATGGATGATAATACTTTAAGCTTTTTGAGGGTGTTTTGGTCACTTTTTTTAAATAAACATGAAACTGATTTACAACCTGTTTTACTTCTATTATGTGATTTTTTTGAATCTTGATAATTTTCCAATAATGATGAATTTTCAATCGAATATGTTTTGCTAAGAAATATTTCTTGGTAAGAAGTGTTCAACAAGATAGGCAAAACTTATTCAAAAGGAGTTAGAGTCAATTTAGGGTATAATGTCTTTAAACAAACATTTGTCTATATCATAAAACATTAAAACCTTAGTTTCTTACAAACACAAGGCATTAATAATCAGGATGTAATTCATTCTGTTTGCACTTTCATGTTATCACTTGTGATGTAGGAATTTGTCAGCAGAGATCAACAGAGATCAGTCATGTCTGAAGCTCTGGATTGACTCATGATTTGTTTAGAGCATCGTCCTGAGGAGATCATGCCCATACAATGAGAAAACATCTAAATATGTACCTCTTTACTGACATGTACATCTCATTTTTATTTTTTTAGGTAATGTGAAATGATCACACTACAACTTGTATGTGTAAACAAAGAACCAAAAACAAAAAACTCACCGAACTTGCAGCGTTACCAGCCTTTTTATTGGATTCATATGTTGGTGTCTCTGTTTGCATGAAATAAATTTGGTCTTTCATATCTTCAAAAGCAGCAGTATATTTTTTCTGGAAAGAAATGACAGTGATAATGTTTTTAAGATTTGAATTCATGAAATGGAACTACAGTCTCTTTACAATTATTTCTTTGTAAACATGGAGCGTTTCTGCCACTTACTTCACTGAGGTTGTCCATAACCATTCTTGCGATAGCAACATCAAAGTAAGGGGTTTCACACCACTGTCCCTTAACATTCTTGTTGTAATCCTCATGATATTTAAGCTGTGAAGAATTCAAGTGTTTTTTATTATTTCGCAAAGACAGAAACACCTGTGAGCTTATGCCTTGCATGGCTGTCACAAGGACTTTACTTTAGCAGGCATAATGTAATGAGACAGGAGGTATAGTTACATTATAAGTAGGTTCTGTTGATCACTTGGCAAAATATAATGTATTACAATATATATGCATGCAGTATATAAAGTACATAAACAAATAAAATATGCTATTACTGCTGCAGATTAAACCAATACATAGATTGTACAGATCATTTATTTGTAGTAGGAAATCAACACTCCATCAACCTTCATCAAAACTTCTATAAAAAAAACAGGTTCAGAAGGCACAAAAATCAGGGAAGGTTTAAGGTCTTACATCACTACGATTGGCAAAGTTTTTCTTGGCCAATTCCACCTCTGGAGGATCAGCCAGAGACGTGTACTTGCGCTTACGCTCATCATGGCCCTTCTTGTAGACAATCTGTGAAGGTGGAGCACAGCAAAGCAATGAATCACTTCCTGAGGTTGGGTCACTCCACTTAGTGCAACGTGAGGAGCAATTAAAGCATATCTAATAATATTATTATAACAAATATAACAAAATCATTGAAGAGCCTTTAAAAAAGTAATGTAATAAAAAATGTAAAATAGTAATGATTTAATGTAATGATTTTCTTAAATCATTTTTTTTAATATAAATATTTTTTTTAATTTTACTTACATCACTGAGGGTTTGTTGGGCTTTGGCCACTCTACGCAGTTCTGGACTGTCACTGTATGGATAGTACATGGTCTTTTCCTCATCCCATGACTCTGTGTACAGTTTCTGATAGAGATATTCAATTTAGAGGGCGACTCAGCCAATTGAAGGATAAGTTTTACTTTTGTGTTTATGTACTGAGTCTCTACCTTGCTATAATTTGCTGCATTCTTCACAGCAAGAACCAATTCTGGGGCATCAGGAGGGAGAAGGTACCTATCCTTCGTCTCATCCCATTTCTGCCTGTACAGGACCTGAAAAGGTGAAAAATGTAGAAATGATGCTGTGCTCTACTGACAGACGTAGTATTGCAATAAACTACACAAGGAAAAGAATGAGATTACCAGATTAATAAAATATAACTTGATTACTAGATTACTAGTAATACTACATAACCAACACAAGCACTTACTTTGCTGATCAGTTCAGAGACGTTCTTCACGTGGACAACTTCACGAGCCTCGCCATCATAGAGGCTGGTGGTTTTGGACTTCAGCCCCTCCATACGATATTTGACCTGAGTTAATAGAAAATAAATAATTAAATGCAATGGTAGCACTAACATATATTGCAAATTCCCCCCAACTAAAAATAAAAAACATTAACAAAATCTGCCAGAATTTAAAGCATTCAGGATTTGGTTTGTTGGGTGCTTCTAAAGAATCAAGACTAAAGAGCTATTCTGTGTTCAAGAAATAGTGTGATCCAGCAGAGGAACATACCTCACTAAGCTGCTCCTGGGCCTTCTTGATGCGAATCATCTCAGGTGTGTCAGCTGTAATCATGTAGGGCTGCCCTTTCGATCTTTCATATTCCTCCCTATACTTATTCTGCAAAAAAATACCAAATACAATATTTAATTTACATTCTAAGACAGTTGTAAGTTAGTCTTTCCTAGCAAAAGAAAGGGCATGTCAAAAAACACCTTAATAATGCTTATACTTCTAATTCAAACTAATAACTGTTATTCACTATAAAAGTAAAAACACAAATAAACAAAATAACTTTCTTTAAAGCTCTTACATGACTGTATTGGTCAAGCATCTTCTGACTGTGTGCCAGGTAAGGTGTCATGAACTTGGAGGTGTCGACTTTTGCCCTCTTCCTCACTACACGCTTAGGAAGACCACCAGGTCCCATCTTAAAAAAAGAGAAGAGCAGTCAGTATACCATCATTTGTGAGAATTGCACAGGGTGCTTTCAATAATACATTTCTCTTAATCTAAATATCTCTGTTACAAGGCTACATCAATAGTTCATCAACAATGACCAAACAGCATTGGGTGACATCCAAAAAGTAGCTAATTTTCTAATTTTACGACACTTACCTTGCATGTCCTCTGAAAAAACAAATTCATTTGTTTAACCTACCATGCAAATTAGTATTGTACTTTATGGACAGAGTGGACAACACCAAAAGAAAATCTTTAGATGAGCTATGTCAGAAAGTACGACAAGTTAATGTCTATTGAAATTAAAACAACAGGCTGTGATCTACAGAACATGCATGGTCAGCACAAATAAACACAATGCATGAAGCATTAGTTTTACAACAAACTAGTACAGCTTTAAACAGACAAAAGCTAAAGCAAATATTACATTTACACACATAAAGAAAGCACTATTAAAACACCTTCATTATTGCCAATTTATTCATGTCATTTGCATGGCTCTGTACAAGGTATCATGGAGGCTATTATATGTTTTACCATCAGAATTCAAAGAACTCATTTGGAAATAATAGTCTCATTTTCACTGAATCATGAATTGTTAAACAAGGGAGTTTGTTTAATAATCCACTCTTTTAAGCGCCATTTAGGTGCTCGATGTGTCTTACTAATAACCGAATTAAACTGAATGGGAAAGAAATGGAATAGCCCCCATGGCAAGCAGGGTAACAGGAAAATATGCTGGTCTCTTGCACCAGAAGACTCCGGGGGGGTAATTTACCTCTCCACCCTGAGACATTGAGGTGGTCGTGGTGGTGAACGTTGAACTCTCCTCATAGTACTATAAATATAGGAAAAACTCTGGCCTTTCAAAATGAGGATCACAGACTCAATAAAAATACAATTTAGGAAAGTGGCTTTTTCCAGCTCTGGTTGTTGTAGACAGTTTAAAATACACATTGTGACCATCAGCTATTCCCAACATTTGACTGCAGTTGGATCCTGTCCAAGCTTACACAACAATAATTATCACTGTATAACATTTTCGTCTAATTAAATGTCTGTTTTCATTGTCTAAGCATGCTAATACCTAGTTAAATTTATAGCATATAGCAAACCTAGTTAACTAACCAGACGGTTCTCTTAGTCATTAATGTGTCAATATTTTGTTACCTCACAAATTGTTTATGTAACTTAATATCTCGGTAGCTGTTTCAAGAATGTAAATGTACTTGTGCGTCTGTTTTCTCAGATGAGCTTTGACTCTGATTGACAGAGCCATATGGCTTCGAACATTTTAGCAGCCAAATGACCTCACCACTATTCTTATTTACCGCTAAATTTATTGTCATTGTAGTAAATAGAAACATTGGTTTAGAGAACTAATACCAAAACAACCAATAACATCTCTCTATTGTATCATATTTGGACATATTTGTTTCACTATCTATAATATACTGTCCCTTACAAAAATTAGTCAGATGTCTTCTGACCATGATAGAAGAAAGATGTTGACCACAACCAATTTTATAAACAGATTATCACAAAACAGAGCCCACAAATTCACATACAATGTAAGGACTCATCATTATAGGTTAAAACCAGAGCAGGAAAAAACACTACAGATGAATTTACAGTAGCTAGAGACTTCTTTATTTGGACCAGTGGATAGCAGAAATACATACAGGTTTTGTTACCCTGTGCCTTGCCTTTTGTGTCTTAATATACAAGATATGAGAGCTAGGAAGCAGCAACTATGCAATGAAATATACTGGAAATTAAATCTGTCCCTCCACCACATACAGGTGTTATTTTTCCACGGGTCGTCCCCCTAAAGCATTTTATCAGCATGACGTTAATGGTTAGGAGTGTGATTTACAACACGACTCGTCTCATTTGCCTCCCTGCGAGTCTGCTGAAGATGTCGACTTCTATATTTGTATCTCTTGGATGACCAACTCGGGCCAAAGCTGAGGACTGCTTTTCCATTCATGGGGAGAAAAGCATATCTAAGATTCACAAAATGTTATTCGTAAATTTTATATCCTAAGTTTATTTTTTATTATTATCTGTTGATAAAATAACCTGGAAAATGTTTCAATACATTAATGTTTCAATATATAATCAGTTACAATATAATAAGTATCAACAAGGTATTGAAGACAAAATGTAATTGTCTGCTTTCCACAGGTCCAATGACAGAAGCCATTTTATTCAAAGCTGATGTATTTGATGTCCTATTCTAAGTGTAGATGAAAGTAGAAGTGAAACCAGAGCGTATAACATAAATATTCAAAATGATCACTGTGTTAAGATTGCCATCTTTTACATGTGAGATGGTGAAGTTCCATTTCTTGACTGATATGTTAAAGGGGAACACAAAAAAAAACCTGTTCAAAAAGTTATTTCAAAAATAAAGATGAAGATCGTAACCGTTTAAACAGTGGAAATGCATTATTTGGATGCAATAGTTTTGTAATCCCCTGTAAAATATCTGCAACAGAAATGGACAGGAAAGTATACTAGGTCTACCTTAACTGTATTTCCAGAGGAAATACTGAATTAAGGTATCAACCTTCTGCTTTCACTCTTCCATTGAACACTCAGACATAAAAAAAACATTTACCATTGACACAGTAAGACAGTACTTCAGTTGAAAACATCACAAAAAAGACATGTGAAAGCTTTAGGAAGAGCTGTTGTTAACTTTTTAGTCAGATCTTAGGGATATTGGCTAAAGTACCAGGTGTGGATCCTAAATCACAATTCAAACCAAAGTCAGACTTTAATTTGAAAGATGAGGCATGGAGGAAATTATGCTGTTTAATGAAGCAGAGAATTTTTACTATGTCCTAAATTTCAGATGCAGCTCTTAATAAAGCTTACAGTAGATTTTACTACTGTGAACAGAACATAATCCCACTGTTAGTATAAAAATGAGAGTATTATATCTAACAATGGTTATTTCCATTCAGGTTTCAAAACAAACACTGTTTGCATTATGTTTTAATTTTTTTTTATCATGGAAACAATATTCTTATGCTCATAACAATTCTTATTACTGTATTACAGTCAAGTCATTACATAATGATGATATAAATTATGGTGCATTTTGTAATTAACTTCTGGTTTAGGTGTTGCTGAAATGGTTCTGTTGAGGACTGCCTTGATACATTGCAAATGGGTGTTGGGGAATAAAGACGTATTAAAGGGAATTTACTGCACCAAAGTTCTGCAGCCTTCAAGAAAGAGGTCATCTGAAATGAGATCCAATGCTAATCATATACGACATGGCACCCCTACAGATCTGCTGACTGTGGTATCATAAAACACTATTCATAGGGTTGACCAGTATACCTACAGTATAGAACCGAGATCTATAGGCACTGAGAAGGAAAGTTTATAGGAAGTACTAAAGCTTTACTTTCATTCTTTTAATGAATGAATGAGGAAAATCTGGATGAAATCTTGATGTTGCTTTGCAATCACATTTGTATCTTACCTCCTCCTCCTCAAACTCCTCCTCAAACTCCTCTTCTGATGCCATCTTCAAAGAGGTTTAGAAGACCTGCACATTAAAATTCAAGACTATCAGATGACTTCACACGGCTCTGTTATCTATTTTTTGTATAAAGCAATATTAAGCTACTGTTAAACAGCAATAACAAGGTCTTTTCAATAAGGGAAATAAAGGAAAACTAGAGTGACACATTCATTTCAGTATTTTAATTTCACCAGGTACTGAAGGGCATTCTGAACAGTCATGAAATAATTTATGAAATTCTATTTGAAAGTTAAAGACATTTAAAGATACAAGCCTGACATACCTTTAGCTTTGAAATTTAGCAACCTTGCAGTTGAAGGTGCCTGCGTCCCATCCACTTGTGTTCCAATCTGCTATTCCACTTTATGTATTCCTGCAAACCTAAGCAAAAACAGATGTGTCAGTTTTCCTCTGACTGAGATGATACACCTTAAGTGTGGACAAACAACAACAAAAATCTAAGTTTTATGCTGAAATCGTTTAGCGGGCCTTGGCTGGTGAGAGGGTTTGACACCTAAGACCCCCCAAAACGATGCGCCTCCTGGCTGAAGCCTTGCGACAGCTGCTCTGAATTGCTCCAGCTATTTGTCATGTAAGCCAATGCTGCAGGCTGATTGGTTGGCTTTGTTTAGCTAGCGGAGCTCCAATGCCTTCTGAGGCTGCAGGTTAAATTTAGGTTTAGGTCTAACCTTTTTTAGGACCTGACTGCCAGAAATGCACATCAAATGAAACTTTTCTATGCAATTTCATCACAAAGATTAGGAGGAATTGTGGGGCGTTAAGACAATTCTGCCCGTGAAGTGAGGTGCTTCGGATAATTTCCAAAGAAGAACAATAAGTCCAAGAATAAGTTCCAGTTTTTACTAATTTGTGAAAATGGTTGTTCCTGTAATGTGGAGTTAAGGTCAGAAACTTCTTATCAGGTTGTGGTTGAAGGACCAACCCTCAGCATCACCTCAATCCACCAGCAGGCATCATAAGATGGTCAATCCAAAAAAGCAGGCCATGCAAAGAGTGCTGGAGAGTGAAAATTGTTTTGTTGCCTGGTTTGTTGATTTTTCCTTGCTTACCGGTGACTTTAAAGTTAAAACGTTTCCCAAGCTGCCAGAGCCTCCCCAACTCTTCCCTCCTGAGAAACGCTGGGCAACAGCCTACAGCTGCACTGGTACTCTGGTTATCATGTGCTCCTATCCACCAATCAGTGGGCAGCATTCTCAGGTTACAGAAGCTAAATATACATTAGCCATCCTTCAGAAAAGTGCACCTGTTCAGCAAATCACCAGCAATACAACTATGAGGAAGAGAAAGAAAAACCCCTGAAAATCGCTTTGTTTTTCTGAATGAGGGAATGTAGTGTTACTGTATTAAATAACAAGATGTTCTCTGGAGTTCTTAAAAGCAGCAATAAATTTCTTGGGATAAAGTTGTGTGGTCTTCTATATGAGGATGACCAGAGAAAAGTCTTGAGGTCATTGGTTTATGTCCAAGTGTAGCTAGTGCCTTCAATCATGTCACGGGAGGGGGCAAAAGGGATATAAATGTTGACTTGTGCACCAAATTACAGACTCACAGTAAAAGTGACTCAGGGGACACAAAGTACAGACAAGAATGACTAGATATTTAATGTGCATTACACACACACACACACAACAGTACCTTCAGTAAGTATTGGGACTTTAAAGAAAAAAGAATTCTGTTTGCTGTGGAGTCAAGAAATCTTTTTATGATTAAAAGATGAATGAGGCAAAAGTACAGACATTTGTTATTTGGTTGTTTCAACACATAAATGTTTTACCAACTTAGAAGAACGGCAGAGTTTCATCCCTCTATCTAATGTGTATTGGGACAATTGGCACACAATTGTTTCTCAGTGATCAGCTGTGTATTTGTTCATTATTTGTTCACACATTAAAAGCAGGGGATGTGTAGTATCAGTTATGTCCATTGCTTCTGCATTATCTGGTGTTCAATAAAGACACACACATAAGCTAGGATAAAGACGAGGGAGCTGACTCTGAGACCAAAGCAGTACAAAATGTCCAAAAATGACATTGTAAATCTGCTTCATATTTATCTTTTATTTATAAAAGATTTCCTGACTCCACAATAAACAGAGCAATGTTTTCTTTACTGTCACAATACTTATGAAAAGCTTTGTACAACTTTGCATCTCTAAAATCCTCATATTTTATTCCTCTAGTCATATTTTCTTCTGCGATTGCTAAACATATGCCTAGTACTTTTGATTTAGTAGACAGTGGCACAATTCCTCATGGTTGTTTAGAAAAATCTAACATCAATGCTTATACCACAGTGACCATCTTTAAGTGCTTGTGAACAGACAGCTGCTGTCTCACTCTCCTCCTGCACATTTGTGTCTAATCTAATCCTATGTGTGTTACAGTATTAAAACTATTCAGGGACACTCAAAAATACAGCAGACACTATTTTTAAAGCTTCCCGAGTGGCAGCGAACGGGGGTATAATGACAGAGGCCATATTTCCAGAAACTGTTATGACATTGGGTTGATATACATGTTGAAAAATACATAACTGGAGGTGTGATAATGTTAATTTTTGTCTTGATGTTCTCCAGCCATTTCTTCTCAGTGCCCTAAAGTTCTCAACATCTCCTTGGTGGGGCAGAATTACTGAGATGAATGACGGAGGCAGCTGCAACAGTGTCTCAGCTCACTATTTCCTGCTGTCCTCTCAGTCTGCAGGAACCAACACTGACAATAAATGCCCAATTGCAGCTCTTGTTATTAGGGTTAAGATTTCCAGTGGCTTTTACCTTAATACAACTGCAAATATTAATGACACATTTAGCAATTTAGGAGGAGAGTGATATCATTGCCCTAAATCATGTTTGTTTTTTTCTAAGGAAGGGAAATATACACAATATATTGAATGTTCATTTCAATGGCACAAACTAACAGCACTGGGTTTGGAATGATTTTGATGAAATGGGATGCAGAGTGACAGCTAAAAATGTATGTTTAATATATTGAATAGCTACTTAGGTTTTGGTGATTTTTTTTTAATATGGGGTGCCAGCTATACAGAGGTGCTAACAACCTACCATCCATTCCTAAATAAAGAACATTTTCAATAAATAACAACTATTCATTTGAGAGATATTGACTAAAACCTTAAAATAACATTTAATTTTAAATGACAGATTCACTAAGTAGACTGTCATAAAGCTTAGTCACTGGAAAACTTGAGTAGCTCAAAGGAGACAGGGGTCTGAACAGCTGAGGATGGGTATTAAGACACCTTAGATGACACTCTGTTTAAATAAAACAACATTACTCACTCTGGAAAACAACAACATTCCACAGTACTGCATGTGACAGAGGACACCGTTTACCAAGAATTAAGAAAATAGCGCATGGGACTACACAATCAGTACAGCACATACCAGAAATCAGGCGAGTGTAGGAGTAAAATCTTCTCATATGTTAAATATTGTGGTAGTGAAATGTGGAACTGGGTTCTTTAATATAACAAGAACACTAAGAGCATACAATTATTAACAACTCCAACATCTTTTGTCCCATGTACAGACAGATCCAAAACAACTGTAAGGATAGTTTCACCCTTCATCACAGGCACTGAACTTCTACATGAGATCATTAGTGTTTCTCAGAATACTGTCAAGATTCAAGGACTACTTACCTATGAGGACAAGAACAGTAACTCTGCATTAGAAGGATTGAACTGTGGCATCACTGTAAAATAATGAAACTGAAAAAATAACAAGTCCCAAATATCTGCTCTGATATACTAAACTGTGGGGCATTCCAATTATTATGACCATTATACAATTTTTCCAAAATCCTGCACCACATAAATTCAGAAGTAAAGAGTGCATGTAACTTGCAGCACCAAACTTTACTATGAATTATTTAGGCAACAAGGCTGCTCTTATAAAACAGATACAAATATAAAGGACTCGGATGTTAATTAAAATGTTACTATTGATTATTTAAAAAAGGGGATCTCTCCATTAGAAGGTATAGTCCCTGACATGGAGACAGTAACATTACTATGCACATCAGCTCTGGGTGCTGAACAATGATTCCAATAGTAACTTAGTGAAGAGGTCACAGCTGTGCTTGATCTTTGAATAAAGCACAGCTACTGCCTCTGCAACATGGACAAAACTCTCTTTATTTAAATATAAATAAAATTAAGTTTATTCAAATATTTACATGTTTTTCCATCTTAAATAAAAACAAATGATTTTACAATACTCCACACTTTTAAAAATAAAATTAAAACTGTGATATTAGTATGTTATTTTTTTTACAGAGTACCTGTAATCAGTTCTGTAATTGCTTTCTAAAGTATTCATTACACACATCAGCTATCTCCATCAGGTTAAACGAATTTGTAAACAATTACACAGAGAGGTGGTCTTTGAAAACCACCGGCTGATCTCTAGAGGTAACGAAAAGAACTGAATGGAGCCATTTGAACATTTGAAAAATGTAAAACATAATAATAATAACTGAATCAATAAAGAAAATCAGTGTGAAACTTCTGTCATGACTGTTAAAAACATTTTATTTAATTGTATATTACATGAGTGCAGTCTTCCCTTGCATGGTATCTTGTCTCCGCAGCCCAGAGGAGGCAGAAGGTCAGGTGCAGGCACAAGTTAATGAAAATACTGGACTGTACACACTGGGCAGGTGGGCAAAGCAGCAAGGCCACTCCAGGCATGGAGACGTTCAACTAGAGACAATTCCTCTTAGTCCAAGACCTGTTTCAATGGCCATCCATGCATAAAAAACACTGGGTTTAGGTTTATGCTGTTTTGCAAGTCCTGACGTATTTAGTTAGTTAGTTAGTTGCGTATTGTTTGTTCACAGTTCTCAATGATCTGTAATAAATTAATAAATCAAGTTCTGGTGACATCGCCGAGTCACCTTCACAGTGAGTGACAATCGGCCTCCACGCCGGTAGGAAAGAGAGCACACTGCCATCTGAGGTCAGAGGTCATCTTACTCGCAACCGTGACATCATCCATTCTAGACCCTGGCAGAGCCTGTGGACAGGAAAGAGACGTTCAGCTCTAGGGCTTAACAATGACCCTTTTTGCTTTTTTCCTCAAAGAAAGACATTTGTGCTTTCTCTGCTGGTAATTTATGCAAAGCTTAATAGCTCTACAATCCACCAGTTTACTGGCTCATACATTTTTACAACATATTTTAAATATTGTCTGTGCATTTAGGAATTGTAGTTAAAGCCAAGGTACCATACACTGTCAAACTATAATGGTGCTAGAATGTTACAGTAAGTTATTTATCAACAGACCACCAATCCTATACTAAACAGGGGTTTACAAATGTAAAGTGTGAAATCTTAAAAATCTGAAACAACTAGGGTAAATACTTATCCATGGTAAAGTATAAACATTATAAAACATGACAGAATAACCTAAGATTATGTTAACCTGGGATTAAAATGGTTTTAAACCCTGCTTTAAAATGAAAAGTGCCTGTATGCATACATAAAACAGTCACAACAGTGTGGAAAAAGGTAGCAGCGTATGACTGGAAAGTTGGTTTGCTGGAAATCACCTTGCTTTCTGTATCCCATTTAGTCTCCTGTTACAAGTTGAATTATTGATATATTTTGTAAGGACTCTGAGACCTTGCATTGGCAAGAATAATTATCTGCTCCATGCCCTCACAGATGGAATATTTTTGCTTAATAATAAAGACAAGTGTGGACTGGAAGCACAAGCATGAGTCAGTGTTTTTCTGTCTTTGCAACTTTTAGATTCCTAATAATGATTCAATGATTCTATTCTTTACAGGTCACAGTAATTCTGAAGTCATTACATCTTAACTACTGACAGACAGCATAACATTTAACTTGATCTTTAATACCACATTTGTGTTAAGGTCTTACCCCTCCCCAGTGAGGGCACAGCAGGCCTGGATGTGCCACTGATGGTCTTTGACAGAGGTGAGCTGTAGACTCTGGGAAATCTCAGCAACAGTCATACAATCCTTCACATCTTGCTTGTTTGCAAAAATCAACAAACCAGCCTTTCTCAGATCCTAAGAAGAGAAAGAGAAAACCAGACAAAATTCTAAGTAAAATGCCTTTAACAGATGTGTGTATAAAGACACATTCTGCGAGTATGATTGATTTGGTTTCGCATTACTTTTATTAGTATTAGAGACGAATCCAATGTCTGAGAAAGTATAAGGGATAGATATTCTCTCTTAGTTTCAGGCCCTATTTTGTGCTCTATTGATGAGAAGTGCCATGCATACTCATGCAATAGCAGATCTCCTACAGACATAAATATGCTCACCTCATGGGCTAACATTCTGCAGAGCTCCTCTTTGGTCACTGAGATCCTTTCTCTGTCTGTGCTGTCCACCACCACGATCACAAACTGCATAGGAGAAACACTTTACTGCGACATTCCCTTATATTCGATTAAACAGGTTTACATTAAAGGAGAAGAGCAGAGTCACAGAAGGTTGAAAAAAATAAACAGGAAGCCTACCTCTGTGTTAGTGTAATAGGTGTTCCAAGAGGCACGAAGAGATTCCTGTCCTCCAATGTCCCACATAAGGAAATGTGTGTTATTGACCACAATCTCTTCCACATTGCTGCCTATGGTGGGTGAAGTGTGCACCACTTCATTCATAGAGCTGAAGATCAAAAGATAAATTCCCAACTACATTCATTTAACCCTGATACAAGTTACCACAACACATCTAGATGGATTAAAACAGGTCAGGAATGGACTGCTTGAAATAAAACCAAGTGCAATACTTACAACTGATAAAGTATAGTGGTCTTTCCTGCATTGTCCAGCCCAACAATAATGACTTTGTGCTCTGGGGATAAAAAAAGGAATACAGTTATGTGCCTTTACATCAATACCAGCATTTGCAAATAATATTAATATTAATAATAATATTGCAAAACATATTCTGAAACTTGCTATGACTGTAGCCCTTCATCTGTGGCTACATATTCAATGACAAGATTCAAATCTTTTTTCCTTGAAGGTTCTATACTCATATCACAGATATATAAGACGAAATATTTAAACACAAATATACAAGGAGGTAAGGTGAATACAGGTGAAGCAGAACAGTTCTGTTCATTTGTTATTGGCAATGTGTTGAAAACATGTTCCATATGATTAGAATAAACTTAATGCTGGTTTTATTAGAAAAATATTTAAGTCTGAGTGTTCTGCTTTACCAGCTTACACATATTCACCTTTAAATGGAATTTGATAAACATTTGATTATACAATACAATTTGATACTGATGTGAAATTGGTGGCATCAAAACGTTGTCGTAACATAAGAAAAAAATGTTTTTTAAATCAGTTAATTAAACACAAGAAATGCTCTATAACTGTCTTGAAAGACGAATTACTGGAGTCTAATGATGCATGTACAGCTACTATCCCTATAAGTTCTTTCTACATTATTCAAACATTTGAATGAGACACAAAACTCAGGCTGTAATACCACTCTTTTAGGGTTACAAACAGAGAGTACTTTGTGACCAAAAATCAAGGTAAAAGGTAAAACCATTGTCACAGGGTAACACACTACATTGACATTACATAGGTAAGGAATTGCTCCACCCCACTGTACACCACCTTAAAATGTTTATTATTTGCTTATGTTCAACCAGTCATGCGGATGTGGGTGTTTGCACCTGCAAAAATGTCAAAGGTATTAAAGACTAGGTGACGTGATAACAAATATTAGGGTGTGTTAAGGTGGCTGAATAGTTTCCACAAATAAAAAAAGCCTACAACACGACATCACCTGCTGTAGTGTATCATGCATGACAATACACAATATGCAAATAACCAGGTAATGCAAAATCTCAGACTAATTTAACTGACTGCCACATTCAAAATAGCCAAGACCAGGCTGGAACCTGGTGGTCGTATCTGTTCAGCTTCCTGTTCCAAAACAGGATTTTTGTTCAGGTTTATATGTTCTAAAAAATGCCACTAAAAGGGAAATGAAAGTTTACAGCTTAGACAGTGTGTGAGGAAACATTTTGTCTTACTGAGACGAGCATTTGCGGAAACTGATGAGACAGACACAACAAAATGATTGATACAAGGGTGAAAGCATTATGCCTAATTATTGGACTGCATGCCTTCTGCAAGCCAACATCTGAAAGAACCAGAATTTAGAAATATTCTGAAATCTCTGCTTATAATAGAATACGCTAAAAGGTGCCTAACTGACACTGAAGATTACTGATGGACAGCAGATTGTGTGAAATACTACCTCTACAAGAGACTGCTGAACTGTACTCAGTCACTGCTTGACTATTTACCCATCACTAACTTACACCTGCAAGGTATTTAAGAACATTCAGACACCCATTTAGATGACTTTAGAAAATGAGGCATAAATATGCACAATGGACTACTGAACACTGACACTAACTGTTTAGTCTGTGAGAGATCTTGTAAGATCGCTTAAATTTTAAAGATAAGAAATAAACAAACAATGCCAAGTCAATTAGAAGTATCCCAAAGACATGCTTTTCCATAGTTTTCCAAACTGATGACACACCATAATATTGTCATGTCTGGTTAGCAATCATATCAAAGAGGTTCCAAGGGTCAGGGTGTAGTGAAGATGTGCTTTCCATGTAAAACGACATGGCAGCAGCGATTTTCAATACATCACAGAAAACCAAAACCTTAAATTTGCAAGGCATAAAAACGCATGTGAAAGTAAATGTGAATGATCAACAAGCTGCTTGACTGAGTTGAACACAAACCGAAAACATTAAAACTAAAATTAGCTTGTTCCTCAAAAAGTGCATTTTAAAAAAATTAAAGCAATTTAAAGAATCTCATGCCTTCCTTCACCTCATTTCTGAAAGGTTTCATCCTAACCTGTACAGGAAGGACAACTAATGAAACTAGCATTTGATACTATATTATCTTGTCTGTATTTCATGGACTGAGTTGGAACAGAGTTTAAAGGGCAAGTTTTTCCTTTAAATGTTTTCCATCAATTTTTCCTCCCACGGAAGTCATACAGGTTTGGAAGCTTTGAGGTTTGAGTAAATGATCATTTCTGGACGAGCATCTCAGTGGAGATGATACTGCTGTGTTATGCATTGCACAAATACTGAGTACATAAAAACAGCAAAGTTAGAAACTAATTTAATGGGGATTTGGAGAGAACGACTAACAAGATTCACTCTAATATGAACTTACTTTTAACCACTGATAGGACGTCCCCTAAAAAAGCAAATAGACTACTGGTACTGTCTTGCAGCAGGCAACAGTCTCTACCTGAACTCTCATGTTACACATCACCCATATCACAGTAATCAGTTTGGCTAATGAGTAAGATGAGTCCTGCAGAGAAACGTTCCACTGGGTTATGTTGCAACTGGCATTGAAAATGAGAGGGTTAGTACATCTTTTACAGAGATATCTATCTGCAATACCACATATGCTCACATGCAAGGTTTTCCAGACAAGATTACTCCATAAACATGGGCAGTAATAACTACAAGCACAGTTACTATAAACCCCCAGTACAACATTTATAATAAATAAAAAATTTCTGGCAATTGCATGGAGTTTATGCTAAGACAAACCGCTGTCTGAGACACATTTGTGCAGAGGCTGACCTGTGTTGCAAAATGCATTGCAAAGCAGATATTACTGCAATGGATGTTTCAAATGTTCATTTATTCCTATTGTAAAAGCTATTCTGTACTTCCAGAGCATTTTGAACATTTTGATATATCCTCACTGACCAGGTTATATCAATAACAAACCAGGCACATGAAGTAACATACCAACAGATAGTGAAAACAATCAAACATACAACAGTCATTTTTACCTCCTCAAGTCTGGACTGAACTGTCTAAACCCGATTTACTCATGCCTTGTCGATTACAAATATTAGGCAAATATCAGACAAATACATCTGACCTGATAAATGTATATGAAAACATTTTGTAAACAATTTAATTGTGTATAAGCACTAGCATTGGGTGATTTAAAGGAGAAACTCAAGAAGGAGGTTCGCAAACGCTCGATAAGCTAGTTAACCTGTCAGATAGCGTTCAGTGTTCAATACAATGACAGCATTATGCTTTCATATTCATATACATATACATATACATATATATATATATTAATCGACGTACCTTGGTGGTTAAAAAGCCTCCATAGCTTTGTGAATACGATTCCCATCGCTGGTGTACGGCCTCCGACTAACACCACCCGGGAAGAGACTGAAGACCTATCGGCTGCTAGCCAGCTAAGCTAACAATCCACTCCAAATCACTACGAAACAGCTTTCCGTCACAGCTATTCACTTCTTTAATAATCTCACACGAACGGCATCCATGTCTCTGGAGGATGGTGTTTCAAAATCCCGCATCATTTCAGCGCTGTCTTCACCGGAGGAGGAAGACATGAGAGGGTTCATCGGGCTCCGCTCGTCGTGAGCTTCTGCGGCAGTTCGAGGAGCGTCCGTCCGCTGCCGCAACCACCGACACCGGACACTCACCGGAAGTCGCCTCTCGATGCGTCTCAAAACGTGGAGAACTACCTACCTAGACAGCATCGTTGCGCACTAGGGATGTTCGAGAGCCCAGACGTGCTGTCTAGGTAGGCAGGTCACTACGTTTTGAAGTACACATTCACTTCGGCTGACGACATGGGAGAACGCTATTAAAGACGCTTTAATGTGTCTGCCTGCATTTAAAATGAATACGTGGCCGGACCTGTTTAGTAGACGATGTGTCTGTGAACAAAATCAGACAAATAAATACATAAATGTCCTTAAAAAGCACAACATAGAGCAAAATGTTTGAATGGGGTCTTTAAAGGGAGCATGTTTTCACAAATGTATAAGAATTTAATTTGTTGCTGTAAATTGTTTAGTCTTGTTTGTATAAAGTTATTTCAAACTAAAGAAACAATAGTGTTGTATTGTTGTATTGAATTGATTTCCATTGTCTGTTCTTGCTGTGGTTGCTACTGATAGTTCTGATCTCTGTTATTTGTTAATAATTCAAAATCAGGAGCGATTTTACTAATGGATCTCGATAATCTACGTATTAAAGTATTTAATATGGTAACAAGAATGAAATACTTGCGATTCCTGAAATTACACATACTTATTTGAAATATAATAATAATTTAGCCTGGCACATACGGGTTGGGTGGACTGAAGCAGCAGAAAACTTTCTCTAAAGGTGGCGGAGAATGTCATTGTCAATGTGCACTGTTGTCGTTTATGGGCTGGGCTGTCTGGATGTAATGGGTCCTGCATGATTCTCTGTAAATCCAGTTATTGTTGTGGTATAGAAATCTGGAATGATAAATAATGCTGAACTACCAAACAAGATCCTGCTTTAAAGAGTTTCAGGCGTGCTTTTGAGCCTGTCCTTTAGGTACGACATATTTATTTAATCACTGCAATGATTTTAAATATTTTAAGTGTTATACATACTGCATGCGAGGGCTTTTGTTTATATATTCCCTAAAGTAATTTCTTAAGTAATTCGGTAATAACACTATGTACCTTCCCCCTAGAGGACATACGGGGAGATTAATATAATTAATAAGAGATTAGTTAATGATAAGAGAATCTGGTGGGAATAAATAACTGATTTATTTTGCTGGTTTAAGTGCTGTTTGGGTGGTGAAAAACAGACAAACAATGAAACCGTGCTTTATCCCTACATGTTATATATACGAATTGAACCCATAATTCTTACTCTATTCATACTTTACACTTTATGTATGTTCAGTATGTATTTTGTTGATGTTGACATAGACAGAAAGATGTACTTTATTAATTCAGAGTTTAAATTCAGGTGCAGGAGGGAAGCGACATGTAAAGTCCTAATAAAACACCATTGCATATACATAGTGCGGTCAAACAATAAAGATGATCTGGCAATGGTTATTCGGACATGAATGTGAGGGTACGAGGTGACACTGCCTGTTTCTAGTATCCCTGAACCCATCATCCTCCAGATCTGGTTTCCGACAAGGAAATTGAAATATTCTTGAAAGTGCAAATTTGCTGTATGACCGAGAAATAAAACAACCACAGCGTGTGGAGTTGCATTTCGGGACGTTTTGTGGAAGGCCAGCAGAGGGCCTGTAGATGAAAGACAGACTCGAGTGAGGATAGCTGATCATGACGTCATTGTAATGCGACGAACAGTGGACGGACCAACGCGAATGTGCATGCTGAGCCCTCGATTCGTCATAAAACGGCACTTGAGAACGTAAATTAATAATAATACGCGTTTATTAAATACAAATATTACCTAAAGCGTGTTTATTTGCATCCGCAAATCACGCCAGGAGCGCTGAAGATGTCTGTAACGGAGATGTTTAGCTTCATCCAAGGCTTTTTGAGTGCCGACCAAGATATTCGAGAGGTAAACGGGTGCACTAAAACGTCAGCTGGTTTTTGTAACAGAAACATGCAAAAACAGCATTTATAAAACTGATTTCCAGAGAAGCAACGTAATCTGTTTGAAATGCCACGTACTGCGGCTTTTATAAAGCCTCCATACGAACAGCAGATATCGCTGCATCGGTAACATTGCAGTGATAGTTATCAGAGAGTCATTGTGAATTTATGCGAACTGTATGTGATCAAGTGCAACAGATGGCAGGAGGTTCAGGGCATTTCTTTTTTTGTGGTTGACTCATCCTTGTATGTCCTTCCTTTAGGACATAAGAAAAGTTGTGCAAGTACTCGAACAGACGGCAAGAGAGATTCTGACTGTTCTTCAAAGTGTCCATCAGCCAAGTGGTTTCAAAGACAGTAAGACTAATTGAAATGCTTTAGGCCTTTGAGCTACATAATGACTTGGTTATGGACCTTTGTTTCCTCCTCCAGTTCCCAGCAAGTGTCTGAAGGCCAGAGAGCTGTTCTGCACTGTTAGAACTCACACCGAAGAACTTAAAACCAAGTTCCCTGTAGAACAGTACTATCGGTAAGTATCGCAAAGGCTATTTTTAATGATTAAAAGAGCATGTTTATAGTGTTAATTGTACTGAAGATGATCGTATCTTGACCTTTCTCCAGGTATCATGAACTTTGGAGATTTGTTCTTCAGCGGCTTACCTTCCTTGCAGCTTTTGTGGTATACTTAGAAACCGAGTCCTTGGTTACACGTGAAGAAGTGGCAAAAATACTTGCCAGTATGTCATGATCATGTCTATGTATTTACATGTGTTGTATGTTTGTGTCAGATTGTTGTACATTTATACTACTCTCTAATTGTAGTTGAAGTGGACAGAGAAAAAGGATTTCATTTGGATGTGGAAGACTATTTAGCAGGAGTTCTCATTTTGGCCAGTGAGCTGGTAAGGTGTTTATTTGGATTACTTAAACCTTTTTTAGCTGTTTTGTTCATGTACATATACAGTTTCCATTGTAATGATTTTGATGGTGACCAAGCTTTGATACAAATATTAAAGGCAGGGTAGGTGATTTTTGTTTTTCCCAGGAGCATTTTTTGTTATGCTGGTTAAAAGTCCCTTCACATCCTGATAGCAATCACATCCTGATGAAGGGAGGTTGTGATCTTACGCATTTAAAGCTAGCTTGCTGTTGCTAGCCCCCTGAATTTACCTACCCTACCTTTAATTTGTTTTAGCCATTTACAGTCACAGGTTTTTCTTAATTAAAAAAGCTGACTGTTGCAGATTTGTGTAAGAGCTATTAAGCCCCACATTGCTAAATAAATACAAACTGAAGTCCTGGATTCTGTAGTTCACATTAAAAGAACAGCAAAAACATTACTGATTGCATTCTCTCATTTAGTCCAGGCTGGCAGTAAACAGTGTCACAGCAGGGGACTATGGACGCCCGCTTCGTATCTCAAATTTTATCAATGAACTTGACTCTGGCTTCCGCTTGCTCAACTTAAAAAACGACCCTCTGCGCAAACGCTACGATGGCCTCAAGTATGATGTGAAAAAGATTGAGGAGGTGGTGTATGACCTTTCCATCCGAGGCCTTGCCAAGGAGCAGGAGACTGAAGGAGACAAGTAGAGCCAGTTCAGGGAATGCAAGAGACAGCTGGGCGCCACCCTGGCTGGGATTCTCTGTGACTGGAAGAGTGGTTAGACCTGTCAGCAGGCAGGAGATCTGAGGAAGAGAGGAGGGGATGAAGGTTTGGAAGACCCAGCAGCCTTGGGCAGTGACTTTGCCATTAAAGCCACCTGTCCACCGTGATGGAGAGCAGTTCAATATGGAGATGTTCACCTTCTCACTGCTCTTCAGAGATTCTCATGTACAGATGCATTTAGTTTGCTTGTTCTGTTTGATTGGATATTGTTTTACTATTGTGTTTATTTTTTACAAAGAATTATTGCCTGATTGTTAGTAAGGACAGTTGAAGTTTTGCATCTGTTAGTTTGTTTAGATCAAAACACCTCCATTTTGGTGCTTATGGGTTCTCATGACAGGATGTGCAACATACAAGCATCGCACTTTCGTAACCATGACTGAAATATATTTGTTAATATTGTTTTCAGTTGCCTACAAGAGATAAATTGATGTGCCAAATGTTTAGTTTCATAATGCAAAGACATCTTGGATAAATTGGCATTATAAGTGTTATTTAATCCATGTTACCACTTGTTTGCCTTTGGTGCCAGTTTTCTTTTGAGAAGGATGCACAGTATTTTTTTGTGATTTACTCTTTCATATAGTATTTCTGCTTTGAAACATGGTTGTTGTGCATGTTTGGCCACTTTCTGTGACTTTTGTCAGTTTAGGTTCTCTGTCAGTTTATTCCAGTTATGGATGTTGCATGCTGCACACAACCTGCAGATATAGTCTCATCAACATAACTGCATCCTTTCTGAGCAAATGATTACAAAATGCAAACTTTCAGGGTTTTTGTTTCCCTTTGTAATGATTTATAACATCTTGTGTTTTGTTTATTTTCAGTTTTTTTTTAATGCTCATTTCTTTTTTTGTGGCTGCAGTTGTTTATCTGCTCCGGTTTTGTTTGTGCACTTGTTCATCTGCTGTTTGTTTGGGTATTTAAAATGTAATTGTCAGCAATAATGCTTTGTATTCCTTGTTTCTCCCAAAGAAAGATTTCAAACATTAACAGAGTGTTTAAAATGCTTGTGTCTGTGTGGTAATTCATCTTTTACTGGAAAACATTTTGTTGTACAATAATATCATGCATTAAAGATTCTTGCTGGGAATAATGTTCTCAGAAAATATGTATTCAAATAAGGAGAAAAATTGATACTTCCATTTTAATTATAATTCACAATATTTTACACAATAAAAATATTAAATAAGGTTTAATGAACAAAGAATCAAACAGCTTGATTGGTCTTAGAAGTATAATTTCTGACAAAGTTCTCTGGCAGATTAAATTCCTCTTTCTGTTGTGTAATGGAAGCTATGATTCTAACAGTTTCAATGCCATTGGAAAACCAGTAAATGTTCATGTTGAAACAAATGCCAAAATGCAGTGATGGTGAAAATATATATCCATCAGTGTTGATTTTAAACATACAAAACGCCCATATTTACTTAATGTGGCTCGCAGCTATTGCTAAATCAACTGTAGTTTATAATTCTCTTAAAGCTTAATCTTGAAAACAAAGCACAGTAAAGCTTTATAAACTGCAGAACAATGTCCTCACTCCAGTTTTAGACCTTTACATTAAAGTGCATCAAACAAAAACAGGTAACAATTAGCAAGTTGTCACATACCATTGTATGTATATCCACGGGAAAGTTTAAATAAATTAGCAGCTACTAAAAGGTACTTTTGTTTTTTCAATATTTTGACTGATTTGTGGGCAAAGGAAGTAGCATTACTGACCTATTCAGTATTAAATAAAACAAAGGCACACATCTTCTCGATTACAAAGGAAAGCAACCACATAATTACATATCATATAAACCCGGGGGGGTCATAATATTTTTTTTTTAATTCTGGAAGTGGTTTATGGCCACAGATTGCTTCTACACAATCATAATTGTGGCAAGACTTGCCTTGACTAGACCAACACTACACCCTCATTGATGAAGGGGTTAGGTACAATAACCCTAACGTACAATAAATGTCACTGAAGAGAATGGCTGCCTGTGAAATAAACCTGAAAAAATAAAGCCATTTACTGTCGCTACATAATATAATGAAGATTATTGCTGCTTGGTAGTCCAGCACAGTGTTGGATGTATAAGAACTGCCCTTGGATCTTGTGTGGCAGTGCAAAACAGTTGCTTACAGAAGGGAGAGAAAGAGTGACTTAACCATGGTCAGAAAACAAAACACCTTTGAGCTTAATCATCACACAAAACACAAGTTTCCACTCTGCTGCATTACCAAAAAGTTCACATGAAAGTTCATTCTATCACAAACATCTCTCATGCTTATCACAGAAATCATTTCACTACTGAATTCAGTAGCAAACTGGTCGTACAATCATATATAAGTGCAGCACAGAGGCATCTAGTGAGGTCCTCATTTTGTAATGCCAGAGGGCATTACTTTTTGCTTGATAGTAGATTGTTTTTGTTTTTTCTTCTCTCAAATGTCATGTATTTGCTTTCCAATTATACAAAGTGCCCCCTTGCAGTCTATATTAATATTCAATTTGACTTTTAAATCACAGTAAAACCTTGCGATTTAAAAGTACATTGTTGGAGAAACGTCTAATTAGATTTTATTCCCCAACATAAATACTGCCCGGTCATCAAAATAAGTATTTATTATTTACATCAGTAGGGTTTACTGTAGGTTACTGTAAAGGGTGAGTGTTAGGACCGCGTCTGGGCTGTGTTAATCATGATATTAGGAAGAGCATTGCGTCTTTTTCTCCAAGATCCCAGATCACAAGCATATCTCTTGATTTGACGAAACCACTGCTGAGTGCGGGGTTTGTCTGAGGCACGGAAAATGAAGGCCTCGCGTCGTATGTCCAGCACCTCAAAAGTATCTTCACAGTCGGGGTCGGCAGATACCACGCAGTTAGCAAGACAGATGGGTTCCCGTAAAATGGTGAACTTTCCACTGCTTTTGTCCTTGATGAGCACCAGCACACCGTCCTGCACCGTCTCCAAGCTCTCCGAATGCTCTCCTCTGATGCCTCCATCAGCCACCTCCGCAGTGCGTAGCGTGCGCACCATGAGCAAGCTCTGAACATTCTGGAATTTGAGGGACTTGCTTCCTTTCTTAAGCCACTGGCCATCGGCAGGCTGCGCAAGCTGCAGAGGCCCCTCCATGATAAAGCGTGTGCTCTCCCTGGTCCACCCCACAGTCTTCATTGACAACTCTCTCATCTCCAAGTTAATCACCTCCCGATTCTTGCGGCTATCGCGCCGGAAAGAGCGCAAGGACCAGGTGGCGGTGCCCTCCTGTTTGGTCTTCATGTTAATGTGCTCCAAATGGGACTCTACACGGCTCTTGGCTTCTTTTAAACGTGGATAGTCTGGGTGACACTCGTGGGTGGCCTTGCTGATGCGACTGAGCAGCAGTGGGTATTTGGTTACTCGCTGAAGTGGTGCCATGAGGAAAGAGCGCAGGTTCATGCGCCTGAGCGCGGTGTTGTCATTTTGGGACACGTCAAGGAATATTCTAAGGGAGGGTAAAGAAGGAAAACTTGTGTGACTTATGTACGAGACTAAATTATACATATATACACTCTATATATAAATAAGATTAGTAACATTTTCTATTGATCCAAAATAGTGACCATGCCACAGTGCAACCTCCTTGTCAATGGTTTTCAAAGCTATGTGCTACAAATATATATAATTATAATTATATAATCTTTATTTGTGACATGACTTTGGATAATGTGTGAGTACTCTCGTAACAGCAGTACATGTGTGTATTGAAGGTTTGGTAGTACCTCAGAAGCTCCTTCTCTTTCTCCAGAGTGTTGAGCATGTTCACAGATGTGGACTGCTGCAGGCAGTTGGTCTGAAATGCCGGTAGCATGTTGACAAACTCCAAGAAGATTTCTCCAATACACACAGTCTGCAGGTCCTCATCACCCTGTATGGAGGCAGTCATCAATAATTTAGGGTGTGTATCTCAAACTTTATACAGTGTTTTAAAAGATTTCAAAGCAGAATATTCACACTTAATGTGAAACATTCAATCAATATCTGTGAACCTGTCATCTCCTGTTGTTTCTTTGTTTTTTCCCCAGATTTAGAATCCTACATTTTCAATTTTCACTGAGCCTACTTACAACAAAGCTAATTTGTTTAATCTTTTAAAGCTACTTCTAACCTGAATTTAAATTTAAATACAGTTAAATACAGTAAATACAATAAAGTTATTATGAAGTATAAACATTAAAACATTTCCAGATATGTATTATGTATTATTCTAAGCTGTTGGTTCATTTTGAAACTGGCACATAGGAATAAACACTTTTAATAGGCCATCTGGGTGCAGATTTCAGCCAATGTAGATAATCAAACATTGGCTGACTAACTGGCCTGGTGGAATGACAGTCTATAATTGTTGCTCATTACCTGATCAAAAGCTTGATCAATGCTGTCTTGCAGGTGTTCTGTAAACCTGTCGTTGACATCAATGAGCTCCTGAACATTGCTGAAGACCACAGTCAGCTGCTCAGCTGTAAGCAGCCCTGCACTCTGCATGGGGCAGTAGAACTCTTCCTTGATAATGCGCAGATCCTCTCCATAACTTGACTCCGTGTTGAGAAACTCCATGATGGCCTCTTTGCGTTCAGTGCGGAGTTTGCAGCAACGTTCGCACATGCCCTCCCCGCGGGCCCATTCTTTGTGGCCACAGTCAGGGCAGGGTTGCTGAACCTCCCAGTTCCTGAGAGATGGGGAGGGTCTCCTCCAGCCCCGAGCCAAGCCGGGGCCGATTCCGCTGTCCACGCGTTCCACCTCGGCTCCAGCGCTGTGCCGGGCACGTCGTGGCTCTTCCTCTTCCTCACGCTCATCACTTAACCCTACAACACCACTGTCTGCACTGAGACTGCTGACTGTACTCCAGCGGTGCTGTGCTGTGCGTGTCACGGCCAAGCCCCTGCTTCTCTCCTCACCTCTGGGCTCTGAGCGGCCCCTGACAGTGCTCGGTACTGATGACAAAGAACAAACAGTAGAGGCAATACTGGGGATTTAAAAAAAAACACATGACTGCATTCTCATTTAGCCGTTGAGATGTTTACACTCCAAGTTTGGTATGGTTTTTGACTTAACCTGTATGTGGGGATTGTATAACAAATCATTTTGGACCCTGTTTACATCTGTATAGCACTGTTTGTTTGTGATCGCATGACCAGAGAGGGATGTTAACACCAGCTGTACTTGGGGCTTATGACTCATATTATTAGCTCCCTAAATATCACAAAACAGTTGCACTAATAATGGAATTTTTCATCACTTCATCTTTTAAATAAGTTAGTTACACAAAAACATTAAAAGCATTGCAGGTGTTTTAAACAATTCCAGTAACCTAACCTAACCTAAAACCTCTATTAATCTGATAATAGAAATGCATATAAATGCATGTTTGGTTTTAAAACAAAGACTAGACACTAAGTGTGAGTGCTGTGCAGGAAGATAAAAGCAGTTTTGGGGGTAGAGGTCATGCATGTGCATGCACAACAGTAAGAGCTACCTAAGGGCATCAGATTTACTAATACATAATATAATAACAAAGTGACATTCTTGGTTTATAGCCTGGAGATCTTTTATATGAAGTTTAGTAAGTTCAAATCTAGGGCAAAAGTAAAGTTTAATTACAGCTAGAACTGTGAGTGCAGTTGTGAGTCTTACCACTGTCCCTCTCTCTGCGGTGAATGTGCAAACGTGCAGCTGCGGCAATCTTCATCTCCAGTTGCTTACGCTTGGTGGCATCTGCAGGCATGGGGTCGCTGTAGTGGGGCCGCAGGCGGCACTCACGCTGGGCCCTCACTGACTCCGCCAGCTCATAGGCCGCGTCTGAGCTGGAGCGTCTGCAGCTTGCTCCAGAAACCTGCCGACGGGATGTAGATCCGTCAATCAAGCGTGCACATCTTACTGCACAGGGCAGAGCAGCAGAAAACATCAGTTGTGTGAGTGATTGTTTTGTGTACATACTAGAGCTAACAGAACCACTAAATGTTTCAGACAGCGATCAGAGTAACTGATTTAAAAGAGCATCTAAAGGGTGTGTTGTGTTACCAAAGTATTTAATTTATTGTTGTGGTAAGTGGACTATTGTCTGCATTGGGTTATCATACAAAGGCTATTTTTTTAATATATATCTCTATCAGCTATCTCGGGAAGAGGCAGGAGAAAATTCTGGACAGGTGTCCAGTTCATCATAGAACAAGCTGGATATTGGGTTTAAAGTAAAGATCACAACATACTGACCCTATTTATTTTCCTCATACAAATTCCTGTACAATCTTAAATCAAAAATACTAATTCTCTACTATCTTATCTCTGAAACCCACTCTTTTTCAGTTTGTCACCAAAACCCTTCCCTCAAATAGTTTGTCAAATCAAGACCACCTTTCATATAATTTCATGATAATTTTAATCCAGTTTCACTTGGAAATGTGTCACATTATGAAAGTAAAATGGGCTGCAGACACTGTTTTAGGATGACTTTAAACTGACCAGATTTGTCCAGAAAAGTTCTGACAAAATTCATAAAATTCCACCATTTACACCTCTGCAACAGTAGAAGGTGATGTAAAAGTATGTCTGTAAAACACCTATTAGAATATAGCCTTTTGAAGGTTGTATACAGCCTTTTAAATTTACGTTTGATATAAACAGATCTATTGTATATTGAAACCCTTTAATAGGTTCTCAAATGCTTTCGAGAAACAATACACCCTGGGTTCAGGTAACGTACAGAATCATTAATAATGCAGCTGTTATTTTAATTAACTACAGAAATCAAGAGACAGAAGAGGCATCTAACCTGGTACCGGCAACAAGGTCCAACGTATCAACATTGCACATAAATGTCACCTTTACCAGTCAAATGAATAACACACAACCTCCATCGGCCAGAGGGTCCTGCTAGTTTCACCCTTAACCTTAAAACACACAGCAATATTGCGTGAACAAATGCGGCGCAATAAATAGCTGTGCTGCACGTCAAGCAAGGCAAGGGCAGGAAACACTGAGCTGAGCATCCACATACAACCTGACACACAGAAGGAATAAAAAGCAGTTACCACCATGAAACCTGGCTCTAATATTCCCTGTGTTGTTCTTAGCTGCGTCTCTGCACGTTCCGCTGCATGTCTGCAGTCTTTCTGCTGTGCAAATTCCCCTGCAACCTCCTATGCACCCTGATCACGCTCCCGTGCATGCATGACAAAGTCTCTGCTGTCCTCGTTCAGAGGTGAAAATCTGAGCTAAAAGCAGGTGCATGCATGCTTGTGTTTAAGCTTGCGTGAGACATGCGAGCATTCCTTACACATTCTGTTGCTGCTTTTCCCCCTTGTCCTGTGGGCTCGGCGCAAGCCTCCTCTCCGCAGGCCGACGTTGTCATGGCAACGTGGGCAGATTGATGGCTGGGCTGTGTAGCGGTGATGTCAGCGACGTCATTCTGTTCACGCAACAGTCGGACTGGAGTCTTGGATGCAATATCTGCACTGCAGCTGGGGCAGCGAAGGAGAGAGACAGAACACAAAGAGAGAAAACAGAGCAAATGGCACTGTTAAATTAGAATCACAATTGCTCACTCGCTGGCTCTTATGTGTGGTGTATGGTCAATCCCCATCCCCTAGGGAGGGCTGGTACCCCCCTCCACCTCCCATACCAGAGGGGCTGAAAGTGGACAGCAATTAGACGCATCAGTTCACATTAACACCTGAACTCTTCACAGCTGGGGGCGAATCAGAACGTGCATAATCAATCTTTTAGATTCCTTTGTGTGTGCATGTAGTGGAAAAGGAGCTTATGTATCCATGCTTGCCCCACACACTACAGAGTGAATAAGTAACAGCACGTGTATGTCTTGCATACGCATGCACCTTTGTTTGAGTTCACACCAAAATCTTTCTGATCAGGCAGATTAAGGGTGCAGCAAATGACCAATCAAAAGACATGAAACACTAACATTCAAAACAAACAGGAATTTAGATGTTTGATATTGTTTAATGAACTGATGTGTTTAAAACAATAATTCTGTATTACGTTTGATTTTAAATAAACTGTGTATTACTACACAACAAAAAGTGTTTGACTGATTGTTTTAAACACATTAATCAACAGTTTGTCCTTTCCAGTCAGATAAACATTTGTCTTTTCTCTTAGGTCTAAAGAACAAGTGTTTTGATTGATTTCTCTTACACTTGCTCTTAATAGTCTCTGCTGCATCTCTTCCATCTACTTTAATGCTTCAGTACCTCAATAGCTGATAATGCCGCACTCATCACAGTGGTATATTTGCATAGATACCATCTGAAAATACTGCTGATGGCACAACCATAAGCACTACTGATCCATTCAATGAGAAACACAACACACAAAGAAGCTGACAGCTCACCAGAAAAAGGAAAACCAACACAAAACAGGCATGTTAATAGCTGGTGTGTGTGGAAATGTCAGGTTTTTTTGGACAATAAAATGTGTATATAATGCAAGTATATCCTGTAACCTCTACAAACCAACAGCTGTGGACTGACAGTAATTAATACTCCTCTCTGAAAGAGACAATAAAACCAGAGTCTTTCACACATAAATTAATGTGTTTCAGATATATTACCTGTCATATCAATAGTAAAATATGTGAAGTAGTTAATTACTCTTTTCTTTTCGTTTTTCACAATCTATGCATAAACAGACATTACAGTATTTTGCATCTTAAAATAGGACAATTTTTTCTGTCTGGCAGACATTAAAACAATAACAACATAAATGTCTCATAAAAATGACCCGGAGGCCCCAGGCTGCTAGGAAGTAAATGAATTCCCACACTTGGGGCACTGTGGTACAGCTGAAATATTGGATGTTATATTTAGACTGTTAGAAGCCTGTTCTCCTGCCCTGGAGGTACTCTATATAACATTAGAAAAAGCTTTTCTAATGTAGAAATTCCTCAGACGAACCAGCGATTAAGCAATGTCTAAGGGAAAAAAAGCCCTGAAAGAAAATATATGTGGATTTATGAAAGCATCACAAATGTAGAGATGACTGCCAAGGCCAGAGTTGTGTGATATTATGGTAATCACATTCTTGTCAATTTCATGCATATGTGAGATTCTGGGTGTAAAATGTCCATATGACAAATGCTGTGGGTGGGTAGGTGTGAACCAGACAAGCACTACAAGAAAACACAACAACAGCAGAATCCTTATGATACAATTACTTAGCAAATCAATGGTGAAAGGGCTGGACATTTAGATGAGTTCAGCAAAAGTGAGACACTGGGCAAAGTGAGGCAAATAAATTAAATGATTGATTGCCCTTTACATATTAGGAGACAATTAAATGTAACAGTCATTAATAATTGTCACAAGGGTTTTTGTCATTCTGAAAAGGTTTTCATTTGTCTGATATCAAGATAGTGATTAATCGTAATCTTGCCTGAAAAGCAAAATTGCATACTGCTTGTTTAAACTCCAGGGATTAAAACAAGTGAAAATAATTGGCAATAGAGCAAGACAAAACACTCAAGGTGCATTCTCATTAGCCTTAATATCATATGCAATTTTGTTCCTCAGGAAAATCTTGTTTAGTTATTTTTTAAAACAACGTCATGAATGTGTTCCCATCATGAATGAACACATGATTCCTCACATCATTAGTGATAATGCGTTCACACTGTCTCACTGTATATACAAGCTGTTCAGAGATGCTGGAATAAATCAATACCAACAGCAATACTGATGCTGTTGCAGCAGTCTGGTGTGAGATCCATTTCCACGGTGACAAGCCTTACTGATCACCAGAATAAACACTCTTCCAGCATATTTACTCAGCATGGTATTTTTTAACACATGTTGTCCATATTTTACAAATATAACTAACTAGGAGATCAGTATGATCTTTACAGTCTAACTGCCAAACATATTTCATCCTGACATTTAGATCAAGCTATTTACCTTTCAACCCTAAACAAAATGCCAGAAAGAAGCACAAGAACTGCAGACTAAACTAGCAGAATCCAGAATTTAACTATTAACGTATTAACCAAGAAAACAAACGCTTGTCAATCAGCTCACCTCTTTTTAATAAGGTCCAGGGCGGATCCCAAGAAACCATCCTTCATTTTATAGATTTTGGCTCCGTAACTGGAAAGGTCTGTGCCGTCCAGAAGGATTGTGGGGCAGCAGCTGGAGGGGCCATCTCCACTCTCCCTGCGGATCGGGAAAGGGAGAACAGCCACATCTGTGGCCACTGGGCCTGTTGGGCCCTTAGTCTCCTCTCCTTTTCCTGCAGCAGCTTGCGGGTGTAATGGAGAGCGTGCCACTGGGCCTGTGCAGATGGGTCCACCTGGGACCTCTGCTGTGAAACTGGGCTCAGACATCTCTTCTCCACTGTGTACAGAGGGATGATTTAAATCCCCAGCGGTGCTGTTATTTTGGCTGATTCTGATGCCTTCACACTGTGTTTCTTTAATCTGTTCTCCTTCCCCTCTATTAACCTCTTTGTGCTGGTCATTACTCTCCATATCGCCACTAGATTGAGTTGTGGGGGGATTGTGGTTCTTACTGCTCTCCTTCTGCCTCATTCTCTTAAACTCCTCAAACGTAGGTATGTGCAAGCGCCCCACAGGGGGTCTTTTTCTCTCAGGGGTTGACTGGGGAGAGCTGGTGCTGATGGGATCTGAAGTATGAGCTTTACTGATGCTACTAGACTCCTGTCTGGAGCCCAGTGCTAGGTTAGGGGTGCTTCTCTGTCTACGAAGCTGCAGTCGTCGCAACGCTTCCTGTTTGATCTCCTCTGGACTCGTGATGCGACGGGCAGGCAGCTGTTGCTGTTTACTTCTTTGTACCAAAGAGGACGGTGGACCTGCTTGAACTGCTACATCCTGATCGCATGGATACGTCAGCAATGGCGCGTTACCAAGCACAGGTTGCGGTCGCAAGGGCTTGTGGGGCTCTGTCACACGAGTGCTCTGGTGTCTAAGTTTGTCTCTGAGGCCCTTCCGAGCATTACCGTTCATGCCCCAGTCCTCCACAGCAGGCAAGAGCCATTGAGGGAAGAGGGGTATGTCCTTTCTGACCACTCCTCGACGGCTATATAATGCCACACTGTCAGAGGAAGGGATCATATCATAGATCTGTTGTCCCTGAGGAGGTCCATCATACCAATGGCTGCTTGAAGTGCAGTGAAGAATGAACTCGCTGTCCACGCTCCTGTAGGGATATGTGCCGGGGTCGGATACAGAGGCCCAGTGCAGGTTTTCCAGGCTGCGGTAAAGCCGGGTGCCACCTGCATTCACACAGCCCTGCGGGAAATACATTGTTCCGTAGCCAGACTGAGTGTCAGATGGTTTTGGGGGATACATACTGCTGGTGGAGCAGTACAGCCCCAGGTTGTTGAGCAGGCCATTGTTGTTGTTGCAGCTTGAAGGATAACGGCTCAGTGCTACGTCTTGGGGGGGGAAGGGGGACACGCTGTGATGACGGAACGGGGAAAGCGGGGAGCTGAGGACGGACAGGTCCACGGACAAGTCCATGCTGCAGCCTGCAGGAGAGCCTGCCGGGGAGTACTCACATTCTGGGGCTTTCACATCAGGCATGGCCACAGGAGGAGCTGCCCTGTTTCAGAGAGGAGCACAGGGGCCATGACACAGGGGCCCTGCGGACATCAGGACACAGACAGGAAATTAGCATCATGACATTGGTGGCACCTTTACCACCAAATACTTAAGAAATACATTATTAACTACATAACAAAAATTGTGATTATTGTTACTGCAGAGCACAGTGGGGCTCAGATACAGATACATTTTATTGTATTTTGTATGTCTTTTGCTTTAATGACAGCATGCACTTGATCTGAGGATAGAAGAAATCTTACCTACAATTGACATTGTGCAGATACATATATCTTTTACCTTTTTTATTATGTAATAAAATCCTCAAAAACTGGATTTTAATGTAAATTAAGGTTTAATTTTTGTGTTTTAAGGTTTAAAATAGATAGGTCTCCGATGTTTGGACATGACTGTATGTTTCTCAAATGATTAAATATTTATTCATTTTGTCCATAGCTATGATCTTGCAGACTAGCTGCACTCTCATCTAAATGATATTAAACAAAACCACAGCTCATTAACCCAAGAATGTATAGCCAAAAAACCACTGCAGTGGCTAATTACAATGCTCATGATTATGTAATCTAATTTATATCCTAAAAATGTCTCATTCATTTTGTCTGCTACACTAATAAAAAAAGGAAAATCAGAAGAGACAGTAATGAAGAGAGCCACAACACTCGCCCTGGGCTCATATTCCACTAATCAGATGAGAACTGTGGATTAGCAAGGAGAGCGTCTCTTACAGTAGTTAGTACAAATTGCCTGGCTTTGGGCCATAAAAATATCCATCCGTAATCTTAAACGGACATCAGGGTCAAGGCAGGAGTTTCATAGAGGATGTCAGAATCATTCCCAGCAATAGATTCAAGACACATTCATTTTAAATGAATATCACATTGACTGTCAGAGAACAACAATTGTGATTCAATTTGATTAAAGAAAAATGAGGTGGGAATACCATCACATCGATTTTGAAAGACAAAAAGTAGGGGAAGCCTACAGTAGCACATTTAGGTGTTCAATTAACATTCGGCCCGATTTAATTAAACTGGCACTATTGAAACACCACCAGCAATATCAGGATAATTTTAACGCTCTGTTTGAGAGATAAGCAGAAATCCCTTTTTGTTTTCTCATGAATTGTACAGTGGATCAGTAGGAGGATTTATCTTGATGGGCGAGCAGACTCACCAGCACAATAGCACTGTCAGTGTTTGCTCTCGCCCGTGCTTCTAAACTGCTGACATGCCAGTAAACAGTCAATTAGCATAAGGAGCTTGTATAACGAGCATGTGGCTCTGGATCAGTTCATGCCGGGATCACTGCATCCTCTCTGTATGTGAAAGACAGGCAGATTCACACTTTTCTATTCAGGCTGAATTATTATGGACATGAGCAAACAGCCTTGCTGAGATATAGGCCTGACTCATAAGAACCCTGTATGGAGTCTGAACATGACGCATTCTACGGAACACCTACAAAGATAAAAGATCACTGAGAATATGTCTATCTTTTATAGCTCTGGAGAATTAATACAGCTCTCAGTTGTTTCTCTTTGTGTTTAGCACAAATAAAAACAGAAACAAATGAGACCAATTGCTGACATACAAGGTCTAGATTGATATACCATAATGTGGATAAAGCTTAGTTAATTTGGTCAGTGAAAAAAATGTAATATTAAAATTTTGTACTTTGGGTTCCAGACTTTAGTGTATTGACACATATGAGCACAGTGTGACATTTTGAGAACTCCCTAGAAAAACATTTAAGAATTTTTTCATTACTGTCTAGAAGAAAACCATAAAGCTATCTAATATATGAATTTTCTTTTCTGTGCAATACTTTCCTTACATATCATCAGGTATAGTGAGTTTAAACACCACCTGTGGCAACACTGAAATTGCAGTCTTTTCAAACTTTGCCTTGCTTATGTAAGCTGATCAGGTTGATTTTACTGTGAATTGTATCTGTACAGTAAAGCTATTCATGTATCTGAAAGCTACTCTGCTGATTGGGTCAGTTAGAAAATCTTAAGGTTAGCAGTATGTCATAAAGCTTTTAGTGTTACAAACTTACCCCATTTTAATCAACTTAGGTAGACACACCATCCACAATGTCAGGCTGCTAAGGCCTCAAGCACAGACAACTAAAAAAAGGAAGAGGAAAGAATCAATAGAAGTTTCCTAAAATAATACTGATCAATTTCTGGAATGAACCATGAGCCTGCAGTACTTCTGAGAATTTTGTTTGCACTGAGGTAGTTTGGAGACAAGTCAGACAAACACTCTGAATAAACCAGATGTCTTACATCATTGGAGTTTCCCTGTCCACACAAACAAAAGTGTCCAGTTTGTTTATCATAATCAACATGCTAAACAAACACTTAGCTTGATTTCTTTAGACAAACCTCATTATAACAGCTCAGTTGTTCCTACCTTCCAATGATTACCATCTTAGCTAAAGGTCCATACAACATAACAAAATTACATATACTGACAGATTATTTGATCCAAATTGACTACATACATTTTATCCAACTGTGAATACATTTTTATCATTTCATGTGATTCAAAGCCTTGCCTTGGTGTTAATAGTGTCATACTAACTTTACCAATCGATCTAAAGGAACACCCTACAGCACATGACTGTCAACAGTATAAGCTGTATGTCAGCTCTTCAAATGTCTGGTACATTGTCTGGTACAATGAAATACTCCAGAGCACACAGACATGTATTTTAAGCTCCTGTGATTCATGGCTCTACAATTCAAGGCCTTAGGTTTTATCTCATCTTCCCTCAATATCAGCCACAGACCTTCTGGACATTCTTCAAAATGTGATAATGACATTTCAGAGAATACAGTTTCAGTAAGTCATCATCGGTCAGGGAGACGCTGCTCCAATCCTGCCAGCTGCTAATCGCATGAGTGGCTTCTGGTGTTTGATGAATGTCTGTCAGTATGTGGTCCAGCTGTTTGCTAATACGGATTTAGGTGACAGAACCCTGAGGTCTCTTCTGCGCTGTCTCAGCTGGGTATGAGACAAAAGCAAGCTTACAGTTACCGGTTATACACTGCTATTGTATTTAAACCACAATCAGCAAACAACACTGCCTCATATTGTTATCACGTGTGTGTGTGTGTAGATTGTGTAGTGTGTCTATTTGTGTACAACAAAAAAAGAAACAACTGAGCTGTGAGTAATTATTGAATAGTGGAAACCCACACACACTCTGAACTCTGGCTATTCCTGAAAAGCATGTAAAGATGTGATAATAACCTCATAATCACTGCTGTCACCTTTACAATCCCCATTTAAATTCTCACAATGAAAAACACAGAAAAAGCAAGAAGTGTACTGCATTCTCATCAGGTGTTGGCTGCATATCCCACACCTGCAAATGTGGAGAATTTATCCTGCTGTCTCTCTTACAAGGTTACATATTGATCTATGAAAGGCGTTCCATGGGGAATCAAAGTCTCAAAGGCCACACATTGATTGTATCTGCAGGTTTTAGAGATGTGAGCACAGAGGGGGATTCTCAGGATGGTTATGCTGCAGGATGAAGAGTGACCCTGTGGTTAGATACAGTATAGTCTCAATACAAGCCACAGGCTGTCTCATGTAACACAATAGGATGGGTTTCATATGGGGGCTTTTTCATAAGACATAGATATATAGCCTTACTGCATTCCAAAACAGCTAGATGAAGCACAATGAAAATAAATATATATATATATGTGTGTGTGTGTGTGTGTGTAACATTAATACAACATTTAAAATTCAATTCAATTTTGCTAGGATCTAAAGCACACTGTTAGTATACTTACATAAACGCAACCATTAAGAATATCTGAACTAAAAAAAGGAGATAAACTAGGCAACCTCATTTTTGACTAGTCAGTTGTTTAATAACAACCGTGATCCATTCCCGCCCCTTGCTAGAGAGTCTGCAGTAACTCTGCAGTAGGTTAGTTTAAGTTTAATGAGGACGGCTTACAAAGTGAATGTGGGTAACATGCTAGTACTAAGTCATGCTTAGATTAGTACCTGTTGCCTCTAAAATTCCTGATCTGATCCTATAGAAAGCCGTTAGACAGGAAGGCTCTCAAAAGTCCAGCCAATTATTGATCACTGGCTGCTTATCTTCAATATGTTGCAGTAAGTGGTCTAAAGTCTATCTTTACAGTCACATTATCTGTATTAGAGTCTTGCTGCAAATCTCACTGGAAGTGAATCAGCCTAGCAAAGTATGATGTAAGAGTGCCAATTGTATTTTGTCCATTTCAGTCGAAATATCTTGCTGTCATATTAAAATCCGAACATGTACGATCTGTCATACACACAATGAAACTCTTGGTTACGCAGCCTGGATGATCCTTCATACTCCAGCAGCTGTCACTGGGGCGAGTGAGGTAGTTAGAGTGAGAGCAAGGGCTGTATAATCAGATGCAGAGCTCCAGCTGAACTCAAGAGCTTCTCTATTAGCTGTCAGCAGAGCACCATACTATATCATCCAACAAGAGCAGTCAAGCTGGGTGAATGTTCTTCAAAGCCAGAGGAGACAACATTAAAACATGTTATGTGGGGAGCTGAAGTCTTAGGTTCTTTTTGAGGAACATATCTTGGTTAATTAGGATTCAACTCCATCATGGGTTTAAGCCTTCAACTCTGAATTGAACAAAGTGTACCATCTGCTATATTTGTAACATCTTCGACAACTGAGAAACAATGGCTTGTCACATATACACCTGGTTAGCAATTACATATTTCTTGGTATATCAACCTTTATTCACCTTGGTGAATAAGGTGAACAGAGGTTGTACCATGCATCAAGCAAATCAAAAAAAGCATGACATAAACTAGAGAGTGTGTCCTTTCCTGTAGCTCAAAATTGTTTTGTGAATATTTTATGTTTCTGCAGAGATAATGAATAATGCATAAGGTAGATTAGGTGAGAGAACCATTGTCAGCTCACAAGTTTTTCCATAAACATATTAACCTACCTACAATACTTAGGTGAGCAAAACCGTCCTTTAATAAGGGCGACTACAGACTTAAAGCTGTAACCAACTGCTCTGTATTAAAGCTGTACTGAAGTGTCTGCAGATGCGATTCACAGGGAGCTGTTATATATCTGGCCGGGTTTAGAAGTGGTCTCAGATAACTAGCACAGACACTATCGTGACATTCTAGCTAGCAACAATAGACTGTACGCAGGCAATTTACAGAGCCTGCATTTCCAGGAGACACACAGTTCAATATGACAATGGATCAATGGCCACCGGCCTTCTTGTTAGTGGATGTGTTTAATTAATGACACTGCTGCACACATAATATCATTAGTGTGTGATTTCACCCAGAAAATTGAAATATGATATAAATAACATTAATTTCAGCACCATTGTAACCCCGTTCATCAGTCAATTCGCTATTATACCACATAGTTGCTTACTGTAAGCTGTTGACCCTAGGAATTATAGAACTAGACATTAAAGGCTCAAATGCTGACCATTGGACTAAATAATAAGTGACATTCAAATATCCTTATTCTAATACAACAGGTAACTGCTTACATAATGAATGGCAATATGAGAAAGATGATTATCTCAATGAAATGAACAGGAATTGAAGCCCTGTGTGATGTAACCAGGTCATTAGCTGATTTGTGCTCTGAGAAGCAAAGGGAAATGAAGCAGGATGATAATTACTCTGCAGACTGATGAATCAATGCAGATCAGCTCAGCAGAAGGATTTCCCCCTTCCTGAATTAGTTAGGTTACATGAACATGATACGGCTGCTCTGAACTGCAGTCAGTACTGCATAGAAAGACTGTATGTCACAGAACATAAAGGATCAATGATCTGTTGCTGTAAAATCATAAAGACTGGATTAGCATTGGAAACTGGACAATCCTTTATTCAAGAGTGACTCACATTATACCAGGTAATAATGTAGAAACATATTAAGGCACCTTTTAATTACCATGAGTTTTGGAGATAGTTTTTTGCACGATGTAAATGATATGGTGCATGAGCGTGGTAATGATTATGTACCACAATATACTAAAGTATCACAGTATTACTACATATTAGCTCCACTGTAAACACTTTTTGTGAGGGTTCCTTAAAAAAAACTGAAACAGCAGCATTGTACCAATTTATCAATTGTTTCCCATTTCCAAAAGCAACAATGCTTGCTTTAAAAGGATTAATCATGAAATAATAACAGCATAGATTTTTAATATTACTTATAAGAAAACTATTATAACTGATGTTAAACTTAGCATTAAACTTGTTTTTATTGTAGCAATAACAGGAATGGTTTTCTATGTCAACTGCAGGCATCTCTCCTGATGACTCGGTTTCTGTTTGTGTTTTCACTGGCTGGATAATGACACCAGCCGCTCTGGCAACAGTAACGATAACAAAAACAACCTGCAGACCTGCGCTGGATTGAAGTGACTTCACACTTATCATCCTCCAGAGAGAAAGAGAGAGTTCTATTGATCTGGTGTGAAATACAGTGAGGATAGCAGAGGAAACTGTGCCAAGGACAGAGAGGGATGTGATAGGACAGGAGAGAGTGACTGATAGGTGAGAACAGGTAGCCTGATAAGAACGTCAGAGATGCGAGCGATGAGAGGTAGAGCGAGGAGAGTAAACATGAGAGGGTGAGCTGCAGAAACAGACAGAATCCCAGGAGCTCAGCTGATAAACAAAACCAACAGATCTTAATGAGACAGGATTGCTGGAAGAAGCAGATGAACACGTGACTCACCCAGAGAGAGAGAGAGAGAGAGAGAGAGAGAGAGAGAGAGAGAGAGAAGCGAGTGAGGGGGAGACAGAGAGTGAGAAAGAAAAATGGGCAAAACTGGCAATGAGACTATTATGGAATTACTGATATCTCTCATTTGTCCATCATTACTATCTGTACTTGACAACCCTGGAGAAAAGCTCTTATCAGCCCAGACAGCCTTATGAGAAATGTACCGGCGTCTGGTGATAAGCCCAGACTGCTTAATGGAATAGTTACAACATCCAAACCTGTTTGATTTTATTCTGTCGAACACAAAAAGAGATTTTTAATGTTTTAAGATTTTTTTGTTTGATGTGTGAAGTTTCTCTGGGCAACATTACTACAGGACACTGTACTATTAACTTATGAGTGACAAATCAACTAGTTTAAGCTATTCGCTAAAAACATTCCTCTACATGCTTACATATATTGAAACTTGCAGCATCATATTCAGTTGAAAATAAATGGCGTTTGTTGTTTTGACCAACAATGAGAAAATGTTAACAGAATTTACAGCACATTTAAGGATGAACAATTTCTTTATCTAATAAATCTCAATCATAAAACCTCACATTACACAATATGGCAATCTACACTGTATCCTATAGTGCATGTGTTTAGCATTCCTATGGAGAATTGTGCTAGCAACACCAAGGTCATGGGTTTGATTCCCAGGGAATGCACATACATTACTCATAAATAAATGTATAAGTTTGAATAAATCATTTTAGATAAAAGCTTCTGCCAAATGCAAATACACATGGGCTATAACAATACATAGATGATGAACAGCATTACACATTACTCTCAGTAGAGCAGGGCTATCCGTAGACCTCAGGAACTGCCCGTAGCAGTCAGTTTTCAACAGCTCCATGTGAGCCCTAATAACTATCCATTGGGACATCATCATAAGACCCACACAGCCCTATCCTAAGGGGCCCTCCCACACACACATCTTTTCTTTTGTTGTTCTCCATGAATGAAGAAGGGATCAAAGAAGCGGATCTTTACGTAAAGGTGCCCCAGTCTATGTCTGAACCGGTTTGCCGGTAATGGGCTTTCATCGGGGGTGATGAGGTGAGAGCAGAGGAGGACAACCGGGGGGGAAGCGGGATTGGAAATTAGGAGAGCGAGGGGACAGCAATCTATCAGCTGTCATCTCTGCTTACTGTAGACCGGTGTAGCTTTCACTGAAAAATATACGATCCAACTGGGAAAGATGTATCTGAGTATAATCATCTCTATTTCAAAGTGGCTCAGTTTGAATGTGGAAACTACAGACCACAAATGGCGCAACAGGATACACCAAACACTGAGATTTCAAAAGCCTCCATTCAGAAAACTCAATTAGGGTAAAAAAGTGTCCCGATGAAAAGGTTTCTATTAATCAATGATGAATTAAAATATTTAAAAGAGCTTTGAAGATCGACATAATGCCTACAGCTTTTACAAAATATGATCAAAATCAAATAAAAACTATCATGGAATCATATGCAGCCTTTCTGTGTTTTGATTTATCTCTATAGGAGAATTCATCTGCCATTCACAAAATGCAGAGTTCTCCAGAATTATTCCAGTAATTATTCCAAACCTTCAGTACTCATGAACAATGGCAGTTCAAGGCCAATGCCCCACATAGTTTGTAACATACTGTAACTGTCTCCTCCCATCCATAACAAAACCAAACTCTGACAGCCACAAACCAGATTCCTTTTGTTTCTCTATAAACATGTTTAGCATTTTGCACTGACCATATAAAACACTTGTCTCTGACTGTCTAGGTATTAAAAACACACAACTATAAAGTGCAAATATCTGCACTTTGTAATTCAAGAACTATAGCTGTGCAGAAATCATTTTCAGTCTGGCTATGAATGGATAAGATTTCATATAGCAGGACCAGACAATTGATTTACGAGAATTCATTTTAAAACCGAACATCTACTTGTAAAATCCCCTTTAGCTAAAAAGTGAAATCTCTAAGATCATCATACCTAACCTTCCTGCCCCATCCGGTCCCACAGCAGGCGACACAATACTCCGATAATGCTTCGCAAAGCTGCAAGTGTCATTGCAATTTATTTTCCAATTTCCTGTGTGCTGAGATACTCTCATTTCTTTCCTTCTGCTGTCTGACTGGATGAAATATCGAGATCTTTCTGCTGAGGCGAAAAGTGGCCCATATTCAGTCTGTGTGCGACAGACACTCTCACAGTGGTCTCAGCTTCATCTAAGACTCTTCTGGAGAACTCTGCGCCCACCCAAACAAATGATAAACTAATGAAGCATTTTATTAGAGCAGACCGCTGCATCTCCAGCGAGCCAGTGCCCTGTGTTAAGGTCCAAGGTAGTGAATTGGATCAGGCAAAAATGTAGAATGCCGGTGTTGTCACAACGAAACAGGCTGACCCCTCACCTCCCATCGTCACGATGACACGTCAGGGGGTCAGTGAGGCATGACAACTCCTCACAACAGAAAGATCGTGTGACGGTGCAGCAAGTATAAATGAATTCAGCTCTCTCTACCCTACTCTCTCTCTCCCCATAGAGCTTATGATCTATCCTCTGCTTCAGATCTGTCCCAGATCATGAAAAGAAGTATGCAAACAATATTTACACTGTTCACTTCAGCAAGTCTACGGAGCACATTACAAACTACAAAATTCATTTTGAGTAAACGTGACACAACCCTCAAAAATCACTGACATACATTAGTAAAAGAAACCCGACACACATTAATTAAAGCACACACAAATATGTTAAATTAATTCAAATTTAAAATGAAATGAAATATGTAATTTAGCCATATGGATAGACTGAAATACTCAGCAAATACTCAGCAAATACCAGCAAAAAAAAAAAAAACGTCCATAAATTCCTACATTAAACATCACAGTCAACAAGCAATAAATAAAAGCATTTTAAAGCAAAAAAACTATGGCAAAATTATTACATTATTATATATTAAAATAAGTCCAAATATTTACCAAGCCATGATCTATACTTTTCATCTAAAGTTCTCATACCTCCTTCTGTTGCAGGTAAGAGACGAGAGGCAGAACTGTGTCAGCAGAATCGCGATGCGCATGCAGAGTCCTATTCCTCTCTGATGTGATAGCAGCGTGTGAGCTCCTTTAGCTCTCTCTGCTATTGTTACAGCCGCCAGCTCCTCACTGAGCATGCTCCAAACATCGCTCCACTCACTGTTGGCATGGGAACCACTCAAGCACAGATCTCACTAAAAGGACCTCCCAGATACACACTCTCATTCCACCACCTGTCCTCTCATGGGGGTTTTCCTTGTTTTTGTGTCTGTAACCTGTAAACCAAAGCAAGACTACACAGATGAGAATACATTGACACACAACATCCACTTAATTAAGTTTAACTGAGATAAAATGGAAAGCTGGGGCGCTGTAACATCTTTTCACTGTCAGTGTCTTTAATCTTTTAAGTTAATTCCAATTGTTTAATCCAACTCACAGGCAGTTATGTAACAACTAGTTACACAACACAATCACAATCTGAGCTTTAAAAAAAGGGAATAACCTTAATTAAATGTCATCTCAGTTTCAAAACACCACGCATGAACCACTGTCTCTACTGGAATACTGTGCGGAATTCTACAGCTTTCCTCGGAATTCCCTTTCAGAGCAAATTGGCTGTGCCATGTAATTACAGTATGTTTCGTGTGGGTGTTGTGGCCGGGCCATATGGAGAAAGCTAATCCTCTGCTGCCACACATGCTCCTCAGGTCCTCCAGCGATCAGAGCGCTAAACTGACATCAGCCGAGCCTGTCAAAGCTCATCAGTCTGCTGTAACCTCAGCCACTGTATCTTCTGGGATCAGAAATAGAGCAGATCGAGGGATTTCCTCTTCACCTCTGCTGTACCTCTGTGATCCACTGGGATCAAACGCAGGAGATCACTGGTGGATGCATTATCAGCATTTGATACCAGCCACACCGGAGGGACTCAAATTCACTGTAAGGTTTTGTTTCAAGGCTTCTGGGCTTACATTAGCCAAAGGACTGAGGAAAAGTTCAAAGGTCAACAATAAGGATGAATCAGGCCAGTAGTTCTGATTTTTACTTGCCCTGTTGACATTTTACTAGGCACAAACATATGATAAAAAATCACATAAATAGCTTTTTAACAGCATTAATAACATCAGCAATCCAATGTCAACCTGCTGTACCTGGTGCTTCCAAGTCTATCAAAAGTCTTTCTAGCAACTGTTGACAAGTTGTCATTTCTCTGAGCCATCTATAGGTAACTGTACTTGTATGACACACATAAGATATGGTGAAACCCAGTGCTGGTCTGACAGTTCTACCAACTGGCCTGAGATTCTCTCACACTTATCTTTATAATTTATTGAGCATGATATCTAGAAGTATAAGCACTTTAATAGTTGCAAAGGGATCAAAATCCCAGGTCCATGAGGTTCAGCTGTGGTCGGTTTAATACACTTCACTACAGCCAGTAAATGCCTCATGCATTATCGTGAATGCTTCTCCAGAGGGCCGCATTTATACAGTCTGTTTATGAGCAACACCACACAGTGCAAATAAAAACAGCAAAATAATGGCTCACAATATTATGCATATCCATGGCTCACAAATATCATGCGAGTGACAGTGAAATATGATTCAGAGAGAATGACTCTACACAGAAAGCTTACAAGCTTACATTTATATACATGTATATTCTGTTTATTTGTTAGTTACTTGAACAGTAACTGACAAATAAACAGAATGGAACAATTGCCTTTTTTGATTTTTGTATAAAACATCTTATGCTGTTAACTGGGAAAAGGGAACCATTAGACAGATTAATGGGCCTCAAGGTCCAGAGAGTGTGTCAAGCCTGTGGCCATGATACGCAAGACGGCGAGTCGCCACAGAACCACGCCGTCACCCTGCCCAAAGACTCTGCCATTCCTAATTTATGAGGCCACAGCCTCAATAATTCATTCACACAGCTACACACAGTGATCACTGAAGCATGGAGTGCCTTTCACACACACACATGCAAAAATATTAATAAGTGCAGTTCTCTCTCAGAGAGGTCTGCCTCTCTATTATGGCATTTTTTAGGAACTATATATATTTTTAGGAACTATATTTAGGACTGCCTATGAATCAGCATATGATGCAGAAATTGCTGAAAAAGAGAAGGATGTTACCTCAGAAATTTGTTGAGCGAGTCCATACGGCAGAAGAAAACACTTCATCATGAGCTCCTTATGATTTATAAGTAAAAACAAAGTGAACAGAAGAGAACAAAATTACATTTTAGCTATCTACTCTGACTGACTTGACAAATGCATCTATAAAAAATGTGTTTATTCTACAGTCAATAGAAAAACAGCTATCAAATTCAAGCAATTCACTAGCAAACACAAGTTTTCTAGAAAGTAAAACAACATGTTGTTTGTGAAGGCCTAACCAAGATAACTTTAAGTGAAAGATATTGCAAAAAGGCTCTATGTCCTATATTTGGCACCATTTTGAGTACAATTGATTGTTCCACAATGCTCACAAAACACATTGACACAAATACAATGAGAAAGCGAGAGAGAGAGCGAGAGAGAGACAGCACCCCAGTTCACCAAAATGACACACATACTGGTCCAGTTCAGCATATGGAAAACTCCACCAGCTAAACAAAGACGCTGTTTTGTATGGGATGTGCATAGAAAATGTATCAGATGTGGGTCACCTCTAGGCTATGCAGAGCTGTGCACATATATATGCATACATTAAATGTGCCATACTGAGGTAGTGGTTGCTCCTGGCATCACTTCCTGTGTTGCTCCGAGCCTGGGAAACAACATGGGAACTGTCCCACATTCCTCAGTTGAGTCATGGGCGAGGACTGCAAATGCCTACAGTTGGATTGTATTGTCATTAGTGCATAGAACCATGTCCATCTACCCTGATATTGACTTCACTGTTCTATTAAAATGAAGCTGCTATCTGTGCTCTGTATACACAAATGAACCCAACCAGCCAATACATCATCATGGGTTCAGTCTGTCAATGGAAAGTTTGATTAGTCCATTTAAGGAAACAGCTGGTCCAAATGCAGGTGAATGTTTATATAACCATAAATAACCCACATTTTTACTTATATTTGTATACAGGTCACTATGTTGGTTAATGGGTCTCTGAATAAATGTTCTATACACTGAGAATGTATCTCCTAATTAAACCATAAAATCTGATTTACTATATAAAATATGCTCAAGCTATACTAATGTTTTCTTCAATACACAAACTATCTAGGCTTAACCTAGATGTTTGTTAGTTTATGCTTTTGCAAGCAATTCATCCTACAACTGCAGAGGTCTGTGGAGAACTTTCATTAGTTTTATTAGTGAAACATCATAAAGATTTGTGCATGGGTTCTTTTGACTTGTTCCAGTAACCAGCCACCTAGCAACCACCCAGAACACCCTGATAATCACTATAGCAACTGCATATCACCCACAACATCTTAGCATTGTAGCAGAGTACAGTATTATGCAAAGGCAAGCACCAGAAAATGATCCAGAAAAATTCAGCTAACACCATTGAATGATGTACAGGAACAAATCATGTACAAATAAGAAAACAAATACAGTCATGTAAAAAGCACACCTCACTGATTTTTTTCAATTTCGAATTACCATATTAATTATTACTTATGTTTATTCAGTAACAATCTTGTGTAGTCTGTTCTCAATCAAATTACAATTAGCCTGTTTGCTCAGGAAAACTGCCTGGTCTGCATACAAAAATCCTTGCACACCGTCTAAAAAACAAAACATACACAGAAACAGCGCTGTTTCCTCAGATTGATATTGAGTTGAATTAATATTTACTTTTTATATTTAATGACTATAATATTTAATTTTTTACGCTGAAAAAGATCCTGAAAAGTTAATTCTGTTGTTTGTTGTGTGTTTTATTGTTTTCCTTCATAGTAAGTTATCAACAGTCATTCAGAAAGGTTCTTTTTGGAACACCTAACAACTTCAGGTTGTAAGAATGTTTCCCTAACGTTTCTATTTAGCAAAAAAAACATTAAAAACGTTATTTTGAAAGTTCTTGGAACGTCAAAACATCCACAAAACAATGTTTTTACACATTGTATTCACGTTACTATTTGGTCATAAGAACATTATACAAACTGGCAACAACTTAAAGAATAATGTCACTGCGAGAACTTTTTTGATAATTTTAAGAGAACTTTTAGAGAACATTAGCCAATACCTGGGAACATGCCCATAAAGAACCTATAGCTTGGGGTGAAAGAGTCTTTATAACAGAAACACCAATGGTGTAATGTACTGACTTACTGAACCTGCATAAAATTAGCATAAATGGTTTCCTCCATCTTTAGGAAAAGGCCATGTTTGGTCAAAGTGCTTCTCATCAACGTCACGTCTGAGAGCAAGCAAAACAAAGAGTGAATTGGGTCACACTTTAATATTCAAAATGAACATTATGGAGAACAGGAGGAAGAGCTGAACTCCTCAGTGGCAGCAGTATTTACACAACAAAAGGGGCCTTAACAAGCCCCGCTCAACACAAAGCACCAGCACTAATATGATGCAGAATATTCATTGCATTCGCTTCTGAACACTATGCAGATGAGGGCTGGCAACAGGCGGGGGTGATGTTGGGCCAACAATGTAGTCATTTCATCCCTGGAAATAGTTTTTTTTTACCAGCCTTGATGTTACAGGCATGCAAAACTTCACCCTGAATACATTGCCAGCACGTTGACACGTCTTTAGTTCTTTAAAACACAGCCTTGATTTAAGTTACCTAGGTGCTAGTGATAATATAAAAGCACTAAAACAAAAAAACTTTATCTTTTTATCTTTCTGAAGAAAGTATACTGTTTCAGAATGAACGAGACATGTCCACCTGTGTACATTTTTTCACTGTGTTGTGAAGTACCCTTAGTAATATTCAGGCCACAAGCTAATTATGCTGGAGAACAACTGGGATTTTATGGTCAGTGGTCTCTTTGAAATGAGACAGTTCTGTAGTCTGGAACAGTTCTGCCTGTAGGGCCAGTCCTGGCTTGATGGGCGTCCCACAGAGAGGGTGCACTGCTCTTACCTTGCCACAGTACAGCTATAGCTGCACACAAACACACCTGGCTGACAGATAGTATTGGACAGGCAGTTTGATAATGCATTTTGGGGATGCTTCAGTCACACATTGGTCTGGGTGCGTTTGTAGTTACCTGTGCAGGAACCAACAGTAACTCAGGATTTCATGCAGATTGATGTTTTCAGGTCAGAAGTCAAAGATTGCAGGAAACATTATACTGTATCCATGACAACGTGATGACATGATAATGGGTACCATTGTGCTACACAGGAGGAAATTGATAAAAATGGCCCCTCATAATTTAATATTGGGAGGTGACACTATAGCTACACTTTTGTGTTGTTGCACTTGACTTATTTAAAATATGCCAAAAAGGTTTTAATTATACTGAGGATTAAAAGGTCTATTTTTAAGAGTTTTAAGTCCAGCAGGTCATTAAACTAAGTACTATTATTACCATTTTGTTGAATAAAATTATATTCTCTGAGTCCAAAACAAGAAAATCCACTTCAGTTAACAGTTAATGAAGCCTATTAGAACAATCCTGACAGATACAACAATGTGCTGACTATCAGTAAATAAATCCTCATTAATCAAGCATTTTTGAATGTGAAGAATGTGATTTGATGTGTTGCTGAAGTCCCACTAAGGGTCAAGAAATACTGTATACTGTAAGAAACCTAATTGTCCTAAATTTCTGTTCAAAATACACCTTAAACCACTCAGGCACATCTTCTTATTCTTACATGCAGCTAAGACAGTGACCTAGTCTGTCCTAACAAACAGAACAACATAAACACACCAAAGGAGACATTCATCATAGAACAACACACTATCTTCATGAAACCAATGGTCATAACAAAAGTGAAGTGAAGGAAGTGAAAGTGACATTTGTCAAATATGGTAACCCATACCCAAAATGTGACCTCTGCATTTAACCCATCACTGGTGGGGAGTGAACACACACTGCAAGTCGTGAACACACACACACACACCCGGATCAGTGGGCAGCACACTACTGCACCGGGGGAGCAATTGGGAGTTAGATGCTTTGCTCAAGGGCACTTCAGTTGCTACCTGCCAGCGCTGGAAAACAATGCCATGTGGTAGTCTAGTCTAGTCTGTTTGTTCTTTTGCTCAAGATAAAACAACATTCCCCACATGAAGGACAATGGCAGCCTGATGTTATTCTTTCTGCCGACCTTCCACAAAAAATTCCCATGACGTTAGGCAAAACAAGCAATGGCTATAAAACAGTATTTGCATCTTGGCCAAGTTCAATGATAGAGCGTTAAACATTTAACACAAATAAAACTCTCAAAGTGGGACATGTTGTATAAGTAATCTACACATGATATTCAAATCAGCTCTGAGTTGCTCAGTATTAAGTTCAACTCTCCTCACTGTGGTCACATGACTGTTTGACAATGTAAGTTCCATAACAAAAGTCATAGTGTTACGACTGAACATTAAAACAACATTTTCAACATAAAACAACTGATATTTCTTACAGAGTGCATTTGAGAGCAGGCAGGCAGTTCTGGTCTGTATCTCAAATATCATTCAGAAATGAATGATTACATGAATTGTCTGAGGAAGGAACAGCAATTCTTTAATGACTTTCCTGATGACCATTATTTAGATAACACACTCTTGTGGGCTGAATCTAAGCCTGATCTCAGACAATCCTTTAACAACAATCATGGCCTGCCTGCTATAAACTAGAGTGCTGTATGCTACTGACAGTGCAGATATAGACAGACAGACACATTATTATAGATCTACATTATACTATTGAGCAGACAAAAGTAGACAACAACCACAGGTCGTGCGAAGAAGTGCAAAATGTAAGAGGTCTCCATCTGGAAAAGAAAATACTGGCAAATTTCCAGTCATCCTTACCCAATAACAGATCTTAACAGTGACGACATCCAGTCTGTTCATCCCCTCCAAACACGTACGCTGCCTCAACTCATGACGTCATGAGCTAAAGTCGCCCAGATGTTAGTTACTGCTCTTATTCACCTTACACGTACAGTGCTGAATATTTACCTGCTTCATGAATGGCGTTCAAAGGTAACGCTTACAAACAGCAAATTGATTTAATTTTATATCATGAGACATAAAGAAACCTCGCTCAATAGGTACAAAGCGACTGTCAATTCAGCCATCGGAAGTCACAGTCACATCTGATTCATTCATCTCTAGATACTGCAATAACATTACTTACATTACTCGTCCCTCTCGGTTTATCCTCCAAATGCGAATCTGTCGGGTATACGAATGAATGAATGAATGAATGAATGGAGTAGTGACGACCTCCAGAAACGACCCTCTCTCCTCTTATGTGTGACTGTGTGTGCGTGTGAATATAACACGACAGTAGTCCACATATTTACACTATACGCTGTAAATAGATACAAAATCGTCTTTAAATTACTTCCCTTGGGTTAACCTCAGTTTCACTCAAACTTACACGCAATAGTATACAAACATTCCTGGGATTGATACCATAGATATGAAACTGGGTTAAAACTATATATGGCTGTTCCGGTCCAATATGTCATACATTTCTGTCACTTTAACATAAACTATTATTAAATTGATGATTTATTTAAAATGTTCTGTAGTAAATAAAGTGGATATCCTTTTGTGAACGCAAGAGGGCACCCACGTGATTGGGTAAATCGTAGGGTAAATTAACGCTTCCGCCTGACGTTTCGCTGCCGCTGACTGACAGTTATTTCAGCCAATTGTAGTACAGATGAGGCCAGTGAGGCGTAACCACGTGGACAAACGCGGCCAATGGCAGCGCAGGAAGAGCACGCAACGGGTCGACAAGTGAGGTCCTTATTTTTGCCATAGATGGTATCGAGCCCAGTACAAAGTTATAAACTGGTAATACATGGTTAAAAATTGTGATTATAATGAATGGAACCGCATATTCAGGCTTTGACAATCAGGAACACGTTCTCAAACTAGGCGAAACTTTTGAGAAACAACCTAAAAGTGCATTCCATACGGTACGATGTAAGTGGCATCTTTTACATTCACATGTGTGTATTATATTTATCTAAATACCTTAATACAGATTATATAAAAAACAACGTGTTTTTACGATGTTAATTAAACTACACGGTTTTTTTTACGAACAATGTGCGCAGGCATATTAAAAGGCAGCAATGTGTTCTTCCACCTTGCTGGCGAGATCGGCTTTGTAACGTGGACTGAATAGAAACCCTTTTGGGGTTATACTTTTGAAACCATCCGAAACCAGCATCTTTTTCTCTCAGGGCCCACCAATGGCTTCAGACTTACTAATTTAAAAGGAAATCATACGGGACATTTAATTCATAAGGGCTTTATGCTTTTTCTTTACAATAGGCAACGTACGCCCTCTGTTGGTAGGCACTGGTTCTACATTATGGTGCTGTAGTCAGTATTGGCATACGTATGTTTTCTTCCTGGTTGCAGATGATTTTAAACCAGCCTCCATAGACACTACCTGTGAGGGGGAGCTGGAAGTTGGAAAAGGAGAGCAAGTTACAATCACACTGCCAAATTTGGAGGTATGCTGACCTACCCCATTCTACTAAACATTTCCTGATGGTAGTGCAGATAATGTAATCTGAACATTTTCTATCATTGTCTCAACATTTACAGGGATCCACAGCCCCTGTTACAGTATTTAAAGGGTCCAAAAGGCCTTATATGAAAGAATGTATTCTCATTGTCAACCACGACACAGGAGAATACCGTCTGGAGAAACTCAGCAGTAACATTGCGGTCAAGAAGACCAGGTTGGTAACCAAAGTTACTTATAAATTACAATCCGTTGTGTTAACATGAACATAAAGCAGCTTGATTGTTTGTGCTTAAAGAGAGTAAATACACTGTTATGTTTTCCTTTTCCTCAGGGCTGAGGGAAGCAGTAAGATTCAGTCACGCTTGGAGCAGCAAACTAGCAGGCTTAGTCAGCAGATGAAGACCGGCAGTGGAAACAGGGCTCCATCCAGCACCAAAAACTCTCCTCCTATAGAGAAAATGTCTTCGTCATCCCCAATGGATGATATTGAGCGAGGTAACATGTCAAAATGTGGAAAGAACAGCAAATACATTTTCTGATGAGTTTAGTCAGTGAAAGGACACTAGTTTGATTATAGTGTTCACATTTGCATGTAGGTATTTAGCAGACACTTTTAATCCAGAGTGACTTGATGAGGAAAACAATAAAATGATTCATCATGGGATTCATAATTCAACAGAGAGCACACACTTTTTCAATGCCCTTAGTTAGTATTTAAATGTATGGAAATATCAGCAGTTTAAGAAAGGCTGACTCAACTGTGTCATTGGCAGTGCTTAATGGCCTTTGTGAGCGTTGCTACTGAGCTGTTAGAACATATGAACATAAAATTATGGTAGGCCTGCCCTTGTTTATGCATTATTATTTAAAGGTTTGTACATGGAGGAAATGAATCCACTTTTGTTGAATGATTACCCAGCAGCAAGCTGATGAGTGTTCCTGTCTGTGTGTGCGCAGAACTCATGGCTGAGGCTCGTGTTATGGATCAGATGAGCAGTGGAGACAGCTCCTCAGATTCCCACAGTTCCTCATCCTCCAGCAGTGAAGACAGCTCTGGCAGCAGCGACTCGGAGGATGAGAAGGCCCCGCCCCCCTCACAGCACATCTGCCCCCAACACATCTCGGAGCCATGTGGAGGAAAGCAGTGGGCATTTTATGAACACACTCAGTAAGTTTCAGGGACACTGGAAGCTTTGGGTTGATATGACACTCACTTTGGTGCATCTAATTTTTCAGTTTTCTTTAATTCAGAAAATGATCTCCAGCTGAGTGAGTCTGGGAGTGAGAGTGATGATGACTGACCACAGTGATGTTGGACAACCTTCTCGACCTGGATCAGATGCTAAAAGAGTGCCAAATGAACATTATCTGTTCACCTGTTAAAACTATGTGTGGTACCTGAATCCAATTCTTTAATAACTTTTCAGTTACAGATGTTAAGAAATGTTTTCCTTCCCCCAGTTTCTTAATCAGTGATACTTGCATCAGCACAATGTCCTGTGATTACATTTAGAGCTGGGGGATTTGCTGTATTAGTAAAGTAAGAAAAATTATTTATTTTATTCAGACTGCTAATGCATAAATAGTATTTGTTTTATAGGAATGTCTTATTGTTGCATCCTCAGATGTTGTAGAAATGTTTCTGTTGGTGAGATAACTTTAAAAAGCATCCTCTTATTTAGAAAGTGGTTTATGGTCATCTTAATCTTTTTTTGAGGCTTGGCATTCAAGCCCAGATAATTCAGCAGCATAACACGAAGAGTCTTAAGGAACACCAATGTATTATTGAAATAGATCTGCCTATTATCAGGGTGCCAATTCAACAATCTCAGATATTTACACCTTATTGACCTGCAATACTTGAATTTGTCTCTTATGAGAATAGAGATATTATGAAAGAGAAATGTTATAACTCATCGTGCCTTGTATTTAAGGTGTTTTTTAATGATCTTTCCCATTCTAATAAGCAGAGTGCTATTAAAAGCACTGGAAATGCTCACAGCGAATGGGGTTTCCCCTGCATTTATGTATTCCTGTTTTTTTAACTCGCTTGGAAACCTTAAGATGTAAACACATAGATATGTCTTACTGTACGCCTCTGACAGGCCAAAGAGCAATGTCTTCAGACCGGCCTTTCTTGAGCAGTAATTGTAAAATATGTGCCATCCTGTGTATTGTTAAAGGGTTGATGTGGTAAATGTAGTTTAGTTTAACCAAAAATGTGTTTAGATAAATAAAGTTTTGTTTTGTGTTAGTACTTGTTGGGAAGTAGTTTATTTATACATGGTACAATATTAGCTGACAACATTAATGGCAAAAAAGAAACTTGCGTGAGATGAGGGACTATATTAGATGATTTTATAGAGTTATTTAAATGTGTTTGAAGGCACAATAGACTAAACACTAATATCAAAATGATCTTAATGCTATTATAGCTCTCAGGCAATGAATGCCTGTTCATTGCCAGCACATATAGTAACACTACAATAAGGTAACTAAACTAACAATTAACAGTACTCAGTTTTACTAAACCATTGACATGACATGACAATAAAGCTGAATGTAATCTAATTTTTAAAACGGTATTTGAATGTACTAACATGAACAAAGATGAAGCAACAACTTGAAAAGTAATTTGTTTATCGTTCTCGACATCTAATACATTACGATACGTTAAGGAGGGGAGCTGCATTAAAGTGTTTGTTTTGTATGGATAACTAAAGTTACCGATTGATCGCATGGGAAGACATTAAAACAAGCTCTTATAAAATCCAGTTGCTGTATTACATCGTACTTTGTAACACTGGCGTCTTTCCCAGCGTTTAAAAGAACAGGGGGTTACTCAAGTTCAACTGACCGCAGACCTGTTGTTATTCCGCAGCAGTACTCTGTTGTGGCAGGATCACTGTATATCTGCTGTTCGCGTATCATATCGATATGTTTTCAAAGTCGATGCTGAGGAGAGGATTCATTTTATGCAAGCATGAAAACGGAGTGAAATGTCCGACATCGGCGTTCCTCAGCACTGGGAATCCGACGCACGGTGCTTTGACGCACGGTGATAAACAGAAAACGATGGAGGATTTAGGTGGTCCTAGTTTTTTGACATCGTTGTACTGGCTGTTTGGTAAAGGTTTCTTCCAAACGACGCATCAGATGCAGGTAAACATCCCATTGTACACGATTATAAGTTATAACTGCAAGATTTTTTAATAGCTTTATTGCTCTTAATATCTGTAAGCTTATGCTTTCTTAAGCTTTCTAATAGGACGCATGAGCTTAAACAGCAAAGTTTAAAAATAAGTTTAAAAATCAAATAAATGTTAATGTATAGTAATGACCATGATAATAATGATGCCATCAAAGCACTTATCAATTAAGCATATCAATAATACAAGTTTTGACATTTGCAACTGTATAAAAAGTCATTTTATCCCAATTCATGCTGGTTATCAAGAGGTCACACCGTTTTATGTATTGTGACTATTCCATAAACTGCTTTAACATGTGTAATTGTTACAGATCGAGCACAGCAAAATCTATGGTCCGCTTTGGAAGTCCAAATATGGACCGCTGGTTGTTGTTAATGTGGCCCGTGCGGACCTCATAGAAGAGGTTCTGCGACAAGAGGGTCGCCATCCTATCCGTACTGACATGCCCCACTGGAGGGGTTATAGAGAGCTCCGCAAGCATGCCTATGGACCCCTCACAGAGTAAGTCACTTCAAGAGAGTGATAAAGCAATGCACAAGGGTGAAATTCAAACGATTGCAACTAAAACTATTGCCTCTGTATGTTTTCTAAGGAGTGCCTTGCAACAGGGCTGTTGGTGGCTGGGGACCACCTAGGCCGTAAGCGATTTTGTTTAGCTAGTTCTGCTGGGCCCCTGTGTGACCAGGGCCCTTAGAATCATTGTAATCCCCCCATTCCACTTTCTTGAAATAGAAACACTTCACATTTTAAGTTTTAATTTGGTCAGTTTTTAGTAGCATACTGCAGGCTATAGATGACTTCCAATTTAATAGAAATGGAACAAAATAAAAAAATGGAAGTTTTGCAAGTGTACTGGAGGTTGAAAACTGGTTTGGTTGCCAAGGTATTAGTCTTTATGTTAAATCTATAAATTCCAAAACAAATGCAAAAATAAGCCTCAAATAAGTGTTCATAGTTCAACCGTTGAGTAAACTGGCTAAGAACAACATCCCACCCACAACCCCCCCATCCCCAGTTCAGAACATGATCACCTTCATGTTCTGAACTGATATTTAATATAAAATGCCAAAAATGCTTTTTATCGAAGCAAATGATCATATACAGAATTTCCTTTTTAGGGTGTGACAGCCATGATGCTTTTAGAAATGATTTACAGTAACTCCTTACAGTAACTAATAGTAATGTGTTGTTTTGTGCAACAGAATGGGAGCAGAGTGGCAGCGAATCAGAAGCATATTGAACCCTCGCATGCTGAAGCCCAAACATGTGTCCTCCTACACTAATGCCATTAATGATGTGGTGAGCGACTTCATTAAAAAGGTGGCTTGGCTTAGGACAACAAAAGGCAATGGTGTTATGGTGCATGACCTGGCAGGAGAATTGTACAAGTTCGCCTTTGAAGGTATAACATAATGGCCAAATTAAAAGTCAAGATAATGGATTGGACTGGGCTGGTTTCCTTAAACGTTTCCATTATGTAATAAAAACATTAAACATGTTGTTTTGAAAGTTCTAGCATTCTAAGAACGTTCATGTTAGCTGGGGAAAAGGAGTAAATTGACTTTAACTGTACAGTGTACCTTTACACAATATCACAATACAGTGTCCTATCAAGATTAGCTATTATAGAGATTAGTGGTGCAATATGTATGTGACAAATTAACAGTGACACTAAGTCCAAAGAAATCCCAGTACCATTCATTTATGTGCTTCCACTGTGTATCAATCATTTTATAAATCAAGCACAAAGGGTCAATGTGAGTGAAACGTATGATAACAAAAGTCTGCTTGTAATTCTATAAAAAACTTTGACCTTGAAAAGTTGCTTTATCTCTTGGGCAGATACAGATATGGTAATTACTATAGCACTTATTACTGTGTTAGTGGAACATTTTAAAAATGTTACAGAATTTATCAATTATTTGCATAACATTATTATAACCAAGCAATAACGTTAAAGCAACACCTAAAAACTGTATATTTTAAATGTTTCTAGAAGTTTTTGTTACCTAATGGAAACTTTACAGAAACGTCCTTACAATAAAATGTAAAGCATACTATAGTTAAATAATGTGTTATGTTTTAAAAGTAGGATTTCTGTTGCTTACAGCGATTTAGTTTAATTTGATGTCACTTTTGTAAGGAATCTGCTCTGTGCTGTTTGAGAATCGAATGGGCTGTCTGAATGAGGTAGTTCCTGAAGAAACACAGAAGTTTATCTTCTCTGTGGGGGAAATGTTCCGTCTTTCTCCCATCATTGTCCTCTTCCCCAAATCTGTCTGGCCCTACATGCCTTTCTGGAAGAGTTTTGTGGCTGTGTGGGACCATTTGTTCAAAGTTGGTGAGTCTGAACCTGAAGATGGTGATCATTTTTGGATCAAGAACTGGATGGTTCATAATATATTAGGTTTTACGTATGCATTTACACTTAGAAGAATAGTTTGTTATTTGTACAGCGGAGGAACTGGTGCAGAAGAAGATGACAGAGATTCAGAAAATGGTGAAGGAAGGGAAGCCAGTGGAGGGAGAGTATCTCACACACCTGCTGGTCAGCGAGCAGATGTCTGTCAATGAGGTTTTGGGAAGCATCACTGAGCTTCTGCTGGCTGGAGTTGACACAGTATAAACATTTTCACTCTTAATAGAAACAATCTATTACAATCCAATATTTATGAAACAGCAAAATTTGCAACCTAATTTAACTTTAAGTTAGCAACTACAAAAACAATTCAAACATTACTGCTATATGTGAAGCATTGTAGACAGCTCACGTTGTGAGTTTGCATAAAGTGACTGATTTAAGAAGAAATTGATCAGCCATCTCACGCATCTCGACGTGTTTCCATTCCAGACGTCAAACACTGTTTCCTGGGCACTGTATCACTTGGCACAAGAGCCGGAGATCCAGCAGAGGCTGCATGAGGAGGTGATCAGCATCTGCCCTGGTGACCACGTGCCCTCCAGTGAAGACATTAACAGGATGCCTCTGTTAAAGGCCATCGTGAGAGAGACTCTTCGGTACAGCATCTGATTCTCCTACATGCTGTTTTATATACCTGCAGTGGGAGCCGTCAGAGAAGCTAAAGCAGCAGCCTGCTAAATTAATCCACGTTCTCCAAACATGTTCTCTCATGTTCTCAGGTTGTATCCAGTGGTTCCAGGAAATGCCCGTGTCGTTGCTGAAAATGAAATAGTGGTGGGCAGCCATCTTTTTCCTAAAAATGTAAGATGAACTACAGACTGCTGTTTCGTAAGCCTGATTATTAAGACTGTATTGTTCATGCAACCTCAGACCCCAACCCCCAATGCTACTTATAACATTCAGCATTTTTGTCACTTGCTTCCTATAGCTCACAATCCTAATTACATGCAAGTTTTAAGCAACAAGACTCTTTAAGTTTGTGAATCAATGATCAGAAATGTTCTGAGCTGTGTATTATCTTTTCTAGACTTTGTTTCACCTCTGCCACTTTGCGGTGTCCTACGATGAGAAGGTGTTTTCTGATCCGTACCTGTTCCTCCCACAGCGATGGATCCGGGGGCAGAAACAGTCAAACCAACACCCCTTTGGTTCTGTTCCTTTCGGCTTTGGCATCCGTGCCTGCCTGGGCCGCAGAGTGGCTGAGCTGGAGATGCATCTCCTCTTATCACGGGTAGGAACAATATCAACCATATATAAGTATACATATTCAACATTTTAGTACAGATTAGATATTACGCTTTTGCTGGGCAGTGTTTTCTGTAAGAAGGTACCACCTGAGAAAACTGGTTTCAGGCCAAGGCCTCATGTCACATCTGGTTTGAATAATTGAAATATTCAAACAAGCTTTAAGGATAGGTCAGAAACGTATTTCTAATCTTATATGTCTATATAAGTCATTTTTCAGGATTTCAGACGCAGCCTATGTTACATTTATTTTTTTTAAATTTAAATAGGAACATCTTTGTAAAGTATTCACCAAAAAATATGGAACAACATTTGCTTAGGACAACAGTTCATGAATTTTAAACCTATCCTAGTTATGTTGTCTGAGCCAGTTCAGCTAATCAAATTACTTTGTTCACCTTGGATCTTAGACAGGATATTGACTGATCTACAGTCCTTCACCTTTGCTCTGACCAAACCTAACCAGCTATTCGAGATAATTCTACTTGTCAATGAGTAACTTATATGCTTTAAGAATGTGGCTTTGAACGCTTATGATAACAAAAAGTTAACTTTAATCTTTGAATTAAAATGTCAGATCAAATGTCAAATAGCTATGCAAATTCTGTACAAAAACCTCTCAGTTAATAAAGTGTGGTGTCATAAAAACTGCATGTATAATAATTACACACAAGAATTAGAAATAAGAACAAGAACAATGTTGTTTACAGGAGTTTTCATGCTGTCACAGCTTCACATTTAATGTCAACTCTTCTGCTGTAGATGTTATTTTGATCAGCTTCTCATGGATGGTTAATGTGGTAAGTTTTTAATTAGATTCAAGTATGCATTTTTGCCTTTTGCAGTTAATTAAACACTATGAGGTGCTTCCGGACCCTTCAGGAAAGACTGTGAAACCCATCACTCGAACACTGCTGGTTCCAGCCACATCCATTGACCTTCAGTTTATCGACAGGCAAAAACGACAAGAGCAACCAGTCAAAGCATAGTTGCTTCTGTATAGATATTTATGCACTTCTTAAAGCAGTTCATTACTAGATGCTGTTGTGTATACACAACCTATTACATAATTGATAGATGTAACTAAAGATTATAACTACAATACTTAGCCTTGTTTACGCAAAGCTTTTTCATTGCAGCCTACTGTCATACATTTTTCTGTCATACATTTTTATCATACAAAGGACTTTTAAAGACTTAGTTTAACATAAATGTAATAGAATCTGGCATTACATTGTATACATAGTTTTGTTATAATAGTACTCATTAGCCAGATACCTGCCAAATGAATCTTTTTTTAGATCCTGTACAGATAAATGCCATCTTTGCTGTAAACACACTTAATACTTTTGTTTTTTCTCTTTAATAGAGTAATTTTACATTAGTCTAATATCAGATTATACTGTCTTTACTGGCAAGAAAATATTCATATTATTTGGCTACATGTTCCAACACCTATCCACAGTTCCTACATGAAATACATGAAGTTCCAATACAATTTGCAGTGAGAAAGGGAACGCCACCGCTGCCCCCTTGTGGTTAAGAATTGAAACGCATGAACTATTTTCAAGTATTTCTAAATCAATTATTCAAACATATTTTATTGTGCATACATTTTTAGAAATATTTTAGGTTTGCTTGTTTTTGTTACATTCTGTCCCATGTTTTTATCACGTTGTAGAATTTTTACATAACACATACCTTAACCATACAACATAAATGTTGCTGCTTAATCATAACATGCTGTCACAAATATATATTGGCATGTAAGAGCAATATTGTTGTTGAACCCCTTTTTATTTCATTTCCCCCAGCACTTATCATTAGCTTGAAATCTTTTGTGGAATCTCTTTTCAATCACACTGCATATGATTTCTACAAACCCACCGGAAGGGTATCGATTCACCAAAGAAAATAAACACAGCTTTCAAATCTCAGCCCTGCAACATACTCAGCATACCTGCATTTACACTCACAACCTTTCTATTGTTTTAGTGTAACCATAACATTTATAAATGAAACTTTTACATTTTTGTTAGAGACTTCCATATGTAATTCTGTTTCAGTTGTGTGTCATTGTTTAAAAAAACTTAAAATCTTCATACTTAAATTACACAGAATTGCTTTTGGAAAAGCTTTTTTGGCTATTTGGTGTTAGACATCAGTTGCTTTGACCAGATTCATGCTTCATTTATTACCTCATATCACATAAACAAAACTTACAGCATATATTTGAGACATTATTTGACACTTTTCAGTGCAGTCTAATAAGACAGGCCTGAGACCAGCAGCACTGAGCAAGTGTTTATCTCAGTTATATGCATTCACAGACTGTTGTATGTGACAACAAAACACTGACATGACATAAAATTCACAAGAAATCCTTTTTGGCAGCTTCTAAAATGTTTAAGTTTAGTTGTTTGGCAGTATATATGAAATAAATTTCTCCAGCTTTATGTTCTTATAACGGCTAAACGTGGACCAATCTGAGCTTTGAACTTTGAAAAAACAATGCATGCAGGTGGAATGTCCTCAAATCCTTTCTGTGGCTTTTGAGATCACATGACTGTGCAGGTCTTTGTCTTGGTCTTGTGTAGACATGACACTGAGTCCAGCTCATGTCTGCTGGGTCCGTTTGAGGTCTTTTTGGCAGCTCTGGTGGACTTGATGCGCTTGTTGTTCTTGTTGGTTTTACTGACGCAGGCCAGTGTGGCTATGTGGAAAATGTCCCTCACACTGTTGTCAGACTGCTGCGCTGAGCATTCAATGTAAGGGGCCGAGATCTGCTTAGCCATATCTGAACCCTAAAAGACACATGCAGATAAAAATATAAGCTTAGCTAAATAATTGACAGCTTAATTCGTTCTAATCTTTGTCTTTGTTTAATCTTTGTCTTTATTAAAGTATTGCACCCACCTGGTCATAAGACAAAGGAATGTCATTGGACAGCTGCACGAATGTGGCCAGGTCTGTGCGCAAGTCTGACTTACATCCAACTAACAGTATTTTAGTATTGGGACAGAACTCCTCAATTTCCCCCTTCCACTAGAAGATCATAAAACATGGTGTTAGACTGACGACCAACATAAATCAATACAAAGCATTTAAAAAATTTTTAGAATTGATGTTCCAGCTGCATCCAGCTGTATGTTTTTCTGAATGACTAAAAATGTACAATTTGCTTCACAAATTCTTTCCATCTTGTTTGTACTGTAAAGAAAAGAGCATCCATAGAGTATGATATACTAAGTTAAACTTGATTACATTAAAGGGATAGTTCACCCAAAAATAAACATTTTTCATGTAATAAAATAAACATTTTTTTCATTCCAAACCTGCATTGATTCTAAGGAACCCAAAAGAAGATAGAAAGAAGATGATAGAAGAATTGTCATTTTTGGGTGAACTATTCCTTCAGTCAGCTCCAGTGAGTTTTGGCTCCTGGCATGGGTGACAAATACACAATTGAGCAGCACAAGGTGCAATTCCTCCACAGCTTTCCAAAACTCTTCACTTCTCTATCAGTCAGAATCACCTTAGTGACATCACAAACTATACATGTTTATATACATATACAAATTATATGCTGTTACCAATACTCATTCACTAATAAATATTTGTGACTTATTTGCAAACAATTGAAATAATTTGAATTTATTCTATTTAAAAAAATATCAGACAAGCACATTTAAATTCATAACCTCTCATGCTTAGAACTAGTGACATATTTGTCAGGTACGGTAACCCATACCTGAAATGTGACCTCTGCATTTAACCCATCACTGGTGAGGGTGAACACACACTGCAAGTCGTGAACACACACACCCAGAGCAGTGGGCAGGGGTATCAGGCCATAACTTCCCCTAAAATATACCTTGTGACAAACACATCTCATGAGAGTGCTTTGGGCTGATTCCCTCCCTCCCCCAAGGCTGAAATCCTTGAATGGCCCCTGATGCCATGAATATATATTTGGCACGGGCCTCCTCTAAGATTTCAGTCTGTGGGAGCTTCCAAAGGAGACTGAAGCTCCCAGAAACGGATGGTTAATTCTTGCCCCTTCAATACCATTAGTCTCTCAATGACATCAGAGGTTACAAGGCATCCTACCACACAAAGGCCCCATGAATCTGAGACTAAATGTAAACAGGCTCTTATTGGTTGTCATTCTGACCCTCATGTGATCAAAGCTCTCCCACACATTCTCTCTCTCATTCTGTGGACTCGTCTCTCAGATGTCTGCTGTTTTGTTCTCACTGGCACAAAGGCAAGTCTTGTGAGAATATCAGCACTTGCCACTTTCCAACCACAATTTAGGAGAGCCCCACAATTTCTAAACGCTTTGATCAACTCATGTCTTGTAATGGTGAAAAATGACTTACCTTCCTAAGAACACTGTCCAGAGTGTCTGGTCGGCCGATGTCAAAGCAGATCAGAACTGCATCGGCATCCGGGTAAGAAAGGGGCCGCACATTGTCATAGTAAGGAGATCCTGCAATTAGCCATAAACAACTAAAAATAACTATATAACTAAAAAACATAATAACTAAAAAAAATTGATAGAAATTTGTAACTCAATCCCTAAATGCTGTCACATCATAACATGATTCATTTACTGTGCTGTTCATCTAATGAATTGTTTGAAGATTGTATATTGGTATGAGTTAATCCATTAAGTTTTTCAACGAACGTTTACTTTTATTCACAATCTGTCACAAAGATAATTCTCTCTCATGTGAACTGCTCTAATGTGAAATGTAAAGCCAGATTCTCTATTTCAGCCAGATGTAACAGAGGAAAATATGCAGCACAGCCCGAGCATGGTTTATCTAAACCATCTGATGGAATTTATTTTAAAAACACATTTATTTATTTATTTAGCACCAAACAGGAGATATTAATCCACACAGGAGTATTTTTAATAAGAGAGCTCTGTGTGGGAACGTTTTCCAATATGCAGAGTATACAGCCAAACAAAGGCTCGTGGGAATTTGTACTTTCATGTAGATACAAAAAAAAGAATAACGTGTTTTTTTTGTCAGAAATGCTCATCTTTGATCTGAAGAGGGAAAATACATCGAAAAACTCAATCATGTCTTTAAATGAAAGCAAAATAACATCCTTTATAATGCTGTAACAGTATGTTTAGAAATATACATGCTCTATTTGTCAATCTTTTAATTCAAAATGATGTATGAGATGATGTGAGAGTTTAAGCTTGTTTGTAGTCCAGCCTTGAGAGCACTTGACTTGTTTTGCTGTAAGTACAATCTCACATTCTAAACTTGACTGATACGGTTTGATTTTCTGTGGGATTCCCAGCAAGTCACTGTTCCTCAGAAAAGGAAGACAGCACGTGTATTCGTGCACCCATGATTCAAGCGCAGTAAATTAGGTTACAGTGCTATTCTGGGAGGTAAGTGTTAAATCTGCTCTAGAAAGTTTGTAGGGTTTGAAATGAGCTCAAACCTCAGATCATCAGACATCATCACTGAAATATTTAAAGGACTCATTTTGAAATGTTGGTCCGTTTTGTTAAAATGATCACAAGCAGCTGTCTAGTGAACTTCACTGGTTACTCACAATAACAAAAATGATGGAGAAAAAATGGTTTGAAGTTGATACATACCATATCCAATTTCAAAACCTAGAACTGATGTGTAATGTGAACATCATCATACTTTTATTTAGTAACGGTAAGCTATTACCTGACTGTAACAATCTTCATTTGAGTCATTCTAGATGTGTGGGTTCTGCTATGATTACATGTTGGACAGTCGGTGATCAGTCATCATAACTTGGGTTTGTTAAAGTCACTATAGTGTAGGTTAATACAATACAAAAAAGTGAAAAGTGTGAAACTGGTCCATCTGAATACATTGTCATCTTACTCCTGATTTATAATTATAAGTTTCATTATACCTCTCCTGTAAACATCACAAGTATGTAAATGTAAAAAAAAGTGAAACTTACATGTCTCACTTGTCTAGTTATCTCACTTGACCCCCAAACCACATTTTGCACATTAAAGACCGAGACTTGGATAAAATAAGACGGGTTTTGTTGCTTACCTGATGTATCCCAAAGGCTGAGCTCAACTCTGAGCGCGTCCAGCTCGAAACTTGCGGTGTAGTTTTCAAACACCGTGGGAACATAATTCTGCAGAAAATATCAAACATGTATTACATTCAACAGCATGAACTAACTCTCGTATTAAAACACAACCTTTGTAAATGGCAAACAGTAACTTTTTCTACGAACCTCTGGAAACGAGTCCTTCGCAAATACACTTAACAAGGATGTCTTCCCACACTGCGTGTCCCCGACCACGACTATTTTACATTTCACATCGTGAGGATGATCCATTATGAAGTCCGCCGAAACGATTTCAACCTCATCTTCATCCAGCGCTCTTAAACATCAGCTTTCACCGTAGTGTATGATCCATAATATGTTGAGAAAGCGCTGGATCCAATGCTTCAATCTCACGTTTTCTTCAGCGGTCCTTAAGTTTTGAGGAAGGTGACTTGCATGTAAAGCTGAACCCTGGAGTTGATGGTGCTCTCCACAGAGCTCCTAGACTCCCAAAGGCATGATGTGCATCCTCTTAGCGTTGCGATGAGAAATGCAAACCTCCGATGGTTTTGCTCCGGAGTCCGTAACCTCTGCATACTTGCGTGCTGAGCGCAGCGCGTGCCCGCCCCTCGCACCGGAGCTCAGGTTCGAGCGAGCGAGTGCGCGCGGCGCGCTCCGTCATTCAGAGACGAAGAGGCAGAATCTGCTGCATGATGATCCATTTCATGTCTAAATCAACACAGATGTAGTTGTTGGTATATTTAAAGACTGTGATGTGATTCATTAAAGAGCAAACGTAAAAGCAGATTTCATTTTAGTTCATTTTCATTTCATTTTTGTTTTGTTTTCATCTGTAACACTGAGTTTTAAGTCAAATATCATTCATCACAAAACCTCAGTCAGCTTTAATAATTTTACAATAAAGGACCTGCTATAGTAATGTCTCCAATCTCTGGTTGTTATGCTGTGACCTGAAAATATTATGATGTTCTTCACCAAATCTTTGCTTCCTAAAGTTTACATCATTTGTCTTATGGAGCACTCATCACAAGGTCAACGTACAAGATATTTTAAGAGGAAACAAACATATTTTCAACATTATAGGGAGGGCAAGTCTCAGTTAAAGAACAATGTCTTGTGGTTCATTTGACCTCTTTTCCCAACTCGCAATATCAGTTTCACAATATCACTGGGGCCACAAGTTTGCATCCAACATAAGAACTTACAAATTATTTTGCTTTAATTCTGTGCATGGTTTATAATCTTTGTCCAGTTCCATTCATTACGATAATCGGCATTTAACATTGTAATTGCAACGTAAAGTATTTGATTATCTTTCTATAAATAACATAAAGTGACCGAAACAAATTTGTGTTAATTTGACACATTATAGCCACAGCAGATGAAGTCTTGTTATTGTTATTTATTTTTTACATGTGTTTCACATATGCTGAAGATACTGTCCTGCTCTTCTGTGTCAGCAGCAGTTTAAAAGCACAGCCCAGAACAGGAATGTTAGAAAGTACAAGAAACTGCTCCATGACTGAATACCACATCCTTACAGTCAACGAACAAGAACAGTCTCCTTCCTGGATCATTTCGAAAATGTGAAAATACTTGAAATCACTTTTAACTATGGTGCTCACATATGGAAATACCTCAGGACTGATTAGTTTTCCACTACAGCTTGTGCATTGCCAGTATTCCAACCACTGTAGAGATTTTTGTATTGTGTTTTCTTACTGTTACCATAAAACTGTTACTACTCACATTTGGTGTTGCTAATCACTCCCATGCGATTTTTAAGAATGTTTGTATTTATGTTTCTTTCACTATTACTGTCTGCATGTTTCTGTCATTTCCGGTCCCTTTCACGTCAGCTGGCGTAGCTTCGTGCTGACTGAGCTGAAATACCACATGTGCTCTGCACCAAACCCAAAATATTTGGGAGGTATTGGTAACTTGCAGGGTGTTGAAACATATGGATTTGATCATGCTTTTAATCGAAAAGGTTATTAGCAACCCCCACTGGACCACCCCAATTTACAATAACAAACTCTGTGAGTCTCCGGAATGTGAAAGTTAAACATAAGTCATGGGCCTCTTTTCCAATGAGACGACTGGAGCTCATTTCTCATTTTCCATTTTATGAGAAATGATAGGGGTTAAGAAGCAGGCAATTTGCCAGATGTCTATGCTATTCCCACTTCAAAGAGATATGCAGCAAACTAAAAAAAACATTATATATTATTATATTTATTTTTGTAGTAATTATTGCTGTATATTTCTTAGTTTAGTTTACTTCCATCAATTGTGGATGAATTCCAAAACTGTGCGCTTGATGACTCAAGAAGTAAGCAGTATTTTTATAAGAGGAATATGTTATTTTAAAGAAAATGTTTATTTTTTTGATATTTCACAGCAGATCCTGCTATCTTAAGGATTTCTTTATCATTTCATTGATATCCTCTCCGAGCTCAAATGAAAGAGCAGCAGTTCTCGGAAATGTATCAAATTAGCATAGCTTCACTAATTTTCCCCATATGTCACTGTCACTGTACGTTAACAGCAGTAGTTCCAGTTCTGTCAGAAAGTGCCAGTGGTTTTAATCACTGACAGGAAATTTAGTCTGTTACAGTATCAGCTATTGTTTCTTCTTAGTGTGCATTATAGTCCTCAGGCACAAAGCTTCTTTGATGAGTGGTTAGATCACCCATCACACTTATCAACAAAAATCACACCCATCCACCATAAGCAACTATTTCATGCTCTAGTAACACTTCTGTGCCTCTGGCTCCTCGTATATGTTTCACAGAAACCAGGTACTGTACAATCTCCCAGATGACGAGTTCATCTGGTGTGTTGAGACAGGAAAACATGTGGCGGCTTGTCATGATTCAGAATGTTTTGACTTTGAGGCCCAGAGATCAACATTTTCTCAGCATTTAGGCCCATTTCAAATCCTGTGTCTTCTCATGTTGGCAAACTTGCTTGATAATGTGCAATGATAAACAGACTGGCTGTGTGATTGTGATCTATTTAGGAGACTTAAGAAATGTAAAAGATTACAGATACCATATTACTAAAGTGAAAGACCATGAGATATCAGAAATATGGCAGCCATATGACTGTTATAAGGCCACTCAAATTTTTACTGAAAAACCTGCAGCTATTGTAACGTCTGTTACACCTCATTAGACTAAGTGCAGTGCTGCAGTTTTCAGCTGAGGCCTTTTGTTAAAGATAGACCCTTTGGCTTTGGTACAGCTTTTAAAAGTTGGGTTGCCTTTTTCATTGATTGGACTTGACAAACCCTGTCTGGTAATGGAGTTAGTGCTGCAGGGTGACCTGGTATGTTTTCAAGAGTTTTTGAGGAGCAATAGATGCAGTGTAAGACTTAAAAGGCCTTAACAAACCCCTCACTAAAGTATAAAGGTATAAGTAAATATACTTTTATACTTTTTATACAAAAATATATTGCTTTTTTAGAAGTACATATAACAATTGGCCCAAGTGTCACAGTAGAAGTACATATAACAATTGACCCATATGTCACAGTCCTGTGTCCTTATCTGACACATACAAAAACATACATATAAGCAAAACGTAATCTTGCATAAAATATAACAATGATAATATACTAATAATAATTTAGGTTTTTAAAACAAGGCAAATACTTTTAAAAGGAAATACAAGGTTTGTTTCATTATAGCATTAGAGAGAAGTACCTGCAATGAATTTATATTCAGCTGGATATGGCAGGGTAAACACTCAACAACTGTACAGAAAAATGATCACAGGTGTCCGTCTCACTTTTCCACGCAATATTAAATATCATTGATATTTAATCAACTTTATTATCAACTTTCTGAGCTCTGCTGACATCTGGTGGAGGTGGAGAGTTTGGCTGTGAGCCTTTTTGTCTCCTATGAGTCGCCGTCGTTACGTAATCAGAAGGTCAAACGAGACTCACTTTAACCAGCTAACAGGTTTACCAAAATACAGGTAAGAATAAAAATGCCTTATCATAATATTCATGATTTATAATCAGTCTGTCCATAAAGAGAGTAACAAATATAATGCAATAAAAGCTACGTTTCAGTATTATTACAGTGATTATTGTTGTCCCAGTTTAGTTTAGCCACTATGCTAATAAGACATGTTTAAAGAATCTCAATGTGACATTTACTTCACGTTTGTTTTTAATGTGTAATGAGTGTCATTATTATACAGTATTACACGTTTACTTAATTGCTTTTTAATTCAGCTTTATTCTTTATATTCTTCCCTTGACCTTTATTCTTCTAGTTAAAACCCTGCTGAATGCGCCTGTGTGTTTCAGGGATATTTCTGACCATTATTATTTATATGACTGCTTATTTATATGACTGCTTATTTATATGACTGCTTATTTATATGACTACTTATTTATATGACTGCTTATTTATATGACTGCTTATTTATATGACTGCTTATTTATATGACTGCTTTTCAGAGGGGAAACCACTTAGCAAAATGTGACAAACATTGCAACTTGTGAAGATGTACTGGGCATTTCTTATTCTGTAAATATGAAGCCATGAATATGTTTTCTCAAATTCAGCTGAATAATCATTAATGCATCAAGTGTCCAACAAATCCTTCATTGTGTTTGTAAATGTGAATTTTATATTTAAAATGGTCATAATGATTTTTTTCAGTAAACAGGTGAAGCCCAACAGGATGGCCAGTGTAAGTGTATTGCACTTTTAAATTATAGTTTTGCAATGTGTCTTATACAATGCAGTATCAATAGTGTCCAAATAAGTGTAACATTAACCTTAGGAATATGAAAAACTATGTTGTCATTTACATGGGAATGGATGTTTGTGATTTTGCTGTTATGGCAGAGATGTTTAAATTCATTTCATGAGTTGTGTGTAGTTGTTTATTGTGTCTTCGGTTCTCTCAGGTGCTCTGCAGAAGAGCTCGGCTGGTGACGTACCTGCCAGGGCTTCATGTTCTTGTTCATCGTGTTGTAGGGGCCAGAACTTTCTCTGGGGCGTCTGGTTCAGATGAGCCCCACTTGAGCAGCACAACACCTGACGTTGGTAAATTAGTGCATATTTTTTGTTTTTATTTTTTAAAGAATTAGAAATTAAAAATTGTGAAGAATACATTGATGATATTTGTAAAGGCTGTTTAGTAATCATCTCTGTTTGGTCTCTGTTTCTTGTGAAAAGCCCTAAGAACAGTGTGGCCAGATGAGACCATGGGCCCATTTGGACCTCAGGATAAACGTTTTCAGTTGCCGGGTAATGTGGGTTTTGACTGTCATTTAGAGGGCACAGCAGAGCAGAGAACTGCACCCGTCCACAGTGTGATGCCTGATGTGCTCACAGCTCAGTCTAGCAGCGAGAGGCATGGCTTTGTCATGGCCCAGTTCATCAATGAGCTTCATGTACGTTGCTTTCAAATAAAATTAATGTTTTTTGGAATTAATCATGTTGTTAAGATCTTGATTTTGTTCTTGTTAGGTATAAATTGTGATTTTTTTTTTTAATGTGTTTCTGTCTTTTTTTATTAGGAAAACGATGAAACTGCAGCACAGAACATAAATAAAGTAGAGCAATATTTTGATCATTCCAGCGTGGAATGTGCTATTCAACCCTGCCCTGAACTGTTGAAGAAAGGTGTGTATGTCAATGCTTCCAGATTGTAAACAAACTACTAATAAAACTGTAACTGTACAAAGTTAATGTTAACCTGGTCCTGGAGTCCCCACACTAATCTAACACACCTGGTTCAACTCTTTATTATTCTTTCTGACCTGACCTGTGCGTGTCAGATGAGGAGACATGGAAAATATACATTATTAGGGGACTTCAAGTTTTTTAAATTGTGTAATGCAAAATTTGGCCACAAGAGGGTAGCATTTCCATCTATATTGTGAAGTATTGACGCTCGTGCATGCATGTATCCTGTCCATCTTGTAATTCAGATTTTGAGTCAATGTTCCCTGAGGCTCCATCGACTGGCATGGTGGTGGTCACTGTTACTCAGAGGACACAGAACGACATGACGGCCTGGACTGAGCAGGTGGACCAGGAGAGAGAAGAGCTGCTGGCTAAAGTGAGTTCATCTGCAGAAAGTTTAGTTCTCACACTGTCTGTATCACAAGCAGTTTTATAAATGCAATTAGGTTATAACCTATTTGCTCTTTCTAATGGTTTTCAGCTTTTAACAAAGTTATGTACCTGAAGTACATTAAAACTCCCTTCAAAGTGTATGTGTGTGTGAGAGAGAGAGTTGAGTGACTCAGCAATGCATGCCTTTGGCAATCTGTGTTATTTACTGTCTAGTTCACATTGCTCTGGAGTTCCTGTCTAACTGGCATGGGGCCAGGCTTCAGGAATGCTGGAGTGACTGTTTTATTCTCATAGTATTTGTTTTTTTGCGGGACGCTGGTTTTTAAAGAGAAGATTTATAATGGGTATAATAGTGCATTTACTAGTGGTGTATCAAGTGGTGTTGTAAGAAAACTGAATGAAAGCTTATAAAGGTTTCTTGTATCTTGTGTTGTATGCAGTTTATCGCAGGTGCAAAAGAGATATGTTGCGCTCTTCAAAATGAAGGATTTTGGGCAGATTTCATAGACCCATCATCTGGCCTTGCAGTAAGTTGCGCTATTTTTGAACTCTTGACACATTTATAATCTTCTGCTCGGCTTTCAACACGCCTGTCTTTATACTGACCTTTTCTGTCCTCAGTTCTTTGGGTCGTACACAAACAACACCCTCTTTGAAACGGATGAAAGATATCGACATTTAGGTTTCCAGATCGAAGACCTGGGCTGTTGTAAAGTGATCCGGCACACGATATGGGGGACGCACGCTTTTCTGGGCACACTGTTCACCACTGCTCCACCTGACAGCCAGATCATGAAGAGGCTACAAGGGAACTAAAGTTAATTAGTTAAAGATACTGTGTTGCCATGGAAACAAGGTTAGGCTCAACACCAGAAATAAACATCGGGTGGTTCCTCACCAACATGCTTGATCAAACAGAATCAAAAACACTTAAATTCCACAGCACTCTAATAACTGTTCCTGGAAAATGTGTATTAATTTATGTACAACAAGAAGCACTTGTAGTGTAATTTTTGGGTACTTACTGGGTGCTACAGAGTGGAGTTTACTGTGTGTTCACAGTCAATCACACGTCCAGTATGCTGTCAGCAGAAGCATATCCTTTCTGTGTTGCCTTCCTTTTGTTAAATGCCTCAAAGAAGCTCGTAAAGCTGAAAGCAGTCGTAGAGCTCAGATTGTACCATAAAGCTCAATTAGAATCTTTAAACTTTAAATGGTGATGTTTAAATTTTAGTTAAAATGTATAAACAAGAAAAAAAATAAAGTGAATGAAGTGATCCAAGGCTTTAGCCTAATTCAAGTATAGTGTCAGCTTTCTCCATGTCTGTGATATAAACACTAAATAAATAAGCTAATAAAACTGCCTGTGATGTTTGTTCATTTTCCACTATGGGAATTATTGGAACTTACTGGCCTTGATGTTAAAATTTGACCTTTTCTTGAAAACATTCCAAATGTGATTAATTGCACTATAGATAAATCTGAGCTGCAGGGATGATCAATGCATATGTTCTTGTTTTTAAATGCTGTTAAATATATCTTAAATATTTTACAAAACATTTTGTAGTCTTGTAGTTGGTTACCTTCCAATAATTTTAAAAGCATTTGCAATCGTGGAATAATTCCAAGTGAGAGTCATACATTTTTAATTGGGGTTAGAGATTTAGGTCAGACAGCCATCGCTACTTTTCATGAGAAATGAATTATTGATGAATCATGCCCCCCCTTCACCCCACAGAACATTCTATTCTTTCTGAGTGTGGAATATTACAGTCAGAATACACAAAGCGTTAGAAGTATTTCAGCATTTCATGACAAATAAAATCGTATTCTGATCAAAGATACCTTTTTAAAAACAGTCTGAGTTTGGTGGGTTGGGGGTGGTTCTCTCTTGTTATAATAGTGACGATAAAATCCAGGGTAGCAAAGGGAAACCTGGTGTCAGAGGTCTGTTCAGACAATGGAACATTCACCATCAGTTATCTGCCAACACTTTCCTGTTTTTAGAAAGCAGCCAAGATTTACATTGGCTTGGTCAAAGAGCCTGATCATCATGCCTGCTGTTTAAGGAGATATAACTGGACTTTATCTTTGCACTGAACAAACAATGGAAGGCATTTTGAGGGTTAAAATTAAAGACACTCCAGGTTTCTCCTGTAGTAACTTCTGGAAGTTCTGTTTTGGTGGTTATTCTTGTGTTACCAGGGTCAAGCCTTGTTGACTTTTGTAATCTGTCAATGATAGCTTAGTGGCACTTCAGAAGCTTTCAGACAGTGTTGTTTTGGGGCTCATGGTGTTAAGGCAAACAGCAGTCAGTGTAATTCCAGACTCATTGTGATTTGTGAACTTTTTCAATCAGTGCTCTGTGTATTCTGACTCATAATCCTTTTAATGCTTTCTCTGCTGGAATTTCATTGGGTTAAAACTCGATTTGTAGATTTGTAATAAATTAGAGAACTCAGAGCAAGATTCTTACAATCTTTAAAAACTTTAAACGAAACAGATGTTACCTGATAGGCTGATTAGGCTAAACTGACATTAACCTGTGTATTAGTTTTAAGGTTTAATTAAGCAAACAGGTTAATAAAGATGGACTCAGTATTTTTTGTTTATATTTTGAAAATGCCCTATTCAATAAACCAGCAAACCAGTTTTTTATTGTTTTATTTTTGCTGTTTTTCTCATTTTTATTTATCTGTGCTGTATTGCTGTGAGGTTTTGGTGTAATTTTGGAGCATCAGACTCTATTTTTAAGATTCATCATTTACATTTTTTGTATTTCCCGAGCTTCAATTCTCCAGGGAATAATAAAATCTTCATCTTCATGTAATTCAGTCATCCGCAAAGTTAAAGCAGTGACATCTGCTAAGCATGACTTTGCACTTTTGTCTGTCCAATACTTCCTCAAACCTTTCCAAAGCACCGCAGCAGACTTTTCCCACTGTCTCTGTCTTCCTCTGAAGACACTTCACACTTACATCATTGTCTGTTATTGTCTCCACCCTGTTTGTGGGTTCACATGGCATTGGACAGAGAGTGTTTGGATTAATGCATGTACTTCACTTTGCCCTGCAGTCACCAGGTGTTTCTGAGTCACGTATATCCTCTGCTTTCCATCTGTTCACATTGACGTTCCCACGAGACCTTCGTTACTTCCTGTGTCCTAGACAAATTCTCCTGTCTTGGAACTTTAAAATCCATAACATGCTTCAAATCATAATCTTGTTTACTAAAATCATACTAATGTTCAGCAAATGTTATTTAGGCTAAAATATCTACATATAACTGTCTAACAGTAATAACTCATTTTTATTCCTTTGTTTATTCAAGTATAACGCTGCCACCATCAGTGATAGCACCACATGTTGTTTCAGAAGCATATCAATACGTATACTTGCTTATTTTATTCTCATGAAATCTCATGAAATTTTAAACCTATATTTTTATATTTGGCTCCATCATGCTAAACAGACAGCTGTCATTTTCCCACAGTTGGGACTGCAATTTGTTTCCATTGCTGCTCAATCTATCCCAAAGCTCTGCAGTGGAGTCAATAAAATCATCACGGTCATACTGAGCAGGATATGCTGCTGTGCCCTCCAACAATGAAGGGTATTCTTTGGACTCCAGGTACCTGAAACCCAGCCTGCGACAGCTCCTGATCATTAAAAACATGTTACTGCTCATCTGGAAAGTCAGCGCTGGAGAGGACATTTGACTTTGTATCGGCAGGGAATGAGCCGAGAAACTGGATTAGTGAAGGAAAGCCAGAAGATGAAGGCAGCTGTTGTTTCGCTGTGGAAACTTTCAAAGAGATTGTGAAGGTTTGATGGGAATGTTACATTTAAAATAAGTCAATTCTGTTACAATTTACTTTGACCAAAGTTATTTGGTTTTACCAAATATGAAGTTACCACTTTGTTAGGTCACTGGAGAGCTTGGTTTCCTTTGTCACAACAACAGACTGTTACTAAATGCCCCAGAATTGGGAAAAACCAGATACATTTTCAACCTGCAGTCCATCTATGGCTCAAGTGACCAGGAAGGGTACTAAGTGTTGACCTTTGACCCTGGTCTTAATAGGCTTAATAGGAGTTTGTATTTCCTCTTCTCTGCTGTTTCAAAGAACTTCAACTACTCCATAAATCTGTAGCCTCATAAAAACAAACCTAAACCTGTCTGGATAAATTAAATTAAATGTCAGTCGTGTGAACTCCAAGCCAGAAAAGCCTCAAATATCAGCTTTAACTGAATAAAGAGAACAGATGTGGTTTGTTTCTTATGACATACTCTTGGACTCTTGGGATTTTCCCCATCTAGTTCCTCAGATTAGCTTGCTCATGTACACCTGCATTGGCATAAATTGAGCACAAGTTAGTGCTTATGGACTCTTGAGTGCTAAACTGTAGAAAAAAGCAAAATGGAAAAAAAACCTGCCAGATTTAGAAAGTATGAAAATCAGCAGTAGTCCAAGCGGAAAATGGAACAACATGCAGAAATATCTTAACCAGTCCAGGAGAGTACTATTTAAAGTGACAACGTTTTAAATCTTTCTATTGAAGCACAACTCTCTATAATCTAGCCAATTTTTTTGAGTTTTGCTTTTATTATCAGTAAACAAAATAACAGTAAACATTTTGGATTTACATTAAATGCAACACAGGTAAGAAACAACTACAGAGGTGTATTTACTCCAAATGCACGATTCATCATATAATATTCTTTAGCTTGACATTACGCATATCCAAAACGCATGTACACAAGAATATACAGGGATATTATAAACATGTAGATAAAAAATCGACATTTATAATGAACCATGGCACACACCGGCATGTAACATTTTCATGCGAACTTATTACATGCAAAACATGCAAACTTACAAATCCTGTTTTAGTTTTTAAAGTTAAGATTAAAGTAAAAACTGATTTGTTTGTTTTGTACGTATAATGTAACAATGTATTATGTAACTTATTTTTAATGTTTTACGTGTAGACAACCAGATAGTTTGTCTGGGTATACGCAGGTTGTTTTTTATTTGGACATTAGTTAGCATTAGTTATTGGCACTGGCTGGTCTATAATTACCTGAGTAACGAGAAAATAGCACTTCAGTGATCATCATGCCCTTTAATATTTTACTAAAGTGAAACAGATTTCAGTGTAAATACTACAATATGTTGACATTTGAAACCACATTTGAAATATGTTATGAAGCAGAAAGAGAGACAGACAGAAAACAGCTTCAGCAGATTGCTTAAATCATATATTAAAGTCTGATACAAATAATACTGTACTCAACACTTTTTTGCTGACTGCTCTGTCAGCCAAGAATCATGATTTTACAACACAGAACAACTGACTGACACGTGTTAGAGGAACATACATAATTATAATAATAAAGCCCTTGAATGAAGGCCACATGTTAAAGCAACAGTCAGTTCACTACACTTCCATGTGACAAATATCTGTACACAAGTGCTTTAAGAATGTGTGTCAATATGATACAATGACAAAAACAAATGGAAGTGCAAAAGCTAACAGAAAGTTTTTTTGTACAGGGTTGAGGAAGGCAGTTCTTTTTCCATACTTTTTCCTAGGTGCCAAGCCCTTTTTCCATGTTGGCAAAAATGCTTTAACCATATGACAACAATGATGAAAATAGTTACCTATTTTAGGTGGAAAATTCATGTAGCTTGACCCCTAATGTTATGCTTTTACAGGGATAACATATTTAACAAACTGTTAAGGTTTTCTACAAAAAACTATGATAAAAAAATAAATATATCTATACAAATGTATAAAACACAACTCACATTGATTAAAGAAAACTTTGTGCAGTCTTGTTTCAGTTTTATTTTAAATATACCACCCTGACACTGCCCTTCCTGCATCCATGTCATAAAACTGAGATCAGCTATCAGATATTTCGCAGTATGAAGTTTTCTTAAACCTTTTAAACCATATTTTTGAGGCTCCTTATAGAGCAGGGATACAGTAGATCATGGAATTTGTCTACCTGATCTCATGAAAAAACAACTTATGAGGTGGAGACTTTGTATAAACGTGTATGATGTGAATCGTACAAAAATGTACGTTAATTAGAAGAAAACAAGCATGAATGTCCATTCCAACTCCACCCCCTATACATAACCGTCACTGGGGCGAAAGCAGTTCATACAGATCAAAAGAGCTCATCCGAATTCATATTCACCAAAACGCAAAATATTATAAATTACCATTGAGATTGTGTTGAACTTTTCATAGCAATCATTAGTGTGGAAATAATGAAAACTTAGAAGAAAAAGTCCAACAATTAACACTTCATTTTGAGGAAGGTGAAGCCCACAACTGAAAGATCTTCTAAATTACTGCCATGAAGGTTTCACCCACCATGGATGAGTCTCTTAGTTAATACCGTGGAGCAACAGACTGACTATACAGACGGACAGCAGCATGTGACTCTGTGTTGCTCTCAAGCTCTCACTAATGGGGGACGTGGTGGCAAAAATGGCGTCAGTCTCATTTCGTGGGAGGGGCAAGTTGCAGATGTTCCCTTCACAGCAGGATGTGCAGACCTGTAAATTGATAAATTTACTAATATGTTAAATAAAAAAAATTATGTTAGCGGTGTACAAAAACATAACATTAAAAACATACTAATTATGCAATGTAAAGTTGGCTATAGGTGGCTAAATATATGAAAGACAAATTACAATTCAGTATGCAAATACATGTAATGGAAATGTAATGATGGGAAAAGCGTAGCTTTTAACCTTAGAATGAACCTTTAAGTTATAAATTTTCCCTTCCAGTGTTGCTGTGGCATCTTTACACCACATTTATCTCTCAATCTGCCCTCCTCATATCTGCCCCTGCCCTCTGCATAACTCCCATCCTATGCTAGAGGTAAAACGTAAAACACACAGAGTTCAGACCTTACTCAGACACACTTTTCAACAAGGATTACTCACAGAAGGATTACTGAGAGAAACCAGCATAAATCAAAACTTTATCTCATCTGCAGTGAAATCACTTGAGAGGATAAATGGATTAACTAAAGAGCAGTTTAACGTTGCTGCTTTGAGCCGTGTCCTACAGAAAGCTGGGCCAGTCAGAAATGTTCATCATCCACTCCACGTTTACAATTACTTCAAGTGGGCCCTATGCAAGCTGAGAACTAAAGATAAATGTGGGAAATTAATTATGATGAGCAGAATTAAGTCAGAGATTTAATGAATATTTGATACTGTCTTTAAATATTTTTATCAGAAAAAAACTTCTGTTTGATTGCTAAGAAAATACCTCAGTGTTTGAGGGCATAATGTTTTTATTTTTTTCATCTTTTTAAATTAATCGCACTAAATTAGCATGTTAATTTGGCAGTCCTAACTTTAATACAATGACAATATTGCTCACGATTGCTGAAGTTTGTTGGTATGTGATTTTACTTGACTTGTGTTATGAAGAGATTGAGCTAATGGGAGTTTAATGGAACTGCGCTCACCTTGTTTCCTTCATGGTCTATATCAGAGCACCCTGTTGTCAGACAGTCATCCAGCGCCACACAACGCTTTGTCACGGCAAGTGTGTTTCCGTCCCAGCTCATCTTATGAGTTGTGTAGCAATATCTACTCTCTGAAAGTCACAGAGCAGGTTCTTATTCACTTCTTTTCTCAGGGACATATTGTTTACATCTAAAAACACAACATCAAGTCTTGACTAATGAAGGAATCAGATTCCATTGGGAAAAGCAGTTTTTCTGCAGGGTTGTTTTGAATAAATCTTACGATACTTGCCTTAAGCAACTTCAAAAATATGTTAATAACTGTCCTCGAAATATGACTCTTACAATCACACAATATTGCACATTTTTTTAAAATTACAAGAAATCACAGAAAACAACTATGTGTAGGTATTCCAGGAAATACATGTTTTCCAGCAGCAATATTTCATCACCAGCGTGTGTTCATACTGAACGAATGAGTGTCTTTCAGACATTTAGAGCTCTTGAGTCATTAACACATGGCTACAAATCAGCCTGAACACAACATGACCCTGCTTATATGGGAGGCTATTCATTGCTAAACATTTACAGATTAATTTATATGGAGCAATCCCAACTAACAGTTTTAGATTGTACGTCTCCCTAATGTTTTGAGAACATTCCCTGTTTGCTGGGAGGTATAGGCCTAGAGACCTGAACAATTCTCTAGCTGAACACATGAGATTTGGCTAAATGCATAATTACAATAAAGGTTCAAAAGGAGATTAGTGTTTTATAGGACTTTGTTTTGTGAGGGGTCAAACTGTACAAAGTGAAATGATGGCTGCCTCTTTCACAGGAATTCAAATGTTTCTCTAATCACGTAAAGGAGGTGTTGGTACCTCTTGGGCAGTATAGATCAGGAGCCCATCGATTGCATTCATAGTTGTCAGGTGCATCTTCACAGGTGAAGCATTTAAATCCTCCTGGATATGGAGTGGCTGGAACACAGGTGACAAAAGAAAAATCTCTATAAAAATATGGGAATGATTATGTTCATCATTTCCAGTTGTCACCTGACATATGATTTACACACAAGGTATTATTTATTTTATTTTGTTGATGGTTGACCTACAACAACAGCACCACCAGAAAATTCCCTCATGGACTTCTACTGTATATAAAAGCAGTGTATATATGAACAGAGCTTAGCAGTTCATTTATGACCTTTAGTAGTTTTTTACTCTTGTACTCTTTAAACTCCCTTAAATTCTTTTGATGCTTAATATGTATATGGCCACACAGTTAGAACACTATGTAATTTATAGAATAATACATCAATATCTCTTCTTATACAGTTATAGCAGTCTTTAAAAAGTAATAGAGACCTTTAAAATAAAAATTGCTGGATCCTATCCCAGCATATCTCAGGCTAAAAATTTTAGATATTTTATAAAATTTTACATTTAATATTTTTTTGTGAGTATGATCCTAGTCTCATGGGGTTGTAAATCCATACTTACCATCTGGAATGATTAAAATTAACTTCACCATAATAACAAATCCTCTACATCAATATACAACAGCTGGATATCAGCAGGTCACACAACATTGCTGGGTGCACAGACTATTCTGAGATCTCATAAGAATGGATTTGTCCACACACACACACAATCCCTGCTGAGGTATTGAGCAGATGCGGATATCTCATGCTGGAGATCCAGCACACAGCAGAAACGAACTTGGGAGGTCCTGCTCACCGTGATGAAACAATCTGAGATTTTAAAGAATAATTCTCTCAGCAGAACTGAAACTCTGAATGTGAAATTACCAACCTCTTTTCTCTCTCATTATCATCATCAAGTGTCTGGACTTTGCTCAACACAACTTGGAAAAATCTTGAAAGTTCTTAAAATTTTAAATGTATTTCAAAAAATATTGCAAACATTAAATAATGTCTTACATCAATAAATAATAAAACAAAAATCAACAAATCTGTTTAATTATACAGACTACACGTGAACCTTTACAGGTAGCATTATTTGTATGTATACTAACAAATTATAGTAATGTTTGATGATTATATGTGATATGTATAAATGTTTTAAGTGCCTTAAATGTTATTAGAACTCGCATTAGAATGTTTTTAATTAACCATTTTTACATAAAGGGGGTTTCAGGAAGGAGGTCAATTGGGGACCAAAGAAGGAATCAAAGTTTTGAGAAGTTAAAGTCTCGGCAGAAATGGTTACATTCATGGTCATTTCAGGGTTTCAGGGTGGGCTTTTCATAACAGTTGGTATGCCAGCTGTGATGCTGAGTTATGGATGACTGGCCTGCTGCTCAACCACTAATACTCAACTTAAGGCCAACTTTTAAGAAACAGTATACAATCATGGGCATTACATATGGAGCACAGATTGGAATAATCATGTATTTAGATATAAGGTAGGATGTGTATTAATTTAGCTTCAGCCAATATTACTGGACATGGCTGAGTTAATTACCATAGCAACAAGATGACATCAGGGGCTCTGAGGACAAAGCTAGAGCTGCCATATCAATCACAAAAGTCAAAAGATCTGACAGCTCCGCACCAACCCTGATCTACAGAAGCCGTGACTGACAGCTGAGAGGATCTACAGAAGCCATGACTGACAACTGAGGTTTGACCCCCTTTGTTTCTGCACAATCCCACCACAGGCACAGGAAAACAGGGATTATATTCACAACACACACTGAAGCTCAGCACAGGTGTTTCTACTTAGCGACTAGGTTATTTGGCCATGTATGAAATCAGAGGAAGTGTTCATATAATTTTCAGCCAACAAACATTTTATTGAAACTGTAACATTTCAAAAAGCATATGTATATCCATACATATACTTTGTCAAAGGCTTAAAAATGTAGCTCACACTTCTCTACACTTACTTGAGGGATGAAGAAAAATGATGTCTTTTTCTGTGAAGTCCCTCGATTGGACAGTTTTTATCCAGCCAGCGATGGCGCTCAGGATTAAGCCCCAGGCCATGATAGGCCAGGGTTCCATTGCTGGAGTAAAACTTACATGTGCAGGAGCTCAGATCCAACACGACACCTGTTAAACCAAGCAAACATATATTGAAAACATTAACGTCATACAAAACAACTTCACTATCAAGCAGCAAACAAATCTGACCTGTTTAACAGTAAATATAAAAACTGAAAGAAACCTCTACAAGATGGAAGCAGAGACAAAAGGCATGCATGTTACTGCAGCAAGTGCCTCATTATATCAATTACAATGTCAGCAGTCTGCCAATGTCCTGACCCTGCAGCAACCGTGACCCTCTTAACTGTTTGGTTTGGTTGTTAGCAGCAGAGAACAAACAGTGATCCATTGTTTTCAATTATTGGATGCCATGGTCACAATAAAACATCTTTGATTAATGCCGCAAAATGGACATCTACGTTTACAGACCATTAATCAGGAACAGAACATTCATAAGCTTTGTGTTGTAAATGTATTTTTGTTCAATTAACAAAACACTGGTCATTGGCCTACAAAGAGAAATACTTAACATTTATTAAACATAAAAAATAAGATTTTTGCTCTTAAGATTTCAACACCTTTTTTTAACTGTTTAACTAATTTTATTTGGTTTAGTTACAGGCTTTAAAAGCCTAACATGTTTAATGTTTCCTCTGAACTACAACAAGCTGCAGGAAAAACACCCGGTTTAAACTCAAATCTCTGTGGTTTACGCTTCTGAGACCAAAGCTGAGGCAGATACATACAAATCTTTCAGAGTCTCCAAAGACGGAGCAGCCAGATATCATTTTAATAATTTTACCACAGTGGATGAATATATTAAAATCTGTGCAAAATTATCTCACTCTGAAATGCAGTTCCCCTTCACAAAATGCTGACTCTTGAAATCATGCAGACACAGGTACAGGATGTACCCTTAGGACTATCAGTTTAACTACAGTTTAAGGCCTAAGGACTCCTACCTGAAAAAAACAAGCTAAAGTAAATAAAAAATAACTACCCTCAAAAGAGTGTTGAAAATTTTTAGTTTTTTTATTCCACACCTGTTTCTATAGGGTTTGTCTAGCTTTCAGTCATCAGGTATATTATACAAGAGAAAATACAACATTATACCAGAGTGCTTTTAAAGAGTTTGAAAGAAATTTGCTTTATTAACATCCAGAAATGCCTTGCTTAGGTCAGAAATTGGTACAGCAACATACACATCACATATTTACTTGGCGAATTATTACTTTAGAGATTCTGTTTTAATAATATAATGAAAAAAGTGGTAAACAACAGTAAAATAAAACCATAGAAAATAACTTTTTTCCTGTATTTTGCAGAATTTTCTAACGTTTGGTATTCAGTTCAGTTGAGTCATGTTATCTTCCCCATCAGTTCATTCTTCTACCAGTCTGAACCTGGAATGCAAGAAAACATCTTACAAGCGTCACCTGCTTTTCTGTGCTTTCTGTGGTCTGTTAATAGGGATTATTAAACCTCCTTTTTGGCTTAACGCTAAATAACCCCCTTTTACTCATACAGTAAGCAACAATCCCAGCACATCTCTGTAAACAAAGATTCACTAAGGCTGCAGCTATTTAAAATGGAAAAACAAGACAAAAACGAACGCAAGAAAAACAGGTCAAGACGACTCTAGGTGTGGCGTAAATGTCAGTTACCAACCTTTTTGTTGATATTTTTTCTTTAGTGTTATTTTTTGTAATTACTGATAAGAGTCTTTAAAGTTTTACACGTCCAGTGGGATTACTGGGTTTCCTGTCTGGGTCTGGAAGAGATTTCCAGATTTCCTCCTGTTTATTGTGTTAGGGATGCTGGTCTCTGAAAAATGATTAAATAGGCAGACACTGAGCTCCTGATGTAGCTCCAGACCTCTCAGAGACTGTTGGGTCTCACGGCAGTGTCATGTTAGACAGCATTAGGTTTCCTCAAAGTGATCTTTTCTCTCTTAAAGGTCTAAGGATCAGTTTTCTGTTTTTAGCTGCAGGTCCCACAAGTTGTTAGTTGAGCGGGAATGTCAACAAACAATTTAAGTAGGTTTTGCCAGAACTTTGATAAATGTGTTGGTCTCTGAGATAATAAACTAGATCTTCTAATGGGCTTTTAGAATCATCCCAGTGAAAAATGAACTTGTGTTTTATTGTGGATGCAGAGGTGATTCAGAGAAAATAGATATAACTTGATGTTTTTATGAATGAATTATAAACCATTAAATTATTAAAAAACAAATCATAAGGTGACTATTACACATCTCTGCAAAGACTTTAAGTTTTACTTACACAAAAAAATAAATAAAAAATAAAAACAAACTCACATACAAAGTGAAGCCAATGCTGATAAAAAGCTTTAATTGCTTAATTTGAAGCTACGGCATAAATGTAAAGACTTATGTCTTTAACAACCAGACATAAGTCATGATTTACCAAAACCAAAAAAATTGATTTACCAAACCCAGATTGATGCACCTGCTTGGGAGCAAAATGAAACTGTTGAGAGAGCTTCAAAATTTCAGGGATTCATAAAATATCTTCAACAGAAGCCAAACGCTGAGACATGATATTTACCCAGAACAAAACACACATTTGTGTGGATCTCAACAGCTAACTCACTGACCTAAGTTTTTCATTTTTTTATTGTTTTTAATTATTTTCATTTTTTTATTTTATCTGTTGACAAGTGATGGCAATCCAATAAAAACAACAATTACAAACGCCACTCCATGCAGTCAGTCAAGTCAAATATTTAATTTAAATACTCATGCGTTTCCAACCGAGGCACATAATAATTACTATGATATTTAAGGGCAAACCTCCAGTCTCAATCAGGAAGTGCCTCAGGTAAAAGTTTAGTGGCTCGTCTCCTCTTATGCTCTGCCAGGTGCCCGCCATGAGCAACACCTGTCATCAAGATCTCAGTGCCTGCAAATCGGCCTGGAAAATGGAAGCTGCAGTTGTGGGTTTGTTTAAGCAGAGTCTGTTCTGTTGTTTGGAGAGTGTTAAAGAGGATTGAGCTGCATTACAGAGTGTAACTACAGAGCAAACATTTCATCCATGCTTCCGAACTTGGTACGGAAGCACAACAGCTTCTCACACATGCTTGATTGTACGTCTTTACTTCCATGTCAACTCTGACCCTGTAATGTGTACAGTATGTTTCTGTTTATGAGGCAAGTTACTAAGGAGGGTTAAGTATGTGTCTGTTAGCATGTTGCAACATCTTTATGCTCTGAAGCTGTATCTTCTTCACAAGTTCATCTTTACTAATGTAATACAGAGTAAAAATGCCTGGAGGAAAACTGCAGTGCTGTATTGTAAAATTTGAAGATATATATATACAGATATACTGATGTTATTTCACCAAGAAAAAGTGCTATTGTTGGTTTATAGCAATTATAACCCAGAAATGAAGGAACTTACTGTGGATGCACAGAGGAAATAAAACACTGTGCTTGCTCTTAAAAGCCTCGCTTCCTCTCTGTACATCGTGATACACTAGTCACATGCATGTCAACTCATTACTTAAGGTCATTGGCTGACTCAGGCTCAGCAGGGTGGAGGAAAGAGGCACCAGTGGGGAACCTGTGGCCCCCTGCAGGTCAAGGGCCCAGAAGTTCCTGCTGGAGCCTCTGCCAGGTGAGTTACAATAACTCGGGTCAGAAACACGATATTCTGGGTTGTGAATCGGCCTGTGAATGGCAGTCACTCCCATTAATGGAGGGAAAGAAATGCAAATCCTCTCTGGTGACTTTCAAAACTTGTTGGACCAGATTCTGTGCAGCTATGAGAAGTGAAAACAGCAGAGCAGTGAGGAAGCCGTGAGCTGCAAGTTTACCAGTTTATAGTAATCCACAACAAGAGAGCAATATTACTTTTCAATGGTATGAATAAAAATATTACAAAAACTGAATTTGGGATTGAACAAATTCAGGTATAAAAGAATAACAAAACAACACATGTATATTTTGTCAAGAAGACGTATAGCAGAATATATAGCATATAGGCTAAGCATATATACATAAAGGCCGATTTTCTTCTAATCAAAGGTCCTGGCCAAACAAATCCACTGTCAAACTTAATACATTTATAAAATAACAAATTCCACATTTCTCAGACTGCTTCACTTGTAGCTACTTGTTAAACCATTTTTTTCACCCACAGTGCTGATTGTTTTTAGTTTAAAAGTGAGTAATTGTAATAATGTCCATTTTATTTAAATTAATGACATCTAGTATGAGTTAAATATACACAAAGTCTTACTGATGGGGCTGTGTGGGTACAAAAACAAAGTGATTGGCATATCTCAGTGAAGACCTGTAGTTCTCCATTCATTACAGACAGCACAATGTATCTCAACAGAGTCCTGCAGACACAGGCCAAATGGCAATGAGCTTTGCCTCCAATCCAAAGGAGTCATGTTGGATCAGAATCACAGGCCAGCTAATTGAAATCCTACATGCACACAAACACACTAATCCGGCTCTATTCTTTTGAAGTGGTCCGGTTCAGCTGTACAATTTTTAATCCCCTCTTCAGCCTCTTGACAAATTAAAAGATCCAGGGAATCAGACAAGTAGCTCAGAATAACACAATGATATCTGCTGCAAATGCCTCAGATAATCGAGAAAAAGAGGATCCTGCTACAAAAAAAACCCCCCTCAATATAACAGTATTACCAAGGAACAATGTTCCATATACTTCAAGCATAGGATTAGCAACATTTTGGCAGGAAAAATTGGGTGGTTATCTGAGTTTGTTAATTTAAATAATATTTAGTGCTACTGTACAGCTGCTTTATTAATTATAAAAGCATTACTAATTTTTCCTTATACAGCAAACTGCCTTTGTCGTGTCATCTATTTTTATCTTAATAGTCTTCTCCACTTTGATATATGGTCTTCATACAAGTCAAGTCATTCATCTATGTTGCTCCTGTAGCTTCAGGATTCCATGTACTGTACCTCCTCTCTCCCTCTTGTTTGGAGAACAAGAGAGTATAGCTCTTTGTAGGGAAGGAGGTATATAATAATGTCTTGGTGTGGGGAGATCAGACTGAGGAGGGATAAAATATCTTTGTGGCAGCTGCAGAAAACCAAGAGGGTGGAGAACGTGGTAAGTTTAAGTACCTTGAACTTTGGGCTACTAAAACCAGGATGGGAAGGCAAAGGGAGCTAATTAGGAATTTTCATGAAGGCATTTATTCCCTCTTTTGTCTTTGAGGCTCAGATGGCAAAACCTCACATTCTCCCATGCACAACCTTTCATGCAGTGTTTTTGAGTTTAATCGGATTCGGAAACACAACCCTCACTCACTGGCACTTTTGTTCCTGTTTACTAGTAAACAGCTATTTATAAACACAGTTTGGAGATAGTCAGAGATTCCCGGCACTGGCTAAGCTTGTAATTCAGGGTGCATACCATGTCAAAGAACATCACTCATAACATGCTCCCCAAATATTGTCAAGGAATGAGACAGTAAGATGGTTTCACAGATGGATGCTGCATAAAAAAAAAAAGTATTTAGACAATCGTGCATCAAAAACATGCCAGCGTAAAACCACTAATTATGGGATGACAGAACTGTTTCTGTGCAAGGAATGGCAAGGAAGGACATTTAGCTGCATCTATAATCATTGAGAAAACTTTAGCAATCACACCACACTGCAACATGTGGTGCCTCTTATACCCCAGAATTTTACCCTCCTGTTTAGAAAGTCATTGCAGAATGCATCTCTCAGAATGCAGAGATCTTGTAAGGCTTTTTTATAAAGTTTAATTACTGCTTTCTAAGTTAATATACAATCTTTGAAACTCATCACTCATCATTAAGAAGATATGTTTATATCCATATATAATTTAATAATTCAAAAGTATTATTAAAGTTACTCATTTTAAATGTCAGAATAAAAACAGGTTAAAAGTGCTTTACTTGCAGGATATGCAATGTGACTTATCCACAAAAATCCAGGCACTCTTTCCCATGAAGTGAAAAAACCTCAAAGGAAATGAAAAATCCTCTGGAGACATGCTGAAATATCTGGTTGCTGATGCTGAGGAGGGAAAAATGCTGTACTGTTTACAAGAAAACACACTGCACACTGATTCACTGCATACAAATGGGGTGTAAAGTGTGCTGACAAAGACAGCAATGCAAACATGTTGATGTGATGCCCTCCACAATGTACAGTAAAGATTGTTTGCTCAGTGGTAGAGCATTGCGTTAGCAGCGCAAAAGGTTGTGGGTTCGAGAACCAGGGAGCACATATACTGACAAAAATGTGACTTGAATGTACTGTAAGTCACTTTGGATAAAAGCATCTGCCAAATGCATAAATGTAAATAATTTAAGTAAACAGAGTCTTTACATTAACCCTCATGCGTTGTTGAGACCGATGTTACTGTTTTTACATTAGGTGTTGCAGATTCTCTGAATTATATGCGATTAGTATTGTGATTTATCGGTGCTTATAGAAATCATTTCCAGAATATTTAAATTATAATTTAAAAGTAATATGTTTTACCACAAATTAGACATGCAGAAATAGAACTGAATGGAATCTATTCCACTACAACAGATTCTTTTTTGGGTTAATTAGGCCACAGAGAGAACGTGCTGTAGAACCAAAATAATTCAGTCTAAATAAACAGCTGACAGTTGTGTCTCTCCATAGTGTGTGAGAAAAACATACAGCAGCAAGTTAGAATTCAATGTGTTTACTCATGTTTATTCATCATATCTGGAGTCTAAAACAAAAGTAATGTAGCATTTTTTATGGTGAATTTTTAACACCTTTTTAAAGCTTTGTTACCAAACAGCTAGATAGGAGAAGTGAATGCTTATCAACCTGATATTTTTAAGCTTAGTCCATTTTTCAATATATTCAAAGACTGAAAGTACAGGGGTCTCAGAACATGAATGTTAAAAGAGGAAAAATGAATTAATTCAGAGGCAAAACCATGATGAATATAATAGTTTAATTGTGAAGACAGTATAAATTTGTAATTTGTAAAAAGTATTAATATATTTTTAATATAATATAATATAATATAATATAATATAATATAATATAATATAATATAATATAATATAATATAATATAATATAATATAATATAATATAATATATGTGCAGTCACTTTGAAATGGTTAAACATTCTGGTTCAAATGATACACAGTCTATAAACAGACCACATATAAATTCTCACAGACTGACAAAAGAAGGCAACAGCGTCACTACAGGGTGCTTAAAAGGCCCCGTAAGACAAATTACATACATCTGCTCAGTAAAGCATTTAAATGGAGTGCCAGAGCAGCTAATTAGCATTAAAATACACTACACAATTTATATTGGGCCTGTATGACCAAAATCATGGACTGAACTGAAAAAACTCAGATGACAGTAATGAAATAATAGGGTGTAAGAGGCAAAAATAACAGATGCGTTAGGGGTGCAGGAAGCCCCAGGCACTCGCACTGACCCAGTGACAGGGATCTTGCCCGAGTCACTCATGCAGTTAACGCAAAACAAACTTTGCTAAATAATTCAAAAAGAGCATGAGTAATGCACTGCGTTGAGGGACCTTCTCATACGCTCTGGTGCACAAGCTTGTGTTATGATGCTTCTCAGCCCATAGAGAAGCCTTTGTCAAGTTCCTCGACATGCTGAAGGAAAACAAAGGGGTCGGATAAAGCCATCGCTCATCCTCCTGCCTCATCGTCCCCACTGAGATGGCACTCTGCGTAATGGAGAGTCTGCTCAGCACACGGGACACTAAACCCCCTCCCCCCGTCTTAATAAACCGTCTCTTAGTCACGCAATCAAGCTGACCGCTTGTGAAAAGATGGAATTTTAAAGTTTTATATGCGGTTAAGCACAGTTTACAATGCGAATTTACAAGGACTTGTCAGAAAACAATCCTGTTCTGCACTGACGGCATTAGCAACTGAACTGGGAATAAAAGGAGCAGTGAGAAAAAAATATATTAAAGGATTTTGAATATTTAAACAATTTACTGGTCTTAGAGTTGTCTGAACGACCACCCAGCTAGCAATTTTAGGTTTTACGAACGTTTCCCTAATGTTTTCTTTTATGTAACAAAAATGGTAAACATGTTATTTTGAATGTTCTAGGAACAGTTTTTTAGTTGTATTAACAATTTTTAAAACGCTCCACTAACAACTTTAGAATAACATTTTTGATGTATGATATATAACAGTAAAATAGTTCTACTAACATTACTGCAAGAATGTTTTTGGTAACTGAGAGAACTTTGAAAGAATGTTAGCATGAATTCTGAGAACGTTCCCTGTTAGCTGGGTAGTCGACTTAAGGAAGGCCTATGTATTAAGGCTGGTATCAGGTTCACCTGACACTGATTAGATTTCTTTCTTAAGGAGTGTTTGTTTACGCAAGATGCATTCTTGAGTTTAAAAACATCTAGTTGGACTTTTAATATGATGCATTTACAAATGGGAGACGATTTTACCTGCAAACATTATAACAGAGAAAGCACAGCAGGCTGTCAGCTAATTAAAGCATTGACACCAAAAATATCTGAATTAAAAAAACAGAAAAACATTTACCTGACTAATTATAAAACTTGTTGGACAGCTAGTTAACCATAACTCATTCATAATAAACAAACTCTTACATCACACATAGGACAATCCCTCAACATGCCCCAAAGGAACACACAGTGAAAACAGCAACTCTAACCTTTGCGTGACATTCCTCCTGTCTACATCATACCATCACATCACAGCCCTCATACTCGGTCATGACATCAGCTAATAATGACCCATATAACCTCTCCTAATGCTTCCTTCTCCCTGTTATTAGCAGGTCTCAAATAACACCTTTCTGTTTCTACAATGGCACATCTGGAGAAACACCTGTCCCGCTTCTAACATGTTATCACAGAGGTGTTCAGCTAATGCTTCTTTGGGTCAACAGATATGTAAAGATGTGGGCCTTTCTGTCTGAAGACTTTGAAAGAGAAAGTATCCACAAAAACAGAGTGGAATCGTTATTATTATGATATTAAACGGCACTAAAAAGCAAACAGATCACAGTAGCATCCAAAAATACCTACGTCCATTTCCTTTTAAGTCACCAGTAATGTATGTTCTCCAATATTTTGCAGCAAACTACATTTTTAATATTCATTGCATTTACTGAGGTTTATTTATTTTTAATGCTATGCAAATCTCTTCGATTTAGAAAATAACATACAAACCTATATGCATGACATGATCTGGGGTACACTATGCCCCGTCCAGATAAAGTAAAGCCACGAAACCAAATATAGAATATACAACGTACGTGAGGCTTTTAAAAAACTAAGACAAATGCATTTTTCACGCAGGATCCTTTTATCTATTAAACATTTTCTTTTTAAGATGATTGTTCTGTCCGTGTCTCTTCAACAGAGACTATTGCCCCATCACAAATCAGACAGCCTACAGTTGGGCTTTAGACACAAAACGGTATAAGCATAAGCTTTGCTTACTAAGCATTTTTGCTGGAGACAATGCATTTCCTTGCACTTCTCTTAATGTTACTGGAAGCTAAGACTATATAGTACTTAGTTTGTTCAACAATGAGCAATTGCAAGTGTTAATCTGAGCTGCTATTATTACATTTAAAGGAGAGAATGTGGCTCTGGCTCTGTGCAAAATATTTGCTTTGCATTGTCTATGTCATCAGGGCTTTCCCAGTAAGAGAGCAGTTTCCCGCCTCAGTGGAAATGTTTTTCTTATATCTCTTATCAAAGGAAGCTTGGCTCATAAATAACTCCTGCTTAATGGGTCATTGCAAAGTGTGAATCTTTCGCAGTTGTTCTTCTCCATGCGTCCTTGGATGTCTGTGTTGAGTCTTTTTCCTTTACTCACCCCACACTGGCTACAAATAAAATGTGTTTCACAGACTCATATTTCTCCAGAAAAAAAAATCTCACTGGGGAAACGAACAGAGTCATCTGTCTTCCCCAGCACCACACAGGTGCAGCAGCTATACATAAAGCCTCTATATATAAACAGTACAGATAAAGATAAACAGATACACTATACATAAACACAGACTGTGCTACAAGAGGAACATTCCTAAAAAGATCAATGAAATGAGAAGACGAGGTTCGTTCTCAGTTAATATTAGGCATGACTGTAATAACAAATAATAAAATATACTCACAAAACAAATACAGAATGAGGATTTCAGCAGCCTACTGTATAGCGTGATAAAACAATGGCAGATTAATAACAGCTCTACAGTACAAATGGAAGGAACCGGTGAGCTAGGCTTTCAAACACACACTGTGATTTAACCACTCCTACAAAACATGGCAAACACAAAGCATTGCACAAGGCTTCATCAAAGCCAGGGCTCGAAACCATCACAAATTCATAATATCTAAACCGTATTCCTTACAAACCTGCACGACTGTATCCACGAACCTGCTGCAAAATTTATTGTAAAACATTATAGATCCACTGTTGTACGTGTATGCACACTCGTGCATCTTTGAGCTCTGATAATAATGTACAAATGCATGACCCTGGACCTACATTCCTGTATAGAATCAGAGTGGGCAAATAAATCCTGACCTTTTGTACATACAATGATGGTTCACGTCAAGAATATGACAGAATGTCAAAATGCACACGTTTATGAGCATAAAGAAACAGAATTAGATAAAGTAAAGGCAGCCTTGTTTGCTAGAGGTGTGCAGGTATTTAGAAATCTGTATCTTTATACGCTTACTTACGTTTACAGTGTAGCATATCAAATAAAAGTGCATCTGTAGGACAAGATAACCTTTAGAAACAGGATCTTCATTGCACACCAGTTGAGTTTTGCTCACATACTTTCAGGTTCAGTACCACATCAACAAACTAAAACGCCCTCATTACAATCAATAGGAGAGTTTGCAGTGCACACAGCAGGTTTATCCTGTCAGTCTTTTCTGCAATTCATTTCTGGATTGTGTCTTTCTGTCCTATTCAGAAATATTATGTTTGTGTACGTTGCAGTTATATTGGTGTAAGTCTGGCAAACAGCTTTGTCGTGCAATGACCAGGTCAAATAAAAAGGTTACTCACCTAAAACGACTGCGGTGAAACTTTATCCCTTTTTATTGCAACGCCCGAATAAAGTGACCCACACCGGCAGCCTCCGTTCGGGCTCCGCACTCACGACTCGTCCCGGTGAGCTCCGGGATTCCTAAAAGGCGGACGAGACGCTCGGCTGAGCCTATCAGAGGTCGAGAGGCGCGTCCCCATATATCCACACACACACACACACACACACACAATGCACGGTTTTCAGGCTAAATAAGCGTATTGAGGACACTAACACTAGCTTGTTGGCATCGGATTTTAAGCAAAACATGCGATGTCGGATTGATGAACCTCTCCGACAGCGATCGATGTTTTCACGAACAATTTTTGACGTTTTAACATATTTGTGAACATTGTTTGGCCCAGACAAATCTATCTATCTATCTATCTATCTATCTATCTATCTATCTATCTATCTATCTATCTATCTATCTAACTAACTACACTAACTAACTAACTATATATATATATATCTTGACCATTTGCAGTTATAGCCTACAATCACATTAGTTTTGCTTTCCTTCTGTTTTTATGTTTGGGAACATCTTAATCTGCCATGCAGGGAATGTTGAAAACATTTAACTTAATAATCCTCATATAGGAAATGCTGTCTGCTTACACAGCTGACTGTTTTCAGTCTTTTGTGTTGGCCCTCTGCTGGTGAATGCACCACAGAAAGCATGAAACATCAAATCTAACACCATCTCTCAATAAACAAGCAGCTATTTTAATTGTTGGCAAAAACAGATTGGACCAGTATGTATTAATCCATCATTTTATGATAACATATAAAGTTTATACTTTAAATAAAAAATAATTTTTTGTTCCTTTTGTTCTCTCTAAACAAAGATCAGATAGACAGGTTTATTTACATTATTCACAGGCTTATGAAGATTACAATATGTAATTTTTTAATGTAAAATGTATGTAATTTTGTATGAAAATTAATGTAATTTTCTTTTTGTCAGTGTATAGTGGAAAAAAAACAGCTTGCCACAAAACAATTAGCCTATTCAATAAAGAATATCAAGTCTATGAATCTGAGATCAGTCAGCAAATAATTCAACAGATCATATTAAACAATAAAGCTGTCAGAAACCCCCATGTCACCATTGTGTCTCTGAGCAGTGCCCTTAACCCCGGGTAGCTTCAAGAGGGCTGTCGCTGTAATTACTGTACAGTAAATTACTGAACTTTGATTAAACCATGAACCTCACACATTACTATATCATGTATGCTCACAGTAAACATGCCTTAATATGCCAGCTTGTTATTAACTAATTGTCTGCTAAATTGCCAAATATTTTATCCTTTAAATTGTCCTTTTATCCTAAAATGTTCCATACCACAAAAATTTCAAAAGTTTTCTCCAAGGCAACAATTACCATCATAAAGACAAAGCGGCTGATAAAATGTGACATTTTGGATTGGGATTGGGAAGTCAGTAAAACCAGGAAATAGCCATGAAACAAATGTTTTAATTCCTTATATTAAGGCTTTTAAATAGGCTATTTTCTCCATAAAAATTAATTTATAGGTCAGAAAATATTAATTTAATAGTCAGGAGCATCGCCTCTCTTTTAATGTGTGTAGTCTGAAACATAATTAAAAATTGAGTTTTTTAGATTTGTTAGTAAAGATTTGGTTTTGAAGATGGTGGACTTCCTCAGGAAAACTTTGGGACTCTAAAACATTAGCGTAAGTAAATCCATCATAGCTACTTAAAAGTCTGTGCCTAAAGATCTACTTCAAAGGTGTAGTGCTAGAGAAGATCTACACAGGATGAGAGTTTGATTTGTAGTGAGTGGATCTGAACAGCAGTTTAGACAGAAAGGCTTCTGCTGTTTAATGGAAGTGCGGAGAGATTAATGGCAAGGTTAGAGCATAAAGTGAGACCAGCCATGTAAATACAGCTTCATTGTGGTTTACTCACATAGTACGCAGCTTTAATTGTCCACAATGAGTAATTTAAGAACATTTCTAAATGTGAATATTTCATAACAGCATGATTTAATGAAAAATGTTTTTATTAAAAAATGATTTACCTTTATACTTTGCATATTTGTAACAGACAACGGTTAAGTCACTCAGATTCATGTCTCTCAGCTAAATGTCACTTTTACCAAAACCATGACATAAAACCTTACATTGTTTTTCATGTTTTCGTATATCACCACATTCTGGAAAACAAACAAAAAAGTCTTGGAGTCTAAGTCTAAACTAAATCTTAGGATGTAAATTTTAGGATGTTAAAAGATGTGCATTGACAGATGTTCATGTATCATTTTGATCAGGTTCAGATCATTGTCTTTACAATGTGAATTAATCTATGTATTATGATACATTTTATTGTAAAATTACCAGTTAGTAACTAAATTTTATTCACTCTCCACACCAGATTTTATGCTCAGATTTGTGCTGGGTGGGTAATTTTGGACCCTGCCTAGGACACAAAACGTCGGCAGTCTACTTAGTTAGCTTGATAAATAGTAAGACTGACAGAAAGACAAACCAAAAAAAGATTTTCTCTGGGTGATCCACACTACTGTAAAAGTACTACATGTCCTACTCACTCATTCGTACGTGAGTTTCCTGTCTGGCAGGCAGAGATAGTGTCCACTAAATGAGCAAGTGAAAAATGTGAAAACTGAAACTGACTGTTACAGTCGGCCCTCGTGATGTAGAAAACATGAACATCAGCACCATGTACAAATTTTGTGCATGACCGAATGCTGCTTGAAGTTGAAATCTAAAATCTGCAGTTCAGCCATAATTACAACCTCCTCTTGAAGGCTCAGATTTCATGTAATGGAGGTGCAGCGTCTCTCTGGTATGCAGAAGCACAAGATAAGGAAAATTTTACTACAGGATAAAATGAGCAGTGAAGAAACAGAGGCTCACAAAGATGATGGAGAAACAGAGTGAAATTACATATTTGAAGTTCGGTAAATAACTGTATGGACACATAAAGGTATTTCTCAGGTGATTTAATGTGTTGTTTCCGAAGTGCAGTATATTTAATTTCTACTGTGTAGCACCAAAATTAGATTAAGTAATACAAACAGCACATGACAGGGCTGTTTTAGTGTCTCAGGGTTAATATTAGTCAAAGACAGCATTAGAAGACAGAGAGATCCATTCAGACACTAAAACAGCTGTGCTTCTCTGTCTAACACACCTTACTTGAATGTTTTTTTATCTGTTGGCATCAAATTATCGGCAAAAATGTAAAACATCTGTGTGAGAAAGGAGCATGTCACATACTGTATATAAACAAATGCTATGTGTTCTTCTAAAACAATATATGTATGCTGTGAATCAAAGTTTTCTATTGTTAATTATTTATAATGCATATAATACATATAATGCATGCATGAGTTATCATTTTATGAACAGTATAACAGTTCTTGTAACTTTGAGCAAAGAGGTGTCTTTAATCCCTTTACAATCGCTAATTTATAATATTTACAATATAATTGATATTCAATATTTTAAACAGTAGCAACATAAAATGAATGTGTGGTGTTATGACAGGTTCTGCTGACAGGTGGGAGATATACTTCAGTAAGACCACAAAAAGATCTGCTTCAAAACTAAGATCAACTAAAAATAGAGCTGCTATAACCACAGAGGTGAAGGTAACAAACAGATTAAACTGACATTGTCATTTCTGCCCCAGGCTACAGCAGCTGCAAACTAACACCATCAGTGATTACAGAGCCGCACGCTCACTATAAGAACACCTCAGTTGTATTTGTATTTCATGCAGTGCTGTGGTGAGGTTTGTAACAGAGATCTTATTTGACGTTTTTGTACCTGAAAATCTACGTCTTTTTATTAAAGACAAAAAACACAATCAACCCACACAAAAGTTGTTCCAACAAAATAATGCTTGAATTCTTGTAGTCAATAAAACATAAAGGCACACAAAAAAAATCAGACTTTTCATGTGCTAAGTCAAAAACGCATTGACAGTCCATCACACCTCATTACTCATCACAAGCATGTAATGCTGTTTACCACCAGAGGCCATTAACACACCTGGTATGTCCTCTTACGTGTCAGGAGACTTCCTGTTGAGTTGGCTGACATGCATGATCATCGTCAACCGAATGAATGAGTTGACTTTAATGATGCACACTAGAGGGACAGTGCTAAGCACATGACTGCCTCAGGCACAGTTCAGTCAACAGTGAAGTCTTCATGAAGCACAGATGTCAATCACTTTTGCTGAATGGGACAAATACCTGTGCCCATCTGCAGAAGATGATTTATGAAATGCTGGTAGCTATGACTCCCTCTTCATTTCTGCACCTAACATACTTTGCCATTTTACTTTTTTCTGCTTTTATCTGCAGTTCTGTCTCAAAGCTTCACTTTACTACTAGGAAGTATAGGAGTATAACAAAACTATCATTGTCCTTCATTATATCAAACACAATCGCAGCCTGCATACAATTTCTAATTTGGTCCATGATCCCCTTAAACGCTTGGGGAAAGAGGGTCAAGAGGGGCCAAATATACACTTTCCATCGTCCTTTTTTCGGCATTTCTTCTTCCTGCTGAAAGGCAACACAGGGGGTGTACAATCTCAGCAAGACTTCAGACTTCACAGAAACTGTTCTTCACGTGCTGAAAGATCACAGAGTAAGGGCATACACCTGTTTCTCCTCTGTCATCTGACGTCACCATCACATAAGTTTGATGCTTCTGACCAGGGTCTGGACAAACACTGTTTGACAATTGAAGGTGATCCGTTGTTACACAAGACATCAAATGTTTTAGTTTCTGATGTGGATCAGATATGTGAAATTGCGTGATCCTGAGTCCCAGGGAGCACATGTATAATGATAACACATAGCAAGTACATGTTACAAGTCGCTTTGGATAAAATCTGCCAAATGCGTAAATGTAAATTAAATGGTATTTTATACTGATTAGTTGGGTATGTGTGGAAAAGAGATTACTCATCAGGGCATTGTGATTATTAAGCATTTTTATGATAAATCATATGCTGTCATTTAACATAGCACTGCTTGATCACAGGCTAAATGTAGAGTACATATAGTATGAATATATGAATACATATAAATTTTGAATCTAGTTTTAAAGGGGTTCGGCTTCCCTTCCCAGCCTCTGCTGTTGTAAAAGTTCAGGACAGCTTGAAAAGATTCAGTGATCAATGGGCAATTAGTCTCATGCATGTTTCTTGAGGGTTGCCACAAACGGGACAGGACTGAGTGTGGGACCTGGCTCTGCTTAACCAGGTTTCTGAGGGGTCATGGAGAACAAAATCTCTCTGGAAACAATGGCTGCTGCCAATTAGCGCGCTGAACTCTGCCCCTGCATTGGAATGTTAAGCTCCGCTGGATGGCGTAGAGCATATACACAATAAGACAATGCAGCCAGGGTGATGCATTGGGATTAAGGGACAGGCCTGATCCAATGATCAAATGCGGCCAGTGCAGTGTTGGGATTACCACCAAAATAAAGGCTTGAAAGGGTATTTGTGATCAAAGTAAGTTCCTCTATTAAAAACTACAGTGTCAAGTGTCTTTGCAGGAGTAGAAAGGTTATAATTATTGCAATTGTACATATCGTATATTCAAGCAATCATATTTTTTTAGCTGAAGTATAGCTGCTAATTGCTAATAGTTCAATTCTCCTAAGAGATTATACTTGACAGATTTATTAAGTTACAACATATTTGTCTATTTGACACTGTGTTCTTCCGATAAGGTGTTACTGATTCCTTTTATTTCATTTGTTAAAGATGAAATCATGTGCACCATACAGCCAATCAGAAGTTTCTTCCTCAACAGGAAGAACACAGTTATTGGAAATGCTTGTGGAAAGACATCATCAATCACCGCACTTCAATGAAATGCACATTTATGTGGCGCCACCATAAATATCAAGAGTGAAATGAAAGTTACTCATTGTTTAAGAGAAGCAGATGGTATTCAGTAAATGAATGACATTTTTGTACTATTTTTATGCCATTAACTTTGCATTTACTCTTATGATGAAATGCATCTCTAAATCCAATAATTAAATCAGGCCAATTCTTTTGAAATAATACATTTCATGAAGGGTAGGGAGTTGGGTCTGTGGCTTAAATGTTTCTTTTTTAATATATAGGACATTTTCTTGCAAAGACAATATAGAAAGATCATTCCCATTATTCCATCATACAAATATAGAGATCTAAGACCTCCAGTGAAAATGATTGCTGAATATTATATTTTGTGAAGTCATTTACACCACACTGTTTCTTCATGTAAAATTGTACATTTTTTTTACTTTGAGTGTACATTTTTTAATATTGTTTACAAATATCAGCATATATGACATTATCAGCCCATAAAACGTGAATAAAAAGTTGAAAAGTGACCGTGAAGTTCAATATTTTTTAATATTTAGTATTTGGTATTTAGTATGTCTTTTGCTTTAATGACAGCAGGCGCACAAGCATGAAGTTTGAGGAAAGTATTGAAGTTTCAACAGAAGCAAGAAAATCTGAACTTTTTCTTTTACAAAGAAGGTTCTTGTTCCATCAGTGTCCTAGAAATATTGCGAATCTTTTCACATTCATTTGTTACAATTTTTAATAACAAAAAATAATTAGCAAATTTTAATTACATTTTCAAATCCCAGATTGTTTATGTGGACTTGAACTTTTGGACCCCACTGTACATTGTTTTACTGTATATTATACTGCAGACTGATATACATACAGTTTAATGCATTTGTAATGGTCAGAGAAATGAGCTTTGTGCCTCTTTGTCTGGGCAGAGTGGCATCTGAATACTAAAGACGCCAGCAGCACTGATACTGTTTTTCTCAATGGGAGATAAATGAATCTCCAAAGGCTGAAAGTGACAGACTGCAACTCCACGGCTAATAAAACCAGAACAAAGAAAGCCAGCAACCAGTGCAAACAGCACACACGATGAGTCAGTGAGCAGAGCAGGAACACACAGACAGTTATCCTGTAAAGACTTAAACACACTATATTACTAAAGACTTCCTATAGACCTCCTATAGCAATGGCTTTAATACTAACACAATGGTATTTACTATACAGTGCTCTGTTCCCAAGGAATAATTTGGAATGATTTCTGTTCTTCCTGAATTTTTCCCAAAATATGAAAAAACTATATATACACATTTCAAAATTAAATGCACATTATATAATAATTAAAGCTACAAATATCACTGAACACCATAGTGTTGGTGCAGTGTTATGATTATTGCTTTTAACACAACCAGTCCCGTATTAACCAAGCAAAATCCATGTACCCAATCCATGTGCAAAAACGTTAGAGTAAATGCAATATGTCATGTTCAGTATGGAAAAAGATTTCCTCATTATTCCAGACAGCAACGATATAAATGGTCCACGGCTTTGAGCCCACTCTGAGATCCTCTTGGGAATCTTTGTATTGTGCTCAGAGCATTGGGGGGAGTTTTATCTTTTGTACTGATCAAAGTCCAGCTTCCTCCTCCAGATTCAAACTGTGACTGTATCATGTCAAAACACAAAACTGCTCTCAGAACAGCAAGAAAGAAGTTTTTAAAACCATCATGTTAAATGTGTAGTGAGCCCTGCTGGTCACATACAAAAAGCCCAGCGGTATGTTATAGATTATAGAGATGAGGAACCATTTACAATCTCTGACAAACTTAAGGGCTACAACCCAATGAAAGTAAACAAGACAATTTATCAGAACACTCACTTCAACCAACATGCGAAGAGGACAACCTCATTGGCAACATTGTAAATCTAAAAAAAGAAGCCTGCAGCTCTATTTTTCTTTTCTGTCTATTGTATCTATTACTTTCTATTAGTATGTCTATTATTATATGATTTATTTTAAAATGCACTGATTCTTCTTCATTTTTTGTATTTAAATGTGCCCCAGTTTACTTTGTAAGACATTTATTGCAATGAAATGTATTGAACGTTTCATTTCATTTTCAAGTTCTTAAAAGAAATGACAAGTAGTATAACTAACATATAAAATATTTGTTCCCTTTTGTGCATGTATACATTAAAGAGTTACACAGTTAGGTTACATTCGTTTTAATTTTACATTCTATTTCTTCTTTGGGGGAATAAAAATGTTAAGGAAAAATATATATCGGTGGCTACAACAGCCAAACTCAGACAATCCAAATTTTAAATATTTCATGCATTTATTATTATTTAGTGCTTTTCTGTGATTCATCAAGGTCCGTGCTCTTGAAGCACTGATATATTCATGAAGTAATCAAGATCTCTTGTAGAGACTTCCACATTGTTTACAAGGAACAATCCATTCCGTGTCCTCTCACTGCTGTGAGCTCAGGCTGTATGACAGAATCTGGGATCAAGGCCATCCACTGCTCACACAGAGACATCCACTGCTCATTTAAGTCTCAGTTTGCTCAACAGAACTCCAGAGAGACATCCCAGTTACCATCCACAGTCTTTGCTGCTAAATGCTAAGCCTGTTTTTCTGTCCTATTCAGTGCATCATTAGTAACTAGTTGTTACATGCAGCACTTGAATCCCATTACCACATCCTGACCCTGATCTGATTGGACAGTACAGTATGGGACTGGCTGCCCTTTTGACTGAACATCACATCACATTTTTCCATTTCCTTTGGAGTCTGTTACACGAAGACTTTGGTCAAACAGATGTTGAGATGTTTAGTATGACAAATGAAAACATTCAGGGTGGATGCTGTCTCCATAGCGATGAGTCATTCTTTTGTAGTGCTGTTCATCACCGGAAAGGTTGTTATGATTGAGAATCACAATGGTAACAGTACAGTAAAAGCTGTGATAAGCAGAAAAACCGAATCCCAGGTCCTAAAAGGAGGCGGAGCTAAGCTGTGGGTTCGTCTTTGAGCAAATACTGCATTAGTGTGATTGGTTGGCAGATCTACATTACAAACCATCCCTTCACAGCAAGACACACAGTGCTGCAAAACACAACCAGACAGAGATTTTATAAGCTAATATAAATGTTAAAACAGGTGATCGCTGCATGTATGTTGCTGTGTATTAAGTAAATACGATTTTCGTTGTGTTAGATGAAGTGTAATTTGTGGTACAGTTCAGTGAGCATCTAAAGCCAGGGATACACTATTGTTGTTAAATTAAAACAGTATCAAACAGTTGAAATAATGTTGACAAAAATATGCGAGAATAAAAAGGAGGCAGAAGTGGAAATTTGATAATACCATGAACGATTTTTTACAATGTCTTTTGGTAGGCAAAATCTTATAATGTACACCCAGCTTAATAGTGCAATATGTGAGTATGTAGATACTTACTATGTGTTGTGTGTTTTTGTGATGTCTACAGCCTGCTAGCCGACATTCTTCATGCGCTGCACATCTTTTGGTAACAAACTTTGTCTTCCCATGATGGTTGAAGTGATGTATTGTCATACAGTACTGGGTATCTACACATAAAGAAACAAGATATTAGAATCAATACTGTGACTAAAGTCAAAAGTTCAAAAAGCAGTTATTGGTTGAAATGGCATGTTTGTGATAGAGAAACACACTCACTCTGAGGGCACCATACATCCTCTGCCCAGCGATTACAGCTGTAGTTGTCTGTGGCTTGTTCACATGTGAAGCATTTGAAACTCTTGGGGTACGGGGTGGCTGTGCACACATCAATGTCATGCAGTTATGAAATTACTGTAAGTTACAGTAATACTATATGATGCCTAATACAGCAGATGGGTGGCTAATGTACATTCAAATACAAATGAAACTTTATTTCATGATTTTTTGATTGAGTTAAACACTTTTACCTTCCACAGCAGGTATAATATTGTAGAAGTCAATGTCACTTGTTACCATGTCAACCAGAAGCTGGATTAGAACAGTGAGTAAGGGCAGACCTCTTGCCATGTTTACAAGACTGATAATGACACCTAAACATAGACGGCGGACGATAATTAGAGATAAACCTCTAATTGTTTAAAGATACATAGACACAGAGTTAAACATTTTTAGTTACCCACAAATCCGGAAAATAAACATGTTCATTTTTCATTTTCCCTATGACAATTTTAAATTTCTTAAAATTTGAACCTCCCACTATATCCAAATGACTTACAAGAACAGTTTGCCAGGCTCTAAAGTATTTAACATCAGATCTAACAGTTGTCTACAGGATATAAATACTTCTTCTCAAATACAGCACGCGGTTCTAAGCAAACAGATGAATGTCATTAATCTTGTGCCAGTGACACACGTTTCAGAGGGTTCTTTAGAGATCACACACATATAAAGACTGACACTACAACAGCAATGAGCTGCTCTGACCCAGAGGTTAGAACACACAGGGGCCTGTAGTCTGAAGTCTCCTGAGCTCCTAACACAAGTGCACTTAGGTCATATACCAGCTCGTGGACATGTAGGAACATAAAAGTAGTTCATTAAAAGTGAAGAGCATAAAATAGTTATTTGCGTCCGACTCAATGTAAAATATATAATCCCACACGTACATACACATACTCATTTTTACACAGGCGCAGATCTTTTTAAATTTGTGAGATTGCTGCATTTTGAAATTGGTAGTCTTTGATATCTTGAACAGTCTAACATTTAAATGTATTCCTTAAAGGTAATTGTATTTCTGTGAAATGGATTCAATGTAAATGAGCTCAAGAGGCCAGTTGCTGCCTGACTGGTTTGAAAAGCGAACGAGGGGCCTTTTATTGCTTCAGTGATCTGTGAAGCCACCTGAGTAACCAACACTTTACAGCGGTTTAACATAGTAACTTCTTTCTTTAACAACAAATTTGTGAGAGCCTATGCCTATTAATACGTATATGTTATGTTACAGTGCCTGATGCCTGTTAATACTTGGTTAAAAGACAAAATATGCTAAAAACTGAACATATAAAAAGCCTAAACATATAAAAACACATTCATATTCATCTACAATCTAATATAATACATTACAATAGACGATAACACAAAATAATATTCAGCAGAGGATGGTAAACACACACTAACAGTGCTTCACTAACAATCTACAATGAATTTGACATTCAGCACATAAAGGAAACAAAGACTTACCTCATGCCTGCAAAACAGAAACCATTTACATGCAAAATAGTTACTTGTAGTTACTTGCTGATTGATAACCCAAGTAAATGTGAACAAATAACCCTATCCTGACTGAGACTTTCAAATGAAAAGCACAGAACAAGCTTAGAAGTCATTTTCTATTCCAGCTCTCTCCCACAACATCAGCAAAGAAATCACAGACCCCAGCCTCCTGAAATCACAGACCCCAACCCCCGCTTTTGATTGGACAGCAGGTGCAGTTTGGGGGCGGAGCCTCTAGCCATTGTGTGAATTCAACAGTGTGGTGTCAAGCCAGTCTAGCCCAAGTAATTACCATTCAGACAAACACACTTAGCACCGCCCCCTTAAAACACACCCCATCCTTATAATCTTTAGAAGGCCAAGAGCCCCAACAAAAAGCACAGCGCTCTGCTAGATTACATGTAGCTCCTGTATACACTGTCAGGAGTCAATGTATTGATTTTCTAATATAGTAGCAGAGATCAATGCTAAAGGTCCACTGAGAATATGAGGGTGCTTGATTGTCTTTAAGGGGCTGCATAGTCAGGTGTTTATTACCTAAAAGCTCTAGTTAGTTAAAACCAACCTATTCACTTTCACTGTAAAAAGAATTTTAGAGAAACTATGTCTACAAACCAGCAATAAATAATTTTATACACCAAAAAGTTTAGCAACGTGGTACCTTTAAACACGACTTTCCTAATTTCCTAACAAACCGAGGCAGCGTGATTGGAACCTTTCAGTTTTCGGTTCTGTGTGCATTATACATCAGACAGACTGTAAACAGACTGTCTGTTGGAAGCTGTGATCTCACAACTTCAGGCTGATATGGTTAGACAGTTTTATAAGTATCACCGTTTTAAACCATCTGTCAGTCTTAAATTTGACCCAGACTGCTGACGTGGAAATGAGCAATGACTATAAAGTCTCATTTTTCTCTGCCAACATTGTGGCATAAAGTCTATTATGGCTTTCTGCCAACCCCCCAAAAACTCCACATACAGTAAGACAGCTGCATGTGAAGATTGTGGAATATCAATGAAACATGATAAGGCATTGCTTATATGAAATCTAGCTGTCCCTCAAGGCTGTCATAGTAAATATACAGATGCTTCAAGTGATGTGTAAATATCACACCACAGTGAGTTTTAGTGCATCCTTTGACATTTAACAAGCCTGATGTGCTGACAGGCTTAGAATTGAATTCCAGGAATATTCCCAGACTAACCAAAGCACCTAAAACCCTCAAATTAATGGTGGATCATCCTTTAATGTATAAAAAAAACACTTATTCTTTTATAGCCTTTTCCATTTAGTGTTTCTCATTCAAGTCTTTCAGTGAAGGTTTCCAAAAGTGTACTGTTGGTCTTAGTCTCCTGTTTCAAATAAATTCTTCAGCTGTGTATATATTATTGCACACTGACGTTCTCTGTTTGGGTTGATCCATCTTGGCAAATGTGAAAACTGAGCAAAGTTTCTTCAAACACATTTTGGTAAAGAATGCAAACTCCCCACCTCTCTGATCTGTCTTGCCTTGAGGGAAACAGAAGATTTCAAAACAGAGGCTCAACAGGATTTGAAGAACAGGATTCGACAAATTGTTATGAATTCAGGGTCTTAGTCTATACAAAGCTTACAGCATTGTAAAAAGCATCAAAATCAAGATAATATAGAGCTTATATGCAGTGACTGTAACACTTAATACAAATAGCATAGTCGTTCTACTGAGTGAACTGGCTAAACAATTATGTAAAGTGGTTTTATTATTATCTGATTTATTATCAAAATTAGATTTATTATCATTGTCATTTATAGTTCATAGGCAAAGGGACTTTAATTGTTTGAAAATATAATTTGCAGTTTTGCACGCTGTATGTAAATACTGATAACAAACCAATCCCTATATTACATTGTTCTGTTGCCTGTTTTATGGCAAATGTCATTGTTGGCAGATTTACTGCACTGTTTTGAAACCTGGAGATAGTCTTTTGAAAAACAAGTACACATGGCATGCTTCTCTGCAGGTGCTAAGAACTGCTCAATAAATTCATTTCATATATTATACAGTGGACTATTTTTGCTTCTTTGAGATTACAGTAGAAAAATGGGAAATGTGAGGAGATTTCATCTGGGGTAAAAACAGAGGCCAAAAATGCATGTGATGTCAGATGAAACTGGATCTAAAAGGCCAATCGTCACATGTACTACAGTATCTCAACAGCTATTTTATTTTTATCTTGAGATGTAACATTGTAATCTTTCTGTCCTAAGAAGAACATGATTTTATGTTTCATACGAATCATCTCACCAGCTTGTCATTCTGAGTGTAGCAATATAAAAACAGAAAGAGGAAGAAAGAGGAAGAAACTTTCCCACAGTTCACTTAAACACCTGCATAACTGCTGCCCAGATCCTGACAGCTCAAGTGAAAAATACTTAAGCCCACATGTTATTCGTTTCTGTTGAAATATGTCAGCACTGAGGGCTGAGCATGGAGAGGAAAAATAAAACATAAAAAGCATCACAGTAAACAGTGACATCAAAGCCATCATGTTGCACAGTCCACTGTAACTGAAGAATTTCAGTACCTGAGTGTGTGAATATTAGCTCAAGATCATGAATCACACTAGCAGCTATATAATAACAATCAAAATGTTTAAGTGTTTCGGTTACTTGAGATTTCTTGTTGAGCTCCTCACAAGGACAAAGCCCAGCACACTCTTCTCCCCCTCAGAGTTTTCCTTTTTTAAGTAACAGCTGATAAAATATTTGAAGAAACCACACAAATAAAACCCATCCACATTACAGACATCCACAGTTACAGGAATTCCTACCAAATCCGACCACAGTCTTATATAGTCTTTGTCTTACATTTGTCATGGAATGGTTAGGTATGAGAGTCCACCTTCACAGGAAGTCATGGCGTCATAAAAACACCAGGTCAGGGATATAAACACAAGGGGACCGCTTTTATTGCTCACTCGTGATTGGTCCCTTCATGCTCATTTATCAGTCCTGACCAATTCAGCACACAGATTTGTAGGTTGTAAAATACAAAGACCCTATGAACAATACGCCAGCACTACACCAGCCAAGCAAAACAAGTACAGGAGTAACTACAATTAATATATTTACAGACAAAAATGTACTTTTTTTCTCGGAATTTGTTGTTGTTGTTTGATAATAATAATGAAACACACTTCATGTGCTTCATGGATCTAAACAATCTTAACAATCTTACTGTACATTGTTTTGATCAAATTCATACTGTAAATCTATTAATATTGACTCATCATGCATTTTTTCCATGTACAGATCAACATCAAAATAACAATCACCATATAAAACCACCATTTAAAGATTCCATTATATCCCTCACATTTTATGTGGATAACGGAGGTGACGTACGGTAATAAATTTAGAAGAATGCCGTGCTGTTCCCTGATCAGGTCTAGTCGTGTCTAGTGAAATCTGTGTGGAAAATCCCTGAGGTGTGCATTTATACGTTTGTGAAAGGGAGGCTCACATCGAGTTATGATTAAAAAGCAGCTTGCAGTCATTCATTTTACTTCCAGTGGATCATTTCCAAATTCTGTGTAGGTACATACCTTAAAGTCTCGGCCACAAAAGAGCTGTTAAACATTTCCATTGTTATTGCCCAGAAAAATGACACAGCTCTTGAATGAACACTGGTTGACAATAGCAGGCCAAGCTGTCACAGTATAGTGTATGGGGTTACAACTTTAACTTTATAGTTACTGAGATACAGTCCTGACAATTTCAACCTGTGACAACTAATCATGGTTTATATTGAATGACTGCCAAGCTTACAATGATGTTGAGATTTCCTAAGCAGTAATTACATGATTTCAACATATCTTGGGTCGCATGCTAATACAAAACTCCAAATAAAAATTCCTCTTGTAAAGGCGATGTAGACACTTGTTGTAAATAAAGATAAAAGAACAAATTCAGTCTGGATCATTTAGCACCTTCAATAAACCAGGAAAACTGCTTTAGAGGAGGAATCTTACACAGCAATTTGAAGAGTTCAGCAGCCACTCTGGTAATATTATACGCGTCTCAAATATCACTCTTAAGAACTTAAGAGCTTAAGAGATTTTAAGAACGTGCTTTTGCTGTCTCAGAAGGTTCTAGCTGACCAAGTCCATTCAACATTCCTAAAGATTCCCAATTTCTCAACGGATACAAATGAAACTGCCTCAGTAATTAGCATAACTATTATTTTAACTTGTAACCCACACTAACCAGTGTGTAACCAGTGTTTAAATTATAGTTTAGCTCTGCATTATCACATAAGTAGCCCTTTCCAGGGTTCATATGTTGAGAAACTAACCCTTGAGTGTCAGCCTCTCTCATTACATGGGGGTGAGAGACCAGGGTCTGTTTAATTGGCCAGCTGATTACACCATATACATTTTTTTGCTCCCCCATTCTCCTGCAGACTCTCAGAAGCCTTCCTGTTCTCTGGCCTGTGGGTCAGGGGGATCAGAGCCCCGGAACAAGGGCTTCCTTTGTGTGCTGGGAAATGGAGATGAGTTCGTCCACTTGCCTCTGAGGCCACAGCGAGGACTAGATGAGGGCCTGAGAGAAAAGGGGGCTCAGGTATCACTACCGGCAGGACTCCGCAGGTGTAGCATATGGCTCTGAGCTGATATCTAAGGTGACTAAGTCTTAAAACAGAATTCATTGTATGGCCATACTGCTGTTAAATTCCTCAAATGATTTGGCTCACACTAGAGCCAAGAATGTTCTTAAAGTTTATCTGGATGTTATAGTTGGGTCTTGGTGTGGATATAAGAATCTTAATGCACCCACACAAACTATGATTTAGGTTATGCTCATAAAACAATTTACTTTAAAAGAACATACTTTACTTTATATTTACTTTATACATATAACATTACTTTATAAAGAACAGGTCCAAAGTCAGTCTAAACTACATTCCGTAACAGACTAAATCAGACATCTAAAGAACATTTCTCCCGGCTATACTGATGGTCCGTAAAATCACAGTGCTTCAGTAACAGCATTAATTTTATATGAATACAACACATCTTGCAGCTCTGCATTATTTTACAGCAGAACATTTAGAATTTTTTTTTACACTCAGGATTGGATGGTTGGATTTATTTCAGTTGTACAGACCAGCGTGCATCTGGTGAATTATCCTTTTCAATAGCAGATGGGAGGCATAACGCAGGCTTAATCTTTGCTATAGTGACCATATTTTGTGCCTGAAACCTATTCTTATGCAAAAAAGTTTGGTCAGGTACCTTGAATCAACTTTATAACACTAACGAATGAAAATCTAAGGGCTTTATTAAGCTGAAATAAATCCCTAAGGTAACAATAGCATGTTTCCACAGTGTATCTACAATGCAAGACAATTGTTTTGACTACATTGGACACAAGAACTGATACAGTAACAGCAATGAAAGCAGCCAGCTAAGCTTTCACACAATACAAAGTACTTAAAGATAATCTAAGTTTGTCTGCTATTAAGATAGTGGGCAGACATTGGTGGTTATTGGCTGAATGACAAAAGAGCTTTGGCCAATGTAATCAGGAGATCTGTGGAGAGATAATAAAATAAAAACAAATAGATATGCCCTAAACTGTGTAACACTTAACTTTCCTAAAACACGCCGCCTCTCTAATCATTAAAATATTTTTAAAATACTTTACTCAGTACTGCAGTAATAGGTGCTACATGCTTGCAAGCAAAATAAGCGGATGCAGGAAAACCATTAACACCACTCCAGCCTTCTGCACACAATGTGATTTTTTTCTGTTAAAACTTAAACAGAGGCTATTGATCTGTTTGATTAAACGGATGAATTAGAGGTCTGATTTATTACATTTTGTCAAGAGAAACTCGTTACTCATCCAGAACCTTTCCATTCCTGTTTAATTAACTGGGCAGAGTTCTTTATCTAAAGACACACTGGGATCAAACATCCAGACCTAAGTGCCTATTACCTCAGTCTGTGCTTTCGTCACAGCTGATTTGCGGGTGTGGATTTAATCTCCCAAGATGATGAGAGATTGAGTTCTTTTCCAAAGTGCTCTCGTCAAGTTAAGATTAAATAGAATTTCTTAGCTGTCTCACCTAGGACATTGGCCAAGCAGGCTGAATAGAGATGTCTGGACATTTATTCTGCACGAGAACAGTGAGCTCTAGCTCCTCTCCCTGCATTCTCAGGATTTGATGAGGATTACAGCACTCTTATTTAGGAGAGCGATGAGATGAAATGTGGTCTGTGCTAAAGCTGTCTGATAGCATGGAGGTCACGGGTAGTTGACGAGAGGGAATAAAAAAAGTTGAAACACAGAAGCTGGTTTTCTACTGTTTGCTTTAGCAGATGCTTTAAACAAAATAAAAAATGTGCTCAAACTCCAGAAAAGGATACTCAGGGGTACAGTACAGTACTGTGTTTTTGATATATTAACAACTCTTGTGTTCCATGGGACAAACCTTAAACAAGTTTTGAGTCACATGAGGTTGGGGACAGAGTTTTTGTAAGGTTCAGCATACTTGGATTAACAAAATGTAGACATGTGAATGAATGATTACTGCCTGACTGTCTAAGAAAAACACTTTATACTTGATAATGATTGATAATGATTAACAATCTTAATCACCAATCTTGACGTAATGAACAAATATCACTCATAAGGGCCTATTCTTCAACATATACAAAGAGCTGATTCTAGATACTCTATTAATGCTTCCTTTTACTTTTTGCCATAAAAGGGTACGTGACTCTCATCGATGACCCTGGGAACCTCTATTGTTTCAGTGACCTTGAGGGCAAGAGCAGGTGACCCTCCCCTGTCATTCTACTGAGTCACATTGTGATGTGCAGACAGGGGTTCAAGCTTGCCCATCCCCAGTCATTATAGAGGGTAAAGCTCACCTTCCTACCTGCCTGTATAACACTACTCATACTTCAGATTGACACCTAGTGCCATGGATGCACATGTTTTCAGGTACCAGCGCTACTGCACAAATGCATTATTTGCAGTCAGCCATGATTAATAAAATAGTATTTAGTTGGTCATGTGATCTTAACATGTCAGCTCCCATGAAGTGGCCCATTCCGTGTAGAACAAACCAGTTATTATAAGGCTACCTATATGACTGGAATCTACGAACTCATGTGATTGTACACGATTTACATTTTTTTTATTTTAAAATTATTTTATAATTATTTTTTAATTATTTTATCCACAGTCCAGAGAAGAGAAAGGCTTCTGAAGGTCTGGGGAGGCAACATGTTTATTATATTACTGAAAAGGAAGCAATCACAAATTAGAATCTATTTTTACTACTGCAAATTGGCTCATTAAACCAGGATGTATTGGTCTAAACATGCCCACAATGAGGCAAGGCCTTTCAGGTTAGTAGTTAAAATATGAGGCAAAAACTACAAGTCAGAACCTTTCCACAAACCATTCCTCGACTTGAATATGACATAACCAAAATCAAAACACACCAGTCAAACACAGGAACATTTAGCTTACAGGATGACCTACTTATGAGCTCCGAGCTCCCTCACGAGTCTACTGTAAGGAGATGATACTCATGACTCACTCTAATAAACTACACAAATAGCTGAGCTCTTAGGTAAGTGTAAGCACCACTTTACGGAATAAAACCAACACGGTGTTTAAAGAACATCCAAACACCTATTAAGCACAGATCTTCATAAATCACCCATAAAAGAATAAACCTGCTGAAAAATGTGGAAAACAGTGCTGCCAAATTGGAGAAGAGAGGAAATCAGTTCTCCCCTAATAATAAACTTTTAAGCACGTTATGTCAGTCAACAACAGCTGGACTTTAAACCTCTGCATTGGTCAACAAGTTCTGTCACCATCTGAGTCCCTTTATCTTTTCACAACAGATCAGTCCTTTTGAATCAAAGAGGCTCCCGCCATCTGTGTGAGTGATAAAAACTTAATTGGTGTTATGCAGCCACAGTTAGAATTCCAAAGTAATTGCTAAGATTTGCATCAAGATGGAGTCAGTTAATGACTTGATGGGGGTGAAGGTATAAAACAGCCGAGTCATGTGGCTCTGATCCAAACAGTTTTATGCTGAACAGCACAAGCAAAGTATTAACAACGTTAAGATAAAACAATTCCCTTCTATTCACAGCTGTAAGGTGGCTAGTTTCATCAGTTACACACTCTTTTCAATTATAATTATTACATCTTCAAATTATTACCATACAGTAATCAGTTGCACTTGTTTATATAACTGATATGGATCCACATTATAGGCCAGGAAAATTATTAAACATTGTTTAATGCCATGAACATGTTTTAAAATAGTTTTAAATATCTTAGCGTATAAACAAATTGCTCTGTTTCTACACAATTTAAGCACTGAAGTTTACAGTAAGTCAATCTTTATTGTAACTACACACTACAGTACAAAATTAATCATGCATAATACTAATATATGTAAAAGCTGCAGAAATGTATTGCCAAAAACACAGGGTAAATTACACATCCACTCACAGAGGTTTAAATGAGTGAAAGACACTGAAACAGTGAACAGTTCAATGTTTGGGGTTAGCGAGGCGTACTGCACTCCAGGGTTTGAATGACTGGACACGACCTGCTCATCTCTTTTGGGCTCCACAGCACACTGTCTGTGTAATGACAGTCAGACTCTCGATTACACAGATACACACCAGCTGACAGCAGAATCTGACCCGGGCCATCTCCGAGTAAGAGTGAGCTTTCACTGACAGACTAATGGAAGTTCTCTCATACCACTGAGACTACATCAAAGAGGACAACCCTGCTTGTGATCAGCTAGTGTCCTCCAGTTCTACATGAGAGAGGAGATGAGTGACAGCTGAGGTAAGAGGAGAGGAGGGGCTCTCTTTCACTCCTCAACACCCTGAAAAATTACTGATGGACTGAGACATGCATGATGGATGGAGGGCGAGCAGAGGTGGTTATCACATGGAATAAATGTTCAGGGTTTTATTGTCTTTATTGTGCACCAAGCCATGAGAACGTTTTACAGGATGCTCCTTGAATTCAATTTCTAATTGGTTTTAGTGATGCAGTAAAGTATATGTAAAGATGTGCATAGTGAATGTTAGTGGTTCTTTTGCTCCCATTATGGCTATAGTCTCGGATACACAATTGTTGATATGACATTCTCTAACAGTTCAACACTGTAAAAAATAATCTATAGAATCTACTCAGGTAACAATAAAACTCAGGTAACAATTTGCACTCAGTTTGTTTGGGTAGATTTCATGCTATATTGTTTAATAAAGCACCTAAATTTAACAGCTATGACAAACTAAAAGAAATTAGGTAAAGTCAAGCCAATATTTCTGATCACATTGCACAGCTAATTAATTATAAACAATGTGTAATATTAACTTTGTTGTTGGCAGGCATCAGGTCATTTACCTAATTATTACTATTAATTAAAAGTTAATAGGAATAACTAAAAATTATTTACTTATTTAGGGAGAGTTACCTAAAAATGGTCAGACATAGGAGATCACATCAATTTCTTTTTATTGACAAAATAACACATTTAGTTTATAATAAGGTAGACAACGGTGAAGATTACACCATTTAGGGTGGAAGATTGTTCATCTTATTCACTGAACTGAGATCTTTTGAGAGTGGAAACAAAGGTTGGGTTCACTTGGTTTTCATTAGATCATTAGACTTTCTACAAATTTGTCCAAAGTGAAATTTTCATTTTTCACAAAATGAAACAAAACAGAATAAGGTTGTGATAAAAGAGTACTTGTTTGCAGAGAGAAAAAAGAAAAAACAGAAGCAATGCAGTATATATTTTGTAAACGTTTATTTCCTTTCACATGGACATCTGATAAATGAGTGTCAAACTACACAGCTGAAACCCTGTTATCCATATAGCGTGTGCTTTCACTTGATATCTTGTAACAAACAGTAGAATCATTTCAAATCCTTGTTGGCACTTTTCTCACATACAAACCAGCTAAATAATTTGAAGCTCATTTCATATTCTCTGACCACTCAGTTTTAGATGTTTTTTTTGCACACTGTCTTCTGAGGTAAATTTCATAGCACATTTTAACTTTGAAACACAAATGAACCTGAGGACAAATACATGTTAGAGGTCTGTGCATGAAGTACAGGAACTGCACCATAGAGCTGCACAAAGACAGAAGACAGCACAGGGACACAAAATACTAGAGTTTGTGCACTTTACACTAGATCTCCTAAGAAGGAAAAATAAATGTGTAATTTTGTGACAGAGAAAGTGCATTTGACAGGGGAGGTTTGATTGGGAACTAAGACAGATTTCAGTGTATGTTTCTTTCTTTGCCAGTTGATTTGTGTGCTTATTTGGGGAATTGTCATTGGATGAGTAAAAGGTATCAAACGTCCCATGACAGAATGCAAGAAAGTGTTCAATGCACTTATACTGCAGTTAGTCAGTCTTCAGTAAACTGAACAATATTGAAGAAACAATACTGAACACAGACAATACCACACAAGCAGCAGATATTTTTATCAAAGGATTATAAATACAGATGTGATGGTTTTGCCTGATGAAACCATATTTGTGAAAGAGTTTGTGATATCTCTACCCTTGAGGTTTAAAGAGCTGTTTATATTTTACAGTAATAATAGCCAAAGCAAAAATGTGCAAATAATAAATACTAAATGAATACAAAAGAAAAATAAAGATGTATGTGATTTAATTCAGCATACAACAAATAATGCATTGAATCAGCAGTAAAATCTCTCCAGAATCATCTGCTAATGTACGTCATTAGCAGATGAAAAATGATGTATTTGATCATTTCTTATGTCTCTGACTTTGGCTTTTATTAAATGATTGCATTTCATGCCGTTTAACTAACATGATCTGTAATGTATTACTTGATATTTTACTGCTGCTTTTTTCCCCAGTATAAATTACAGTAAAGATTATTTTCAAAGCACCAATATCTTTATAAAAACATGTACTGATGATGCCCTGGCTTTACTGTGAAGAACCCAAAATTAATTTAAATAATATACAAAAGAATAAAAAAAAACATTTGGAAGTAAATGGATATCAATCAGTCCATTCAAAAATATAAAATAAACTATAAAAATCACTATGCAGTGAGAGTTTTATTTCCATTAAAACTTTATAAGCAATGTGTATGTTTATAAACTACACTGCCTAATTACATCACTACATTTTCAGTGGCCATTAAATCAAACACATTTAGTGCCAATTAAAAGAACCAATGGTGGTCCTAGGGTGCAGAAAGTCTTCTGATGCTATATTAGGTTTGGTGGCAACTTTTCTTTTTCCTACATTTATTTTTTCATTTGTAGAAACTAGTCGGGCATCTAAGATAAAACACAATATGAATAACAATGTGATACCAACACTGAAACTTTTCTTAAATACAGCAAATCCGAGCACAGAGGATTCATCTATCAAGACAATTTCCCATTTCTGTGCAGGTTTGTCTACTGATGAGTCCCAGATCTCAGATCTTCATTCAGAGCTGATTAATACATAGAGCTCAGATATCTGTGGAGCTCATGGTAAGGACAGGAAGCTAACTTAAGACGTCTTGGTTAAAGAAGGCAGCCGTTCTTTATCCTCATCGAACTGAAAGGAGTAAAAAAGATCTTGTTGCCACACGTGGCTGTAATGCAAAGAATATCCAAATACTGTAGACACTGGACCGTTTATCTTTTGTCCCCTGTTGGAGGTGTGAAAAATTAGCATTGTTTCAGAAACAAAGATAACATTTTGCCACTCTAAACAGTGCTTATTATACATCATCACTTCTGCCAAAGCAGTTTTTAACCTGTCGGCCAGGACATAACTGAAGTTTGCATGACTATATAAACAATAGTGACCTAACCTAAAATACATCCATAAATTTGTCTTCATTTCATTGAATGCCAAATGGCTCTATAAAACTATCCATCGTTCATTGGCTTTCCCAAGGATTCCAGCCATTCGCTGGCTCAGATCTTTTGTTGCTTATAAAAGCATTGCTCCATCTTTGTCAAACCATTGGCAGAGTTACTGATGGTGCTCTGAACTCTCCAGATAAAGTCACTTGTGCTTTCCAGATGCATCACATGCTGCTGAAACCTAATTAGCACCACAGCTTTCCTCTCAACATCAAGAACAAGAGAAACACACCAGCTTGTTCATCATCAGAACTGTAATAGGGCTGGGTAACAGCTCTGTGTAACAGGGGAGTGGTAGGAGTAATTAAAAAGTCAGATACAATTCTGTATTTGATTAACATTTTTTGTTCCTCTGGTAAAATCAAACACAACTTTGCATCTTCAACAAGACTTCACAAAATACTAAAAGCTTCTTAAATGCTTTTAGTATTGCAGTATTGCATATTGCAGTCTGAAAACAAATAAATGTGCTTAAAATCAAACTTACATGGTGTGTTTACTTGTTCCTGTGATGGTACTGCTGCTGCTGGGCCTGCTGTTGGGGCTGTTGCGAGTGATGATGTCGTCGTGTACTCAGGGTGCCCCCTCTGACAGAGTGCCCCGCTGAGGCAGAAGCCACAGGGTGATGATGTCCAGCACGAATGGGCTTAGCTACAAAGCAAGTATAAATTATAAGCATACATACTTGCATTCATAATATATGGGAGGCAGCAATGCATTGAAGTATTTGGTAACAGGTAAATGGGGACAATGTACTACTCATGTTAGTGACTATGTGGCGCACCCTACTGGCTCTCTACTGTATAACACTGACACCTTAATGGCACTGTTCATCTGTTTATATTTACTATCAATTTTAACATAAATTAAGACAGAATGGCTACTCTGATTGTTTCTAAAGCATGGAATGAAAAAATGTGGAAATGAAAAACATTTGGAATGAAAATTTGTTGAATGTTAAAAGAGAGAAAATACACATACACAAGCAAACTCCCCCCAAAGCAAACGCACACACATAAATTAGATTTTTTAAAATAAAAAAGTTTTCAGACCAATCTGTGCAATGTGGTTCCTCCTGGCCTGGTTCTTAGCTCGGATGACCTCCTTGATGCGGTCCACCTCCTGCTGGTAGCGCTTGCGGTCCCTCATGGCGCTCTCTTTCGCCTCTCTCAGAGCAGACTCCAAAATCTTCACTCGCTCAGCAGTTGCACGCAGACGCTTTTCCAGTTTAGGCAGCTCGCATCTCAAGTCTGCATTATCACGTACCAGCTATAGATACATAGATTTTTAGCTATAGATTTTTTTAACCACTTTTTACTAAATGTCAATGTGTACTTAAAAAATGCTAAAACCTGCTTGTGGACTTTAGTGAGCTGTTCCAGGTTAGTTTCCAGGAAAATGATCTTCTGCCTTTGTGCCAGACTTCCCCCTGATTCATCAGTGTCCAGCTCCACACTCTACAAAGCAGAGAAATCTCATTTGCAGGAGAAAATGTGTGTTTTCTTATAAAAGTGACTGGCTGCTATTAAATCAAACATTCTAGCACAAATCCACCTGATAAGACTAAGGTCACTTACTCTTCCGATTCGATTATTGATGTCCTGGATGAACAGTTTGCGTAGATTATGGAGTGTCTCCAGCTCCTTGATCTAATAATTTAATAACAATAATTTAAAAAACAGCTATTCTATGAAACATTTGCTCAATGCTAAACCTTATGTTTTATTGACATACTTTACAGATAGGTGGTGTTAGTCCTCAGATGAACTCTGGGTATTGTAATCCTACTTACCACAGTCTCCTCTAGTCCCTTAAGATCTTCCTTGGCTTGCTCTTTCTTCTCATTCAACAGACTAGATATCACAAAATTGATCATTTAGGGAACAGATGCATTACAGAAGGAATATGAAACTGCTAAGGGTCTATTGGTAAACCTGACCTATAATCATAAGACAATATAACTTTATTCATAAGAGCAGTGGCCTCACACAAGCTTCTGTAGCCTCTCATCCTTCTTCTGCTCCTCCTGTTTGAGCTTCTCATAGTCAGAGATGAGCTGTTTCTGTTCAAGCTGAAGAGCTTGATTCACACTGACATCACATGACATGGAAACAACAACAACATCAAGAATTACTGAAAAATGCAATGTTATACATTTATTTTAAAATCTCCAATTAATTTAAAATCTCCAATCTCCAAAAAAACATATTATTTTAGTACTGATATTATAAAACAGCTCCAAACCCTGAATTCTGATTGAATGGGTGTTCCTATGATCTCACACCTGTTTATGATCTAAACTGTGATGAGCTGTGATTTAAGCTCTTACTCTTTCAGCTCATCCAGGCTTCTCTGTTTCTCCTCAAGCTCATCTCTAAGACGAGAGAGCTGCTTCTGATGGGCCTCTCTGTGGCTTTCCATCTGCTGTTCCAAGGCTTTCTAGACACACATACACACAGAATTTACACATGTAGATGGTGATTGCTTTAATACCAGAGGATGATGAACAGCAGTTCGTTCATTTTGGAGGGGAGAAAATGGAAACAACAGTTGCTGTGATCACCTTCATCTCCTCAGCATCCTGCATTCTGGTCATGTGCTCTTTCTCCTTATCCAGAACCGACACCTCATGCATCTTTTCTGTATGAACCAAACAAAAAGAATCACACAGAATTTTGAGATTATTTTAAATTAACAGTGAAATCACAGTGGAAACAACAGGTCATGCTTGTACAGCTGAAACACGTTTTGGCACACAGTACAAAATGTTCAGCAATTACAACAAAAATGTGTGTTCAGCACATTCACCTTTTGCGTGAAGTTTAGCGAGTTCCTCCATCAGAGAATCATGGCTCTCCTCCAGCTGTCTCTTCTTCTGCTCCATGTTCTGCATGTAGTCTGTGAGCGATTTGATCTTAGCCTGATGCTAAACCACACAAAAACATGCACACACTCAGAAACAAACACAATCATACTGATTCTGGTAAAGACAAAAGACAACTGAGGTTTACAAACAAAATATTCCTAATAATTTTTAAAGCCCAACTTTTAATTTTGTGTTTTTACATAACATAACATACTTTTAGATTTAGTATTTTAGTTTAATATTTTTTTCTGTTGCTTATAATTATTGTTGTTTGATTAGTATTCCCTTATTATCAATTGTATATACATATGCAATCTTAAGGCCTCTGATGAATTAATTTAACAAATTCTTCCTTTTGTTCTCCCACAATATTGGTTAATAAAGCAACATGCAGTTAATACTAAGGATGCCATTTATTCATCCAATCCAGTCCACCACAAGAGGGAGTTGTTTAGTGCCCTGCAAGTGTATAAATAAATCATCACAGGTACCTGAGAGATCAGCAGCTGACAGGACGCCAGCTCCTTCTCATTGACCTGCATTTTACACAATGTGTCGCTCTGTGTGATCTCCAGCTGCTTACTGCGGTTGACCAGAGACTTCACTTCTGACTTCATTTTACTGATGAAGAGCCGAGCCATTGTAAACTCCTCCTCCATCCCTCCATTCACTTCTGCCATCTAAGTAAAGACAGAGTAACTATATAAACAGAGCTACAAATATGAGATTATTACTTTATAATATGTGTTGTATGTGTTTGTTTGTTTGTTTGTTTGTATGAGATGTATGCTTCATGCAACCTTGTGGTCACTCAAGGCAATAATGCTGCCAATCTCATTGAGGTCTCGGAGCAATAAATTGAGAATCTCTGCTGATCTTTTCTTGTGATGTCCACTGACTTCCTGCAGGGCAGCCAAATCCCTCTCCACACCAGCCAGAGCTGTCTGCATAATAATGACCAAAATCACCTTCACTCTTCTTTCACATGAGCTGTTTTATTTTTTGTGTAAAAATAGACCTTAACAATGACTAGACAAACAAAAAGTAACTACATCCCATACTTTCATCATATGGATGCTTTTTCTGCCCTGTTACCATCAACCCTGTTTCTCTACTTTAGGCATAATTATTATCTAATATATATTAAAATGTATCAGTTTAGTTAACAAATGACACAATACAATATAAAAACACATTGAGATTTACATTAGCTCATTCTACTTACACTCTTCTGCATAAGCTCCTCAGACAGCTGATGGTTTGTCCTGCCTTTCTCCTCCACCTCATGGCTCTTCTGGTCATAGTTCACTGCCAGCTCCTCTAAGGCCTGAAGCACCTCCTTCACCTCCTCTTTAGCTGCCTCGTTCGCATTCTGCAAACGGCTCAGCTCCTCCTGGATCTTCTCATAGTCACGGCGTGTGGAGGCCAGCAGCTGTGTATGAAGGGTGATGCATCAGTCCGCTTAGCCAGAGGACTTGTGTGTTCAACTTGTGTAATACTTGGTAAATTTCACTTCCTACTGCTTGTCAATAAAATAATGATCAGGGATAATAAAAACTGTATTTTGTTGAGAGAAAGCTGCATTGTTTCTCAGGGTGGAAGCAAAGATGAATGTCTGCTACTAAGAAGGTGTTTCATGAAGAAAATGATCAATATAAATAATAGTCAGGCAGAAATTTTGAGTCTCTCACTCTCAAGGTGTTGAAAATAGGAGAAGCCTGTAGGTTACAGTTAAGTGCATTTTTTTGCTCAGAATGTGAGAATCAAAAAAATATGTATATTAACATTTTAACTAATTTTTCATAAATTTTGACCAGGCACTGAGCTGTATGTTTCTTGTACACAGGTAAGGTCTTCAGCAGCTGTTATGTCATGCCTTCTCAAAAAAGGTTTCTCTTCTTTTTAATGTTAGAGGCAAAGCATCATGGGAAGAGATGTGTGACATAATAAATTGTGGAGCATATGAATGTTCTGCATTATGCTGCAATTGGAGTGGACTTACCTCATCTTGATCTACCATCTGCTCTTTGAGGTTCTCTGCCAGCTGACTGTGCTGGTTGATCTCATCATCCTGGGGAGAGAGAGGAAGGAGAGAAAAAAAGAGAAATTGTTGGAAAAGCACTAACCTCCTGAAACACTATTTAGATATTCTTAACACATTTCTAACACCCGGTGTGAGATATTTATCACCTTGTCATCTAACTGCTGATACAGGTCATTGATCAATTCCTCATACTGGGTTTTCTCGGTATCAGAAAGAGGCTCAGGGGGTGGAGCCAAAGTGTCAATCATGGGTGTGGCTTCAGGATTCTTCAGTTCTTTACTGCTGTGTTGCTCATTAACAGGCACAGCCTCACCTGAAGATAAAATGGTAAAATATGTCAGACCAACAGAAGCTTTTATAAATATCCATTTGGCTTTAGGCTTTTAGAATAGGGTTTGGGGTGTACAACATTTACCTTATTATATAGTGTGAAAATTCATAAACTCTTAAACTGCCAGGTAAAAATGTATTTAAATAGAAACTAAATGCTTCCAGACTTGAAACAAGGAAAAGCAATCCTGCAGACAAGAAGATAATGACAGAGAGGAGAAACATTGTTTCCCTGGACTTTGAAGCGCTGAGATAGGGGAGAAATCTTAAACTCAGCATCTGTGTGTTGCATGTGCAGTAGAGGTTTAGACAGAAAAGCTGACAAAGAAATAAAAATGGATTTAATGCTTTAAACATGTCTGTGTAATCTGTGGAAGGTATTTTTAGCCGTTATTTGTACCTTCCACAATCAGTATATTTAGTAGGAATTGATATTTATTATTTTCAATTACAATGCATTTTTAATCTATTAAAATGTACATACTCTCTTGATATGGTTTATATGGAGGGCAATTATTGTTCTCAACATTATACATTTTTTTGTATCTTAGCCTCTTTGAAAACATCATTATTTCACCCAAAGCACAAATTATCTGTGCCTTAATAGAAAATATACAAACATAGAACAGTGCAGGTACATAGAACAGTAACTTCCTCTGCTTTATATGATAGATGTATCAGGATTATGAGCCAATTTAAACATTCTTATGTCAGGACTCATATCCCAAAACAAAGCTTTTGTTAAGACAATTACATCAATAAATTGACTGGCCTCTTTACAAGCTTGACCCCAGAGCAGCACAAAACCCATAAGCAGTGTACCAAAACAAATACAGCACTGTATCCAATTCCCAACTGATTTTCCTATTGAAATACAACTGCATAAATCAACAGAAATAAAAGGCCCTAATCACCTACAGAGTCCATCTGTGACAGCAGACAAAACCATGTGACTTCAATTTAATACTGTATTAAACAGGTGGATCCAATAAGCGGAGGCGAGTTTCTGCCTTATCTATTGTTGAAGCTTGATTTCAATTTTTTTTATGTTTTACTACTGTGTGTTTTCCATCCCTTTTCTCTGTTTACCTTTCCTCCATCGTTTGAGCTCATTTTCCAGCCGCTGAATGATGACTTTCAGACTCCTGGTCTTCTCTTTCTCCTTCTCATATTTTTTTTTCCATTCCTCTGCCGTCAGTTCCATGTTTACAGAAACAGTGTTTTTGATAGTTTTGGCCCTGTGTTTTAAAAGAGAACGAAGAAAATTTTATACTTCATATATACATATATTATATTATTCTCTTGGCTATATTACTCTCACTATCATACAATACAATACAATATAATATAATGAAGAGAAATAATAATGATTTCACCTCTGGCCGAACATGAGAGTGGATTTGGTCTCGGCCTCATTAAACACAGAGGGAGAACAGCAGATGACAATGGTGGTTCTGCAGTTCCCGCCCAAAGAGTCCTGAAGGATTCTGGTCATTTTACTGTCTCTGTACGGCACATGGGTTTTCTGTATTGACGAAGATAATAAGGCTAGTCAATATAAAGGGTTTTTGTCTTGTTTTTAGTGTGTACTGTAAGAGATGCATATGCAGTTTGTGTACACTAGATGAGATGCATTTAAGTGGAAAGAGAGGATGAGGAAGGGCACGAGACAGGCAGAGCACTTACAGTCCCTTCAGCCAGGGCCGAGATGACGTTCCCCAGGGCAGAGAGAGACTTATTGATATTTTTTGCTTCGTCCAACACAGACCCTTCTGCTCCAGTTTTACTGACCTGTGAGAGAGAGTCACAGAGTGATGGGGGAGAGGGAGAGAGGTGGAGATATTTTATCTATGCACATATCTATGCTCATATGATTAAGGTCCAAAATTGCATGTGTTTGTCCAACTGCATCATTCATTTTTTAATTCTGGTCCAATTTTACTCCTGATCATGGTTGTTTTGTAGTCTTATAAAATGAGCATACAGATCTACAAACAGGATTCTGCCAAAGGCAGAAAGAGAACAGAAAACAAACCAGTGAAAGACAAAACATGACACCTTTTCACTTCCTGCCAGATCCACGAGGTAAAGCTTCCCACTTAGTTTCTTCTCCGTCTCCACATTTTCCTGCTTAATATTAATAAGGAAAATGCTGTGACTGCGGGAGCTGTGCTCATTCATATCTGTGGAAACAGACACATTGACATTGGAAATCCATGAGTTACAGCTCAACACATTATTGTGTTTGATTGAGGGTTTGATGCATTTCATGAGGAACTTGGGGTTAAAAGGTCACTCACTGGTGACAGCCACATGACGGTTGGCTTTCCCTTCATCAATCACATCCATGACATCCTCTGGACTGGAAACAAAGCGCTCTGTGCAGCCCTGGAAGCAGAAGAGCATCAAAAACAGACATCAAGGTCTACACCTCATCCTGGTCTACACCAAGGTCTACACCTCATCCGCTCTGTATACACACTATACTGGGCACATGTGGGTCTCACCTTGACATAGGGCACCCTGTTCTTATCCTCATGTACAGCAAGGTTAGTTTTGGAAACTTTAGGAATTAAAAAACAAACATTTAATGCACATTACAAAAAGAGAGCAAGAGATTCAGAAAATCATGATAAGATAAAGAGGAACAATGTGTTTTTCATCTCACCATCAAGTAAGTCTCTGATTTTGTCCATGTAAATCTCAAAGTAAGACACCTGTGGTAAGAATAAATTTATTACAACAAAAAGTGACCCTGTGTTCTGAGTTTATACAGACGTATTGATTAAATCGGCACTCAGTCATCTTTAATAAATCATGATCTTAACATCTCAACTCCTACTAACACATGAATATAACTTACATATAACAGAACAGAACTCTTTATATCAGTGAATATAAATTATATATAAATATTATATAAATGTTATATGATATTTCTCAGTTAAGCTTATTGTTTTGTGATTAGCATGGTGTGCATATTAGTAAAGCTAATATAATATTTAGTTGTTTGTTTGTGTCAAGTATACACAAACAGATTTAATGTTAGACATTTGCCCTCTCCATTACCTTTATATGGAACTCCAAGTTTTCATCCATAGAGTAGATGTGGTCAAAGATGTCTTGGGCAATGCGAGGGATGATGCCCATCAGCTGAGAGCTGTGGAGATTTCCCTATAAGTGTGTTTCAAGGGACAAAAAGGTGAGTGACTCAGTGAATAAGCAAATATTTGATAGGATGCTACTTCATAGTTCTGTCATCTCAGTGTTGTGCGAGAACTAAACACAGTGTTAAAGAATTACCCATCTCCAAATGTGTGTGTAATGCAGTCATTTAAACAACAGGAATGTCTAAATTTCCTTTTACGGATGTATGACAGAATCCTGTTTGGAAGGCTAGTTTGGATCTTTTAAATGTACAAATGAAAACATGACAGAGATTTACAAAGAAATTCCTTCTCATGAATTGTGAAACCTCACAGCTTCTGTCTGCCTCAATTATTTTACTTTATATTCACATCACTCTGCACACTAAAGGCACCAGTTGTTTCCAGGGCAACACCTACAGTCAACAGGCTTTTTGGCATTTTCATATAAGATATTCATCTATCTAGAGTATTTTCTGAACCAAAACAGTGACATTCTCTCTTCCCATAAGAGCCTTACATAAGCTGAAAGGTTTCTGAACTACGGAAATGAACTTTATCAGCTTTTATGATTCCTTTATACCTCCATAGTATGAGTTTTTCCAGATGAGGTTTGGCCGTAGGCAAAGATGGTCCCATTATAGCCTTCCAAAACATCTGAAAGTAAGATTCAGATCTCAACGATTGAAACATTATCAAAACACGGATACTACAGCTGCTATAAACAATAAATATATTCATATATAATTAATATCTCAAGCATTATTATGGCTTTTCTGATTTCTTTTTAAATTCAGCCTTTTTGTTTACTCATTGTCTGCAATAATGTGTAATGGATATACAACCTTTAACAATTTGTTTTGCACAGGCATTGTATACTTGCTCCTGCGTTGTGTTAGGTGGAAGGACTTGGTCAAAGATATATGGCTTGCCCTGCAAAGAAAATCAAGATCAATCAAGAAACATGTAATAGATATTTACAAGCAAAACATCTTTGATAAAGCACGCCAGTGTGTGTGGAGTAAATCAGTTTTGTGTAGTTCGATTGAAACATAATGGAATGTGTCAACAAATTTGGCTGTAAAATTTTCACTGTGTTTCATCAGAACACAGTGTAGTGAGGATCACAATAGTGTGTTGAATAAAACCAGCAGATTCTCTGACTGTGAAACTAGAGAGCTCCAAAAATCCAACTGAATATTTTTTTGTAAATTACAACAATAGTTTTAAAAATTGGGGATTAGGATTAGAATAAGAATACATCAAGATAAAAGCTAAATGTCCACAAAACTAAACAAATAAAAAGCTTGGTTTAATTCTATATAACAGGAATTTATGAAGGTGTATTGTCTAATTGCATTGAGGGGTCATTCCAGACCCACCTCCTCTTTTTTCTGCTGACACTGCACAGACTCTCTTAACGGTTATGAACTACCCCAGAGGACTTTAGCCATATACATTGTTAAAGGGAAAATAAGAGGGACCTTGTGATGAAAGCGACCCTTCCCCCAGCTGCCAGTCAATGTTATTGGGCCCCAATAAATCCCTTTCTCTTTTGTTTTGTTTCTCGGTGCCAGACCACGAACTTGCTGCTGATACCCAGAGAGGATCTAAGAGTCTGAGGCTATCACTGGATGCTTCATTGACTATAGAAGAAATCATTTCTTATGTAAACTGAAAAAGCAGCGCATAGGAATAGGAGATTTAGTGGTAGCACACTGTTTTCACAATACAAATAAATCTCTCTGTTAGCTTCATAATTACTGATTTCAGAAAGGTCTGCCGTTTTTGGAAAGGTGAAGATCCAGCAACACACACCATACATTGAAGTACATAATGAACTATTTATAATTGATTATATCTCATGTATACAGTGGATTATATTTCCAAGACACTGGATCTGTTAATGCATCTGAAGACAAATATATATACAGAGTGAGAGAGATGCACAATACCATTACACACATCTAATTCTAGACTCCATTTTAACATCCATAATCCAGATCCAGGTATATGTCTGTATGCTAGTCTGTTTGTGTTTTTATGCGGTATTAATGTTTGACAATTTTCACAAGACATTATTTCCTTCCTGTGCATTTGATTAAGCAGGTAGGGGTCAAGCATTCCTGCTGAGACAAAAATAAGAGCTGTTGCTCAAACCCAGACTGTCACCACGGAAACTATATCTCAACCAGAAAGGCACGCATTGATTGGCTGATAGGCAGCACCTGTCACTTGGCCAATAGTGGAGCAGAATAACAAGATGGAAAAAGTGATTGAAATAATTTCTTCTATCCATCACTGTCTCTCTTATTTTAATCATGCAAAATATTTTCTTTGATAGGTAAAATAAATATTTATATGCTTATTGAGTTCATTATTGTTGCACCAGTACATAGAGGACAAACAAAAATAATTCTTTCCATGACTGTCATATTATGGGCAAGAAATGCAAAAAACTGTACGTATTTTAGTCATGAAACTTGGTTAAATGGAAATGGACATTTATGAGGCTACAAGATAAGTTTCATTGCAAAATGCACACCATCTATTGCTCACAATCCTCACAATCACAACAGTACTCACAATCCCCGGTGGACTTGCTTAAATATTCCACTAAAACATCCCAGCTCTTCCCCACCAGTTTGGCCCCTGAAACGGAACGTCTGTCACTACGGCAACATAAATTACTTGCAGGAGCCTGGGCCTCTTTGTGGCCTTGCACATATAATAGGATATTACCACCCACAGTGAACACGGCTGACCAGATCAACCCCCATAAAGCAAAACATCAAATCCAGCCTGAAACTGACAAGCTGCAAATGATTAACAAACACAATTTCTCCGTGCTACAAACTGTGGTATAAATCTCCCTGCAAACACACACACACACACACACACTTTGTGCTCCAGTTAAATTAAATGTCTGTGCTATTTCAAATTCCTTTAAATTATAAACTTTAGGTTCAGCTTATTTTGGTTATGCTTGAAGATTTGGTTATTTTTAATAGAGAGATTAAAAATGCATAAATGCATGCATTTCATTACAATCCATAACTGGCTATTTATTTAATTTAACAAATAACAATTAAAACATTCACCATCACAAAACATTGTGTTAAACACAGGCACTAATTCTAATAACTATTACGATTAAATGCCAAATTTTATTACTTGATTTTATTCAAAGATTGCATTCACCAAGCCTTAAATTAAATGTCACAACACAGACATTTTATTTGACATTTGTTGATGCTCTGTGGAAGCTGACATTCAGTGTTCGTAACAGTCCAGATTATCTTTTGGATCAGATCATGTTGTTGTTCAGTGTGTTTTACGTAATAAACATAAATATGTTTTATAAGACTGTCAGATACATATATACATAGATCTCTTCATTGTCAATCTATCAGTGCTGCTGGGGGTGGAGGTGTGAAAATTCACCCCTCCCCCAAATATATATTAAATTTTATTGACTCCTTAAATTCTCTGGGTTAAAGGTAAGCTTAGTGTATACTGTGACACACATAAAGGTTCACTTTGAACCGTCTCTAATGAGATGCAGGTTGTTAAATGCTGAGAGTAACAATTGTACATGTATTATTCAGATCTACATTATCATACTTGTATCCTAAAGCATGAGGACTATCAGGCTAAGCTGAGACTGCAGGGCATCATAAATGATCATTTACATTAAAAGCAGAAGTCTAATACCAGCTTCACTGGATTTTGTGGGCTGATTTGGCATGAAGTCGATTACCATCTGAATAGGTCGGATAATATGGGCTATTGTGTTTGCACAATAGATTTCTAGAGGTTTACTGTAAAACATTAAAACCATCAGTGTCTTACTGTGTAGACTATTCAGTTGGATATTTATAGCAAGATATTTATAGCCGGTCACCCATTGAAATAACAAATTAAAAGCCAAAGTCTCAGATCCACAATCTGGGGTGCATGTTAGGAAGTCATCTCAATGCATGTATTAAGACCAGTTTTTTAATACCGTTTTCACACATCATGCAAAAGCTTAGATGCATGAAAGTAAAACCAACCAGCCCATTCACCGAGCTTTGTCCGGTGTGAAATTGAATTAGAGACACAAATGAAATTACACGCAATGTGGCAAATAACATGCCATTAGAGTTAATAGAAATGAAAAAGCTGACACAACAACTGTTGGCTATTAAGGCCAAATTAGGACGTTTCGGTAAACAATAGTCTTGTTTTTTATCGCATTTATATTTCTTAACGTTGAAGTAATCGTTATCTTCTCTAACAGGCTATTGATTATGCGGTTTATTTTTATACTTTATCCGCAGGCTCGATCAGCGCAATAATGCCGCATGCTGTCTCATTGACAGACATCAATAAATATATGAAAAATGTATGTTATAAAATACAAAAATCAAATAGCATAAATTCTCTGAAGCAAAACAAAAGGGAGCGTTTATATTCGACTTTAAAGCGCATCGCTTTTTGCTGAAATGAGATGTTAGGTCGTCTCAGAAGAAAGAGGCGCGCGTCGCAACCTGTAAGCTTTGTTTTGAAGACCAGGACCAGCTTCACGAAGCAAATTTCACGAAGTCAAATATGATTTTCCCCACATATGAAACGATCACCATAATGAATCCAGAAAAATAGCATACGAGCCTGTTTATCTGAGGTTACTTTATACATAACTGCCTACTACACACATAGAAATAAACACAAAATCCTGACAAAATGCTCCCACTTTCTCTCCACCTTGATGTGCGCCCTGCAGGAGTCTTACCGAAATAACCACGGTGTCTTCTCCTTTGAATTTCGGGATGTATTTGTCACCTCTGGTGATTTCCGCTTCGTTAAGTGGCCTGAATCGGCACATCACCTTCACACAACATTCAGCAGCATCCACCATTGTGTGTGAGCGATGAGATTTAATGAAACGAAACTTTCTCCGTTGTCAGCAGATCTCCACCCGGAACTTTGCGGAGAGACGCATCAACCAAACAGGCGTGTTATCTTAATGCTCGCCAGTGCTGTGATGTCCATGGGGCAAAGGCTTTGACAATGATCGATCTCACATACTATGTATTAAATACACTGAAGATATCAGATAATCATATGGTGAAATGTGTGTGAGGTCGTATTGGTTGGTGAACCCGCATCCACCTTCGATCAGCCTCAGGACCGGACGCGTCCACCTTCTGCCGCCCCAGACGCACTGCCTGCCTGCGGAAAGTGTGATGGGCAGGTCCTTCACTGAGGCTTTTACTATCCAACAGCGCCTCTATTCAGAGCTGTCAGTGACTGCAAATGAATATGAAAGTTTATATAATTTAACACGTAAATAACTAGGGGACAATGGGACATAACATCTGGCCCTGTGATAGAGGCCCTCTGAAATGTGATATCTTGCACCATGAGGCCCCCCTTTGGTTCCTTTTAATAGCTTTTCGTTTGCAAAGCAAATTGAATAATGCAATCAATTATGAAATGTCTAAACGTGTATAAGTAGATCAAATAAAATAAAATAAAATAAAAGGAAGACCAGGGTGGGTTGGCTACCGGTGTTGGTGGGTTTTCACATGTTTTATGTCTGAATCGTATAGTAAGGTACTGCCACAATGAAATAAATATATAACAATGAACAAATAAAAAAATAAACATCTGAAAGTTTGATTTTAACTCAGCATTCCTGTCAAGCCATTAATAAACTAAACCCTGTAGAGGTAAATGAACGACTCATATTTATCATTCAAATAACTGTATCAGACAGATTAGTTAGTCAGATGAGTTAGTTTGGTTTAAAATAAAAATTAGTTTGTTTCTCTCTTAAAACTACTGTGCCACAACCCAACAATACCCTTTCTTTTTAAAAAAAATATATTTATAGCCCTGGCCTCCCCATATCAAATATGTAATCATTTTTATTAATAACTATTATTTAGCACTTTTTAGAATAAATGCAAAAATGGATCAGATGATTAGTGAATGATAAGTCTATGAATTTGTCTACCTTTTTATTACACATTTCCATTGAACCAGACAGTTGCAAACTACCTAAACTGCAAACTAAATGGCTTGTTCTGCCTATTTATCAGACAGATTAATCCGATTTCTGAGAACTCGTTTACTGTAATATTATTGACGCTCTCCACAGCGACCTCTAGCGGTCATGTCGTTCTGTGCGGTTCTGCATTAGTTTTGTCCTGGTGTTTGCAATAGTTTTGTCTCATGTTACCTTCCCGAGTTGAACATAAAATCACTCTTTACTGTTGCTGTATAAAAGTCTGTTTACACATGAAATTGTGCCGTAACTTTTAACTGTATACAGTGTCCTATAAGAAAAACACTTTTGGACTCCACTTCTTATGCTATTGGCATATACTGTACAAAGGTATATTTTTATTTGCACAATACAGTATTCACTAGATTTGCTTGCCTTTGTGTAACAGATGTACTGTTACTTACAGCACATTACACAATGTAATGTCTATAAGCTTTCAAATAAGCAATAAAATACAAAAAGCCAGGGAGAGAGGTGTTTTATAGAAACATACATTATCTGTAATTATAACAACCAAACTCTTTTATAGACATTTCTGCACACTTCCCTTTTAAAAACAAAACAAAGGTCTAGCAGTGGGTTCATTGTTTTCATGCCAAAGCTGCTGTCACCTTGGCAACAGGCTGTAAACTCAGATCTGCTCAAGGCATAAAGACGCAATGAAAACAAAGCACTGACCCTTTAAAAGACAAGGACGCAGCTACAGGAACAGTTTACTGATTTAACTAAACATTTAAATTCAGACGCTGGACAACAAACCACTGGCGCAGGTGAGTCTAACTAAATGCATGACAACAATAGGCTTTATCTTATACAGTAAATCTTTTTTAACATAGAGTAATGCGTTTTGGGAAGTTCTAGTTTGATTTATGCATTATGAATTTTACATCAGTCTATTACAACTAAATAGGTTTTTGCCCTACAAGTTCAAAGCTGTTTATTTTTTGTTAACACTAACTCCATGGTCATTTACTAGTCTCAGTAATAAATTATAAGTTGCTTTAAATACAACCATCATCTTTTATTTCTTAGGTAAGCAGGCTAAAGAAATAAATTAAAAAACATAATTGGATTTTGTTGTCATTTGAGAAAAAAAACACTGAAACAGAATGTTCAAACAGGGCTGTGATTATATACAGACTGTCAAATGCATAATCACATGGTGACAACAAATCAGAACTTTTTGTTAATAAAGGCAAGATATCACATACAGTAAGATCTGGAGATATTGTCTGTGTTTGTAGATCTGGTAAAACACTGCAACATGGGGACACATGAAAGAGGCAGATTTGTGGAGCTGCTGATGAAGGGAGAGCTAGAGGCTGTGGCTGTGGGGCTGGAGCAGGGACTCTGCTGCCGGGAAGAAATGGACCTGCCTCATGACTCAAACGGCTGCACACCACTTATCAGTGCTTGCAGGATGGGCCTTACTACGGTATGAGATAATGGGATGACAATCAAAATCGATCAGCTGATACTGTAGGTAATATTGGTAAAACAAAGCTGATAGAAGTGTAATGTACTGATTATATTATCATGGACATTAGTGCACTATATAACTATATACCATATAATAACTATATAATCACTTTCTGTACATCTTGTTTCATTAATGCGTTAACGCACCAGACAACAATTTATCATAATTTCCTCATTTTCAACTGATAACATTTCTCCATCTGTTAACACGATGCAATCATCTGTGAACACAGGTGATGCATTTTCTTTTAGAAAGAGAAGCAGATGCAACTCTCTGTAACCATGACAACCACACAGCTCTTCATGTTAGTCAGCCGGCACTCCAGGGGGAGCTGTTATTGGCCTTGATCCGAGATTTACCCCACCAGGTGCAGCTATCAGATGCAGCCTGGAGGGGAGATCTCTGCAGTCTACAGGACCTGATGGTGAGCAGCTCAGACTTCATGTTCCCCTTGCCATTTGACTGTTTGAAATGTGATACCAACACCAGGTTCAGACAAGGCAGGTCAGACTCCATGGGGAGTTCTCTGATGGATCTGTATTGGCCATCTGTCATGGGAGAATATATTTTCCCCCCATCTCAGGAAAGGGCTTTTTAGCTGGAATGTATTACAACAAACAAAACTTTGGTTCTGTATCACAGGCCCAGACAGAATTAGTGGACTTAAATAAACCAAACAGAGATGGACTGACCCCTTTGATGCTGGCAGTAAGGGATGTGGATCTGTTTGAAGGATTGCAGTTGCCATGGAAATATCAGCCTGTGGAAGTAGTGAAGGAACTTTTGTCTCTTTCAGTGTAAGGAAAACAATTTAATTTGATTCATTTCATTCAGGTGTTATATTGAAATTGTCAGATTGAAATAAAAATTAGGATAAACAAACAGTGTATGTAATGTTATAGGCCTGAATCATAAAAATCTTTATGACTTTACCTGCTCTGCTTTCTAGTGACATGATGGTTGTTGACCAAAGAGGTCACACTGCTCTGTGGTATGTATCTCAGATCAGTAGCTCAAAGAAGGATGAACTTCTCAGAGTAATGGATTCTGAGCTGCAAGCAGGTAAACCACTGATTCCTGAAGAAAAAAATATCTGTAACTTTTTGTGGTTAAACATGAACAACAAAACTGTAATTGAGCAAGTGCATAAAAATCAGTGTTCAAAATGATCTCAAAAGTTACAGATTGCAGCTTTAAAAATATAGTCATACAACCTATAACTCCTACAGATACACATTTAATTTACCGTTAACATGTTTTATTTTTGTATCAATATTTTGCATTTATAAGAAAACACATTACTTACTTTTTTGTTCATTAATGAGAAAAGTGTTTATTTTCCTAATATGCTGACTCATTGTAGTGTTTGTATTGTATTGTTGAGAAACGATGTTTACCTGTCTGGAGTCTTGTTGGCCAGGGAGTCCTGCCATATCCCCCAGCTACTCTCTTACACGTGACTGTGGCACACCTGAGATAAAGGTCAGGTGTTCTTATTTGTATGGCTTTCCGTAAGTCTGTTCCAATTGAACAAAAAAGTGGAGAAACCTATTTAAATGATTGCTAACAGCATAAAGTAACTCAGCAGTCCCAGTGTGATTGTAAAGGCAAGCCAATCAAACAGTTTAGTTTCAAAATGTTTTATTTAAGCCTTTCATTGCGTTTCATTTGGCTGAGCCTTGGTCACTGCTGTCAGGCATCACAGCTGGCTAATGATGATGTTAGCTGATTGAATGGATCTCCTCCAGATGGTTAGTAGTTAACAGGTTAATTAGTCAGGCATGATTCTGTGACAGGTTATTGTATTTAGATCACATTCAAGCTTTAATTCTGCAGTTTAGTGTTTCCTGCTGTGCTTCTGTTGTTGAGTAACTTTTCAAAATGTGTTTCATTCCTTCATTCAATGGTATATCTAATACACCATGAACAAAATCATTTACCTTCTCTGTTTTGCAGAGGGAACCAACTGAGATTATCGTTCCCCAAAATAACCATACAGACCTCTACCAAGGTGAGTCATCAACTATACTTACAAATCATTCGTTGTGTTCATCATTCAAGAGAAAAGATTACAGAATGCCAACAGAATACCTGCAGGGTTTTATCCTGAAGGACAGTGGCTCTCTGTGTCCTTTGGGCTTTCAAACACTCCTATTGGTTACCTCTTTCACCATCCTGAATAAAAAACAGCAATCTCACACTCTCAGCCCATCCCTCAAGACATGCATGACAATGAGAGGGGTGTGACTTGGCTTTTTGGGCTCCTCTGTTCCAAGCGACTCACTCAGACTACAGTCGACAACAGAGAACCTTCACTTACTGACACTTGCAGATAAGGATTATCCCCAGTCTTCAGAAGAACTGTGAAACATTTGGTTTCAGTGAGGCTTAGGCTTTCTCAAAGGTCTAAATTTGAAAAAAAAGGTAGAACATTTTTTTTATACATTTTCCTATCTAGCCATAGAATAGATATCTCTCCCTCTTTCTCATATGTGTGTGTATATGTTTATCTATGGATTTTATGTATCTCCACCAGCGTAGATAAAAAGTGATGTTGTATAAAGATTAAACACTTTTTAAACACAGCTAATAGATTACTTTAGGATTACTTGAATGATGACAGGCAGGTGTGCTGGATCAGGGATGAACACTGCAGTGCAATTTCCCCTGGTGTATATTTAAATTCATGTCTTTTTTTTTTCTTTTGTTCATGTCTTGTACATTCATGACTTTTACAGTTTACAGTCTTAATACATTGGAATCAATTTGAACTAGTTTCAGTAGCTGAGGATAGTGGATCTTTGAGTAACAATATAATTGCTGTTTTTTAGCTCTATAGTATGCTTATGGGGGTAGCTTTACATGGCCTATTTGTGTGTTTGTACAGATAACAGGATCTGCATTGAGCTTTCTATGGAGCCAAAGATAAACATCAGAAGAGAAGACAGAAAAGATGAGAGGAAACGAAGCAGGTTAGCCAGCTGGTTCTATACACTCATTCATCACTTCTTCATCTAACTAAATTAGCATTTAAATAAACAAAGAAAGGCCATCAAACAACAAATAATACTTAACAACAACAGCGCCTGTCCAAATATAAAATGTACAAACCAACTATGTGCACAATCTGGCCTGCACGAAACTCCCATCCATTCAGTGGCACCCTCTAATTTTTACACAAAGACTGTACAGAGGTGTTTGGTTACAGGATCAAGCAGTTGTCAGCATAACAGTATAGCTCCAGTATCTTCCATTATTCGCTGAAAGAGAGAGAGCAAAAGAAGAAATTTTGAAGGAAAACTGGTTCTTTCCTTCTAAACAAGATGGAAAACTGGTTCTGTCCATCTTAAGATGAATTGAATTTGTAAATAAACATTCTAAAATAAACAGGCTAATTATGCAAATAACTTTTCACCCAGTCAGACTTCATCCTTGCCCAGCCTATGGGACAGCAAAAAAAGCTGGGACAAAACAAGGCCCTTGCATCCATCACTGAAAGCAACTTCCTCATCAGTACCTATTTTTCCTGCTCCTCATTTCACTCAGCTCAGTAAATCGACACCAGTGCTGATGGATCCTCTTCTTAATGCAAGTATGCTGCTGCAAGCACGAGCTAACATTCATAACAGTAAGTATAGACAGTTCTTTCACAGTTAACAACTTTCTTGTAGAAGAAATGTATTGATTTATACATAGATCAGAGAACATCTACAAATGCATAGAGGGTAAACGGGAAAAACAAGACCGTTTTTATAAAGTTTCTTTTATCATGAGCTTTGTCTCACAGTTAGTCTTCCAGCAAAAGACATCCATTTGTATCACCCAGAGCTTGTTTTGTGGTCAGAGACAAAACAGGTTCAAAGGGGCTGAAAAGGTCATGATTACAGAGAACATAAATGTGAGCCAGACTGATAGTCTCTCTAAAATCTCAATGATGTGTGAAGTGAGAGGAACTGGTCTGTAGTCCTTTGGCACTGGAACATAGTAGGAAGTCCCCCAGACCTGTGTGGGGAAGACTGAATGCTAAAGAGATTCTGTAACTGTCTTCTCACCTCTTCAGCAGCAGAGTAGATGGTCTAAGACAAGGAGTAAGGTTATAAACCTGAAGTATTATGTTCTCACTGAAGTAGAAAGTATCTGGGTAGATGAGGTGTAATGCTTGGCAAGACTAGAAGCATTTTAAACTATGATTATTTAAATGACTATAATTAAGGTTATGTGATGCATCACATGGCAAGGGCGTAAGCGTAATTAAAACTTTTCAATGAACAACAGGGCTTAGAGTTGGTGAGACAGAGGATGAAGTTATTACCCAAAAGGTAAGAACATCTTGTATTTTGAATAAATGCATGCACACCCTTTAATACCATGAGTTTGATACTTTTATTGTTGTGCTTTACCAGATGTCACTACCAACATTGTTTAGGACACCTAAACATCTAGCTCCACTGGACAGTAGATACAGAGATGTCTCTGCTCTTTCAAGTCTTAAGCACCCACTGGCCTTAAAATCAACTTTGCCTTTCTCAAAGTCTAAAGCAAAAGTGGAAATCTTCTCCAGGCAGTCTTCAGGAAGATTCAGAAGCACTATGGCAGGCAGTGAGGATAGTAATTCCTGCAGCAGTAGTAGCCAAGAGGAGGAGGAGAATGCTCCTCAGGAGACATACACAATATTTGGGGTCTTAGAGAAGTCACTAAATTTGGAATTGGTATCCCAGGATTTGGAAAGTCCTGGAATTAATAATAGCACAAAGAGCACAGACAAAATAACTTCAGACAATACAAAAGACCATATCCCTGTTGGGTCATTCATTGTTGATGAATCCCAAGCAAGTGAAAACTCTAATCTTCAGAAAATGTCTCAAAATATTGATGTTACCAGTTCATATTGCAATGAACCCAGCAACACAGCCACAGAAATTCTACCTTCAGTCAAAGACAGAGGATCCTATTGTAACGGTGTGGACATCAGTGTAGTAGATCAAATTCTACATGAAGAGAACAAACCAAATAAGATGATCAAACGATATGACAAAAAAGGCAAAACATCTTTTCACACAAATCAGTCGTTCAATATTCTAGCACACAGAACCCAGAGTACTGCTAAATCCACAAGGAATGGGTTAAATTCACCAATTCACTCAAAGGTGAAACTCAGAGAAAGTAAACCCACAAACCTAGTTATTGCAGTTGAGATCTCTAACAAATCATATTTGCCAAGGATGACATCTGTAATGGCTTGTAAAAAAACTACAGATGAAGTCACAACCACAAAGAAGGTCTCTGAACCCTGTCAACACAGGAGGTTGAGTGGTAGTGACAAAATAGTGAGTAATAACAGTCAAAACCAACTGCACCGAAATTTAAGAAGCGCAGAAACTTCCAAAAGACCTGCATCAGGAGCAGCATCACGAGCAAGATCTGCTGTGGACCATGTTACCTACAATGACATGTTTCTAAAAATCAGCCAGGAAGATGAAGGTCCAGCAATCTACGAAATGTTTGCGACTCCAGTTTACAAAAATCTTAGAGCAGAGAGTTCCGCTGAGAAATCCAAACAGGTCCACACATCACTTCAAGTTAAAAAACAAATCAATGGAAAACAGAGAGGCCAAATAACAGTGGAAATTAACAGAAGAAAACAAGCACGAGAAAGATACAGTCGCGCTAAATGCAGGCAACACAAGCAAAGAGATGTTCCAAAAAGGCTTAAAAAGCATCCACCTCTTTCAAAAAATAAAGGTCACATTGTAACTTCTGATTGCGAAGCAGAGGAAGACCAGAGAAATTCCAAAATGCCCTTTACTGAGGATGATGGAAGGGGCATTTCTAAGGACATTATTGAGAGACAACATAGTTCCATACTGTCAGTGATTGAAGAAGTACTTTCAAGCACTGTGTCTAAAACAGATATTCTCCCCAAAAATGTAGCCACAAGACCTGGATCACATCTCATTAAGGATCAAGAGCCACAGATTCCTGCTGATTCAGGTGCCACAGATGAACCTGTAATATTAAGCATGACAAGAATTCCAGCACAGCCTCTGATCAATACATGGACAAGTGACAGAACAGTTTCATCTGTATACCAGAGGTTTCTAGATGAGGTAGGTGATGGACCTCTCACAGATGACCTGCTGCGTTCTTTGGCAGAGGGGTTAATATCACTGGAGAGAAGAGAGGTTGACACACCTGAGACTGAAAAGGATGATGGCAAGGAATTCAGTGATAACCTACCCTCAAAATTCAAGAAACTTTTAAATGAGGTAATTATTTCACTTGGACATATAACAAAATCTTACTGAGATTCCATAAACATCACATTAAATCTGTCAATCTGTTGTCCAACAGGGGATTTCCTCAGGTGAACTATGTTATACTAACAGATCCAGTTCAGATGAGGCTTCTATCACATGGACAAAAGGAGATGTTCTGGGTAAAGGAGCCTATGGAACAGTAAGACACCCTTCTAAGATCTAACTACAGAGCAAATGTAAAGATTTTCTGTTTCTCACTGTGGTCTATTCATCTGTCTGATGCAGGTGTATTGTGGGTTAACCAGTCAAGGTCAGCTGATTGCAGTCAAACAGATACTACTGGACGCATCTTCTTCAGAGATTGCAGAAAAAGAGTATGATCGCCTGGAGAGAGAGGTGGACCTTCTAAAGAACCTTCGGCACACTAACATTGTTGGTTTCCTGGGCACAGCTCTGTGCGAGAACATTGTAAGCATCTTCATGGAGTATGTTCCAGGTGGTTCCATCTCTAGTATCCTGAGCCAGTTTGGACCCTTGCCAGAGAAAGTATTTGCTCTATACACCCAACAGATACTAGAGGGGGTTGCCTATCTTCATGCTAACAGAGTCATCCATAGGGATCTGAAAGGGAACAACATCATGCTTATGCCCACTGGAGTAGTCAAACTAATTGACTTCGGATGCGCTCGCCGACTTAACTGTCTAACTTTAAGTGGAAGTAAGAGTGACCTTTTGAAATCTGCCCATGGTACCCCATACTGGATGGCACCAGAGGTGATCAATGAGACAGGACATGGACGAAAATCAGACATCTGGAGCATTGGCTGTACTGTGTTTGAAATGGCCACAGGAAAGCCACCCCTTGCTCACATGGCCAAGATGGCAGCCCTTTTTTACATTGGGGCTCAAAAGGGCTTGATGCCTTCTCTGTCTGATGACTTCTCTATACATGCTAGGGGGTTCGTCAAGGCTTGCTTAAGCAGGTGAGTCTTTGAAGAACCATGTCATTTTCCAAAATACTAAAATCAGACAAAACCATCAACAGTAAAATTTAAATTAACTTTATAATCACAGGTACTAACTTTTGCCATAAAATATTTTCTCCAGTCCTTTTGTGTTTAAAAAGTTTTTTTTTATTCCCTTTTCTTTGCAGAGATCCAAGACAACGACCATCTGCAGAGGAACTGATAAGACATCCATTCATCTATCATCACGGCCAAGCCTGCAAAAGGCCAGTTAACTGAAAACTTCCTTAAAAAGCAACCAGGACTCAAAAGAAACGCAGCCCTGGAAAAAAATTAACTTAAAGAATGATACAAATCAAACTGACAAATTGTGACACCACTATAACACAGTTTGATAAACAAATAATGTAATTTATAAAGTAACATACAAATAGTACTCAACTGATAAATGTGCCATTAATTTAATTTAACACAGTAAATGATCATATACACAAAGAATGAGGTTAAGGTAGTGGAAACCATGTAATTTATTAAAACTAAATAAACTGGGAGAAAAGACAACAAAAAAAAAAATAAGTGCCAAGATTTTCACTTGCCTTATCCAAATGATGGTTTCTACAATGCTGGCCTCATTTACCCATAGATTCAAACAAAGGAATCAAAATCAAAACAATTAATCTGTGTTCAGACATACTGTTGCATTGAGGGCCTTTGAAAGCCCGGATCTCTTTGGGTCAACGCTGATAATTAATCCAATCGCATTTTACCCGCCTATGTTTCTGATTGTTATTGGTTTACAGCGTCACACAAATGGGCTACTGCTTCAAGCTAAGAAATACATTAAATGCACTTCACAGCGAAGGTTATGTTCACTTCAAAGAACTCTGCTTGCACTTTTTTAGGCACAGCCTTTGGCATTCAGCTTGAAGGTAAAGAAGGTATAGATTGCATGGCCTCTGACAACATGCCAGGTAATTGACAAAATATAGATAGCCTGCTAGTTCTATCCTGGCAGCAATATGGAAGTTTAAGAATACGAGTTCAAGAAAACATTGCTGAAAGGCTGCCGCTAGAAATACCAACAACAGATTCTAACACTGAGTCACAAAATCCACCCCCCCCCAGTATATATATTTTTACAAGCAGCTCAACCCTGAGAAGTTATAGTACAGCATTTAACATACAAGAACGTATGCAAATTTTTCTTAACGCTCTGTAAACAGCTTGGTATCATCCCTTGCATGATGAACTCAAATTGAAGGTATCAAAGGGGAAGGAAACAAAGAAACATTCAAAAAAGGTATAGAACGTAAATAGCTTGATTTTGCATTCCCTCTTCAAATTAAATTTAAACAAATGAGAGGAGCGTCAGTCATTTCAGAGGGTGCTTTCAGTCTTGTAAATGCTGTATAAATAATCACTGTAGGGAAAAAGCACACTTTTTATCATTCATTATATACCATTAGATCTCATGTAAAGAATTTTTTGTAGCAAAATTCATTCACCGGCTCACACGTATACATTTACTGCTCATGTGGAAATAGTGAGGACAAAGCAGCAGTTACAAAGAGAGATGCCCAGACTGCACCCGACTGCCAGAAGATCAAGAAGCATTTTTATTTTATTTTTTCTTTCTTACTCTGTTTTATTCACATTCCTGACTTTTTCTTAATAATGAAAACTATGCTTGATTTTTCTTTCACATTTTTATCCATTTTTATTCCTTGGGCACTTTCTAACAAATCAAGCATGTCAAAAGTGCTTTTGTAGTCCATGTGTTGGCCATTAGCAAGGCCGGCACCCTCAGGGCCGTGGCTCACCACTGCTTTCCTGTCCAGTTTCACTAGGGTGCTGAGATGTCCGTAGCCCACCTGGTATGTGACAGGGGGAGGGGGAAGGGAAGGTTAAGAACAGAGCTGAGATGACACACACTGCTGAACAGAGGAACAATAAGAGGAACTACCTGCGCCACCTTTGGAGCTTTTGTTCTTTTTGGAGTGATGATTGTGGCTGGCGTCGAAATTCGCCCTCTTGCGTGAGGAACCAGAGCTGGAAGCTGTGCTTGCTCCCTCACCACCAGGACCTCCTGGGCTCCGAAGGGATGAACTTGCTGCAGGCCCCTCAAGGCCACTCCTGCCATTTCCGCTATGCATGTGGGAGTGGCCGTGTTTGTGGTGATGACGATGGGCTGAGTGGTCTCTGTGTTTCTCCTTGCTAACGAGTGGGCTGGAATGTTTGCTCTTTGCAGTACCTTCATCTGAGGAACTATGTCGCTCTGAGGACACCTTAATTTTCATTTTTAGCTCCTCCTTACTCAAACCCCCCTTCTCACTCTGGAAGGGGACAGGAAGACGGAGTTTTAAGGAGCTCCCTTTCTCCCGTTTGTCCCCCTTGTCCTGCCCAGGGATGGGCAACTTCATCTTAAGGGGTGAGGTGGTGATGGCTCCAGCGCTACTGCTTGATCCCTGCTGCCCATGAGAAAGTTGGGACAGGTGCTTACGGTGATCTGTCTGTGCTGAAGCACCACAAACATCCCTAACCTCAGTCTCTACATTGTGCTGCTCATGCCTGCGTTTCTGTCCTGCTAGCTCAGCAGCATGTTTCTCCCTGTACTTGTCCAGAGACATTTTCTGAGTGGGTGCTGCAGGTGGAGGATAGGTTGTGGACTGATGCTTCACCCCACTACTGGCCTTATGTTCATGTTTTGCAAGGTTGAACTCTGCGCTTTTGTCTGGCCGGTGTGGGTGCATAGAGGAGGGTGGGGGAAGTTGTTTAACAGAATATTGGTCTGAACGCACTTGCTCCTGAGGCCAGTCGCTGGGGGCGGTGTATGTGTATGAAGTTCCCTGCATGTTGGCAATGGAATCCAGGCAAATGCTACTGCTTGGGTTGCCTGGCAAGGTCACTGGAAAAGACGTGGAGGCTTTGGAAAAAGCTGTATTTGTGGAGACCCCAGGTAAGGCATCCATCAAGGACAGGTCCTGGGATATTGAGGGTCCTGGTAAAGAGCTGCTGTCTGAAGCCTGGGCATCTGTTTTGGGCTTCTTAGCAGCTTGTGTAGCCTAGAAATAAGTACAGCAATAAATGAGAAAGGCAGAGTTTAATTTAAATCAATTTCATCTGTCTAAAACATACCAACTGTTTGATACATTTAACATCATAATATACAATCACAAACTGCTTACCCTCCAGTTACGTATCCTCTTCAATCTGCTGGGTGTCTTCTCCAGAATCTGAAGAAACTCGTGGGTCAGTTCTACAACACAAATGCACAATTTACTGGGTAATATAGGGCAATACAATGGCCAAATGTCAAAACATGGCAGGTACAGCGTGTTTGTTGGGAAAATGTAACACACACCATCCAAAAGCTCAAGTGTAACTGAGCTGTCCACATACTCCCACCAGTGCTTTCCATCAGTGGAAACAGGGATCTCCCAGTTGGACCACTTGCATGCCAGGTGAATGCAGACACAGGCGATGACTGTGGGCTTGTACTGTAGGCAAAAGGTGGTGAGGTGTAGACTGCAAAAGCAGCACATCATGGAGGGAAAATAAAGACAACAAAGAAAAAAACTATTACCTACTGAGTAGATTAAAGGTAATCCTAAACATCTATGTTACGGTATTAGGTCATAAAGAATACTATTCATAGAAAAACCTATAAACAATTCCTCAGTTGAGTAACAAGCTTCCAAAATTTGCCTGCACAGAAACTGTAGCACCAGTGACAATTTCACATTCAGTCTGTCTAGTGATGTACCAAAATAAAAATGCTTAGCTGAAACAGAAAAAAATCTGTTTTATAATTACGTTTTATTTCATTATTATATTCTTCATTTAATATGAACCTTTATAAAAATTAACCTAAAAGCAAAGAGATAATGCATGTCAGTACTGTTTACTGCAAAACTTACTAAAACTCCTGCAGAACTTTTCAATAGTCAAAATTTTAGTTTTCCCTTTAGTAATACCTTACCATTATAAAAAAACAAGGTTAAAAATAACCAGTGCTACAGCATGTTTTTAAATATATATTTTTCAAATTCATTAGGCTACTATGAGATAAAACATAGGTATTGAAAAATAATAAACTACTAATTTGTACTAAAATATTTTTATATACTATACTAAAAATCAGCTGTTAAAATCAAATGTGATACAAAATCTGTGCAAGCCAATATAACAGATTTGTTTCTCATAATTAGGTGTGAAGTTGATACACCCATTAAGTGTGTTCAGTAATGGCCAGCAGTCAACAGAATAATAGGAAACAGTAAGCAAACAAGCATATGGTTACCATCCATGTTTACCACATAAGAAATGCATGCCCATCTTATGCAAGACAAAGCAGGACTGACTCTATGTGCTTACTCAGCATCTTCAAAAATCAATGTTACTGTATTTTAAGCTACTGTATGTGACAGGAATGCACTTTCTTTGCTAAATGAAAGCTACAATAATAGAAAATACAGTGGGAAAAACTAATGGGAAGCTAGTGGGAATCAAGCATTTCTGATACTAACAAAACTGCGTTTTACTTAAAACCTCAGTCAAAGATGGATGGTAACCCTGTGCCATAGAACAGAATCAGTGTTTGGACATGGGCTAAGAAGAGCTTGTAAATCCTAAAAAAACCACAGGACAAATGATGAGAGTTAAAATGTATACAAAGATGAATTGACTGAAAAGCAGCCTTTATTTATTTATTAGAAATTGACTTATTGATTTTACAAAATAAAAGCAAAATTGGTTGATTTGCAGACACTTGATGTGAAAAGTCAGTAACGTGCCCATGTTTGGAAAGAGTTCAATTCAACAGGCTGCATTATATGCAGGCCATGTGTTGAACACGTGCTGCTCTAGTCCCATGTTCAGACATTGCAACAATATTCCAATGTAAACAAGGGGATGAATACTAATGACAATGAAACTGGTTTAAAAATAAAATAAAAATGAGGGGAAAATGCACACAAAAGAAAATTCTTCCAAGCAAGGAGACTACACCCTTTAAGGACCTTGGCTGGTGCCAGAAACATTTACAGCTTATGTGTTGAAAAATGCAAAGGCAATGAAAATAATTTGAATTTTACAGTAAATTTTCCAACAGGTCCTTAATGGGTTGATTTGCATTAAAACAGCTACATCACAACCCAAGCACAACAGATGTGAATCTTAAAATCAAATCTAAACACAAAAAAATGATGAAATTAATTTTTCACTTAAAATAACAAAACCATAGACAAAAAAACAAAGGGGTCTGGGTACTTACCGTGAGGATTTCTATGTAATGTTTACATCTGTGTAATCTTTAGCTGCTATTCAGGCTACCAAAGTGTCTTTTTTAGACAAATGCACTTCTGTAACCGAGCAAACGTGAGGTTCAAGAGCACCACTACACTTCACATTGTGCATTCAACCCCTCTGTGCCAACAATAATCCCCCGTACAATACACCGCACTGCAACCGGGGCAGGTGTCGCCGAACCCCCTCCCCTCCAAGTTTGAGAGGGGGGGCCTCCCTGTAGCCACCGGTGCATGGAGGGTGTTGGACACTGGTAGGGTAACCTGCAGTATAGGAAGCTATAGTGTGCAGTCACAGTGCAACAAATGAGGTTCTGGATAACAACCTGTTGGTAGCCATGAAATAAGAAGTCTGTGCCAGATCCTTGCTTGCTGTAAAACAAAACAGAGAAAATAAAGAGTGTGAGAGTGGGCCAAACGATCTTGGGGTGTAATCACACTAGGCTCTCTGAACTGTGCCTGAGCATGCTTGACCCTCAAAATCTGGTTTGTTTGAACAGTGTGATTGCTTTAAACTGTGCCCAAACTGTGCCCAAACTGTGCCTAAACTGTCTGGTTTGTTTAACCACGCTCTGGCCCACTTGAAGAGGTGGGCTGGAGCACGGTTCGATTAGGCTCGGGCACGGTTTACATTTAGTGTGATCGCTAACCACACCAGAGCACAGAACAGCTAGTACTTCTGTGTGTACTATATTGCTCCATCAAGTCAGTGGTCTCCATAATAATCTAATGATATGTGCTGCACAATCAAGTCAAAAACACTGTGGCATAAATGATAAATCTATTAGGTATTGTATTAGTGAAAGTACTTTTCTTAAAAAAAAAAAAAAAAGGTGCATCGTGATGATGTAAACATGCTGTGCTTGGAACTTTAAGTGCAAGTGTGAGTGCAGGCCGGCGATGGACTGGGGACAATCACGCTCAGGCTTGGTGCAAGCAACCGTGTGAGTACACCCTTAGACCTAACTGCGCTTGACAAAGTGAAGTTAACCCTCATTGAACTGCATGCTTAGCCATAGTTTAAAAACAACACTCTGATTTAAAGACTCATTCAGCACTATTCATATCTATCCAAGCATATGAAGGAAAGTCTATACCTCGCACTAGCTGGGAACATTTCACCACATCAGTGTGTGGATGTTCAATTGTTATTTCAAAGCCTGCAAATAAAGCACATGAATTTCAACTGTTTTGCAATGCTCTACAACACCTGTCGAACAGGAAAAATAATCATGCATTAGTTAGAAACAAGCCCCTGAAACAATGCATGTCTAATGATACATATGTATCATGTTGAAAATCAACTGCATCAAGCTTTTAAAACCACCATTTTGGTCAAATTAATGATGATACAAACTCTGTGAGTGGAAATGTGTCACTTTTGAGAGTCACACTCAATTTTCTTTTTTTCCCCATTCAAAATCCTTATTGGTTTCAAAGGTGAACCTCAGTCAGCAAGCCTTCTATGTTCACTCTAATATTCAGTTAAAAGGAACCTCCTTCCATAGACTTACCTAAAGTCTGCAGCACTATGGTTTCAAGTATCACCAGCTCTTGAGCTTGCTGGAGGTATGCCTGAAGTTCAATAGACAATCATTACATGATGCTTGTAATGTGTCTTTTTGTTTCTTTAACCAATAGACAGAACTCTATTCAGCCACTTCGGCTGAAAATATGTACCGTTCCAAGGCTAATTACAGGCAACACAAAATTGGTGCCCTCAAGACAATATGTTGAATTGAAGGAAGATACCCATTCAACCCAACACTGTTTATAACTGATATCCCAGCACTGGCACACTAGATGTCTACAAAACTGATTCTGCAGAGACAGAATCACAACACTCTAGTGGAGCAAATTTTATCCAGTGTGATAGCAGGATAGAGGAAACTGATGTTGGAAAAAACAATAACACCCAGAATTCCCAAAACTTACGTTACTCTTTGTATCCAGTGGAGGTTCCTGGGGATTTAAACAGGCATGTGCTACTTTAATGACGTGCTCAAGTTTCCGTGGTTGCTCTTCAACTTTTGCAGCCAGAAATAATGTTGTTGGAGGGATGGTCTGTTGATGGAAAAAAAAGTCACTACAACAGGATGGACCAGATACTACAAATAACTGCTTTGTTATTGAAATCTTGCAGCACTTGTATAAAGGGTGACACATTTTTAATATCTAAAAAGAAAGGTTCACTGTGACTTACACAGTGTTACAGAATGTTTACGTTTTACTCTGAAGTAGCTCAATGTGTAGGGAAGAATGGAGCTGATTTTAGCTTACATAAACATAAATTAACAGCTTTTTTTGCTGTTCGACCGCAAAAAACAGTTCGTCCGTCAGCACTTTGAGATCATCTTTATAATTAAGATGAAACATAAGACTAAAGAAACTTTCAGATCATCACACGACTGAAAAGGTAATATCACTTACATTTCTGTTGAATTTGGTGAAGGAGTGGTACATATAAAATCTGTGCATGTAAACAATGGCAGTATTTATTGTTAGTTGAGAACTGACGTTTAGAGTCAAGGAACTACAAAACCACAATTTGAGAAAAACAGAAGCTTAAAACAATGACATACTAAATATACTAACAGGTTTAGTAGTTGGGCCTGGGGGGCTTTAATATGAGCTGTTGGGGTACCACTGACATCACATCTAAAGCCTGTGAGCTGTTAGCTGTCCAAAACTCAAAACAGAGTCTACTATTTCATAATAATGTTTCGATCACACAGAGAAAACTACACCTCACTAGTGCTTTTTACATCCTGTACTAATATCATCTGTGAAACATTAACAAGCATAAGCATGCGCCTGCGCAAGAGATGAACGCGCCCTGTCTAGATCTAATGGGCTTTAATGGAGAATTACAAGCAATTTCGTGGATATTATATTTAGTGAGCGTTAACTAAATATATCACGGACATTATTGGGCGTTATAAATATTATAAACACTCAAAAAGACACAGTAAGAAACGAGAGAGGGCCTGCTGTTAGTCAGCGCGGCTGAAGGATACACATTTAGTCTCTGGCCCATGTCTTGAATTAGATTTGCGGCCTGTTGTCGGTACGACAGCTCTCGGTCTGGTTCCACTCCGCAGCGGCGAGACGGGGTGTTTTCGAGCTGCTCCCGGGTGAAAAACCATTTGGATGAAGATCCCCGGTACGCCGCCATTATTGTCCAGTAGATGAACAGAAAACGCACGTCTCGTATGAACAGCCTCGCACGTACGTCACACACATGCGACCGCAGGTCTCTGACGTACGTCACGCACATGCGACCTCAGTTCTCTGACGTACGTCACGCAAGCGGCCGTGTTGGGAAATGTAGTTTGTCGCGATGTGATTCAGAGTCGAGTCTGATAGCACCCGGAACCGAGTTGTTGGGTAACAAAATACAAATGTTAAAACTTTCAAGTCAAAAAACATTTATTCGGTAGAATTAATTAGCTGTTCTCTTGGTTATTCGCATCATTTTGTTCTTCGTATTTTTGTCTTGGTGGTTAAATGGCGCCGACATATTCAACCAGTATAATATGCATGCTATAGGTAATCAGAAAAGTATACTTAAAGATAAAGTTCACCCATGTCTTTACTTAGACCTAAATCATTAACAAAGAAGGTTATTAACCAGGTAGCAACTAATAAATGAAAGAAATACATTTTTCCCTCAGCAAACATATTACGGTCTACTAAACACAAATTGTGTTTAAACAAAATTGATTCTGTATTGCTCAGTTTGACAGGGCTAAGAATGAGTTAAACATTCATAGTTTGAGTTACTTTACTTAAACTTTTAAAGATGACAGACACCCTTCATCTGTATAGTAAGAAAGCGCATTTCAGACTCCCTTTGAGAATCATACTGATAACTGTACATTGTACAAACATTGAGAAAATTCTGATATGGCAATGATCAACATAGTTTAATCAAAACTTTTTTTTAAATAAAGAATCAATCTTTTTAAGGTTGGAAACGTGTTAACCACTTTAAATTATTTACTTAAATTAAAATAGAAATATTTGATAGAAACAGCATCACAAAAGAGGAATTAAACAGTATTCTTAAGGCAGAATGTATACGCCAAATATGAGAAAATACAGGATGTTGCAAAAATATTTAATTAAATATAAATTCATTAAAAGAAAAAAAATTAAAATGTTTTAAATACTTTCTGGTAACATAATTACTTCTGATAAACGTCAATACAACTGATTGGTCACTCAAACTGTTTTCTTGACAGTCCTAAAAATTCCAAAGCATTCCCAGCAAGCAGTTTATCCTAAACAAAACAGTAAAATAAAAAGTCATAAAAAGAGAATTATTATAGCAGTATTAACCCTACATGCTTATGTTATTTTTCACATAATCACAATAAATATCAGCAATGAATAGTTTCACAGCAACATATTTAGAAGCTGAATGTGTTTGCAATTGCCAGTGTTTATTGTGGGTTCCGGTAGATGTTTTTGTTACCTTTAGGGAACTATCAAACTCATCCATAGATTCAATCAATGCTCCTGGCTCCAGTTCCCCTAGTGGAAATGGGTAATCTGTACCTAACATAACTTTATCCTAGAGGAAAGAGAGTTTTATTAAAACTAAAATAGCACAGAGTGACTTTACTCATGCAAGAATCTGTCTATAAGTATCAATAAGCTGGTTGAACTATTACAGTAAGATGTGGCGATATATGAGTTGATAAGAGAATAAAATTACCTTTCCTATGATGTCCATGAGTAGCTTCAGAGAGAGTGGGTCATGCACAAGAGAATCAGTGTAGAAAGATCCTAAGTATTTGCGTGGGTTAATCTTGTTATCGACTGCACAAAGATCAGGCCTCACTTTAAACCCATGCTCAATTCGACCAACAGTGTATGGAAAAGCACCGCCTGGAACACAAGGAATGCAATACATGTACTTTACTGTATGCTGTGCTCATCTGGATGTTGGTTAGCAATTACGGTTTTGTTCTCTATGCCTTTATGTGTGTAATATGAATATGTCTTACCCCCATGAGCAAAGCAGACCTTAAGCTTGGGAAATCTTTCAAAAACACCCCCAAAAATCATGGAACAAATTGCCATGGTAGTTTCTGATGGCATACCTGACAGAAGGGACAAAACAAGTGGACTCAAATGAAACATAGTAGTGGGCAGGGGTGTCAGCAAGATGAATGAACAGGAACATTGTAAAGTACCCTGTGACAATAGGGGCACATTTAGAGTGTACGTGGTCCCCATGAATTCAAGAGACAGCCCTGGTATCACGCTATGTGACTTAACTATATGACTGAATGCAATTAACAATTTCAATGATCACAACCCACTAAATAAGAATAGCCTGGAGATTATATCACATCCTGTTCTGTCATCCTGTGTTTTAAGGTGAAGACATTCAATTGAACCCACCGACTAACCAAGGCAGCCAGTATTTAGCCATTCTTCCATCTGTCTGCATGTCCCATGGATGTACAAATATTGAGCAGTTGAGATCCTCAGCTGCCTATGGTAAGCATAGCATAAATCTGTCTTTCTTAAATGCTGAAAAATGCTCAAAATGTTTTAATCAGTTTGTAGAATGTTTTTCTGTCATAAACTGGACATTTATACCAGCTTTGTAGAATGAATGAATCAACATTTTATTCAAACTCACAGCATAAACAGGATACAGCTCTGGGGCATTGAGGTCCCATGTATTTATATGAGAGCCAATTTGCACTCCGGGGAAGCCCAGCTGATTGACGCATCGTCTCATCTCTTGTACTGCCAGATCAGGGGCCTGCATGGGCAGAGTACCCAGCCCAACGAAACGCTTTGGATACCGATTCACTGTAGCAGCCAGATCATCGTTCAGAATTCCACACAGGTCTAGAGTGTCATGGGGTTTGGCCTTTAGACATGGAAAGGAACATTACTTGGAATGAGATAATGGACCAATTATGTTACTTGGAATGAGATAATGGACCATACAATTGGATAAGCAATTGTATAGAAGTACTGTAAGTGAGATTTGTGCTTTGCTAAATAATATAAGGATGAGTTGGTGTGTTTCAAGATTGCAAAGTGTTTATTTGCCAAATTCGTTTAAATTTATTTTGACTTTATTGCTTACCCAATAACTGAACATCACAGGCACAGTGGAGAGGGCCTGGACTGTCACTCCTGAAGAAAAGGAAAACAGATCTCTGGAATAAGTCACATGATGAACTGCAGCTGAACTGATCTGTAAATGAAGGCGGTGCAAAGATATAGAAATAATTCTCCCGAAACAAGTTGTTCCTGATGTCATTCCAAAACATATTCTTTTCTTCAGGTTTGGAACAACATGAGGGTAGATGTTTAGTTATGGGTGACCTAACCCCTTTATAGAGAGAAAACATAAAAGAGAGCTTTCACGTGGCAAAAGTGTAAAACAAGTGTGTTTACTAAGAAATAATAATCATATTGAAATGAATGACAACATGTTTGAATGGAATATAAACACTGCTGTTTTTACCATGCTTGTCCATATCCTGAATCCGAGCCTCAGCATCCCAACAGTTCTCCTGAATCACACGGAACACTTTTCCATCCTTCATCATTTTGGCTTCTCCCTGATACACACAAACCCAATGATTTTTTGTTGTACTCTATTTTTTTAACAGAATAAGTGACCTGAATCAAAATCGGAATCACCGCTGGAATCATGCACAGGTACCAACATTCCCACCTGACAGTTAGTGTTTTCAGCCACTTGATGGCAGTCGAGAGCAAGGTCAAATATATTGCAATGCTGTGGACTTTAGAATGAGAGGAGGTGCAATGTTTTTTTGCATGACAAGCAGATTTAAATCAGCAATCAGGGTTCAGCAGTCTGCACCACAGAGAAACATGAATTATCCTGATTCACCAGATTATGATATTATGATATTTACTGTGTGATATATGATACATACAATGGTGAGTTAGACGTATAGCAAAGACAGATAATTTTAAACATTCCAAAAGGAAGTTAATTGTTGTATACATTCCCACTAAGTTATATGCAGCAGTATTGCTCAAGGTTATTTAGCATGTCTGATATTCTACTAAAGGTAAAGCGTCATGCAGAGCTCTGCAGCTGCTCAGACAGGGAGTCCAGGGAAGGCCTGCTGTCCTGTTTTTCCATGCTTTTTTAATTGAGTGTTGTTTAGAAAGGCTTGTTTCTAGGAAAAGCAGTACAACCTGGCTGTAAATCCCAAAAATAATTCTGAGCTTTGTACGTTGTCGTTTGTTTATTCAAACAATCCTTTTCTTGTTCTCTATGCAATGTTTCTATATTGTTTTGAAGAGCAGAATAAGTTGAAGGTAGAAATTAGATGAACTTAGATGGTGGACAAAAAACCATCTAAGACCGTTTCGAGAACATAGAACAAAATAATCCGAAGGTCTGCAGGTACATTAAAACACTGGCAGATGCTTGAACATCCGCTGAGTGGAAGATGAAGTCTTTTGTGCTGCCCACTCTTTCCTCATGGGGGTCATAACACACTCTTACACAGACAATCTCTCAGGAAGAGCCCATATGAGATAATGCCAGCACAATTTCTGGCCAAGCAAAACCCTTTCCTTCCAGCTGGTGTCCCACCACCATCATCATACTAAATTGCGGATTGGGCTGATTTTCTCCATGAGTACCTGAGAAACAAACTGTGACTCCAGGACACAGTACAGTCTTCTGTGGTTCATGTGTAAATGAACCACAGAAGTTACAGAGCTAAGTGGAAATAACATCCAATTATATGTTTGTATTGGGTTTATCACAAAAACATGGATCTTGCTCCAATGTGTATACATATTTTTAAACTTACTTGGCAGTGATGGTGGAGTTGAACAAACCCATCGTATCCATATCTCTGTGTAACACAAACGTGAGAAAGATCTATATATGTCATTTCTAATTCATGATTTTTTTCCAAGAAATTTAACTGTTTGCAAGCCAAAGTATATAAAAGATAAATAGGATATGTAAGATGTGTTAGTAAATAAGTCAGTCATCCTATACACAACAAAGCAAATGTTAAAAAAATACTTGGATACAAGCTTGTATGCTAGGACATAATAGTAATGCTTACTAGACTCTTGCCTAGATAAACACGCAGTAAAGGTCGGTTACTGAACAAACCCTTTGATTAATGTTTAACAGATTCAGACTTTTAAAGAGTAAAGCTTAGCTCTTGTTTTTAACAAAAATTCTGTCAGGTTGGTCAGGAAGAACATTTTTTAATATAACACTTAACATTTTATTTTTAATAAATACTGCAAAAATAGGACAAGCACATTTCTTTATGGCTTATATATTGCTTATTCTTTATATACTGTGAAATATGACACACTTACAGCAGATCAAAATGTATAAAGATCTAACATGTTAAATTTACTGTAGAGGCAATTTAAAGAAGCATGTTAATCTGACAAGCTATACAATTTAACACTATGACCTCAGGATGTCATAGTTAACGTGACAATAATTAAAGAAGCCTTTTTCGGTAAAGCAACCTACCTCTTTTAGATCAGGCCATTCCTTTGGTAAAATATGATTATGAATATCAATTTTCATTATGCTGGCATTAAGATTTTAAATCTTATGGACCAGAATGTTTGACTTGAGAACTGAAAGGTCGCCGGTCGTTTCGCTGCAACGTGTATGAAGGACTCTGCAGAAAACAAATATTCCCACCCCTAAATCTGCTGAAAGGGCCCAATGAAAACTCTTGAGAAAAAAATACTAAGATTAGCTTTTGATGACTGGTTTAAATGTGTAGGATTTTATTCCTGTGTGCATTTTATGTATTTTTGAACGCATATCTTTGTAAGAGACTATATGCTGCAATTTTTTTTAGGACATTAAATAAATAGTTCAATCTAAAAGGGTTAAAGCTAATTATTTTGTTGCTAAGAGAATACTGTAGGTTAAAAGAGGCATTTTAATGATTGTCTCAATGTCTAGTAAATTCAGTTAAGCATTTAGTTAAAAACATCTTCGCAGGCTTAATTCCGCTCAACACTGACCCCCAGCGGTTGATGGAGGTAATGCGTCACACGCTCGTTTACACAACCTCGTTGTTTACGGTTCATTCAACTTTTTTTTAACGTTTCATTCATTGCAGCAGACCGAAAAATCACATAACAGTGTATAAAAATACATGGTGAAATTGCCACACGATTGCCACAACCCTTCCGTACATATTTTGTGTACTAACTAATATACAAGCGTGAATCATTATATCAAAGCGCGGATGCAAAACATACGTCCACCATTGAAAACATAGTACTGGCACACCACATATTTTAAGACTTAATGAATAACATTAATCGAAAACAAACCAAAAAAGCTCGGAAAAAGCAAGAAAGTTTATAATTGTCTGACCGAAAAATCACACAGGCTATTTGTAGAAGAAAGTCCCTATTGGCGAATTGGTCGTTGTTGAAAACATTGTTTCTCGGATTGAGCAATATCTATTAGATCAAAAATTGTGGGCAAATGTCAAAATGGGATGAAACCAGTGAGTGACACAACATGGTTAGTTACAGATGGGTTGGTGCAGTTCTTGCGCTCGGATTGGAGTTGTTGGCGGTGGGCGGGTGTGGTGGGGTGGGGGTCCGTGTTGCTGATGCTGGGCAGATTGCGTTTATCTCCGCATCTCTGCTCCGCTCCCTTCAATGCTGCCACTGGATGGCTGCGCGTCGCAGTTCGACGTGAGATCATATCTTGAAGGCTTTGTCTGATTTCAAACAAACAAGCAAGCAAGCAAGCAAACAAACATGACAGACATTACGACTTCAGATCCATGCCCGGTTCCCAATCCGACCGTCGTGGACCCGACGGCTGTGCGAAACGGACAATGCGCCGCTGCCCAGGATCCTAACCTACCCAAAAGAGGGAGCCAGGGCGATCCTTTCAGTATAGACCAAGACCAGGACCAGGAGATGAAAATCACGGATACCGTTGAGGGCCAAGGTAACACACACCTAATATCTCCAGCATAAAACTGACCTATCTGTTTACTTTGGTGAAGTTATTTCGGAAATGCAAAAGATTAAAATTAATCGAAAGTCATTTATTTTGGGACGTGATGGGAATAAAACAAGCAATGCTTGCCAAGGTTGCAGTCCACACAGGCGCCTTGAGAGCTATTAATAATGCAGGTGAGCACAAACAATCAGTCCACATCTGAAGTTAAAAACCTTTGAGACTATAATCTTTCACAACTCTTTAGAGAGTTTAACTGTAGCGACTGAAACTAAACAGCCTTCAAGTGAAGAGACAAAAATAGTTTGATGGGTGTTTTTGTATCCTGTCTGCTTCAATGAAGCAGCTTTCGTTTGTGTTTTGTTCAGTTTCGTCACGTCGCCTCTCCGCGGTATTGTGTGTCGCATTGAATCTTTTTTTTTTGATAACTTATGTCGGTGAACATTGTTAAGCATCAAATGTATTAAATGTTTCAAATGCATCAAATGTTTTTATTATAAACTTTCTCTTGCCGTATTCATTCAGCCTTGCTGTCAGCTGCGACGTGGGGGACCCTGCGTGTGTGTATTACGTCACAAAGTGATGTTGTCCGTCATTGGGATTACGAATAACATAACAATTACAATTACATACAAAATAAATAAATAAATAAATAAATAAAACATCGAAATCAAATGCACATCTGCCAATCATGGTTTTGTATGAAAAATGTATTTCTTCTGTCGGCTTATTGATGCATTTTGTGTTGGAACCTGTGTGATATTTTGTAAAACATGGATAGACCAAATGTTATGAGTTCATGAATTGGCCATAGAAAAATCAGGGGCGCTTATCTGAATATTGGCGGGCCCTGGATGCTGTAAAAGGCTTGAAACTTTCTTATCTTGGTCTTATTTTCTTAGTCTGGCTCCTACCGGAGCTCTGTAAGTAAGTGGCGCTGTTTTAAAGTGCATCTGATCTCAGATCAGCACTTTTTAGTCCTGCAAGATCTGTGTGTTGCTGAATGCTACAGCACCCCTTGTGCAATCAGTTTAAACCAATTAATCATCCATAAGACGCTTTAATTCACCACTGGTCTTCTGGAGAAATGGTGAGTGTATTAGAATGATGCGAAACAAATAAAATGACAAGACGATGCAAAAACTGCACTTTATTTATTATTTTGGTCTTCCGCTTAATCACACAGATTTAAAAATGGCTCAGTTTTAACCACCGTAGAGCCAAATACAAACATGATTTAAAAATTACTCTATAGACCCCTCTTATCAGAGATATTGTGGATATTTATAAGGAAAAACATATCCTACTATATTTACATAATTAATGCTAAAAATGCATGACCTTGCTTACAGCTTTCCCAACAAGTAGAATAGAATTCTTTTAGCTGATGTCCTATAAGCCCCTGAGAAGAATGGTTTTCTCTCTTTCAAGTAAACCCTATTAATCATGAATGAAATGCTGGGTCATGCGGGCGTTTCTCTTTCACATGATTAGCAGGCAAACAGCGTGAAGGCAAGACCTTTATGTTGAATTTCAGCTCATTTTATGTTCATGTAGCATTTGCACGTGAAGGTGTGAATTGAGCAAGCTTGTGTCTTAAGGTTTGTGTAACAAATGCTCTTGGGTTGAAAAGGAAGACATTGGAACTTATGGGTTACATTAGATTGCAATACATGGTCTCCATTCTGACTGAGAAGATAGATCATGTGAGTGGAAGAGAGGCCACATTCCCCAGCTCTGTTTTTCAGCTCCTGTAATCACACTGACCAAGTACTGACTCTGTGCTCATAACCCTCAGCATGTGACTGCCACAGCCTGACAGATCGGTTTGGAGTATGGTGTGTGTGTTTGAGACATACAGAGACATACACAACTGCCCACTGTCACCATGACATAGCTTAAATTCCTTGTGAACAGATGACACAGGCATATTTGAGTTTTATCTCTCTGGCAAACACAGCACATTATGGGCATTGCTTGTATAATACACAATAGACAATCAACAGGTTATATGGCTTCTGTGGGCCAACAGTTAGTCGTATTCATTATTATTCATTATTTTGTCCCTGACTAAATTTGTGACTTGTGGTGTAGCATTTATCTGTAATAATGCTATAAAACACTATATTGATTGACACAGATATATTGTCCTGCAACGATACAGTTGTATTTAAATACTGCAAGGTTTGTGGGTCATAGGTCACTGCATTAACTTAGACCCTTCAGTGCGCTGCTAACAAATGCTGCAAACAGAAAACACATCTAAATTTTGCTTGTAGATAAAGAACAATTCTACACTAAACATGAACGTGAAAACTTCTGCACCATCAGCAGCACCAAATTTTGCACCTGGCTCATAACCAGACTTAATTAGTGCCATCCAAGACTTGAATCATTTTGTGCAGCTAATTAAACACAGAGTTATTACCCCTCAGACAGTGCAGATTCATTTGTGTTTCTCTGTGCTCCTGACATAAAGCTTATTAATATCTCCACTCTCTCAATGCCTCAGGCTCAATGCCTCTCATGGTTCAGTGAGTAAATAATCAGCCCCTGTTGTTTGTTCCCCCAGTTCAGTTGATTTAATTGTGTAATAGCCTTTAAACAGTGTTTTATTTACTCTGTTGACAGGTCTCTTGGAGAGCAGTATGCGTCTGAAGCCTCATGAAGCTCAGAGCTACAGGAAGAAAGCTCTGTGGGTGTCTTGGATCTCCATAGTGGTGACGCTCATCCTGGCAGTGGCAGGCTTCAGTAAGTTCATGGTGATGCTTATCCTGGCTGTAGCAGCCTTCAGGATGTTTAGCTAGTTTGATTTAGATCTTGTCTCGCCCACAGTCTGTTTGCTAACCATATGATGCATATTGCACCCAAAACCACTAAGTACTTTCTCAATCTGGCAAGGTCAAATCTGATTGGTTGACTTTATGCAACTTCTTGTGTTGGTTTCTGCCTGTCTAAGTGGGCAGCTTTTGGCCAGAATAAGCTGCAATGTGGACCATACCTTATGCCATTCAGTGGCAGGTCTGGCTAAGCAAGACTAGCTAGCTATCTTGGCACATAAAGCGGCTAGAGCTGGCATTGGTAACCATCAGGATGGACAGCTAGTTTAGATTAGAACTGGCAGTGCCAGCATTCAGGAAATTCTTGGCAAATAAAATACATTTAGGCTAGAACTGGCCACTGTGGCCAGTAGGCAGTCAGCATTGCTGGGGCTTTCTTTTGCTAGCATTTGGGTTGGGTTTTAGTAATTACATGATACTCATTATGTTCATAATAAAATGTATGTAATTTATTACTTGTTAGAAAGCAAAAATAGACATTGTTTTGCCTGCTGGTGTTGACATTTTTCAGCAGTCTGGCAGATGACTTGTGCTTTTTGTCAGGTGTCATCATCCAAAAGACAGTAGCACATCTGCTGCTTTTTAAAGCTGATGTTAATGATATAATGTAAAATTCTGTCTCATATCCCAGCTTTCTGTTCAGACATAACTGTAGATATACAGAGGTTGATTTAAAATAATAAATAAGCAAGCAAATAAATAAATAAAATTAAACATTGTGTGGCAGTGTGGCAGCACTTTGTTTTCTTTGTTGAATGGCCTGAATTTGTTTTCTTATAATCAAACAATGGGAGTTTAGAAAACCTGTCTGAGGAAACTATTATTGTTTTGCAATTTCTTGTGGGGCCTCTAGGGGTGCAGAAATGACCCACAGCAGCTTTAAATCTAGATCAGTGTCCACATATTTTTGGTAGAAAAGTGTTCTCGACAGAGATTATTACATTATATAGGCTAGGGACAGTCACCTCATAACACCCCATAGGAATATGGCAACATTAACATTAATGCATATGACATACTTCCACTTAGACTGAAGCCCTGTTCTTGGAGTTGCTGGCAGCATGCTTTGCCAACTGAGTTACGGAAATGTTGCTAACTTTAACATTGGTGTGCCACATTTATGTTTACAATGTCAAAGCTGTGACATGTACAGTGACACCTTTACAATTGATCTGAGGATTTTGAAACCAGCTTGTTTCTTTGATGTGTTGCGGCCTTCGCACCAGTGATTTAGAAATATCTAGGTCACAGAAATATTATGATGCATTTTATCATCAGAATGAATGTGCTTGCTGCAGATCTCATTTTCATGCATGAGATCTATAGCACATGCTTATAAAGGATGGGATAGAGAAACAGAATATAAAAGGTTGCCATGGAGAGAGTGATGAACTCTAGGTCTCGTTCTGATTTTACCTAACCATCTTAAGAGTTTTACCTTGCCGTTTCTGTCTTTAGCTCATGCAGTCTGGGTTTTATGGCAGTATTCTTCATAAAGCTGCTTTGAATATGTACCGTATATGTGAACCCTAAGCACAGATAAAAGTGAATTCAGTTGAATTGAGATGGATGAATTAAGTGTGTGAGTGTGTGTATGGTGGAGGTTTAAAGAAATGATGATTTTACTATATCCTTTGAATAAAAATACGAGAAGAGCAGTTTCTCCTCCCTTAAAAGTTGCTCTTGTTGTGTAAGCTTTTCAATACAGCCACATTCACCCAACCACACACAACCCATTATACACCCTAAACATACACACGCTAAACCACACACTATCTTTTTCAAATGCACATGCTTATAGGCATACGTTTTCCCTGTCTGTTTGTGATCTTTATTTTTTTATATGACAAGAAAGTTGGCAGACAGCGACTGCAAAAGATTTGTCCCTATTTATCTAACATCTAACATGACAATAGTATTTCCTGTGTTGTCAAAAAGCAGTTTTGCATTCACTGTGGACTGTGTCTTTGGTTTCTTGCACGTAAAAACCTGCGGCTCTGTCCACAGGAAGTCTGACTGTCGCGTGCTAAAGCAGCATGGTTGACATTTCAACTCTCTATTGTGTCACACTTAATGATGTGTCAGGTCACTGTACCACTGCTCAAGTGTGACCAAGTTTTGCAGCATCACGCTTCCAGCATGTAAAGTGACGTGAAGCCTTGTGACTGTCTCTGTATTTTTAGAAGATAAAACCCCAGCTTTGTTTTCTCTGTGTTTGTGCTGAGAGCTGAATGCATCTGTTTGTCTGTCCATGTAAAAAAGTCCAAAGTTGAAAAGAAATCATGTGATACACTGACAAATTGTTTTATATGAGAAAATATTGAAAACAGTGAGTCTTATTTGATAGCTCAGAGATTTATTGAGAATTACAGGATGAGCAGTGAACTGTTTATTTGTATAACCCTAATCATAATATTCTCCAATGTTTCATCAAACATTATGGAGAAAAAAAAGGTTTTTAGCAGGTTTCTCTAAAAACCTGCTAAATTGCTTACTGTAAAATCATATTTCATTTCAAATATTTATTTAATAAAAATGTTTATTTCCCGGCTGAATACTACTACTTGCTCTGAAACTTTGACTTTCCTATATTGTGTTATTGTAACCAAATTACTACTACTGTAAAATTCTATAAATTGATTATATATATATGTGTTAAAATGTTGTACTGATATTACTCCAAAATGTTTTTGATAACTTTGATAGAACTTACTGATTATGTTCCCTGTTAGCTGGGTTGTGGTCATCCTTTGAGTCCACACATACAAACAGTTGGGTATAGGTCACCTGAGGAGTCCACACACACCTCAGGCTCTGCAGAAAGGACACAGGGAGGGTGCATAGCAACCACAAAGAGGGTGAGCGCATCATAAAATCATAAAATGATGAATGAGCTACTCTACAGTCTCGTGGTCTTTATAGATCTTTTTTGAGTGAAGGCCACAAGACTGCAAGTCTACATCAAGCATGCAAATTGGGATATGGTCTTAGACTGTCCCATTCAGACACCGTATTTAACATATATAAAGGTTATTAGAGCTGTGCAGTGTTCCAAAAGCATTAGCAGTTAAGGTAATTATTTAATGAAATGTGCAGGTTTAATAAACTTTGTTGTCATGGAAATGCTGGAGCCCTAAAATGGGCCAGCTCCTCAAAGATGAATGTTATGTGAGTGTTAAACAACATTACCCATAATTCAGTGTTCTATTAGTTCCACCCAATTAGATTTTTACAAGCATATCTTTTTAGCATCAGTAAAGCATCAATCAGTAGATTTAAGGTTTCATCAGTCATTGTCATGAGAAGCAATTTGATGTCTCTGCCCAGCAGTGATTTCACAATAAAGGACTGATGTAATGTCGCTCCTGGCAGATGTGGTTTCCTGTACAGGCTGTACTCTTCTCCATATTAGTTGTGTCAGTTTTACAGTTTGTAAGTAATTTGTTGCTCAGAAATGCTGCTTCCACTTTTATATATAGAAATCCAAATTATTTGCTACTGTTAGAAATTTTAAAATCTGGACGGCCTCACATTTATTTATAAATTACATTTAATGCTTCAGCTTCTGTGTAAATGAGTCAAAAACAGAAGTGCAAATCTGGTCATTTTGAATTGGTGAAGATACAAAAAGAATGTTTGCCTAAACTACCCAAAAATTCAACGGTATAGTCTCTAATATTGGACTTTACAAAGCATACTTTGGTTGTTGGTACAATAACATTTATGCATACAGTGCATTTAAAGTATTTATTTTATCAGTACATGTGTTCCCTGGGAATTAAACCCACCAATTTTGCACTGCTAGCGTAATGATCTACCAACTGAGCTATAAAATGTATTAATGTTTAATAAAAATGTATTTTTTAGATATAATTTCAATGTTCTCTACAATAACTAAACATAAGTCAATTGGTTCCAGTTTGTGCACTGAGAAGTGTTTTCGTTTGTGAAAGTTTGCTTCATCAATGTTTTAATGAGGACATTCCAGTGCTCAGAGAATGTTTGCTCTTTATGCAAATCTGTTTTATGCTTTCAATGTCACCTTACTCATTTTACAGTAGTTACATTTTTTAAGTTCTGGCAGTAAGAAAGCTACAATGAAGAATAAGCATAAGGAAACACAAGGAAACACATTAAAACATTTTTTAAATGTATAAATTCATAGGTTTAGAGAGGAAAACAGGGAAGAAGTGAATTTATTGTGATGGCATGTTTATATGTTATCAAAACAAAGACAACAATTATATTGCCGGCCACCACAGGAGTAGGGAAGCACTTATTGCTTAATAACAATCAGATGCTTGTGAGATTTACTTGTAATTATGTCCCTCATGTGTAAACCCATGATGCGTGATGCTGAAATAATGCTGACAATAAGAACAGATAATGATAATTCAGTTTCATTATTTCAACTAATGTGTCATGCTGTATCACTGCAGTAGTCTCAATGCTTGTCAATGTCATATTTCATTTCAGTTTTGATACTTACAACGATGGAACATCTTATGCGTCTAATTCTACATTAGAAATGGGATTCTAGGCAACGACTGATCCAAATTTAGTGTTGATTAATTAAACTGACATTTAGCCAACTGAGGCTTGGAAGTGCTCCAGATAAATGCAGCACTGTCACTGTTCACAGTTAATTAGGGGTTATGGAAATAGTGTGTGTGAAATATAATATTGCCCATTAGGGCAGCTTCACTAAGAGGTTGCAGGTTTTGCTTGAGTGCCATATCTTTACACTGGGCCTGTCTTTATCAGCGTCACTCTGACGTGGACTACAAGCTATTAGTTTCACAGTATACTGGATTATATCATCTCACGTGGTGCCCTAAGACAGAGAAGATAAATTCACTGCAGTCTTGCTTTATTCCCTGCTGCCTTTGCTGTCAGAAATATTATACCAAGTTCAACCAAGCATTCTGATGTCAGGAGAACATTTTCAGCTCACATGCTTATCAGTGTCCTAACTAAGGTTGTAGATGTTGATCCATGGCTTTCCTTTTGACACTCAGTTGGATTTGTAAATGAAAGTTGCATATGGATTCCTACAATTTCTCTAAAAATCACTGGGAATTAGAGAAGTTCACGTCTGATTGTTATCATATGTGCTTCTGCTCAGTATTATTGTAAAGCATACATCTGCCAAATTAGATGGGGGCTGAATTTTATTAAAGGTTTCAAAAGGCTAAAAGAATTATTACAACATATGTATACCGCAGATTCAGAGTCACAAGCATTGTAAGGCATAGCCATAGAATAGCTGTATGCAAGGTTATCTGTGAAGCTGAAACAGATTTAGGTCTACGCACATATGTATCATTTGTAAAACCTTTTAATTTTGTTTTAACATGTGAATCATTGCTAGGATGTGACATCACCAGTATTAGTCACTGTAATTTTCTGCCCATACAGAATGCTCTTCTTTCACCTTATCAACACCTGGTTCAACTGCCCAAGGCCATTTGGGCCATATTGTTCGCAGGATGATAAAGACCTTTTGTTGTTTCACTCCAGTTTTGTCTTCACTGTTGAGTATTTCACGTTACTGTCCCCTGTAGAACCTGCTTAAACTATCAAAAGAAGCTCAGGTAAATAAGTTGCATGTATTCCTGTAACCTGAGCAGAGCACTCGAGACATGGGCCGTTTTGCTCCATTAGAAACCTGTCTAAACACATTAGGCCTTTGTGTTGAGAGATCCTTCCAGTCCATTTAGGCAGGACATAGCAAGACTGGCACCACAAAAATGTTCTGTGATAATGGAACCGGTGTCAGTGTCCAGTGGCATGTTTTATAGCGTGTGTTGATTTTTGAAAGACACTTTCTGTATAGATACATTTCTTAAAATCTCAGCTACAAAAACAGCTACTAAACAAATCAACTGCAGAGGAAATTGTGGAGGAAAATTGGAAAGTTCCCTGTACACATATTGACTTTCTGTGACAATATGGCACAGTATCTTTCAGATACCTCTCTGGAATCTGTATCTCCTCAGATACTCCTTATGTTGTGCTCACACTTATCTTACAGTATGAGACTGTAAACTTTAGACTTTTGTATTACTTTAGACTACAGCCTGCATACATATACAGTATGTTTATAGTGTATCTGTAAGGCCAATGTGAAAAGGTATTTGATTGGCTTGTAGGCTTTTGATGGCACCAATTAGAGTGTATATTCCACACTTGATAATCCTCTGCTTCTCAGTTCTTAATGTCCAGAACAAAGGCAGTAAAATTACCTAGTAAAATGCTGCTATCCATGGTCCTGAATTCCCACTTTCTTATCCAGTTTAGAAAGCCTGACTGGGTGTTAAATGATGTTGTTTTGTGTGAATGCAACACATTAAGCAGTGAACTATATACAGGTAAAGAACAAGAACAGGACATTACAGTCTGTTTCACCCAAACTCCTGGACTGTCTGTGTTAGATCATGAACAGCTGCTCCTCTGACAGCCTGTCACCATGGCATTAGGCATGTGTATGTGTACCGCACACACATACTAAGGTGGCAGGTGTTTCTTAAACATGTCTGCCGGCGACAAAATGCATAGACATATGACCTCAATATTAAGCATATGTGTATGTCAGAGTACATTAATCCTATTGAAATTCAATATAATGTATTTCAATCCACAATATTTCATTTTTTCTCTATAGGCAAAGATTTAGTAAGTACAGTTTCCAGTGTTTCTAATTGGCCGCTATCTAATATACACTAAATAAAAGGTTTAAAAGTAACATGAAGCCATTCAACAAAGTAGGTTATTTCTATCTCGACATCTTATTGAGGAAGATGGTTAAACAATCGCATTCAGAGGCTGAAACTGAATTGAACTGAAACCTTTGATATCAAAGAGTATATCAGAAAGAGTTGCCTGCCAATCATCCGTGTTTGTTTCTCTCAGGGCAATATGGAAGTCTATTTTCAAACATCTAAGGGGATTTTGGGGGGTAGATAAAACTGGTAAATTAATCAGGGGAAGTTCCACTTGCCAGGATAATGTTAATGTGTTTATTTTGTATTTTAGACATGTGCACTTTACAAGCCTGACAAGTATTACAATTTTAAACACAGTGGTATTTTGAATGCTTTCTGTCCTCCAGATATAGTCAACACCTTTATTTTAAATCTGTTTACTGTGTACATGGAGTGATTGATTAGTCTTTTATTATCTGCAGAATTCATATAGTTGTGCAGTCAGTCAAGAACACCAATAGGGTGTTTACATGTGTGTGAGCTCTGATCAGATGCTTCTGTAGGCTTGCCAGCCCTGTCACATGCCTCACACACACATCATTAATTCTAAATGCTCTGAAATGCATTCACAGCCCATTAGACTGCAATAAAAAACCCTCAAATTCTGGCACATATTGAAGCCTATATCAGGATTAATGTGGTGCTGTTCTGCAGCAGAAAGCAGGTGCACTGCACTTCCTGTTAACAGAACAACAGCAGCCAAATGTGTTCGACCGGCCGTGTTGGCTGGGAGTCTCTGGTCTCAAGGGGCTCCCGGGAGCTGAGATCAGACGTGCGCTGCATGTTCTGTGAGCGTGACCTCAATAAATCAGCCCAGATTAAGATTCTGGAACCTGGACACCACAGAGAGGCTAAGGGTGTGAAGGTGAGCGGGTCATGTGGCTGGAGCATGTGGGTCCCCCATGATGGAATACCTGGAGTCTGTGTTTAGTACGTTGTAAAATCTGTTTTGTACTATGTGTTAACCCAGGTTTATTTAATAACTTCCCTGCATTAGTCAACATAATTTTAATTATTATTCATTTGACTTTTTATGCAGCCTATATTTTTTAAATAATTTAAAGTCTCATTCATTTTTGTAAAGTTGTACATTTTTGAAAATTAATGTAAAGTCTATTATTCCAAATGGTAAATATCTAAATTTGTATTTGCATCATAAGCAAATAAATCTTGGTTAACAGCAGCCAATACCTGCAGATTTCCTTTGCAAGGAATGCATGAAATATAGGGAAGTCTTTTCTGTGTGAAAGTGTAAGACAGCTAAATCTCTAGTGTGTAAATTCTTGTCTGGATAAGCACATAAATCGCTCTCTGTCTCCAGCAGACAACCGAAGGCTAATCTGATTACACACACAGTCAATAAGTCACTGGTTCACTACATTATGTCTTTTACCGTGACAATTAAATCACTCCTCTGTCTCTCTTCAGTGGGCAGGAGTCAGATTAACCAGCCCTCATTGACTATGCTGACAAAAGGTCTTATCAGTACAAATATACTACTGACCGCCATAGTGGCGTAACTTACTATATGGCTGTACTGAAAAACACCTCTTATCTACTGGTTAAACTAGCTGCTACTGTAAGCTGTTTGGAAATGCTGTTGTCCCTGTGGGATTCAATTAGTAATGTAATCTGTAGCTTTTTATTTTCATTATAATAAGTGGAGGTCTCTGCAGTTGGTCAGTAACACTAGCAGATTGTTGTTTGAAACAGAGTTCCTAAAACAGGTTTCAGATCAAACTTAAAGTCACACCAAAATCGTCCATGGGAAAAATTCTTAATTCATCCTAATGGCAAATCTCACCCACAGCGCGAATGACATCAGCTCTCTTGTGAGGCCTGCGCCATATGACAATCATATTTCATATATAACCTAAACCTCTGCGCTTTCTCAAATCAGATCTCTCAAATTTGATGTCAGAGTCAGTTAGCTGCACTGAGGGGGCGAGAGTGCGGTAAACTCCACTCTACATGTGGCAAATGGCCCAGCGCTGTAGGTTGTGAATTATTTACGAGGACGTATTGCAGCAGAACTGAGGAAGATCTTTGTTTTGGAAGTCAGTGTCCCTTAATGTTGCTGCTGTGTGTGAGATGTTTGCCTTTGGTTCCATTGCAGCTGTTCATGTCATTCTACTTCATCACACACAAACACTTAAACTGATTCTCTCTTACGAGGTTAATATTGATCTCTCACCTTGTGCAGTATTCAATTTCAGAGTCTTGGTCACTATCCTGGTTTTACCCTGAGACATGAAGAAAGCTTTAGATATTGATTTTGCCATAAGTCTATTGACTATTTTAAAAAATCACTTCTGTGCTGCTGCTAACATTGATTTCAAATAGGTTACGCTAGAATGAGTAAAACACTGGATAATGAGTTTAAACAAATTCCTCTTGGAGAAATACGGGTGGCAGGTTTTTTCCTTTCAAAACAAAGGATTGGAGGAAATGCGCCAACAGTCGTTAAAAACAGAACTGTGACATTAGAAGTCACAGCACAAACTAAAGTCAAAAAGTAAAGCTTTGACATGTATATTTACAGGTGAGAATTCAAAGCAGGAACACAGCTCTCACCTCTGCTTGAAATCTGATTATTAGGAAACAGGAAGAACTGAATTCTAATTTCTGTTTCGCTGTCGTCTCTGCCCACCATTGAAATTCAGAGCACACGCAGTCTTACTAGAAAACGACAACCAGTCAGTTCCACTCCTCTGAGATGAGGATTACAATGCTGAAAACAGGAGCAGTGGCCATTATCAGCCCAAAACACAGAGAGAGGGGGCTTCTCCCATCATTTCTCATTCATTACAAAGAGCCTCTGTGTGAAGTGGATTTTAAAATGGGAGTTCCATTCTGTAGAGCTCATATGGGCTTCTTCTAGTGCTGTTAAATGTTACTTTAACAGTTTCCTGATCAAATGTAGCCAAAATAATGACAGATGTTATGTAGTTAAACTCCTCACTAAAGCACTAAAGCAGGTGGACTGAGACTGTACACACGAGACTGAATCAGAAAAGATGCCAGCCATGCCTGTGCATACAAGAAAGCATCAGCACAGACACGATAGAGAGAAAAACAATTAAATAGTACCAGTGGTGTTAATGACAATAATTCTTCTTTAATCAATGTGGGCAACTATTTACATTTACGCATTTGGCAGGTGCCTTTATCCAAAGCGACCTACATTGTATTCAAGGTATACAGTTTTAGCAGTACGTGTGCTCCCCTGGGAATCAAACCCACAGCCTTTGCACTGCTAACACAGCGCTCTGCCAATTGAGCTACATGTATTCTAATTATACATTCAAATTATAATTATAAAAACAATAAAACATAATACTGCAATAAATACACTGTCTATCTTTCTCTGACTATCTTTCCTCTGCTGCTTTAGCCTGTTATATCTTGTTAACAAACACCCTGCTGAGAGTTTCGGCTCATTAGGTTCAGACAGAAACAGGGCTGTGTATGTGTTGACAGAGTATTTGTCTCTGTTGCTGTTTTCTCAGTTCTGACTAGAAAACCGTAAACATGCAGTAATTACAGTAAGTCAGAGCTAGTATACAGTCTCTCCATTGTTTAGTCCAAACCTGAGCCTTTTTAACACACATCAGTGTTCAGTGATTTTCATGTTAAAAACATTTAGCCAAGAGGGAAAAACTTATCTGTTTTTGTAACTAACACTCATGTTGTCAAAATTATCAGTTTTTTTTCTCAGTAAAACACAAAATGTTAGTGACTGACAGCCTCATTCACTAATCATTTTCATTGTATGAACAAAATTACAGAAATTACACACTTAATATGGACATAATTCTGGACTGGAGATATTCATGCTTATTTTTGACCTACTTTCTTCAGGCATGTTTCCTCTTCTGAAACTACACTGGATTCTAAAGCTGGATTCTTTGATCTTCACATTTCTGCTTACGGTCTGCATAGTGTTTAGTATGTTATACGTGTAAGCCAACACACATTAAGGAAGAATGTGATCAAACAAAAAACAAGAAAAATAAAAACAAGGTGAAACAATATTTGTACATTGAATTTTAAAGATAACTTGTTTGTTATACCAATAGTGAAATTGCAATGCGAAAAAATGCAGTTTACATAAAAAATTTAAATATTGAGTAGAAATGACAGGTATGCTTTTCCTTCATTGAAGTATAATGAACCTTTACCTGGTATGAACTATTCGTGTGTGATGAGCTTAAATACATTGACTACAGCAGCATTTGTTATGAGCTCTAAACAATCACCTGTTATGTTATGAACCCTTATTCCTTAACTTATTGCTTCCTAAACATACAAAAAAACATAAAAACTCTTTTTGTTTTTTTCATACACAACAACAAATCCAGAACAGAATTGTTGTTTGGCTCTAAGGCCAGTGGAAGATATCATGTGGTGTCTAGCCCTTCTGTTGCTATGACACATGGTGGCTGAGTCTGTCTTTAAAGTTAGAGATCAATAGAACAGTGAGTGTTCTCGACCCAAGAAGGGGGCAGCAAATAGAGCCCATCAAATGCAGGATCACGGTGTGTAAAGTGGAGCACTTCACATCTCTACAGTCAGAGAGCTTTGGCAACGTTTTCTGTCAGAACACGGTGGGCAGCCTTCCTCAGCTTAGATTTAAAGAAATGCAAACAGAAAGGGCAGTTAAATACCGTATACATTTGACATTATCTATTTTCTTTCCTGAGCATTAATTTTCTGTTTCCAATTTTCTATTTCTATTACCAGCCTTTTCAAATTCACTGTTGCTCTTTGTCGACTGTCTCTGATTTGGTCTGTGCTTAAGACATGGTGTTTTATTCTAATTATAACATAATATAAGAATATTGAAGTTTTGAGATGTTGAATGTGTTTTAAGGAAAAATAAGGGAAACATTTTCTTTATAATTTTGCCTCAGAGACTTATGGTGGTACCATGGTACTTTTTTAATGTAAATATAATTTGACAGATAACCTTAAAAATGTGCTTCTTGTAATTTGCTGGTTTTATTCCTGTCAGTAATATAATTTAATGTGACTAAATCAACCTGACAACATGAGGTGAGACCAACAAAACCAATTTTAAGGATTAGATCAAGTAGAAAAAAACTTAAGGTGACAGTTGCTTGTTAATTCTGCACAGTGAAAAGAAGGTCTCATACATTCGTCATAGCTATAAAATGCTGCACTGTGCAGTCTCTGTGCCTTGTGGTTTGATATATAAATATAGCTGCGTCTTACTCTTCTCTGTTGTTTTGTTCCCCCCAGCTGTATCGTTCATGAGACACAGCGCATCAGCTTTTGGATTCGCTGTAAGTTGAAACCAAAGATAACAAGCTGCTAATAATGACATTAAATTTTTTTCTGTTCCCATTGAAAACTAGGTGGAATGCAGTGTTCCTTTCAAGAGTTTATCTTGCTGATTTTCTGATGCTTATGACAACTCTTAGAATGTTTTATTAGATTTATGTATCACTACAGTACAGTTATGAAAAATTGAGATGATGGGATAATAATTTCTGTAGCACTAATGCATCACTGTTGTTTTTTAGTTTGATGCGACATTAGATGTTCTTTCCTCCATTATAGTGCTGTGGCGCTATAGCAACGCTGCAGCAGTGCACTCTGCCCACAGAGAATACATGTGAGTAAACAAAAGATAACTGTCTGTTATATGTAAGGCATTGCATGTTACAGAAAACCTGCAGCAAATCACAAACCAAGAAGGCTAATTATAATATTTTATTGATAAATAATGCTTTCTCATGAACCAATTAAAAAACTCCACCAAACAACATTTATATATAAGAAAATTAATTGCCAGAGATGTTTTAAGTAACATTGTAAATTACTATAAGTAAGAATGAATTATTCAGTAATGGAATGACTCAAATAGCTACATTTGAGTCATTCAAATGTAGCCACAAAAGATGCCACAAATAGCTAAAGAATCAGAGGTTGAAGATATTAATATATTAAAGGTTAATTCATTCTGGTCGCTACTGGCTAGCTGCTAGACTTAGTCTTGTCCCTTTCAGCTAAGTTAATCAAAATAAATTCGTCCAAGCATCTGTAGAACATTTGACAGTCTGAAGATCATTGCATAATTGCAAGATCATTGCAAGTCTACTGAGTGACCAAAATATCTGATCAAATATCTTGCCTGGCTTTCACCTTGACTGTCTCAATTCAAAAGGCATTAAACTGATAAAGGTCTCTACTGCTGGTGTCATCCTCAGTCTGTAAGGGGACTTGTGAATCTCATTTCTCCAGTCGATATGTCAGAATGGAAGATTTATAGAGCAATACTGGTGAAGATATGAAGGTCTCTGCAGGATGACCAACAAATTTTTCTCGTGGACAGGGAATATGTATATAAACAAAGCATCTGTAAATCAGTTTAGTACTAGGTGGTTACTGTTCCTAGATCTTTCAAAAGCACATAATATGTTTAATATAACCTTTAAAAAACATTGGTTTTCAACATTGGTTTTCTGTTTTTTCCATCCACAGAGCCTGTGTGATCCTGGGAGTGATTTTCATCTTGTCCTCTATGTGTATTTTGGGGAAGGCTATCCATGATCTGGCTACCAAGCTTCTTCCTGAAGTGGTGAGTCAGGATAAACATGGGAATCTATAATATTTAATATTAAGGGATAATTGACCCCAAAATAAAAATGTTGCCATCTGCCATTTATTCAGTTGAACTGATATAATATAATGTAGACAATGAGAAAGTCAGGAACAGACATATATATATATATATAGTCCCCTTTTTAAACCCACTGGTTAGATGTGGATTTTCCCCCAGCTGTGTTTAACTTTTACCATTAATGAATCAAATACTGACTCAGTTTCAATAAACTGCTAGATAATTATCTTATTATCACCTCCCAACATTATCTTATTATCACACACACACACCACAACATCATTGAACATTCATTCCCACCTCTCCTACCAACCAAAACAGAAATGATGCCCAGCTGCAGAGGTGTGCCGTTATCTCTGCATCACAATGTTTTATTTGGTGATTTATGAGAAGACGTTCGGAGTCCAACAGGAATATAATGATCTAAGCTACAAAACCATTTCACATGAGCCAAAACAGCTGCACTTCCTCCTATAATTGTGCCTATGGCAAAGCATACATACATTCCTCTATATCTGTTCTTGTACTCCTATGTCATTAAACTCACGTTGAATTACACCTCTTTATAGAAAAGCTGAGCTGAATGTTAACTGCCCTTCTGGATCGCTGACTCATCCTGTTAATGTAAAATATGTTTCCAGCTTGATGAATGAAAATATGACTTAGCCATTGTATTGTTTATAATAAATGAATTTTATTCATATTTTCATTTAAGCTGTGTTTCTTCTGCACTATAAGCGCTAATAGAACACCAGTGGAGCTGATTTAACGATGGATTTGTTCTGGCCGTAAGCCTTCTGTCCCATCCATCCTCTCCTGCTGTACTTGGATATATAAAACAGAAATGAGCTTCCACCATTTTCCGTCTTTTTTCAATTCTGCTGGCATGCAGTTTTTTCTCAAATTTATATTCTTTTAATTAAATCACCACGCTCTTCATGTCAGCACCCTTCACACTGAATCTCTGAGGTATCTTTATTGAGTTGCTGTGTGCTCCAATTCATCTAAATTGGCAGTTTCGGCTGGCCGGTCTGCAGCTTAAGATATGAGACCCATCTCTTAAGCTGTAACACATTCTTTGTCTCTCAGCTGTTACTCAGAGATGAAGGTCTCAGAACAGACTGGCTGACTAGAAATGTAGGAAAGGTTGCTCTGTGTATGTGTGGGCGGAGAGCAAGACGTTCTTAAATTGGAGAGAAAAAGAAAAGCAGGAGAGACAAAACCTGCTGTAGTTCTTTGTAAATGAACATTTTCAAACTGGTCTTCAAGGTTTCTGGCTTTAATGTACATCTACACATTCGTAAAACGAGTGTAAGTGTAAAGAAAAATGATTTACTAATGAATTACTTTAATATTTATTTATTCTGGTTTAAGGATGTTTGGATTTTTTTATTGGAAAATGATCAAAAAACAGGTGGAAATGATTTGTTAGAGTGTATGATTCAGTCATATAAACACTCCTTCTTGAATCCCATTTTGAAGTCAATCACTGCCTCATGTCTGCTCTTCCTCTGTCTGTCTCTCTATCAGGACGACTTCCTGTTCAGCGTCTCCATTGTCAGTGGCATCACATGTGTCATTCTTGCTGTTGCCAAATTTATGCTGGGCAGGATTTTGACCAGCAGAGCCCTAATTACAGATGGTATGACACACATGTACACACTAACAGAAGGTACCCATAAATCATTACATATCATGTATCATGTCACTGTTACTCTTAGGATTTAGGATTTAAACACACTTTAATAGCAGCCCAGTAACTCTTTATAAATCTCAGAGACAATGAGTGTGTTATATACTCACCTACCATGTTTAACCCTGAGGTATGTATCCTTCTATAAGTCTTTACAATATAGACAACTATATACAGCTACTGTGTCTCTGGTGGGCTGATCACCGGTGGTCAGCAGAGACAGATTTCCATTCACACCTGGTATTCACATGCATCTCAGAGGTGTCTCCTGTGACCGCTTGTGATTGCATTTTATATAGGAGAAGGCCAAACATGAAATGTGTTGAGAAAGACATTGTCATCATTCTGACTGTAATGAGCAATAAAGTATACCAACATCATTCTCTGATGGAGCAATTTATTAAGTATTACATTGTAGCAGTTTTAATGCTGTTCATAATCTCATGTCTAATACAATTTGGAATACAGTTTGGTTTTCAAAATCCCCTCAGAACTTACTGTTTGCTCTAACAGAAAATCTAATTATAGTTCATCAACTTTTTCTCTGAAGGCTTCAATTCAATGGTTGGAGGCATCATGGGCTTCTCCATCCTCATTAGTGCTGAGGTGTTTAGACATCACCAAAATGTTTGGTATCTGGATGGAACCATCGGGGTCCTGATTGGACTCATCATTTTAGCTTATGGGATCAAGTAAGTGTATTCAGTGAGGTGATAGTTTTGATCGTCTTCACAGTTCTGAAGATAAAAATGTAGTTTTCCTAATTTTTAAGCATCGCTCATTCTTTTTGTTCCTTTTGTCCTGCAGGCTGTTGATTGACATGGTACCACGAGTAAGACAAACTCGAAACTATGAGCGCTTTGAGTAATGTTGGATCCGATGAAAAAGGCAACAGTATAGAACCATCCCCGTCTGCTCCTGCCCTGCCTCTCTCTCATCACACCCAAATATATCCAGGAATAAAGTCTGCTGGCAGCCAATTCAGCATCATGTTCTTGTAGAATCATCACTCATCACACCCACCAGCTCCTGAGATCCTCTTTCACCCGGCACAACATCTTATGGCTGCAGGAGGAAGAAATTAGCATGAAAACAGAGCTGAGGGAAGATCACTGTTCAGGCACAATGTTTTAAACCAGGAGATTACCAAGCAAAGTTCTCCTGGATGGAGGGTTTAATGAGAAATCAGCATTTAAAGCATTGCGAGGTCTTCAAAATGTTGTTTTGGCACACACCTAAAATCACCTTTATGTTATTTTCCATTTAACTAAATATTCCATTTAATTTTCACTTTATGGAGTAAATTTTGTTTTCTGTGTAATGTCCCATCATGTTAATGTGTATTTGAAACCATGCTTAAAATGCACTTTGGGGGTCAAACTGATACCACCCAGCTTACATTATATCTTCCTATCTGTTGCCCCCCAAACCAATTATATTATACACACTATGTAAGGTATGTTTATATTTTGCTGTACAATATTGTATATAACCTTTCAGAGCCAGAGATCAGCACTTCCAATGTGACTCATTTCAATAAAGTAAAGCACATTTTTCAAACAAGTACTTGCGCGACATGTAAACACAAACACAATTATATGTTAAATCACAAACACGATTCAGAAGCAGCAAGATTTTCAGTAATTAATTTCAATATGAACAGGAAAGATCCACGTGCATCTGTGATGGGGAAGAACAGACAATGAGCCCTTAGGTGTTGATAGGGAATATGGTTAACCAGCACAAACCCTGACTTTAAAATTAATTTGCTTTCTCGCTTGTACTGTGTATTGTGTCATACTGGCACAGTTTGTGTTATTTAAAAGCAATTAATTTGACTTTTGTTATGCGAGGATCCGCTATAATATAACCAGTGATTTGTTTGGCATGCACTGGCATGTCAATTTGCCAGTTAAAATGGAATTTCTCAGCTATTTGTTAGTGCCAAGTTAGAATCAGAACAGCCTGAGGTATTGTCTAATGGTCAAATGATTGATTTGGGCTCAAGCAGACAAAGATTGATTGGTTTATTATGATGGGCTTGTGAACAGGGCAGATTTTCCACAGAATAAAACCTGTAGAAAAAGTGTAGAAAAAATCAGTGTGAATATGAAGCACATTTTAAAGTTGTACTGTTTAACAATACTAATATAATACTGAACTGTTCACCTTTAATTTGTTTCTCCATAGAGAATGAAGCATAAAACCAAATGTTTACATTATGTGACCCACAATATTTGTAAAATCCATTTATTTTATCCACATGTAAAAATAGCACATCAGCAAATATGAATGTGTATTGAATTAGTAAGCATTATGTATTTTATATATAACGTGTTACATGGGTTGGTACAGAAATACACATCTAGATGCTAATGTTTTGTTACAATATACTGACCCCTCTATTCTGACAAGCATAGCACATTCATTTCTGTTACAATTAAACTAGTTCTTTGATGCACTGATTAAAGCAAATCAAGAATCTATGGGAAGTTTCTTTACAGCGTCACACACACACACACATACATTATATACATATTTCAGAGAATATAGTGTATATGCAGCACTAGATTATCAGCAGTCATATTTTCTCATGTTTCAAACAAATATCTTTGTTTCAATTGGTTTCTGTCTCATATGTTTGGAACTGATATGTAACTGAATGTAAATGACTGTGATCATGTCACAGCTTACCTGTACACTGATGTATCACACCAATACAATCAGACAATCATGAGCCTACAAATAACTGCAGCAAAGACTCCCAAAGCCTTTTGTGTACTACTGAATGTCATCTCATCTCAAGAAGGAAACTTTCAGAATAGTACATATTTGTGCTCTTTACATCATCATGACAACGTTGTTGGTATAATTTATTTATTATTGATTTTGTTATTCAGGTGATGCCATTGGTATGTTAATGATGTAATGCAATGTCGTTATGTTCATGTCATTGATGTATCAATTGACATTTTGTTTTGATAACTTGGATATGTTTAAAATTCAGTGTTTCATTATCCTATATAAACTGTATTGACTTAGACTGTATATGTGTATAGACTGCCAATGGTAACTGATATTTCAATATGCTGAATGCTGTATTATGTTTACATATTTTGGTATTGAGTATTAACAATATTCAGATGTCAGGTCTCAACTGCCAGGTTGGGCAGGCCATTTGTTATTGCTCATTTGCATATGATCACATTTTTCCATAAGTCATATTGTGCTGCTTTGTAAATCTTTAAGCATGTGTTACAGTAGGTTCTAATGTACCATCAACTGACATGGTGCTGTATAGTCATAGACTTTAGTGGCTATAGTTGAGTGCATTACTGTAAAGATCGTCACACAATAGGTTATATTGCTACATTGACTTAGTTGAGGTTGTGTTGATTGTACAAATCACAAATCCATGTAGATTCCAAAGACAAAACTGTTAAACTACTAAACTACTAGTTAGGCCCTGTTTTAGTTGATTCAGACTAATGCTGTAGTGTAGTCTTAGCATTTATGTAAGCAATACTCACTGCAATGCTTTGCATGTAAAAAATTAAACCTCTTACCCACAAAATGCTGCACAAACACACATACTGACACAAGCACAGGTATACACAAGCAAAAGCAGACACAAAACATTTCTAATGTAAAGTCATGTCCAGCACATAGATGATGTTCTGAATGTACCTTTATTTCAGCAGTAATACTGATAACTATATTTCTGTAGAATATGTGGAAGATGAGTAGCTTAACATTAAAGGTTGTACAAAAACACTTTTGAATGTGTTTTATTGGCCCTTTGTGTGTATTTTATTACATAATGATTCATTACAAATACAAACTTAGGACATTCAAGGTGTAAAGACCAAAATATAACAATGAATCAGAACATTTAACCCTACAACAGCATGTAGAAGAATTTAATAGGCATATCAGAGAGTCAAATACTGCAAAAGAGGCAAGAAAAAACAATTTACTGTTGTGTATGGAGAAACAAATCCTGGTTCCTCTTCTTTGACCGACTTCTTTATTCAACAGGTCTTCTGCCCTTCTGTTTTTAGTCACTAGATGGCGGGATGTTAAGCAGTTACTTTCACAATTCAACAGGACAGATATGAATAATTTCAGAAAACTATTCAGAAAACAAATATAGGCTCTGAATCCCCACATTAAGTTGTGGAACAAAACCTTTAAATGGCTCCCATAATAATTGCAAAAAGTAATAATTATGAAAATAAAACAATTACTTACAGTTATAAGTAGATACACTATTTAAAGTTTGTCATTAAGGAATTGTTTGTATCACTTAATCATACATCTGACCATTCATTTTTAATTTGAGAATGCATGTGTAATACGTCATACAGCCAGGAGGGGGCAGAACATGATGGGTTTGTGTCTCACACGTGACCTGCTGGAAAAACATTCAAAACACAAATCATCATTTTCTCTTACAATATTTGTTCCACACGTGAGATCTCTCAATACAAAGTAAGGTAACTAAAACAAAGGGATGCTTTTATTTAGGAGCTTATGTCATTTCCAAAACAAAGAGAATTAAGATGTACCATGTTTTGATAAAAAAATATCAAATTGATGTTTATCTATTGGGAGTACCTAAGCTGAGACATTGTTGTTACTACTGCTCAAGTATTGCACATAATAACATGTTAAATATGCTTACCTATTTTGCATGCTTACATGTATTATGCCCTGCTTTACTGTTAAATCTGTATTGTATGTCAGTCATGTGTCAAAACAAAAGTTCTTTGCTATATTCTATTGCTGATGGAGCTTGATTTCAGCTATATCTATATCTAAACACCATTTGTAGAAGCTACCATTTGTCTTTTCAGCTGACCACACTTGGATTTCTAAACACTTCCGTGAGAAACCCACTGTGAGTCTTTGGAGTCAGACGGCTGAATGAACAGATTTCACACTGGAAACAGGCGTAGAATCGAAGCTAAAGTTTGGAGCCATGGTGACAGACGGACCACAGCAGCCAAAATCTCTTGGGTCATTGGAAGTGAGGTTCAGAAGGGAGTCTAGCTTTCAAACGCTGTCCCAAAGTCAGAGGGAATGACTGGAATCTCCTGATCCATTCCTCCCCCGCCTCAAGTGTAAATCCCTGGCTGACGTGTCTGAAATGACTGTTACAGCTGTCCGCTGTTGTTTTTGGACTCTGGGTCTATATTTACGAAGCGGTCTTTGACATTCAGATTCCATAACTCTCCCATGTCAAAGATGCTTAGTTTAGAAACAATATTGCTGTTTTAAGCTAAGAATGACACGCTTACTTACAGTACAAAAATCAATAGTTTTAAATATTGCTTGTTTTGGGCCTACATCAGTGACATTTGAGATGCAAATGATGATGTAAATCAGAAACAAAGCGCTCTATTGGTTTAGAATGTAAACCTGGTTCTCTTTCCGCTGAGGTGTGGTGCATCTTTTCATGCGTCATACGGTGCATGCCTTTAGGTCTGAATAACGAGCAGGGAGTTAAAAGTTCACATGGTTCACATTTCTCGTTCCAGTTTGTTCCCAGGCTGGTCAGGCTTCTACCATAAGTCAGAACCTGTTGGATTCTCTCCTCCCTGCTGAGATGGATGAACTAAAATCAAAGTTAAACCTTTGTTCAGTAAATGAAACAGCATTCCGGTAATGACGTGAAACATACCACAACACATGATCATATGAGCTACAGCTCACAGCTGCAGATCTGACATTTCTCATGTGCCCTTGGCTTGTCCTCCATGATTAGATCCAGGAAGCGACTGTATATTGACTCCTAAATTAAGGGTCTCTTAAAAATTATTCACAATTAAGTTTTTCACCAAAGCTTTGCTTTGATAAATGCTTTGTAGTTCTCTTACACCAGATAATCAGAAGATTAGTTTTGTCTGTTTGACTTGAAGCTACAAATCCACTTTCCATGCTCATGAGACTGAACAAGACTGAAGACTAGATTTTGGATTTGTATTGATTTAAAGGCCCAGATGATTACACTGGAAAGTGTATTGGACTATACATGCAAATTTATGTTAAGGTATACAGTGGGCAAGACATACACAAACACCCACATGATTCTAACACACTCATTAACACACACACACTGACAGTGACTGATTGAGACATCAGGCTTTGTTGCTTATGGGATGTGTATATCAGCCAATTGGGGACCAAGGGGGGGGGAGCAGCTGTTGCTATGACAACAGCCATAAGCTTGCCGTATGGGGGGAGGGTGGAAACAGCATTTATTAAATACCAGTCAGTGGAGGATAGAGACGTCTCTATTCAACTTTATTGTGGTGATTTTTGCATATCAATCAAAATGTGTCATATCTATATTAAAACCTCTATTTTAGAATAAGAATAGAACATATAGATGTCATTTTTAGACGTGCAGTGACTGTTTTGCTTTTACAGCATTTGGCTGCAGAGTCAAAATTACAGCATCATCAAATTGTGGCTTATTGAATTTACTGAACTAGTAAAAGAGCCAGCGCTATCTAATGATGCCTGTGCCTCAGGAGTTAAGACATGAGGGATGATGCTGGTTAAACAGCTGCTGTGAGGGGATAGGACTGCAGCCCTAGTTACTCCTCCCTGTGGATGTTAATGAGGAAACTTTGTTTATGCCATTGGGCAGTAAATATTCCACCAGTGTCCTTCATAACCAAAATTAGTATGTAGCGTTTGGTTTCCAAAGCAATGTTTACAAATGAAAACAAATAGGAGGAGGACACAGATAGTTGAGCAATTAAATCAATGGCAGCCACCTAAACAGTCATGACAATTTAACAGATAGTTTTCCCAAAACGTCCTAAAAGAAAACTAGTACTGAGAACAGGTGTGGTTACCTGGATCTGTGCCCAGATTATATGCAATTCTCTGACACACGCCTCTGTATGTTCCAACATGCTGTTGAAATAACTGCATTAAGGCAACAGACTGGGAAAGTATTCGACCGAACGGATTTATATTGCGTAATCTTTTAAATAAAATGAGGCGTGCAAGCAAGCAAGAGCACAACAAGAGCTAACATGAGCAAACTATTGATATAAATGTGAAACGTGACTTCTTAAATCTTTTCTATGTCCTTTGAAACAATGTCGGTTTAAGCATGTCATTTTGGGCTTATCTGTAAATAGAACTGCTATTTTCGGACAATCAGCAGGTTGTGGTAACACACACACACACACCTTGTCATTTCAGGTTTGCTTTAGAGCGAGTTGTAGTTAAGTGGTGCTGACGGGGTCATGTGTTTATGTCTGAATACTCTACTACAACATAACCCATAAACCATGTTCTATATTCATGATGATTATGTTTACATTTATGCATTTAGTGAACACTTTTATCCAGAGCAACTTACAGTCCATTCAGGTATACATTTTATCAGTGCATTCCCTTGGAATCGAACCAACAGCCTTTGTGCTGCTAATGCAGTGCCCTGCCAATTGAGTTACGGGAACACAGGATGTTATGTGTCTTTCTTTCTGATTTACAAATCTTTAAAAAGAAGATCATACAGACACTTCACAATGGAGAAATTAAACACCAACTGCAGGTGTGTTTGCTTTTCAGATTTGTGTGTCTAATGTAAACAACACACTCGTGATCATGAAAGGTGAGCACAAGTATTGCTACACCCTGTTATTGAGAAAAACCTACTCAGGCTGGATAATGTTTGACTCCAACACCGCTAGAACTACAAGAACAAGCTAAGACTTGTTTCACACTGTACACACACAAGTGCATACTCTCGTCAGCTGCACGCTGCAATTTAATAACTCTTGAAAAACTTCTCTGTTAAATTCCCTTATCAAAGACTCTCAGTTTCTCAGAAGTCAACAACTAAAACAGTGAGCTGGCAATTCAGTTGGTGACTGGAGAACTAGTTATTTTGTTCATGAAGATATTTCATGAATAATATGATTCTTTCCTGTATAGACAACCAAAGGTCAGAGGGAATATGTAACGTGTTCTTCTGTAATCCATTGTCCAGAAACATATGATTTCTTTCTTCTGCAGAACAGAACAATAACATATTTATAAAAATCCCATTTTTAGATGAAATATTTAGCGTAATGTCTTCAAGAAAATGTAACCCAGTCTCCAAACCAAAACTAAAGAAAAGAAACACTAATTAACCAAGCAATTCAAAAGGCAGGAAAGCCAGTCAAATCTGGTCTGGTTTTACGTTCTCCAGCTGGGGACCCCTCACAGCAACCTTTGACCTTCTGTCCCACAGAGAGCAAAACTGGAGTCTCAGTGAGGGCTGCTCGTGTGGGAATTGCTTCCTGAGAGGGAGTGGTTGAAAAAAGAGAAGAACAAAGAAACGAACAAAGAACTCTTTGTTGTAATTTCCCAAACCACCTATTATCTAATCTAATGTAGGTACTGTTTCACTGATGTTTAATGCATTCATGAATGAATGATGGTGTAGGTTTTAGATGAGTGAAAACTCCTTATGAAGATAAAAATGTTATTCAAATTGCAGATGTTCAGACAAATGCTTTACTATAATTTACTTGAGAAACATTGAAAGAGAACATAAAGATTAGCTTGAAATCCTTAGGAGTCTTACCTGTTCCTTAGTGCTGGTGACTCCACCCTCTCCCAACTTCCAGGCCTGTTCTTTTATTACTGACTAATAGTGTCTCAGTCATGAATCAACCTTTGTACAAGGATCTGTTTCTCTCTCTCTCTCTCTCTCTCTCTCTCTCTCTCTCTCTCTCTCTATCTCTCTTGTTCCCTCTTGTCATTTTGGTGGTTGTACAAAAAAGGTCATTCTACCTGCTTTATAAGGAACAATGAATGACTAAATCCCTTCTTCCATATGGAATGTTTGCCCAAGAGGTAAAGGTAGCTTGAATTTAGGCACTTCAGTGTTTAATCCACTTAAATCTCTTAAATCAGTCAGCACTATTTAATTTATGTCTTAAGTTTCATAATTATGAACACATGGTTGCATGCACATATAGGTTTGTTTGATTTATGATATGTTTTTCTAAATAATTAAAGACACCAACAATCTGAATCAGTTGCAAAATGTCAAATGTATTAATGAAGAAGAATAGTCACAGTAGTCAAACTATTAATGGACCAGTGAGTCATGCTATTGATTTGGCAATTGCTAGCAGTCACTCTAGCTTTTTCCACACAGTTTGCTAAATAAATTCAGAGTCAGGAAAAACTCATGAACTGTCACAATTTGACTTATGATAATGGAAAATGAATCACATCACTTCCTTAACAGCTACATTACATAATAAATGCAGATCATCACAAAAACATAATTTTATTGAGAAAGCCTTGATGATCTAAAAATGATTATTTTTAAGCCAAACTCATTATCTATTTAAAATATGTTTTACATTTTCATTTCATTTTCATAAAAATGTCATAATTCTGCAATCCGTTAATTTTCATATTCATAAACTCATATTCATTTACTGCTGCTCCCAAAACTTCATGTGCTGTACGGATATAATGTAGCGTAACGGCGGTTTTGTATTGGTCTGAAACATAATCTTTCATACAGAACAATTACATTGTAAATCTTGGAGCAAAAGCTTAACAGAAGGAATGAATGCAGACCACAACAAACCAAAGCAGGCAAACCACAGGAGACGTAATAGACTCGACTCTAGATGTGATCTGTGTTTATGGACGCAAGATGGCATAACAGATGTTGACCATACAAGACCTTTCCTGGCAAGAGATTCATCACTGCAGAAGTTTATTTTAGCATGTAAAACTCCTGTGGAGAAGAGCATTCACTAAATAAACATTTATACTGTACAAAAACAGTTAAGTAAACCATAATGAGCTCTTTCAAGCACAAAAGATTATACAAAGATAACACAAAGAGTCATTGCAACCCAAGTCCAATACAGACTCAGAAAAGGAGTGACAACGGTTTTTTGAAAAGAGCAAAACCACCAGCAGTATTTTTCGAGTTACTCTGGAAAAAGGCTGTGAGAACCTTTTAAAAATGCCTTTTTAGTTTGAATTCAGTGATGACCTCACTTAATCTTAAGAAAATATTCAAGTATTCATTTCATTTTTGAAACATATCCTGCCATATTTACAATGCAAAGTATTTTCTGGAAAAAGATGATGTTTTAAACACTTGTCTTCTCTAGTTTTTTCTGTTTAAAGTCAACATAGAGTTTTCTGTGGCTTCAGAAGGAGTACAGAGTTTCAGATTTAAGGCAAAAACTTGTGAATAGTTTCCCCCTCTGAAACCCTACAGTTCTCTCAAGACAGCTGGAGTGCGACCAGATGGACTGGTTGCCATGTCAACCTCTTGATTCCCTCTCAGTCTTGTGAAAGTGGGATGATCTTAAACAAAGCTGTATGTCATTACTGGATCCTTTTGTCTCACTCTCACCTTTCAGCTGATGGGAATGACAGCAATGGTGTTTTGTAAAGTCATTAATTTATAGGAAAATACTTTATTACAGCACCTTGCAAGTTTCTTTGAATGTAAATTTTGTGCCAGTTGCTGAGAAAAACGAGGTTTTGTACTGTGGAAGGAAGGCGAAGACTGAAGTGATTCGAAAGCAGCTTAGAGGCGTGAGATCTGAATTCACACCTTCACGCCCGTTTGGAGAAACATAAGTTCTTCTAGCTGAAATGTTTTTTTTTGCTGCATTTAAAGGAAAGTGGTGAGAGTTACTAGAAACAAAATGTGTTCAGATACAGCCACTGACAACTAACAACAGGCTACTGTCGCTGGACTAAACATTTTTAAACATTTAATGCCAGAGATGAAAAAATCCCAGATCATGATCATTACTTCCAACATCTCTCCTCCCATTTGAGACCATCAAAGGATTCTGTAGCCAACACTGTCCTTAGTGTTTAAAGGATTCTTGCACTGCTTTTCTCTCACTTTGCAGCATGCTGTGGGGTCATGTGGAATATTTTAGGAGGTAATGAGACAGAGTGATCCAGCGCAGTCATTAATCATGCATTCATAACTGAGTTTCTGGAGACGTGATGCTTTATGGCACTGTGTGGGTTTAGAAATGATCAATAGGTTTCTAGTTTACAGTCATGTCTGAATTTTACAACGCGAGGTGAATTCAACAATCAACTACACAATGACTTATTTTGGTAAGGTGTTGTTCTGGTATATTGCAGATAATGGCTGTAAAATATAAGAATCAGTCTACTAGCAAATGTAATCATTGAAACCCTTTTGTCATTGAACCATTTTCACTTACAGAAATGGTTGATTTCTTTATTTGGTATTTCTAAAGAGGGTTTTGAAAGCATTTTAATGGTGTCTGTTAAGAAATGTGTGTCAGAACTGTGAGATCAGCAGACAGTGTTGGTCTATCACGTCGCTCATCTGTTCCACCCACATGCTGTTACTAGAGCGAGTTTAACACTACTACAAGACAAAGAGAAAGCCAACACTCTTACAACAGTACAAACAATGACTAACACTTGTTTTTTCTTGGCAGTCTTAAAGTGTGTCTTGTCATTTTTAAATAAATCGTGTAATGTTGTGCTGTTCGTATTCAGCAGTCTCGCGTGGAGTTCTGTATGCCATTATTAAACACTGTATGTTTTATAATATACAGTAGTATATAAAGTGGCTTTGCTTGACACTTTTGATATAAGAGCAGGCAGAGCAAAATGCAGTGTGTAATTCTACTTTAAAATAAAATTACACTTGGCTGGCTTTATTTCAGACCATTCACTCACTCATTACAAGCCAAATGTAAATGAAAATCATGAATGACTCTTTGGTGTACATAATGTCTCTGGGGTATCTTTTGTTTCTTTAAAGAATATCATTGTTGAGCTAAATGAATGATTAGGTTCCTCCAGGATGTTGTGGTTCTGTATTTGTATCATCCATTAGTTTAACTGCTGCTCCCAAAGCTCGCTTGTTTACTCAACCATGCATGGACTCGTAAAACTTTAACCTTTGACCTATGACACATTTCGCAAAAAGGCTCCATCCAGCAAATAGTGCAGCTTGGCCTTCAACCCCCAAGTAAGTGGCATTTTTGTTCAGGGCTTTGACTCCCCCAAACACACACAAAACCACATCCACTTTTTTATAAAAACAAGAGAAACCTTCAAACTGTAGCTTGACTCCATTTTCCAGCTTTACTGCAGTCAGATTGCTATTTATTAGGTTGTATGTCATGCGTGTCTATTTGCAAAATATGAAGTGTTCACACAGCTATACAGCCATAGTGGGGTTGGAGAGGAAAGACACGTTTCCCTTAAAGAATCACTCCTTATCTTCAGCAGTGTAATCCACCTACCTATATTCTACATTCATCCTTTGTCAAAGTCACACCTTTAACTCATAGCCTTTCTTTTTATAAATAACCGAGACATCTGAGGCATTTTCAGCAACTATTCCTTACTTGAAGAACAGATTTAACAAGCAGGCAGGCAGGTTTGCAGCACCCCACCTCAACAACGTTTCGTTTTGTTGAGAAATCTAAATGACGTGAAAGGAATTTAACATAGCTCTGAATACACTTAAGGGTTTACCAAATATAAATACCAAATATAAAAACACTTTTTGGAACAGCACACCTATGTCATTCCGTCATGTCATTCCAAAACTGTATGACTTTCTTAATTTCTTTGGAACGCAAATAGATTCTGTGTACAATAGAGTACAGCCATTTTGAATCCACCCAACCGAATATGCATTTTTCTCTTGTTTATGCAAATGATCTCTTTTCAAAGAAGAAACAGGAAGGCATACAGTTTTAGAATGACATGAGTGTGAGTAAATGATAACATAATTTTTGGGTGAACTATCCCTTTATTAGGACTAAATAATGCCAGACTTAGGTAATACCTTTGATAGCAATGAATGTTGAAACGTCCTATAAATAATCTTATTGTAACTATATGATGACAATAAACATTTTGACTTCAACAACTTCATCTGAGTTATACTCGGATGAAGTCTCTGGTATGAACTATAGAGAGTTGCAACATGTAATTTAATCTGCGTAATCAAACTGAATTTTCCGCATTTTGCAATTTCCTCTTTATTTAAAAACTGTCCTGAAACATGAAATAAATGAATAAGTAACACAATACTAAAACAAGCAGGAAACATTTTAAAGAAATATATGTATATGAATTTAGGTATTCTGTGTGACAAAGCAGACATCTATTTAGACTCAGGAAAGGAAAAGAACAAATGTGAGTGATATAAATGTGATGTGTTATAAACCTTAAAGCCACAATGCCAAACACATTCTGCTATTGATTCAGTTTGATTCTGTAAACCAGGGGCTTGAGGAATGATAATAAAGAGAGTCAGATAGGGTGGGACAGAGAGAGAGGGAAAGGAACAATAGAGAGCAGGGTGACAAAAATCACTCCATTACCATCTGAAAGGACTTTCCCAGCTTGAGCTGCTGAGAATTGAACACGTATTCACTTCAGTAGCTGTCTCACATTTATAAGGAAAGTGGAGGTGGCATCAAAATGCCTGTAAAATGTGAAAACTCAAGTTCCAGTACATATACAAACACGTGTTGCATATCTGCAATGTTAATCCACCAATGATGAGTTTCGAATTTGAAACACCATGATTAATGAATGTGTTGCAAATTTCCAATGTTGCCACAGTGTACAAATATAGTTTTATATGAACTTAACTCTTGACTTTCTCATGTCCCAGTGTTGTATTACGTTCAACCCTCATACCACTAAACACAAACAATGCATTTATCGTATAATAACATAAAAACATAAATGAGTACAAGAGGTGGGTGTGGGATGTGACCCAGATTTCTATCTCACACAGAACAAAAAGACAGTTGGGTGTAGCTGCTGTTTCACACTGATCTTACATCCATTTATCATTTTTGTTGCTATGTTACAATTGAAGTCAACTGTAATAGACACAAGCTGCTCTTAGCAGGAAAAGCCTGTTCTGCCTGAAGCATCTACATAAGATATCCGGCTGTCTGAATAAAAGAATAAAGTCACGTGTCGTGGATGTCGTGCCGTGTGGTTTCAGGAGTACAGTGTAACCTGGCTTATCAAATTCCAGTGCTCTTGCAATGTTTGTTTATTCCAAGCCTGACAGGTGGTGTTTGTCATTAAATTAAATACCTAATTAATTTGTCTCTACATGACTAGTGGTGAGATTGTTTTCACGCTTTGTTTATCATAACTCATTTTGCTGTGTGGTGGAGGGGTTTTCCAGAAGCAGTAATCATAAATAACCACAATACAAGAATATATACAGCATCTATACAGCAATATATACAGGCTATACAGCATCACGTCCACTCCAGACAATGTCTGCATGTGCGGCCGAGCATGCTGGGAAAGGCGTGCAGGGTGACCTCACCAAAGATTCCCATTAACAGAGCTACAGAGCTGAATGATGAACACATATATTACAAATAAATATATAAATAAATAAAAGTGGTTTGAAGTGGTATTGTTTTGGTTTCACTGCTGATGTTTGTTTAGTCAAACTTTTGCATAATGTCTGAATATAAAAACAGATTACGATTAAATTAACACATATTGATCATAAAAAATGCCTGCACTGTTCAAAACAAACAAACAAACGTAACTTAGGTTACAATATGATGCCTGAATACATTGTAGCTCCATTAACTATGACACACTATAATTGGACTATTAAATTGTGTAACTTTTCCCTTGATGCACACAGAACAGTACCTGCATTTACAACTGCTTTTAAAACAATATCATGAAGAACCTGTGAAACAGAGTGTATTTAAACAATGCTTTGTGAATGTAACCTTTAAATGCCAATAAAGGTTTTTGAACTTTGATGACCGGATGCAGAGTCTGGGGGTTATGGCTCTCAATATGTACTTCTCCCACGAGAGGGTGGACATTGATTTGCAGCCATTTGCTGAAGGTTTCTGCTTTAGACTTCTTCCAGGAACCTGGAGATATCCACCCAACCCTGCCCCCGACACACAGACAGCCATTCTGCCTCTCTGTCCTCCATCCCCCTCTCAAGGGAAAAGTAAACAGTCTTTCCCCTCCTCCTTAGATTTCTCACTCAGCCATCTTACACTTTCCTTTTGGGCACCTTCACTCACACAATTAACATACAGAAACCAGCAGATCTCACATAAGGCCAGAGGTTTGCATGTGACCGAGAGGAGGGGCACATTTGCTCTATACACACAGCTGAGAGCAGCTGCTTTTAAAGCTTCATGCATTTAAAATGTGCTTCCAATGAAACACAGTTGTATGCGTTGTATACTTAACACACACACACACACACGCGCGCACACACACACAATTGTTATTCTTTCACATATGTACATATCCTAACATATATTTTTAAGACCAACCTTTAAAACAATAGGAGCCAACACAAGCCCACAATGCAGCTAAGAAAACAGACTGGCAGCATGTTTCATAGGTGGAGGAACACACATGCCAAAAATGTCTCAAATATTTCTAGGATTCTTGTGATTTGTCTGAAATTTGTATCGTCCTGGTTCCAAATAAAATCTATTACAATACAATGTTTTGTCAATCACTACAAGCCAATAGGTATAATGAAGGTTAGAGGTGGGAGGTACTGCAACAGTTTAAAAGTTTTAACAGACATGTGGAAACATTAGAAATGGCTTATGGTAAAATTTTAAGCCCTCTGACTTGACACTCACTTATTTTAGTCACCGTTTCACTGGAAGATCTCTCAGTTTAATGTGTGACCAAGAGTCTTGGCTGACACTGTTTCTCACGTGTTTGCAGGAGATTACTGGAAACACTTTTGGATGACCACTTTTTTGTGCTGGACACAGACTGGCCTGTTTCCATCTTTATGGAACTCTTCTGAATCCTGATAGACTTTACATATTACAAATGTTATGTTGACAAGACAAAATAATGATTGCCTTCATGACCTCATTATGGCATCACCATCCCTTTTCCATTTAGAGGAACACAGGGAATTGCCTTCTGTCTCCACAGAAGCCACTTTGAAACCTGATCTTCATGAATGTTTCATGTTTGGTGAGGCTATTATCATCTCATGTAGCACATCAAAACACCCCTCTGATTAAGAAGAAATTCTCTCATTAAGACATTTTCCAGTTTCCACAAGTTCCAAACCATAAAAATAACTCCAATATGGTCCACGGATCCCATTAGATGCACTCATCTGAGATTTAGATGAGACCACAATACTTGGCTAATTGTGGCTGTATGTAACCAGCCAGGTCTCTTAAATGGGGTTTTTGTATTTAGACTGACCATCTTGTTCCTCCTGGGATAGAAAAGTCATATGGTATAGAAAGACACCATTGTCAGAGTTGCTGGAAAGGGAGATTATTCACCATTTATAACAGAAAACATGGGTATCTAAACACGCTAGTTGTAAACAATTAAATATGAATTAAATGTAAATCTTAAACAGGTTTTTAACATAAAAAGTGTGTTTTTGGACATTGAGAATGAATGTATGTAATGTCACAGAATACCAGTTCACCCCCTTTAAGAAAATGGCTCAGTTACCCAACACAATCAAGTCTTTGTCTGATTCAGGTGTGTTGAGGGAATGACACTACTGTCACAACTCAGATTTAAAACTTTTTAATACCGTCTACAACTACATTAAAGGTTGCAAAACACTTTTGTTGCTCAACGATTGTTGATTTTAAAGGTAAGCATTACGTTCCTTATGGTACCTTTTAACGTTTAGATTTTCTGATCACAACTGCCTGTCTTTAGAAAGCCAAATAATCATTTCAGCACCAGTCCCACAGTACCCTGGAAAATGTCTGCGTAAAAGATTAGATATTATTTCACGATACAGCTAACCTCACCATAAATGCCTTTCACCTCGGTTTACTAGTACAGATCACTAATGAAAATGAGAAAAGAACGAGGCGCTTCATTTGCCACACATTTTAATTGAAAAATACTTCAGGATTCAACTCTGTAATACACCGGCAGTCTAACAGCTGCTCTACAGTGTTGTACGCTACTGTCTTGGTTAGGAAAAAGTGCTTGGAGATGGACTATGTTGCAGGCGATGCTTTATCCATCACTCGTGTTTCTCGACATCTTCAGGAAGCCCCATACAGTAGTCACTCGGGCCCTGTGATGTTACAGTAATATATGTAAAACCCTCACACCCCAAATTCATTCTGGGATGGTTCTCCATACGTTGTTCTTAAAACGTTGCGTTCTGTTACAGTCAGAAGACATCAAGCATCACATGAAATAACGTTACAGTGTTTTTCACAGTGCTTCAAACTCATGCCCGGGCTATGCAAATGACTGGAAGCTTAAACGGGACCAGCCCTTTTGTATAAAACAAATCATTTTTAATCTGTTTTGAATGATGTGCATCGTTCTCACAGACGAGATCCATCTTGGGAACAAACATCCATCCAAATGAATGTCAACAGTGCAATGCTGAAATGGCATATCAATGATCAGCGATGGAGAAGGCATGTTTAAGCTTTCACAGCCCGGGTTATCGCTTCTTCTTCTGTTTGAGGGCTTTTCGTCGTTTCACTATCATTTCGTACAGTTTGTCCATTCCTTCATGAAGCCCCTCACCGATGATGGCACAGGCTGGCTGGATGTGATAAGTGGTGGCCGGCGTGAGCTCCTGGAGGGCCAGTTGTTTCTCTATATCCGCCACAGGCAGAGATTTAGGCAGGTCTTGTTTATTGGCAATGACTAACAGGGGGGTCCCTTGGTTTTCAGCAAATTTGGTCACTTTGTGCAGCTCTGTCTTGGCCTCCTCTAATCGATCCACGTCTACCGAGTCCACGACGTAAATAATGCCGTCCGTGCACCGGCTGTACGACTTCCACAAGGGCCGGAGCTTCTCCTGCCCACCGACGTCCCAAAAATGACAACTTATTCCTTTGGCCGTGCCATTGCTCAGCTTGATCTTTTCCGTGTTGAACCCGATCGTGGGCACGGTGTTGACAAACTCGCTGAATTTCAGTCGGTAAAGAACCGTGGTTTTCCCCGCGGAGTCCAAGCCAAGCATCACTATATGGAGAGACTGAAACGCGGATATGTTGGAGAAACCGTTTCCCATTTTGATCCCGTTTCGGTCTCCTCGTTTGCTGTGTTTTTTTTACGTCTACCGTCCCCTTAGCACCGGCGATTCAACCCAGTTTAAGTTGAATGGACCGAGGCGCTCATTGCGTGGCGTTTGTTACCCGTGTTACCCAGATCGGGTCCTGCCGCTCCGCCGCTGTGAATGATCCGCAGTGACACCTCATATCATCATTTCCTCTGTCAAGTACTCGCTAAAGACCCGATGGGTTTCGACATTGGGGAAGAAATAAAGCGATCAAGGTTTGTTTCTGGCCATAACACAAACAAACGTGTGCAGCCACGCAGTGCTGATCAGAGGAGCGCACAGTGATGAATGAAGCCCGAGAAACTCCGCCCGAAAACAACCCCCTGTAGTCCGGGCGCAGGTGATCGTGTTCCCCTGCTCTTCGCACGGAAAACCTGAAAAAATGTGAAATTTCAGACAGTGTTTTCTGAGATTCATATCTGTGCTTCCCATCTGAAATGCTTTACATTTTAAAACCGGTTTTTGTTAGCTAATTGTACTCTTAAAGACAACAGAGTATATAGGTTACTTTTGATGATCTCAATGGTGCATATCACCTAACTTAAACCTATACAACAGAGCATTTTATTAAAATATTGTTTTTTATTTCTGACTTGCGTTGCGACTATTCTTGATATGTTGCGCCACCTGCCGTCCGTTTTAGATACAGTGTGTCGGTCTCTCACAATTGACTGTACAATAAAATGAACCAAATTGTTATTTTCTCTCTGTTTCTATAAACCATTTGCTAGAATAAATGACAAATACAGACGTCAAGTTAAATAAAAAGTCACAGACTTTTCCAGACTTAAAGCAGACCAGACCTCTCTGGTCATATCTCTTGTCCACCAGGTGGTAGGTTTGCAGCAGAAATCAACGGGTGTTGAGATAAAACGGGTGTTTTTCACTGTGTAATGGCATCTTATGGGAAAAAAAAAACTCAATTTCTTCTCATTTTTAACAGTTGAAATATAGCCAGTTACTTCAAACTCCTTTTAATAAACACACATCACTATATCTTTTGAGTGCCTGTCTCTGCTGCATAAGACTGATTGCATGTATGTGTTATATAATCTATATAATCTATATAATATATATATATATAATGTTATATATGTGCATGTAATCAGCACTCCAGGTTCCCCCCTGTTTGTGTGGGAGAGAGTGACACAGGGAGTGATAGAGAGTGAGAGAAAGTTCATTTTCACAAGCCTTTAATCAGTGCCCTATGTAGCCCAAATGCCTATGTCTCAAGTGAAGGCAGATACCAGCACATTTTTGTTAAATCCATGGTGATGTCTGTTTACTTTGGTCATTATTTTGTTAAGCGAACCTGTCAAGGAGTGAGGAAAAATGATGTCCAAGTGATAAAGACGGAATGCACAAAGAGAGAGAGAAAAAGACCTAAGGTTTGCGAAACTTTCTGTGGGCATGCCAAAAAAATGAACTTGAAAACAAGCTTATTTTGTCAAACGAAGCCTGTTGTATTACATAAACAGACAAATACGTCAGTCATCATGTCTACAGGCTGTCTACAGTGTCCAGTTAGAGATATTTTAATCTTAAATTAATTAAGATTAATTAAATTAATAAATTAATATTGTAATGAAGATAACACAGAATACAGATAACATAAATTGAATTACATAAATTACAAATCACCATTGTAATGTGAGCCATGTACATGTACATGCTATAGATTTCCATAATGTTAATACAGAATGTCTAGAGAATTATATACAGTACAGTGCAAAAGTGAACTGTGTATAATTCTGTATTATTTTTTTATAGATGCTTTTACTTTAAGTAGGAAATATCAATTTAGATTCTTTGTCATTAACTGCATTAAGTGAAATTTTAATATGAGTTAGTATGGCTTACAAATAGGTATTATCTCATCATTATCATCATCATCGAGTAGTCCGGGGTAACCTGAAAATACAGAAAAACTGAGACAAACAAAATCCATAAAAACTTCCACATCATTTCTAAGATGCTTGAAACAATCTACTACATGTACTGCAGTACTGTGAAACGTTTAGGCACTTGTGAAAAGATACTGTAAAGTAAGAGTGTTTACAAAAATGATCCATGAATAGGTTTATTTAACTTATAATAACTAAATCAAATCAATATTTGGTGTGACCACCTATTGCCTTTGAAATAGCTTTTGTCCTTTGTACACGTTTTTAAGGCAGCTTTGCAGGTAAGTTGTTTTAAAATGGATGGACTTGTTTCCAGCATGATGAATGAAACACAGACAGAGTTTGAATTTATATTTTTGTATTGTGTTTTACATTTTGTTTACAGGTACACTAAGGTTACATCATACATCAGACTGGTGGATCTGTGTAACAATGTTTATTTACTTCATTTTCTTTAAGCTAACAGTTTTATTTCTTTAAACTTATCATTAGCATCAGTTAGCATTTTTATTTAATTTCCCTTATAATACAATACTTTATTGATTCAGGTAATTAGTAGAACTGAATCATCAATGAAAAAGTGAAAAAGGGGAAACAGTTATTTGTGCATACAGTGTAGTTAGCATCACAAAAAAGAGAAAATCAAACGAGAAAGATTATATGCTATTTAAAAATCTTTTGTACAAAATTTACAAAACTAAAATAACAGATCTGCAATGGGTAATAAAACATTTAACAAGAAACCTTTTCACATAAAAGTTTTACAAGTCCCTTTTTTGTATTAAAACCCCAAAGATTTGGACTCTGTTTTAATAAATTGGGTTTGATGTGCTAAAGAAAACCCCCTTGTAAAAACAAAGTGTGTAAAAATAGACATTTTAAATAACAAATAAAAACAACGAGTTTTAGCTGGGAAGAGAGTAGTGAAAACTTTTAAGGTCAAATAAAGTTATATCTGGGTCTCATAAAGTGATGAAGGTTGTCCTTATATGGCACAGTCATCTTGAGGGGAGGTGCTGAAGGCGGAGCTCCGCAGAAGATCCAGGCTGTTGACAAGAATAAGGGAGCCAGTGATGTGTCTCCACCGCTTGGTGATGGGGTTCTTCATTTTGTCCAAACCTGTGTGAAGTTCTTGAATCACATCCCTATAGCTGTCTCCAATCTGGGCTGCCCATGTGACCAGGAAGTCATAGGCAGGTTTCCACATGGCCTTAAGTGAGAAGCAGATTTGAAACATTTAGACACATCAAAAGATTTATTTGGATTAGACATGCATGTGTGTGATATTACATCAAATGACCAATACATCAAATGGTGCATTGGTCATATATTGGTCAAATAATGGTCATAATTCATGCACCTATTGCAAACCAGTGAAACAAGGTACAATAGAAAGTTTATGATCTCTGCAAATGTTGGTAGAACTTTAGTTCCTTCTCTTTCAGTGTCTGAATTCCTGCATATTCATTAGTAAACATTTCTGTTTTTTTATACCTCACTTTCCAGATGTCCTTCACTGTCTCGGTGTGGGGCCTCATATGCATCCATCTGCTGCCGGGACACCTTAGCCAGTCTTTCAGCAAGCTCTCTCCAGCGTCCCGCCACCTCCACGGCTGTGGTAAGCAGCACAAAGTCCATTGTCAGTCGTGCCACCAGGCCCTGACAGTCCATCTTCAGAAGAGCCTGAATGATACAGTCAAACCATCTGTTTATCATCATACTTCCCAGCCAGTTTGCAATGAAAGATCATTACCAGATGCAGCAAATCAACACAGAAAAGTCTGATTCTTTCTTGGCCCATTCATAATTCTGCTTTATGTCACTCATACAGTGAATCATTTTTAAATCCATCAAAGCAATTTCCAAAGATAAATTTATCATGTTGTCAGTATGAGAACTAGACAGGCAATATCGGTTACAATGCATTTTTTGTTTATGAGAAATGAAAAGCTGCATCTGTATGCAAATATTTAATAGCATAAAGCCTTCGAATCTTTAAAAAAGTCAACTGCATACTATCTGAAACCAATTTTGTAGCTTACTTTGTAGTATAGTTACTTGTGTAGCACTCTACAGAAAGGACCAATCAGGAGCTCAAGTGAACACACAGAGTGCTTTGATCAATGTGCTGATATGCAGACAGGAAGCGACGTGCATGCTTTTATGAGCACAGTATAATGAGAGCAACTCTGGGACCACTGGACGGGAAATTGTAGGGAGGAACATCCGCTGTTCTGTTGGCAAGTGTTCCGTCTCATTTACATGACTTCCCTCGTCCCAGAGAGTCTGCTTTGACATTTAAAACACTGAATATGGAGCTATATTCTCAACACCTTCACTAAATATATGACCTTGACTGACCTACCCTAAGTGTCTTGAGACTGTGCAGTGATGAAAACATTAAGACATTTTTACTTTGGTGCTATCTGTTTGTCCGTTCACGCACATCTTCATTAAATCAGATTTAATATACCAACATAAATAAATAAAAATTGCATATGTTCTTGATGCACAGGCACACAACAGCAGCAAGTGCTCAAAAGCACACATTACCACCCTAAACCTGCTAATCTCTTATCCAGTTCTATGGCCTGGAATTCTTGGAATGACAGGAAGTCTGCTTAGGGGGGGAGGAACGCAGCACTCATGCCCCAGAAGACATGCTAAATGACCAGCCCCAGACAGAAGAACATGATGAGTGCATGTCCTGGAATGACTTGCACCCATGAAATTAGATATGAAATTGACTTGTGCACTCAGTCCATATTTAAATAAACTCTTTACACATGTATGACAAAAAGCAATATAACTAATTCACTATGCTATAGGTACAGCGATCTGTAATCTCTACTGTTTTTACTGTAAACCAAGTACTGTACCTTTCACATTGTGTAGGTGCAAGTACTGTGTTTTAAACATGTGGTCCTTTAGTACAGTGCAGAAAAGCTGATTGTGTGTTAACTTATCACACTATGTACACATAGATTGTGTGCATTAGTAGAGGTGAGATAAGGCCTTTCAGGTGCTCCTGTTTCCTGGGGTTTCTCAACTGTGACCCCACCACACCAGTCAGGAACTTATTAAGTAAACTTTCCAAAAACAGAACACTAACAAAAAGACAAACAAAAGCCTCCAGATCCTGCCCATGTAGACTTTTGACTAAAACACTGTTAATGCCTCATAGAGCGCTAGTTTAACACTAATACAATTTGCAGTAGTTTATTTATAAAGAACATTTAAACTCCAAGCATGTAATCATGACATTGTAGTTCGACTTTAACTTCAAAGTTTAACTGAATCAAACCCAGGCTGTAGAATACAAAAGCATAAACGTTCACTGATTGCAAATGTTCTATATAAAAAGTATTAAAATGTACACAGAACTACAGATCCATGTCTGTTTGCAATCTCTTGGCAGTGATTTAGATTTGAAGGTGTGGAGGGTTTGGCAGTTTAAGTCGTTTCTTGTTCCATATTTGATGCTTCTGTATAGATGCTAACAATAAAAAAGGAAACATCTGCTCAACTAAGGTTCTCCACCGTTCTTCCGGCATCTTCAACCACAGGTCTACTGTCACGTTTGAGATGGTCGATGATTACCACCAAAGACCTTTCCCTAATTTCCATCAAGCAAAAACATATACATATATATATATATCATATGTATATACACACATACATTACACCAGTATGTAGTGCCATCTACTTTAGATTAGATCACCTGATACAGAAAGCACCCTGCAAACACTAAAAATATATATGAATTATATATGTGTATATATATATATATATATATATATATATATATTTAGATGTTACATATTTCAATATGTACATATTACATATATCTGTCCTTTCTGACCTAAACAAGTTTGTTTTGGTATTATTGCAGATTTCAGACACAACTTCTTATATTAAAGCGTATTTAAAAACAGGTAGCTTCAACGTAACATGATATTTCCTTAGAAAACATCCATGACACATTGCAATAAAGAGGTTAGGGCAGGTTGAAACAGACAAACCTGAATCTGGTTATTCGTTACATTTATTCAGCAGTTGTCATTTTATTTATTATATATTGTTGTTTTAGACAGCAATTTAAAGCAGGTATATGTGGAGTTAACACCTTTATATTTTCAGTAATACTTGACCTCTGCTGTTCAGAATCCAGCCTAAGTCACATGTTTCTGATGAATACTTTTAATAATAATTAATATTTATTTATGTGAATTACAAGGATTATAAATTATTCATGCCTTAATTTATATAAATGTATTCAGTTTCAAAACTGAAAGGTGTACAATAAACCCTTAAATCACACCAGCATGGGCAATCAGCCAGACTTACATTACATTAACATTATCAGTAATTGACAATACATTATTGGTGCACATCTTTACACCAGTAATAGGTGAGGTAATAATAAATACAAGGCATTTTTCTCCCTGGAAATTATTGCAGCTTTATGAAGATTTTACAATGTTTCAGTGTGTGTGTTTCAGGGGGTATGGTCATGGCTCACTGCCTAAACTCCTCTGCCCCAAAACTGTCTGCAGTTGCTAGTGTTATAAATAATAAATGTGTATGTATGAGATCATTTCTCAGAGCTCCTCTTGTTGATCTTTTAATGTTGATCTGTTAATGTTAATCTGTTAATACTTCCTTATAGTCATCAATGATAAAGCTCTTCAAACATTAAATCTGATATATTAACAGGAATTAAATTAATTGATATTTTAATATAAAACACAGTAATTCTTCCCCAGTCCAAAAACAGCATCTGTTCATGCTACACTGCAGGAAAACTTTGCTGCCTTACATTTTTATGTTTAATCAACTTGGCTTTACAAGTCATTTCAGCTTAATAGTTTAAATCCTGACTTGTAAAAATAAGTAAGCAAATGTTCAACTATTTTTAATAAGTTACAGCAACTCAAGACCAGTCAGGATTACAAAGAGTAAGTTGAAATGACTTGTGCAGCCACATTGATTAAACTGTTTTTTTACAGTGTAATTATTTCAAAGGAAAGAAAACAAAATGCTTGCTCTGCAACTTTCTGATGTCAGACCATTCATATTTATACGTCAATGAACTGGGTAATTAAAAACTTGGCCAGCCCAGTCATGTAGAGTAACGAGAAAGACATTTCTCAACACCAGTTATGTAGGGTCTGCCAAACCTGTTCCTGTCTGTGTGTATCACCTGCCACTCTGCATATGCCTCAAGAGGAGTATACTATTAGGAAAGATCTGATATCAGGTCAAATTTAACAGTCTGATCTGCACATTTCAGGGTTGATTGTTCTATGAACCTGTGAGGCAGGCTTTGCAGATAGAATGAAGTATGGGGCAGTTTCCCACAGAACTCTTAAAAGCCCAGCAATTAAGAGAAAGGACAGTTAAGAAAATTGTGATATGAGATATGTAAAAGATGCTCTCAAGAGACAGCTTGATTTAGCTGAAACATCTACCTTCTCCTCAATGCTTACCTTCATGAGTTCCTTCTGGAAGGACTTCCTCTCCTTGCCCTCAGCTGCATTGCAGTCTTCCTTGAGTTTCTCAAGAACAGAAGCAACTTTCTCAGGCTCACTGTTTGGCTCTGTCCGGCAAAAATGTGTCAAAGGTAAATTGACATAGCCCAGGGCGTCAGCAAACGCTCTCCAACTTGCTACATTTTCCATCAGTATTGTACGCACAGAGGCATACATGTAAGTCAGGCACATGCAGGGCTTCAGAATCTGCTCTAAAAGGACTGTAGTCGTGAGATCAGGCCCTTTGTATTGTAGAGGCTTGACTTTTCCTGTAATAAGAATGTTTTTGACATGCACCAACCCGATTCTTCCATGATAGTATCCAATGTACCAGTCCTTGGTCCATAAATGTCCTTTAAATTTTATTCTTTCCTCACTCAGAAGTGCTATCACATCTCCTTTAAGATACTCCAGCAAATACTGGCTTTTGGACTGTCTTATAACAGTTTTCAGCAACTTGGCAAATTTCAGGTTTTTTATAAGCCTGTCCTGAAACACAGGGTACTTTGTGTTTGCTGCAAGAGGAGACAATACAATTTTGTTCACTTCCTTTTTCTTCAGGAAACGCCTTTGCACAGAGCTCCTTGTGCTTGTTTTTGGTAGAGGGGGTGGGGTTTGAACACAGAACTGGGCAAGGATACAGGCCATATCATCCTTGACCTGAATTCGCAAAGTAAAGTCTGAGATTTCAGCAGAATCGCGGGCTGTAATCATGTAAATAAGTCGGGCCACTTTGCCCAGTTTTATCTGGAAACCCCTCATACTTCTTGCCTGTTCAATGGTTCCTACTTCAAAATTGGACATATTGGAATACACATGAACCTGAAGGTCTTGAGGTTTTGTAAGGACAAACTGGTGCTTTCCCCAGAGCTGAAGGACGACAGGAGGTGTCGACTGTGAGTGCTTTTTTGAGTCGGTCACTAGCAATGTCTTTGGGGCGCAGTCGTGGCCAAAAATGGCAACCACCGTCTTGAAGGATGGGTGGATGTGTTTTGGCCCATACACCCCAAGAGTGACCCTTTTTACAACATGTTCCCAAACTGTGTTGTACGGGGCCACCACTTTGGCTTGGGCAACCACAGATACATACATACAAGGCTCTAAATTGTCCAGACTTACTTGGACTGTATCTCCATACATATATACATGTGGAATTGGGACATAAGGCCCTTCTTTGCAGTCACTTCTCACACACACCACCTCTGCTGTTTTGCGGCTCTCTATCTTCACCACAACAGAGACCTTCATTTCTAAAGTGACAGGAGTCTTGGTTTCCATGTTACTGAGTTTCACTTCCACCACTGGACTTACAGTAGTACATTTATCATTATTGAGCTCTAATGGTGGGTCCAGCAGGGCCTTCAATGATATCAGCTGAGTATCTCCTGATGCGACATGGCCCTCAGGAACATGTATACTGATACTGGTGTTCGGTAGCTGTACGGCTCCACCAGAACTGTCCAGGTTACACACAATGTTGGTCTCTATGGGCTGGGTTTGGCCCCAGCCTGGGTTTTGACCAATGGAGTCCAGATCATGGCAGGATCGAGTGAGTTTACGGTGATTTAACCAAGCTGTTTTGAAATCCTCTCTGCTCTGAAAATGCTCTGGTTTAGGTGACTTCATGCCACCAAAGAAACTCAAAGAAGCTAGAGTTCCATCAGACTGGGACTGAAGGATTGATAGCTCAGACATACTATAGCAACGCTTGCTCCTATGAAATGGATTGTCTCTGCGAAAATTTGGACCAGCCCCTGAGCCGGGGCTAAAACTGTTTGTGTCAAATAGCCCACTTCCAAATCCATTAATATTAACAGTGCTGCTGTTGTTTGAGATAGGAGGTGAGAAATTATCAAAACACAGACTTGCTGAATTCTGGTTACCATTTTGGTCAGCTGTGCCTTGCAGAGCAACATTTAGAAAAGGGTTAGTTGATACCCGTTTATTAACAAAAGGATTTCCTTTGTGAGATTGTGTGGCTTTTGAGAGCCCCTTCCACTCCCCAGAGGGGGCCATTTCTTTCACCTCTACGGAAGTATCTCCCTGGCTGTCAATCATGCCACTATCACTGAATGAGGAATCACGACAGTTGATTGGTTGGACGTAGGCAGCTGGGATGTAGCCCATTTCTTTGCTGTTGTGTGCATACCACCACTCTCCACCAGATGTGTCTATAACGTAAAGACAGTCTCCTTTTGAGAACTTCAGAGTGGTAAAGCTGGATGGACAATAATCCTTGATGGCAATGACTTCCCTGACAGAGCCAAATGAGGCAGCGGCATCCAGTCGTAAGGCACTAGGTGTGGGCACTGAAAAGCATTGTAAACATAAAACAAACATAAACAAAGTTACCAGTAAGGTAATTCTGTAAGATAAAAATGAGAAGTAAAACTTTTAGTACCTGTGAGAGTGTCCTCTGACACTCCTTCACTTATATCGATAAGCGTGCCCTCAGATTTGCAACGAGGGAGTGCAGTGCTGTGATTGGCTGATCGAATGCGATGGGCAGCCATGGTGTGTATTCCTACAGCATTTTAACCCTTCAGCTTTTTCTTGTCATGTTTATCTTTTTCAGTGAGAGAGATGATTGGCCTTCCATAGTATCTGTTGCAAAGAAAAAATGAGAGGCTGATAAGAAATTTTATTTGCTAAAGAAATGTTAGATATTCAGAATCTAAATTGTAATTTTTGGAAAAATGATTTAAAGAAATTAAGTTCTCCCAAATTTAATATTTCAATTTTTTTAAAATAGTTTACATTTTTTACATTTTTAAATTGTCATCATGTCTGTCCGAAGCCATTCGACGTTCTTTGTTTCCCACAAAATATTTGTTTCTTCTTTTTGGTCTATATCAGGCATACATAAGGCAAAGTTTTATGACCATATTCCATTTATTGTCTTAAGCTTAGAGAGGCCATACTTTGCCACTACATGTCTTGAAGTAAATCTAATAAGGTTAGAAATATGTGTTCTTGTCTAGACATGTCTGTTATTCCTGACATCCCCTTGCACACAAAAGGAGAAAGAAACTCTGGTTTCTATATAAGTTAGCACAGACTCTACCTTAGATAGCCTAAACACAAAGACAACTGCTCTAGATTTCCTTCCTCTTTTTGTTTAAATCCAGGAGAAAATTCTGCATATTTTATGCATAACAATGGATGTTTTCCAGTGATTGCATCAAATCTTGCACAAAATGATTGAATTATTCATAGACATAATAGAGGTTGCATCTGAGCTACTCAGTTGTACAATATACAAGCTTAAGGATCAAACAGTGCTTGCTTTTAGAAATCAAAAGTAACATAGTGTTTGGGTGGAACTTGGCATCCTCTTAAGTCTGATCATGAACTATAAAGGCTTTCCAGCAATACACATCAGTGGTTTCCATGGCTACCACCTTGGGAAAGAAAGCACACACAGTAAAGTGCCTTCAGAGAGAAAGCCCAGCTGAACTGAGAATGTGTCACACAAACAGACAATCTTATTATGAAACCACATGAACTGCTTTGCAGTCCATCATATTTGAGAATGAGAATATCATACATGAGAATATGATATTTACTCCATGAAAATCAATTGCTTTATTTTAAGGCTCTTCAATTGGTTTAAAACTTCACACATCTCCATAAAGCCTCAAGTAATATAGAAAAAGCTGCGTTATCTGGCTGGTAATGAGTTATAGTTTATAAGACAGTTCACACAAAGATCACCTTACAGCCAAGCAACTGCACGTAGCAATTCAGAAAGAGAATTTCACTGTTTCTTTCTTTTCTTTCTGTTTCTCTGAAACGCCCCCAGCGTTTTCTCTCACAATCCAATTAGGTAAACAATCAGTGTTATATTGAATAATTATGGGAGATAACACTACAAAAGTATTATATGCAAATAGCACATTCAGAAATGAGTTTTGAAAACAATTTGAATTACAATTGACCTTAATGACTTAACTGACAGTATCTGATTTCAATAGACCTTTGTTTGTTAATGTGTGTTTGCATGTTGAAGGTTGAAGGATCAGTTTTGTAGATTATATTCTGCCTTTTGTTTTAAAAACACAGAGGAGATATCTGTGAAATAAGGATGTGCCACATTTCCCAAATTGTATATTTCCCAATCTCTTTAAATGTGTTGCAACCCATCAACTTCAGAAAATCTCTATGGAAAACGTGCGAATTGTGAAATGAACTTTAAATGGCATGGAACCCACTTCAATGGCCCAAATGCACACCAAACTAAACTTTTTATTCTATTTTGTGTAATTATAAAACATTTGAGCAATATGAAATGATTAAAATACACGCGAACGTGTTTACATCAAAAGAATTCAAAAGAGCTTTTGTAAAGCTCTTACACTAAGATAAACTCAGATGACTTAAAGTTTAAAGCTAAAGTTTAAAACAGTTTCAAAACATGAGGAGGTATGACAAATATCATGTTCAATGTTTTAATTAAACATTAATGCTATAGAAAGAGGATGTATTATTAGAAGCTTCTTACAGGTATGCCATGAGAGATTGTGTGAGAGGATAGGCGCACCAATAACATTTACATTAATCCCATGGAGTCTTAAACAAGTCTAAGAGTAAACTGTGAAATATGTACCAGATTTCTAAAACTATTGTCAAGGTTCTTTAAAGATCTAATGCAAAATCTTCACAGAGGGTTAAAATGTTCTCCCAGACTAAGCTGATGTTCTTCATTGTGTAAAGCAAACTGCTTTCACTAGTGGGAGGGTTAAAACAGACATTCAGAGACCCACATAATTACAGACCCCCTTTTGCAAGTGTCAGACTGGGTGGATTAAAATCAACAGGATTGAAACAGTCGGTAACAACAGCTACAAGCTCGGTAAAGTGGCAGCTAAATGGTAGGAGGAAAAGCGAACATACAACAATAAAACCCATTAAGAAATAAAAGACAGAAGGTGTAAGTTATACTCACTTTATCCGGCCGGTGCGGTCCGTTATACGCAGCGGCGTGTGAGTGAGGGGTGAGCGCGGCTCAGCCGGAGAAACAGCGTGATGTCAGCCAGGAGGAGTCCCGGAAATCAAGAACTTGTGCAGCTTTTAACATCGAGTTTGACTACATACATTTTTCATCCTAATAAGTTTAATCCCATTACTTTGTGTGGTAAAAAAAAAAACGTTTAGTTTGATGGGATTTTCATTTAGCTCTAGCGAAGACTAAACGATGGGTCGAAAGTTAAAGCGCCTTTGAGCATTATCTGTGCCATTCTGGCGGCCTCTGGTGGCCATAATAATAAATGTAACTATAAATTTCACAAATTCATACGTATTAACATAATAAACAAACATACCTCCACAAGAGATGATCTCTGCATGTAAAAATGGTTTCGTTAAAACTGGGTGTTTGTTTGAGTGGTTTTGTTAAAACCGGGTGTTTGTTTGAATGGTTTTGTTAAAACCGGGTGTTTGAATGGTTTTGTTAAAACTGGGCTTTTATGTGAATGGTTTTGTTAAAACCGGGTGTTTGTTTGAATGGTTTTGTTAAAACCGGGTGTTTGTTTGAATGGTTTTGTTAAAACCGGGTGTTTGAATGGTTTTGTTAAAACTGGGCTTTTATGTGAATGGTTTTGTTAAAACCGGGTGTTTGTTTGAATGGTTTTGTTAAAACCGGGTGTTTGTTTGAATGGTTTTGTTAAAGCCGGGTGTTTGTTTGAATGGTTTTGTTAAAACCGGGTGTTTGAATGGTTTTGTTAAAACTGGGCTTTTATGTGAATGGTTTTGTTAAAACCGGGTGTTTGTTTGAATGGTTTTGTTAAAACCGGGTGTTTGTTTGAATGGTTTTGTTAAAGCCGGGTGTTTGTTTGAATGGTTTTGTTAAAACCGGGTGTTTGAATGGTTTTGTTAAAACTGGGCTTTTATGTGAATGGTTTTGTTAAAGCCGGGTGTTTGTTTGAATGGTTTTGTTAAAGCCGGGTGTTTGTTTGAATGGTTTTGTTAAAGCCGGATGTTTAACAGCTTCTGCACTGCTGGGAAACGGATGGGAGGAACTGGATGAAAACGATGAAAACAGACTGAATGACACACAGCTCATCTACGTTTCTGTGAGTTACAGCTTTCGCATAATATACAGTATGAAGACTGCTAGTCAGACATCTGTGATAGACATCATCTTTATGAGTCCTGAAAATGTGACCCATAGCAGTCATGATTGAAAAGAGAAAGAACTTTTGCAGACAAGAGCTTTTGTTATTTATATCCTTCCTGAGTATCATAGAAAAAATGCTACATCAGAAGAGACTGGCATAAAATGTTAAATATCAGCAATGATAAAGACAGTTGTATTAGATTAGTTGTGTTGGGTTTCAGGGTACTAGCTGCAGAAAGCAAACGAATTTGGAGGTGCACAGATAGTGCACGACCACTAGATGGCGTCCAGAAGTAGTGTGTTAAATAAAATTAAGTACTCAATGTCGTCATTTTCTATTTAGAGCCATTTCTTAGTTTGCTAAATTGTTTAAGGAAAATTATGGAAAGAATATGTCCTGTTTCCTGCCTTTTTATGTTTTAAATTGAATGCTTTGTAAGGCCTTAAAGGAATAATGTACTGATAAATAAAAACTGTTCCATCATTTACTCACATTCATGTCATTTCAAACCTATATGACGTTTTGTTCTTCTGTAGAACATAGTTCACCCAAAAATGAAAATTATCTCTTTAAATCAGTGTAAAATTGTAGCAGTTAACTAGCAACTTAATTATGGACAAACATTGCCTTATTTTTATGCGAAAATGGTGTATGTTTACAAGCCCATAAAGGTTTTAGACCTGAAAGTGCCCTGAGCACTCGCTTTCTCCTGAGAAAGTGATAAGTTAATGAGCTTATAAATAAAACAGCATTGATTTTCTGCAGCTGTTCTGATTATTTGAAACTGTTCTGATTATTTGAGACTTGGTGAAATCTTTATTTCACATACTTATCGTATCAAGCACGTGTGTTGTAATGGAAGGCAAGCTGAAGGAAAACAGATCGAAGCGCAATGAATATAAATTATGAAATTTCAAATCACGACTATATCTTAGTTTATCATAAGAGTTAGCATGGAAAGCAAATAAACAAGCGAACAAACTTCACAGGTGTGAAAGCACTGGCTCAGCATAACAACCCATATTTTCCACTTTCTAAAGTGAAAATATATTGATTTCAATGAGCGATTTCTGAAGCCATCAAGTCTAATGCAGGTTTGGTTGTTATTCCCTCCTGCTGAGCTTCTTGGAAATGTTTTCTGGTATGCCGAGTCTTTTGATGAGCAACAACCATTGTGTGATTATTTTAAGCCCAGAATCTTGAAGCGCAGTTGAACGATGAAAAAACAGTGTAACATTTAAAGGGATATTACAAACAAAAAGACATTAGAAAGACATTAAACATGCATTAAATAGATTCAATTCAAATTATATTTACAGTCATTACTTCAGTTTAATAACAGAGACTCAGGTTAACAGCTGTAAGACCCCTTCATTCAGTTTTCAAGTTCGTCTTGTTCTTTCTATCTGTCAGTCCTGTCCTGTATTTATATTCACAGATCTGGCAGATGCAAATTATAAATCCTAAGTATTAAATTTTATCAGTATAAACATTCCTTGGGAATCGAACCCTGGGTCTTGGTGTTGCTAGCGCCATGCTCTACCAGTTGAGCTACAGAACTTGTACTTTAACATCTTTTGTGTGGTGTGTATCTTGTGCACCAGGACCAATACGGAGCGTCAGCTTGTTCTCCCAAGTACTGTTCGTGGTTGAATAGTTATATAGCCTGACTTAATGCATTACGTACATCTGGTGTCAGGGTTGCTGGATTTAACTGCATATGTCTCTCCTCTCTGGTGCATTTTGAGAGTTAAACACAGATTTTTCCCCACCAGCTGCTAGAAATGAATTTAATTCCACTTGCTTTGAAGCTGTTCATCCCTGGAGTTTCATTGTCCTTAGATGTCTGGAGCAACCGTAAACAGCTCCATCTGATTCAGCCTGCCAGAGCAAGTTAATGAGATAAATCAAGAGTCCTGCTCAGTTAAAACAGACACCTGTGATCGCATGAAACAATTTAGTCAAGAGCACCTGGAGATTGAAAGAGGTCTGTTAGTATTTGCAGGCTTTTATGAGCAGATGGACGTACCGAGGCGACTAGATTAGCAGAACGTTTATGAAAAGAAACATAAGAGATATATTGTAGAAATGCCTCTCGGTATATTCATGTGCACTTCCTCTTCCTTTCACTTGGTGTCAGCAGAGGTTTGGCTAGTTTATTGGTCCTATTTGAATTCATGGTAAAACATTGAGTTTCATACTTTGAATATATAATAAGTCACTAAATTTGATATAGATTAATGTATTGGTATGGTGCTAGATTCAGCAACTCTACTGCTAGATAAGACCAGCCTAAGGTGGTTTATGCTGTTTCAGCTGGTCTCTCAGCCTGGCGAGCTGGCGTTTAGCTGGTCTTTAATGCCGACCAGTTGCCAGCTGTCCAAAACCCACTCTAACCACCTATAGGCTGGTTTCAGTGTTTTAATGTGTTCATTCAAGTGAAGTTTCAAACGTTGTTAGAATGCTAAGTACGTGCTCATTACCTCTATTATAAATGCAAAGATTGTATTAGCTCAGTGTTGGTGACTGCCACTGGTGCTTTTGCAAAGATTAACACTCTAGCACATACTGGTTGATGTTACAGACATCAGCTGCTGCTAATGAAACCTTTAAGTCCTTTAATTGCATTCAGGGCTTAAAGTGCTTCATTTATTGTTTGCCTGTCAGCTGCCTCTCGTAAAGTCATATAATTTCTCCCCATATCCCAATCATTTCTCCTCAGAACTCCACTGTAACTCAAGCCTGGCTTATTTTTAGATGCTGACCTCTGCTGCGTGAGTCTGTAGCAAACAGAATGATTCCTGTCCTTGGGGGGTTCTGGGTAAATGCTTCCTCTGAGCTGGAGATCTCAGCTTGATATTTAACTCTCATCTGCAGCCCTCAGTAGTTAAATAATAAAGCTCAAAATCTGACGCGTTTCACAACATAACTCAGGTGCTGGAAGACTAAGGGGACTGGAATCTTCATAATTCTTACACAAGATGCTTTCAAACCGCAGGGAAATACAATATTTTTCTGCAGGGAAGCATTAGCAAGATTTGCATATGCGATAATATTAATATACCCCTATTGTTCCATAAGTGAGCTTTATGACTGAACAGTTGAATCTATTGTTATGATCTCTGTTTTAGCTCAACATTTAATCCTCCCACACAGCTACTGCAAATCCACCCTAGACATCTTTCCATCAGATTAGATGTAAATTAAAATCTCTTTTCACACACTTTTTGTGCAGTCTTTGATGTATTTGGACAGGCTCTGCACTCCAGTGTACTGGATTTGAAATGAATCAATGTGACATTGGCGTGAGAGCGTGGCCTGTCACATTTCGAAGGTATTTACCGCTACAAACTTTGTGGAGGATTTACAGTGAGAGGCCATGTCCTTCATTGCACTCTGATTCTTTGAGTAACTGAGGTGAGGCAGGAGCAGTGCTGAGGTGTGAAACTCTTCTGTCAAACTATAGAGCCGGTATTGTCATTTTGAACAGACTTCTATAATATTTCATGTTTTTATTGTTATTATTGTTACTTTCCTGACAGCTGATGAGACTTCATAATTATTGACCTTAAGCATTTTAGGTTGGTTGAGCTGGTCATAATTAGCTGAGTTTAAGTATCAAACATCCAGGTTAAGATACAGACTTTAATAGACTAGACTAATACATACACAGATGTGGAATATTCAGATGTAAGTATAGATAATAATGTCATATCTTGTGTAAATCCATTCCTAGTTATTCATATTAACCCCTTGCGCAGATGTACATGGAATGTGTAAATTTGTATATTCACATTTTACATGTGTATTCATTCTGTATTATTTACTCATTCTTTGTATTTTTTTGTTACGGTTTACCTCTATTTTTATGTGTCTGCTTTGGAAAATTGCTTTTGTGTGCAAGCACGCTTGGCAATAAAGAGCTTTGTGATTCTGATTCTATCGGATAACTTTTACTGATTGTCGTATAATTTTGTTGTGTGTACAGTGTACAAACCCTGAGACTCTGCCTATCTTTCAGTCACACGTTCCCTAACAATTAGTTTAAACATTCTGACTCTCCAAGGAGGCAGAATTCAATTCATTTGAACCTCTGGCGTGATCTGCTTGATTAATTGTTATGAGAGGCAGCAGATGTATGAAAATCCCATATTCATTCTATTGAGCAAATGGGGTTTATTTTTAGACCAGACAGCTGCTGGGACAAAATCAAAGCCATTGAAGTGTCAGTGCTACCGACACAGATTGACAATGACACTATACAGGTTAGTACTGTTAATAAGTGCTTGATAATAGAGGGAAAATGAAAGCTTATGGTATTTACTGTAGTGAATATCTGACAAGCGTTCGTAGAATTTAGACACTCTGCCTTGTTGCCCTCCTGTAGTCAGATCAGTGGATGACTGAGATGGTGTTTGTGTTGAAATCATATGTAGATGACTGAATGAAACAGGAAGATGAATAGTCAACTTTGACAGTTATTTGCAGTAACATCAGCAGAACAACAATTCAGTGCCCTTCCTGAGGTGACATTAATAGATTTACTCACACAACATCCCTTTGTAGAAAAATAATTTGATCTTACAAAAATCGATTGTCTCAATATGCTAATTGGACATTATTCACGCTGCATATCTTACTGCTGATGACAGTGTTTAATTTGAATTTGCTGTTAGGACAGGAAGTAAATCATTATTCTGTGAATTAAAATCATTATTTGAGGTGTATACTTTTTTCAGTGTGGAAAAAAACGACATGACTAAGCAGAAAGAGATAATAAAAGGTGCCTGTAGGAGTTAGATCTGCTTCAAATGCAGCCAGGAGGCAGGGCTGATGTCTGAGCTATTGTCAGATGTGTGGAGAGGACTGTCGTTCAGTCTGTTCCCTGGAGAACCATGATGGATTCAGATAGCATTTCCGTTCCAGTCATTTTATCTCTGTTGCTCTGGCCCAAGGGGTCAGTCAGTCTGCTTTAGTTCTACATCAGTAGTACTCGCAGAAAACATCTTACTGCATCTATTACCCAAACGTTTCCCAAAAGAGCTGAAAAAGAACAGATATAATAGAAAAGCTGACTAGAACAGGGGGGAACACACAATGAAATATAGAGAACAGATTGTTGTGAGTGCAGAAAGGGTCGGCTAGTTGTTTGAATAGCTTCCTATAAAGGATGTCAATAAATACTTTATAATCATTGTTATATAGCAAACTTAGAACTTGTTGAAATTTGCCTTCAAATGCAATGTTTTTCTTTCAAAATGTTGTGCATTTAGTTTGATTTTTTTTTTTTGTGTTTAGCTTTTGATTTCGAAGAAAGAAAGCTAAATAATGTGTAGCAAAGATTCTGTCTAGCCTGCAGCTGTCCTCTGGTGCTTCTCTTTAACTATTAACCTTGTTTTTTACTTGCAAAGGATATTTCATGCTTGTTGATCTTTCACGATAAATCATTTCTATCATAAAATACCTGCAAATGACTTGACTTCTGTTAAAAATTCGATTTGGGTTTGATTTATGAATGAAGGCCTTTCTCCATCATTTACTGATAAATGAATGTCTGAATTTGGTATTATGTGTGTTAACGTATTAACTTTGACCAGCCAAACTTGTTCCCTTGTGTACTGTCACGGAAATTCCACAGGCCCATCCGACAAATAAAGATTTTATTCTTTACTCTCTACTCTACTCTACTTTAACTCTATTCTATTCTACACTTCGTTACTCTGCTATACTCTATTCTGTTCTATTCTATTACACTTTACTCTGCCCGATTCTATTCTGTTATATTCTATTCTGTTCTATTCAGTGGATGTAGTACATGATTGAACATTTATTAAGAAGGAAAGCAATGGTTGCTAGAGATGCCTCACACTTTTTCCCTCAGCACCTGTCACAGATGTCTAGTCACATTTGGATCTGATTATTGCTGAGTGTTTGCAAAACATATGACTTCATTTCCTGGGCATGAAACAGCTTTAGAAGTTGCTATTAGTGGTTAACTGATGCATTAACATGCTGGAAGCAAAGAGACATATGTTGCCTTTGCTCTTACACAGTGGCTTTATATTCTCTATACAGTTATCAAGCAGTCAGATATGTTACATACAATAGTCAAAAACCATCAATAGTCAAATCTTCCATGTTGATTTGGAACTGGAAAATCATTTTTAGAGAGTCATCAGCATCTTCATTGGTAATATACTCAGAGGTGCTCAAATGGTTTTTGATTCCCTCTAAAGTGCATCATGCTGACCTAAGGAATTTTGATACAGGTGTCAACGTTGCCAGCACTCAGAAACCATCAGAAAATTGTAGGCATGATTGGATGCAATCTTCCTCCTGCTGTAGTTAGTAAATGTACAGCTTTGTGTTGATGTACAGAGAAGACTAGACTGTCTTTCATCCTCTAATGTTCTCTGATGTGATCTTGTGTTATTTGGAATGCACTCCTATAATGTTCACAATTTGCCATTGTATTATATAGTGAATATCTGTTATCATATATATATATATATATATATATATATATATATATATATATATATATATATATATATATATGATAACAGATATGCAGAAGAACTTTACTTAACAATTTACCTGATGAAATACAGGAATGCAGAGCTGCTTATTTATTAAACTGAGATGTTTTGCTCTCAGTTAGTGAATGACATAAGCATGCAAGGTCAGACAAAATATGAATCAGCAGAATAAGTCTATCCAAGAACAAAACACCACCTGGCAGTTCTGTCATCCAAGGAAGTGCTGAGACGGAGGATACAGCCAATAACAGAGGAAGAGTGAGCCGCATACATAACCACAGCGTTTACAGACAAGTTATCTTTAATTTGCTCAGCCTGCTGAGAATGTTTACTTCACAGTAGCGTTAGTGGATTAGCCATGATACTGCGATGCTAGGGCAGACGACCTTAAAGACTGAAGATCACTGAAATTAAAACTAAAAATATATTAGTCAAAGCATATTTAGAGGGTCTATTTTGAGTGATTGCGTGTATGAGATATCCTTCAGCTTAGGTGCCAGAACCTTCATGCAACTTGAACAGATTTAGCAGTTCCTTATAGGCTGTACATTGTGATGCGTGTTTATTTTCACTTGGTTACTGTATCCTGAACCGTTAGAATACAGTCATGAACATATCGGACAGGTTCTGCTGTATGCAGCACGACGCCACAAATGCATTTCCTGTTAACAGACAGTCCACTGAGTAAACAACTCAATGAGATGGGAAATCAGCAGATGTCTTAAAAACAGAACAAGAACTACACTGTTGTCTTTGCTAGTCCAAACTGTGATAGTTTAAAGGAGTAATGAGTCCAATCTACAGTCAAACAAGCAAACAAATAGATAAATAGATGCAATCACAAATGGATGCAATAATTTCATGAATTTGCTCACAATAATTAAGTTAACACCCTCAAAGTAATTTTTAACAGCTCAGAGGTTTTCTTTCATAAGCAGAAAACTTATTAGAATTATTAGGAGACTTATTAGACATCTCACTTACATTGAAGTATTAACATTTCTCCATCCTAAAATTTCTTAATAGAAATAAAATATGCAATAAGCCAGACGATTTTGAGCTGTAAATTTAATGTAGATAGCAGAGTCCAGATAATTTGGTTCTGGAAGAAGTTAAAAGCTGAAGTGAAAGCTGGGGTCTTTTCTCAGGAGAAGAATCTGAGAAAATGGAGCTCTCTATGTGGCTCTCTGTGTGATCTTGATGTTGTCAAATGAAACCTTATTTGTAGTTCTGGACTTCTTTTCTGCAGATCTAGTATTGATGTTGGTTTAGTTTTGAAATGCTGGTTGCATATAAGCTCATTGGTTTGACAATGAATTTTCAACTTCAGCTGGTAAAGAGTTCTAATCACCTGAGACAGCTGCTCATGACCATTAGATAAGACAGATCTACAGCAGAACTGATTTTTTTAGTCACTCTTGAGGAAGAATAAAGGTAATAAAAAAGATATTCCGTTTCAGTGGGAGACCCATTAAAGTCATTTGCAGTGAAATCTAAAATAAAGCTATTATGGTTCTGATTTGTGTAATTCAGACGCAGATAATCATCTGGTCTGTTCACACGGTCCACTGACCAAATCCAATCACCCTGACACTTTTCATTTGGCTTCTCTTTGTGCTCTTTGTCCATTCTAGGGTGAAAGTATTAGAGAGAGAGAAGAAATTAAGTATATATAAATGTCTTTACTTTAGCTCTGCACATTGTGACTTTATTTCTTGAGCTTTGGGGTCAGTTCACAGAAGACCCTTCTGTTACATACATATATATATATATATATACACATTATCACATAATTTAGATTTTACTGGATTATGTAAGAAAAGGGATGTTGTCTATAGATACATTAAACATTTCTAATATGTACCCTTTAAGCCTTAATATAGAAATATATTATAATATATTAATATATTAATATATAGAAATATATACTTTAAGAATATGGTAATATTGAAAATCGTTTAATACTGTTGTTTTAAGATGCTGAATTGTTGTTAGTGGTTAAATTTATTAATTTGACTGGAGAATCAGCTGAACTATTTAAGCTCTATCTTTTCATTATTGATGAACAGTACAGACTTTTCAGTTGTTAACTATTGTATTTCAGAGATGTGATGCCTATGAAGATTGGGTTAAAAGCAGATTAAACATTTAAGGGGCTTGTTATGGTCCTAAATTGTAGAGATGTGTTGTTTTTTAAATTTGTATTATAAATTTATTTTGTATTTGATTATAAATAATAACAAAATTGAATGTGAGAGTAATTTTTGTTATTTCATACAATTTGGTCAAGATGCTGTACATATTTGGTTAATAAACATTTAGATGGATGTCAAGGATTTGGGCACAGTCTTGAGACTGCATACAATATTATTTCATTGTGACCTTGTGAAGTGTCATTTATTTTGTAATTCACATAAAATCCTTCATCTGCAAAGACACTAATATGATTGATACTAACAGACTGATAGACACTTTAACACGTTCATGTGATGTTAGCAATTACTTTGTCATCTGGATGTGACTCATTCAGTGGTGGATAGATAGATGGATGGATCGGTAGGAGTGTTAGGGCTTGTTGGAGGGCTAATGGCAGAAGAGATTTTACTGGAGCATCAGCAGTGCAATTCCAAATTAGCCAACAAAACAAACCAAAATAAACACAGTAAAACAAAAGTTTAGTAAAACACCCTTTAGGACTGGGCTTTTACACAGAAAAGTATCACAAGCACTTTTATAAGCAACTGATTCAATTAGCACTTTTAAAAACCTCAAAGCACACTTGTTTACCCGGGCTTTTCCTTATGCAATTTAATTATCTCCTTACTTTGCTTTCTTTAAAAAGCAAAACAACAAAAAATATTTTTTACTATCAGTAGTAATAAGTATTCTTTCATTTTTTTCCCTTTTACTTTCTATGTTTTATTTTCTATATGACCTCTTGTAGTTTTACACAGAATTAGTATAGATAACATGTTTTTGACTTTATAAAACCCACAATATAAAACCCACAATATAAAACCAGTCCTGAATGCTGGTTGGTTAAAGGCTTTACTGAGCTACCATCAGTATCATTGCTCAGCATCCATAGCTGATGTTGATTTTGTTGCATAGCAACATTCTGTTACTGTTTACATGCCGGGGTTTATATTTTCTAAAGGAGGGATGGCACTTCATTTAAAACAATTTAATAAACATTTGTGCCCTTAGTATTTTAATTACACGTTAACAGTTTTATAACAGTATTGTTTATATAGTCACAACACTTCACGTGTTGAACTTGTCAATATATTCACAATAAGGCACATATGTCTTATTGCTTTAAACGTACTCTGTATAAACATTGGAAACTCTGTATTGTTAAAGATTCTATGTCAATAAATGTTCACTTTAAACTAAACTGAGACACTGAATTCATTACATTATTATGTTATGTTATTATTGTGTTTGTAGTTATCTCTTGTATCTATAGAAGGATCTAAAATGCTTTTTCATGTAATAGTACAGAAACTTGAGTCTTCCTGGCCTCTTTAAACATCCAGATAGTACAAATGAATAGATCATTTTATAGTGAATACACACTTAAAAATTAAGGTTCTTTATGGAGCCATACAGCCCAAAATGTTTCTTCTACGGCATTGTGAAGCACCGTTTATCAAAAGTGTATCAGTAATCAGCTGAGCTGCTGTCTCCACACATCACAGTGTTTCCTGTAGTGATATAATGAAATGGCCTCATAATGTATTTTGCCACATCTTTCACAACTCTTCACCCAAAATATACTAAAGCCCACGAGGCACAATCTATTTGCCTGAAATGGTGCAATAAACTGCCTGTGTAATTTCACAAACTAGTGGGGTGTCTTCATGCTGTGATGATGGAGTGGCTCTCTTAGCAGTCATACATCATTTCCATCTGATCACCACGTGTGTCATCATCAAATGTGCCATCAGATTGTGTATGTGTTAAGACCAGGGAGAGATACGCCAAAAAAATGTAGTTATAAAAACGGTATTTGCTATGTCTGTTGAAACTGTTAAGTAGAGCTCTGGATTTAAAATGACAGCTGAGCAATTGGGGCATACAAAAAGTGCTTGAAATCTGCAAGATGTCTTGCTTTCTTTCTTGCTCTCTCTCTCTATCTGTCTCTCTCTTTCTCTCAGCCTAAATGAGCTTCTGCTCTCTCCTCTGCACTTGCCCTGACTTTGTTATAACAGCAATCTGTAATTAAAGAACAAATAATGGATGCTTGTCACTTTCTATTCTTGTGTGAGGAGTGTAATTGAACCAGGCAGCCAGAAAACAAACTATCTTTCCCGGAGCTCAAATTAATGGATATTCATTGCATAAATAGATACAGCAAATCATGCCAAGTGACCTTTGCTATCAGTGTTACTCTAGCTGTTTTCATATCAGTAGGTGTTTTTTGATTAGACATCACAGATATTTTTTTTCTAAGATTACAAGTTTTTTTTACAAATTGCTATGTTTTTGTTAAAGCATGCAAACAGAGTAAGGCTGCTTTTAGTTCAGCAAAATCCTTGTTTATTTAGTTTTAGACAGAACTTAAACCTACATTAGGAACTATTTGGGCTAACCGTGCTTCAAAAATGTTCTTACTCTTATATTCTAAAACCGATCGAAAACAGCATTAGTCTGCCAAAATCCCAAATGAAATAAGACCAACATTTATTTCGGAAACTACACTGCAACTTCAACATGCCCCAAAGTGAGTCTGTTCCTGAGAAAGACCAGAGCAGTTTCTTGGTTCAGGTGCCAGTGAGATAAATGATTCATGAGCAGCTGTCCTTGTTGGCACCAGTATCTTTCACAGCTGTGTTTGAACACCATTTATTGTTGCTTTTTCTCAGTGTCACACACATCTTGCATTACTGCCGAGGCTGAACGTGTTGATATGGCAGTCAAAAGGACAGCGTGCAATCTGCACCTGTTTTAACTTTTCACACCTCAGCCACCTTTAATTAACAATGTGAGACAGGAGACATGCCTCTAATTCTGTAATTCTAGAAATATTGATGACAACGCTGTGACTCCACCAATGTGGTGATGCACCGTTGGTCAACCGTTGATCTTTGTAAAACAGTGGCAAGTAGATGGATCATGCTGCATGAATAGAAAGCTCTGCTCATGAGTTTGTCCTTATATCCAAATTTGTTCTACCAAAACAACAATTGAAACAATGGAATGTTTAAATGATTAAAGTGATGATCTGTTTAAAGTCCAAAAAACTGTAGAAGGACTCTTTGTTTTATTAAAGGTCCATGTATGAAAGCCTATTTATTTGTAATGACAAAGCGTTCTGTGATTGGCTGGTGTCAGGGTCACGCTAGCTCTCGATTCCTCCCTTCTCCCTGACATTTCCACACTTTAAGCATGACATTTGCTCCTTTACATTGTAATAATGTTTTGTTTTGGGAAAAGTGATGAGGTTGGAAAAGTAACTGACTTTTTAACATTTACCTTGAATATTGCTTCCATTTTACCATCCATTAGCTGGAGACTCTCAGGCTGTGAATTTCTACAGTCACGACCTGAAGAGGTGTGAAGCATATTTAATGAGCTTCAAAACGGCCTCAGTTAGTCCCTCTCCAACGTTCTGGAATACCATTTATAACTGACTTAACTTATCCAACATGTTTCTATTGCAATGCAGCATAACCCAAGATCAGAAGAAAAACTGACATGGGTTCCTGAGGTCTGCTTCTGTTGTCTTTTGAGCCTTTAGGTTTTCGTGAAACCAAAAGATGGATAAAACTCTCCAGCTCTCTTCAGATAGACATAGTCTATGGACTGGTTGAGCCTGTATTCATTTTTGGCTTCAAAAAACAAGTTGATGGAAAAAAAAATCATACTGCAGCCTTAAGTTTTGTTAAAAAGTGATTAAAGCACATATTGCCAAGAATATTGACTATTTACACATTTTATATAGATGATGTTATCAAGTTAAATGCTAACAAAGGATGGACAGGAAAACCAATAAATCTTTAATAATTTTAACTTTTTGTTTTAATTTAAGTTAAATGAATTACCACAGATAACCTCGCTTTGCAATACAGTTACAAAAAAATACAATATTCTATAATATAATATTGACTGATACAAGAGATGTTAAATCTAGTTTTGATTTTGTGTATATTACTTGAATTGTAAATTGAAGCAATAAATTAATAGTTTTGAAACAAATGAAAACCCTGATGATGCATTTGTAGTTCAGATCCCAAAGTTTGTTCTTGTCCTTTATGCACATGTGCTTGCCGTTGCTTGTACTGGTTTATAACAAGGAGTTTGTACAGGTGGGCATGTACATAAAAATAATGAAATGAGACTGAATCCTGTTACTTTGTGAGGATGTTTTCAGTTTTTCTTGATTGTTTGCAGAAGGCACTACAAACAACTCATAGTAAATGTTCATTGCTTATTATTAAAGTTCTGTGGCAGTATTGACAAGATCTGTGTGGTTTAAGGTAGAATGTGAGTTTTATGTCCATTGCTCTGACTGTTGTTGTCAATTCATCACTGCAGACTTAGTGTACTTTAAATAAGATTAAATATTGTTTTCTTAAATTTTTGTGATATTGCATCAGCTGAAACTTGTTTTGTATGCAGTTAGAAGGTAACAGGAAAAAGGAGAAAGTATGATATTTTGATTTTTTTTTTTTTTTTTTATTTACTGATGCAATTTTTGTCATTATTAGGAAAGAAATTAAGTAAAACAAAGAAAAACACGGATTAGTGAATAACGTAAAGATTTTTGAGTGACCAAAATATTTATCTGTGACAAAAAACAAAAAATTTCAGTCTGTGCAAAAATCAAACCTGTATGAGACCTCCAAATGCAACACTACACTGACTTCTTTATGTGGTCTGCATTATAAATAATTGACTACATTTATATGATGTTACTTTGGATAAACATTACCTAAACCACCGCAGGCGTGATGCCTGTTGCTGCATTTATATGTAGATGTGAAGAAACAGCTACACAAATTGATTGATTCATCTCCTAAAGGTCATTTTCCTCTATTTCCTCTTAGACAGACCTTAATATGGTAATTAGCCATAACATTAGTGCTGCCTTTCTGATGGCAGGATTTCAAATGTTACATCTCATTATCCTGTGAATCTGAACAGACATTTGAGGTATTACTGTGCCGAGCAAATGAGCAGTAATAACACTGGAGACCCTCTCATCTGCTAATGGACTGTATGCTGCTGTCACAGGAGTGTTGTGCTATAGTGATGCTCATGCTGTTGGCTAAATTAGTCCACTAGTTTGTATTTATTATAAAAGGTTCCTTTGAAGTGTGATGGTGATCTGACAGGCATGCTCAAGAAGTTTCTTCACCAGAGGAGAAGGCAGCCCTGGGTTTACATGAACGACCTTGTGTTACATGAACTTTTGTGCAACTATTTTTTTGGTGAAAAGTTGAGTTTGGTGAATTGGCAGGTTCTCCTGTTTACTGCAATTCACGGCTGGTTTCAGCTGTGACAGATGTTTGGTGACCAACAACATCTGTACATCACACTAGCATGAGAAAATAGGAAGGAGTATTACAAATTAAACTGCTATGGGCTCCCAGACTCCCAGCTAACCCTCCCCAAACTGTATTTTCCAACACAGATGTGCTTTACAGCTGGGAAATGGTCCATGGAGGCCCACCACATTCAGTAGTTCCATGGGCCATCCTTAATTACAGCTGTTCCCAAATATTCAAAGCAGAGAACACAGCAGCTCTCTTACCTCACTGTTTAAATGGACACCAGAGGAAACAGACGCAGAGCAACCTGCCAAGGTTGTTTCTGAGATGTCTGCTGGTGCATCTCCACAGGCTTCCAATGGCTTGTTCCTTTTTTGTGGAACCAAAATGTGTTTTATTCACTAACCACCTGCAATCTAGTTCAACCATTTTTCAAATTGCACATTGTTAATAACCATGTACAGTTTTTACAGTATTTCATAATTTCAAAATCATCGATTAAGTTAATTGCATCTTGTTTCTTTTTTAAATAACAATAAACAAAACAGTGAATTGATTTCATAAGCACTACTGGAAAATCCAGTTTCTCTTAACAAAATTAATATATAAATAAATAAGCAGAAAAAAGGTTGAATGTAACCATGCAGTGACAGAGACATCTGGTGATTTTACCCCCTCTTGGCTGACCTTTGCTTACACTATTTTTTTTCCAGGGTGACTTGAAGCCTTGGGGCAGGAAAAAAGCCATTTATATTCCACACACAAGTACAGAATAGCTTAACGGGCTGTTGTTTTGCCCAGAGGGGGGCATATGCCAAGACAAGACACTTGGAGCCCCAACAATACGTGTTCTTGCACATATTGTTAAATTAATGGTGAAATCCATGGACTGCGTTGTACAGTCAGTCTGAGCAGGGTGACCTCGTGAAGCAAGGCAAAGTTAATTACAGGAGCTCAGGGTTCAACCACCTCTACATTGATGCAGGGGCACCTTTTGAGTTGAACATCACTCGTGAAGGTGTATGTGCTCTTTTTAGTGCATCAGTGCTTTTCTAAAATGCCCAAGGTCAAGACATGCTTGTTAAATACATTTTAATCAAACTTCTGGGGTCTTAAAATGTCTTGTAAAAAAGTAACACTTTAGATTAGAAACTGGGAAACTATAAATGTGTCTACCAAAGGTTTGTAACAATTTGCAGGCTTCATTTCATTTTGTAGTAAATTGGAAGAAAACATTATTATGGAAGAATAGTTGTTTTTTTAGATATTAGGAATCGTCCCCTCTGGTGAATGCTTGATTGTATTTTGAGACAGATCTCTCAACTATGTAGAGCACAGTTTTTGAAATCATTTTTGTACTCTAATTTAGACACCTGTACCACTAGGGTGCTGTTGTACAAGTTTCAAGAATACATCGTTTTAAGCAGCATCATTTCAGGATGTTAGCAGCAGTGAAATCATTCACATGTGGACTGTGTTTCTGAATCATTTAAAAACAAGCATATTTTCTGATCTAGTTTCAGAGTTCTTGCTAAATAGATCATAGAAAGGAATAACACTACATAGTGTTACACTAAATTTTAAATTGAGCTTAACAAAACAGTTGAATTGTCCAGTCATGTGAAAAGTGCACTTTCAATTCTACACTGTTTAAATTAAATACTTCTTCAGACATATCATATTAAGTATATTGAATTTGTAGGGCAGTTTAAACACTAAATGTAAATTGATTATGACCTCAATGAGCCACAAACTGCAAAGCAGGAATGTCTTTAGTCTTTTTCATGTGTGACCATTAAAGGGTTAATGTTGACATGTCCTGCCTCAACACTGTTAGTGATGACAGACCTGCCAGGCAGCACTTTACCCCCTGCAGTTACAGCCATTTATACAACACTTACAGCAGAAACACACACACATCCTTGGTTGTATATAACGCATAACAGAGCACTATATTTAGTTCCGATTCACCTTTGAAAACTGAAGACATTTTTCAGCCATAACGTTTCTGCAACCAACAGTAGTACAAAGTACAACAACACTAATCGTTCTTCTAAGTGAACAATGTCAGTCAACTAGCTGTCAAGCCTTTGTGTAACATGTGGGAAGCTAATTGGGGTCAATGAATCTTACAGACGAACAGATGGGCTCAGAATAAATACCACTATTAGCTAGTTTTCCATTTAATCTGTCTTTAGATCCTGTTGACAGAATGTCCATCATTGTCATGTTCTGGGCAGTGGGAGGTCTACAGAAACGTCTGCAGTCGCCGGGGTTTATAAATGAGGCTTTGAGATCAACCTCACCTTTGTGGACACAGGAAGAACAGATGTAGTTTGAAAATACAGAGAATTTGCTGGTTTGCAGCAGCTTGATGATTGGTCTGTTATACTGAAAAAAGTTTGGACTGAAATCTAAATTTATTTAGGACATTCATGTGTTATTTAAATCTGTGTGCATTTGCAAACCCACGCTTTATCTCCTAATATAGCACCATCACATGTGACATGCAATAATGCAGGTTTGTGTAAATCTAAAGACATTAGACATAAGTGTTGCAGGAACAGACACATCTAACATGGGTTTGGAATTCTGCTCCTGGAGACCCACCATCCTGCAGAGAAAAGCTTCAACTTTAATCTGTTGGTTCAGGTGTGTTTGATTGGGGCTGGAGCTAGACTCCACAGAACAGTGGGTTTAAAGAAGAGCGACTGAAAACTTCTGATCTAACATATGAGAATATATTTATTTTCTTTGAATTAAAAATCATTCCTGCTCCACAGACTGTTGGAATACGTTTAGTTGTGCAGTGTTGAAAGCAGCTGGTGGGGCTGACAGCTCTGTTGTGAAAGGTGTCTGTGACTTATTGATCTTTCTGTGGCCTCTCAAAGTCATTCAGAGTCACTCCTCTTCAGACCTGACAAGCCAAGTGAGGGATCGTGAAATTCGCTGTTAATTGAACTCTGCGGTCGGAAACAGAAAACTGAGTGAGTCAATGTGTTGTGAGAAGGCGGTCAGGGCTTTTATTCAGGAGATGGCACTTAATTGAAGGGTGCAATGTCCTTGGAAGTGACCAAGCTTTTCCCTTTTATTAAAATGTAGGCTAATTTTATATAAATGGTAGTTTATAACAGAGGAGTTGACTTCTGTTTTTAATTAAGGGGGTTAGACTGAACAGTGTTAAATTTCTTCATTTTCTGTCATTCCTTATTTCTTCCTGTTACAGATATTTTTAATTGTTTATTTGTTTGTTGCATGTCATAAACTTATTCTGATTGATATGCATTTTTCTTTTCAGTGCTTTTATTTAATATGAACTAATATAATCCACCTGGCAAACCTTTGGCAAATATTGTTGGAAATTTGCTACAAGTCATATTTTCACATGTAAATTAATTTTGTGTAAATCATCTTGCAAACATTTCTGAGACATATAACATTTCTGTGTGCCAAATATAGTTATACTTTGATTCTATTGGCTGCAGATTTGCTACATATAATATAAGGTGGGGGTCTCCAATCCATTTTCCTGGAGGTCCACAGACCTGCAGCGTTTAGCTCCAGCAGTCTTTTCTAGCAGTCCCAAAGATCTTGATTAGCTGGTTCAGGTGTGCTTAATTAGGGTTGTTGCTAAACTCTGCAGGTCTGTGGACTTTATTAGAGAGCTATGATAGAAGGGGTACCAAAGATCTTTTGCCATTACTAATATGTACTACATCTGAGTTTAGTTAACTCTAATCAAACTCACCTGCCTGTACCTTTCTAGTAATCCTAAAGACCTTGATTAGCTTGTTTGTGTGTGTTTGATCAGGGTTGGTGCTAAACTCTGCAGGAAGGGTCTCTAGATGTATTCGATTTGAAGCGGCACTGCAGGCTGATCAATGACATCAAAGTACCATAAGAGCGTTTTGAGATCCGACAGTTCTGTACGCTTTTGAATCGCTCTAGCGATACTTTGATGTCACACACCGATCGATTTAAGGCAGCACAGAGCAGACTGAACACACATTTCTTGTGAAGAGCTGCAGGCTTCTTGATCCTTTGCTTGATCCTATCCTACATGTTGTTTCTCTTCCTCAAATTAAAGTTTACATTAATGTGTCTGTTAACATTTCAGAAGTTTATATTAAGCTTTGTAGACTTTCTATGCCATTAGCATAACTGAGAAAAATAGTTCAAGGCATTTTATTAAAAAAAGAACTTTTCAGCCTGTAAACACAAGTCTAAATAAGTCCCAGCTGGAAGTCTAAAAATTCTGTTTTATTTTACTTATTATCCAGTTAATCCTGAGCATACAGTCATTGATTAATTTGCACTGTTTTCTCTGATGAATGAATCATTTTAATGACAGCAGGTGTAGATATTGATCAGAAATGTGGTGATTACAGGAACACTGTGGCACATCACACATAATTTAATTTAATAACCCATTGCTTTAGTGAATAATTAATCTCGCAGCTTGGCCATGACTCACCATGTAGTCAGACTTGGGATCCAGATATTTTTCTGCCAATGTATTTCTGTCTTATGACACCACTGCAAACTTCTGGCTGAAGATCAATGGAAAACTACAAAGATTATATAGAACCTGTGTAGTTTTCCATAATCTTTGTAGTCTTTCATTGATCTTCAGCCAAATGCTTGCAGTGGCTTTATGTGTCAATGTGGACTAGTACAATACATTTACTTTTGTAGATTTGTTTAATACAATGATTTTTAAATGATTAACTAATATAATAGACTGAGGCACAATTTTATGCTGATTATTTTACATGTTGTTTTTTATAGGTTTTAATCATAAAGGCTTTAATAATTTCTGTTATTTATTTTGAAATACTAGTCTGTGTCTTGAAACTATCTTTAAACTGCCTAGTTTAAATTATCACTTAGTCTGCTGTTCTTTGGTGAAGTCATATGTCATTATATTGCTTTGACATTTAAAAACTAGGTTTTTAAGAAAATGCATTTACATTTACTTTAAATATATACCCTGAGCATGTGTATTTTGACAAAAGGGACTGCGTGTTTGCACCACAGTGCTTGGCTTGCACAAAAGAGTATATGGAATGTTTTGAGTAAAATTCCTAAGAAAATGATTTTTTCCCCCTTTTCATAGCACTGAAACACAAGGATTAATGCTCTGCACAGTGTCTAAGCATCATTCTGTATGTTACAATGGATACCAGGAAACCTATAGACAAAATATTCTTTAAGCAAAGTGCATCAAATTTAAAATTTAATTTTTTTAAATATAGCAAACATAAACACAGAGCTCTGTACATTTTACCCATTAAACAGCTCTTAATAATTCTGCTCTTCTGGGATGGAAGTGTCAGATTGTTCATTTGGCCAATAAAGATTCAAACCTGCCTGAATCTGCACATTGTGCTGTAGACTGCAGAGACATCAGCCTCAGCCCTTGATGTGGATATTTAGAATATTTTAGCAGTTTCATGTTTATAAGCCATTCAGGGCTCATTTTTTTATGCCACGATGCAATAACATTTCAATTTATTCATAAACAATACAGCTTTATTGATGTGCAGACTTTCACAAATGTTTATTTTTTGAAGCACCAGATCTTCTTGGTTTTAGGTGCCAGTAAACACTTTGTAAATCATTTGTTTTGTTCTAAAACATAATTGTGCATAATACTAAATCATTATCCACATTCATTTAAAGGTTTGTTTTGTAAATAAACACGAGCAGATTGTCTATCAAGACGTTGTCTCTAAGCTCGTCTTCTAGATTAAACCGCTTGTGAATAAAAAGACATTCAGTCATGTACGGAAACCCCCCCCGTGAGGATCAGTTATGTTAATGAAAGGATGTTGTGTAAGATCAAGACAAAAGGCCGCCAACAAGAAGGAAATAAATCCGGCTCTGGACGGGTATTATGACAAATCTCCTGGTGAATGGAAGCCAACTGTGCAATACATCAGAGAACGAGATTAGTGGAATGTTTCAAATCGGAATTCAATTGAAGATACCAAAACTCTGAATCTATTTCCTTTCTTCTTCTCTGCTGTCCTTGAAAAAGATGAGATGACAAACAGTTGAGACCATCAAGCAAACACCTATATCTCTATATTGTCCTTGTGGAATGGAAGGTGATCTTTAGTGGCCTTTCATCAACAACGAGAGCTTTGTATCTCAAATGAACCTTAATACGTTTCATGTGTCTGCTGTGGAACCAGCAGGGTTTTATGTAATACAGCCTACAACTCATGTTTTGTATGTAGGCAGCCAGTAGCTGCAGAGATAAAGGTTAGAGGATTACCAGCTCTTACTTTGAATAAGAAATATCAGAGCTGTATTTCATTAACTGTAGCTGTAGCTTATTAAGTATCCAAATCTGTTTTGCACTGTTGCGGTAATTGCAATGCATTCGTGTGACTGTACTTTGTAAGTACATGTTCTGGAGCTTGACAATTGCCTTTTGAAACATGAAAAAGAAGCAAAATCTGGAATTTGTTTTAATGGGTTTACATTTAAAACATCTGCTCCATTTAATGCTGTGTTGAGCATCCTGCAGTGATCATCTGTGGATATCGCGTGTGTAGTGCAACGTTTTTAATGAGATTGGAATTTTTGCTGTCTACATCTTGTAATTGCTCATTTTAATGATCCAAACTGCTGCATTTGGCTTGATCCTGTGCAATAAAATTGTAAGCTTCTGTTGGGAAATTGTAACGACCCTCATATAATTTATTATAATTTTATGTTTGAGTTTATAGTTTGTGATATTTCACAAATTTTCAGTACCTGCCTTATATTTTAACTTAAGCAATTCCATGCAATCCTTAAGCAATTAAAACTACCAGGGTAATGTTGGATGTTAAAGTTTAGATCCAGTTAATTTGTTACTGGATTGTTCATGGATTCAGCATTTGTTCTTGTTTTATGATTTTTTTTTTAGACATTGACATGGTGACAAGCGTTCACCTCTGATCTAATATATAACCTTATATAATGATTTTACTTTTTAACTGACATGGAGAATAATTGAGGAGTTTTACTAAAATGGATATCTAAAATGTATATAAAATTGTGTCTAAAGGCAGAATAAGTTGCTTTAACAGCTTCAGTAAGTTTCAGTCAGTGGTCTAACTGAACTGAAGAGGAAGTTTTTATAGAACAAACTCTTATCTCAAAAGATCAATGAATATGATTCTTGTATATGACCCCTTTGAGTAACAGAATCCAGCAGCTTCATATTCACTGCTCTTGTCATGTAGCATGACTGTCTGTATTAGAGCTTTATTGACCATCTGTCAGTGCGGCCCTCACATGTCGCAGACTGTCTGTGTGTCTGACTGACAGCTCCTCTGTTGTGGTGTTTGTGTGACAGCGGCCTGTCCTCGCACCCATCAGCAATCTGAGAAGTAAAGAAGATCATGACCCCACGATTGAAAACACGCCCAGGGATATGTTGTAAAAGCCAACAGCGTTTTATGTAACTGCTAGAATACATCAACTGATCATTTGTTATTTTGACGTCTTGTTAAAAACATTCTATGCTGAGAAACAAATGATTTGAGACTGGAGCCCAGTACATTTGTCCATTACACCCTAATGTATTGTGTGTTACGGTGTGTTGAATCAAGCTGTGCATTTTTATACAGGTAAATCAGTGCCCTAAAGCTACAGTAAAGCTACACCTCCTACTGTAATTAGTAAAGCGCTGCCCAAATTAACATTCTGTTTGAAAACATGTGCACAGTAATCAGGTGGTAGTAAATTATAACATTGCTAATTGTTGGAGGGCATTTGTTAGAATAACTAACAGCCTCACAGTTACAGCAATTAAAGGTTTCACATTTGTGCACTTTGTTCACTCTGCACTAATTTGTATAATTTGTGGATTTGCACAACAAGCCAATTAGAACTTTCACTTTAGTACATTAATCGCGGTAGTATTTTGGTAATAAAGCTATAGACTTTGTATACATGGGCAATGGTAGAAATGTAGCTTTAATCTGGTCTTTCAGGTCCACGGTAGTTTGAACTGAAAATAATTAAAAAAATAATGTCACATACATCCATAAGTTAGTCTTTCATTTCAAGGCTGAAAATCGATCACTGGCAGAACTAGCAAAAAAACAAATTGACTAAAGGATGAAATGGATAAAAACCTAAAAATAATTCTCGGTTGCTGAACATCTAGCATGTCAGTGTGTGTGATTATATAAGCAGGTTAGAAACCAGTGAGAATTGCTTCTGGGGTGCATGTTCAGGCTTTTGAGGTGTGACTGTAGCATGCTGGATCACATCTCTGTGTGTAGACAGGAGAAAGTTTAAAGAATGAATATTAATATTATTACTGTCTATAACAGTAATCAGACAGGATAATTCCCAAGGAGACTTTGGACAATGCAATCCTCTGAGCTACACAGTATGTATAAACTTGTGGAGTAATGAAGAGAAAACGTATTAAAAGAAAGACTCTTAAGAGCTACTCTTAAAGTGGCTGCACATCAAATTCTTACCCACAGTTCTTTGACTGATGGTTTGGTTGGCGAATGCTAATGTTGGTAATTAAAAGCAGAATGCAGCCATTTCTTCCCAATTCTGCATCTGGATCCACTTAAATTCCACTCAAAAGCTGTTTAATGAAGTGGGATCTCAGCAGAGTTGCTGACTGGTTTTGGTGCTGTTGGTTGCATGTAGAATGCACATATATAGGAGGTATACATCCACTTTGAATTGAATTAAAGTGTAACTACAGCACCAGTATGAAGAGATCTTTATTAACCCTTGGAGGTGATTACATGATGAGATGAGGAGAGTTTTGTTCCAGCGTCATTTTGTTTCAACGTCTGTAACTGTAAGTGTTTTTTCTGCTGTATCTAAAAACATTGGTATAATATTCCCTTATATGTCTGCAGCAAACTTCATTAGTTTATTCATTTTAAATGTATTTCTTGTGTACATTAATGTCACGTACAAAATGTGCTGCAGTCATAACTGCTACCACTGGATTGGGTTGTGACACCAATTGAAAACATAAAGGTTTTACATTTTGTTTCTTGTGGTAATCAAGTCCAATAGAAGTACATTGTAAATCATAATCATATTTATGTGAGATAAATAATGTTCTTGATAAGATAAATCAAGAAAAAAACTGTGACCTTATTAATCTACTAGTTTGGTTGTTGGATAGCTAGTCAACTAGTCTAAGACTGTAATCCATCCTTAGATAATATGTTTGGTGTGCATGTGTTGCCATGGTTTGCTGATTTCACTTAATCTTAACCACTGACTTCTGTCAGGACCTTTTAGCAGCAGTTGAGTGCGTTTAGTTGAGTGTGTAGCTAACAAACTTCAATAGACACAGAAATAGAAACATCTACTGCAATACAAAACACTTTGTACTCAAAGCACAGTGACGAGTCAAATAGCTGTCAGCATAATGATTTATGTCTCCCACCACATTGTGATAAGAGTCATTTTGAATCACACTTCCCACATTGACATTATTCAGATCTTTAAAGCCACATTTTCCCCTCTAGCCTTCACTTGTGTGGTTTCATTCCCAAAAACTGCTCCAGGTTCTTTACCTATTACAGCTACCCACAACAAACACCCGACTCAGCAAGTGTCTACTAACAAACCCGGCTAGCGGCATTTTATGCTTCTCACATCCAGATCAGCTAATAGTGGCCTGATCCAGCTGAGTCCCTGGAGAAGGGCTGTCAAGGCATATTAGCTTCTCATTGAGAGGCCACATTGCTGCTCTCTTGGGGTTAAAGTGAACTTTTGACTGGTATTTCTACCTTGTTTTTACAGCGGCCAAACTCCTGTTTGCTGCTTCTTTACAGACGCTTAACACGTCCGATGGAGGAAGGCTGGATACGTTTCCAGAGAAATAATATGAGAACGCTACACACAAAATCAACCGGGTTTCCCCACAGGTGCATGTGAATAACAAACAGTGATTTTTTTTTTTAAATGCTCTGTGCGCCTTTATAAAAACAGAAGACAAAGATTCAAATGTTACAAATTACAGAATCTGAATGTCATTTGAATCTGAATCAATTACACAGAATCTGTTGTAAACTCCATTTACATTTTGCTCCCAATCCTGATAAATTTGGAACAGCATGATTTTTTGTTGATTGTAATCGACCAGACATTTCACCAAGCAAATGCTGAATGTCTTGAAAGGTCAAATCTGAAGAGCAGCCGTTGAGTAAAGAGTCATACAGAGTTCAGAGTAGTAGTTCAAATACCACTTGGCTCATTTATATTTAAGGACATTCTGAACATTTTGTTTGCTGGTGCTGAATTCTGAATCGGCTTTTGGAAATTTTGGAGAATGCATATGCCCCACTCTTTGTACTCTGAATGTAATTGCGGTAATTAGGAAAGAAATCATTAGCGCCGTGCCTGCAAGATCCCGAGGGCCGAGTTCAATTATATTAATCATATTGCAGATCCTGATTAAGAGGCTGGTGAACTGTGGGTTGTGGGTAGCAAGATAATTTTATAATAGAACCTTAGGCAAAAGCAACAATGCATACAGCTGCTGCTTCTGTTTAGAAAAATGACAATTTTGCATTCATGTTGGTCTGTAAGCAAATATGTGTTTCTCTATCAGCACAAAACTGTTTCATCTCACATCTAATCTCAAAGAAAATTTGACCAATTTTGAAAAACCTTCGGCAAACACGCATTACGGCACTTATAGAGTGATCAACAGTAGCACAAACAGTATCATTATTCATTACTCTGTTTTGTCACATCTGACTCTAATTAAAACAGCGATGCCTGCACTGTCTTGCGGATCTTTCTCAGAGGAAATAGAATTGTGACAATGTTGTTAGATGTTGTGCTTGCCTTTAGCTCTGGATCCATCATCAGCTCAGGAGAAGTGATCCAATATATTCCTTTTAAGCTTTGCATATAAATAAAGCCATTTGTCATATTGCAGACACTGAGAGCCCTTCATGTTTAAAGGGGACGCCTCTCTCTGCAGTGTTTACTTTTTCCATCTGGCTCTTCTGGGTGATGGCTGTGTACTGCAGGAACAGCTGGCGGCCCACCTGTCCTCACCACCTCGACTCCACTTCTGTGACAGATGAAAATAGAGAAATAAACAGTGTTTTGACTTATAAAATGTTGTCATATTCACAAATGTTTCCAAAACACTTGGAAGGTATTCGCAGTATGATCGGGTGGCTGAATAAGGGGATACGTTCTTTGTTATGAATCTGCTTTGTTAAATCAGAATACAATCAAAACAATCAAAGGTGTTTAAATAATAACTGTATTGTATTGAAGCTTTTCGGGGAGGGCAATATTTGAAAGCAGGTCTTAGAAGGCAATCTACCATGTAAAAACAAAGATGTTTCTTCACAGTGATGCTACTTGCAAAACGACTGATGTCACTTACCGTCACTTTAAATGAAATAGTAGCTTAACTTGTAGGAACTTAAGGAAATTGCTCTGTTCGCAGGAATGTTCATTCTGTGTTCAGACATTAACAAATGAACAAGACTAAATCAATGCTTTAATAAGAGTTTAAGTGTCTCTGCTCCTGGTGAAGCAATCACTGTATCTGCTGTTGTAACAATCAGCACCAGTGCTGTTATTGGAATATTTAGTTTTCACTCTGCCCAGTTCGCTTCATTTACTGCTGATACCTGCTAGAAATCAATTCAAGACGCCGTCTCTGTCTTGCTCTTCTTTCAGTGACCCCTCGCTGCCTCTAATCCTTCATTAAGCCATAGACCCTGGCCTCCAGAAATATATGGACCCCCCTCAATAGTGAAATGAAAGCCTAATAACTGTTTTAACAGCAACCTCTCCAGGCTCATTGAAATAAATGATTAGATGATCATTATATTCGTTATTGCTGTGGGCTAGTCTTTGACATTTGAGACCCAACTTAAAGTGTTGTATATTCTTAGCTGCATGCCCTGCTATGAGCCATTACTATGATTTGTGCATTTTATTGCAAGTTGTATTGGTAAAAAAGGGTCTGCAAGAGGCATTAAAGTAATATAATGTAAACGCAACAAACTTTGCGCTTTTATAGTATTAAAAATAAAAATTTAAAGGCCTGTAACTTCCCAAGGATGTTTTGCATGGCTCAGTTGCTCCTCATGATAGTTTAGGAGACTTTGAGTTCTTGGTAATGTTTCATTTAAGTATCAGCTTCATCACTGATCCTCTTTAAAATTCCTTAGGAGAACTGAGAATAGACACAAATGAGACAAATGCTGGTTTGCAGTAGGAGTATTGAGCTATAAAATTAATGTGGATTTTTATTTTAAGCAGAGAGACATTAGGTCTTTCCCCTTTTGAGCAGGTCATAAACTTTCACAGCATTCACAGAACTTCCAGGTCATTCCTTCACAGCAGATCAAACTTTTTATTATCTCCTTCTGAATACCAAACTCATGACTAACCTCATGTGAGGCATATCCACCATTGCAGGAATGACAAGAAGGTCAGAGTCTCAGTGACTTTCACTCTTGAATCTTGTGATGCTGTAAGGGTGGGGATTGTGATCTGGGTAACAGAAAAGCTGTGGTAAGATTCACTGAAGAGCAGGATGACTCACATGATTCTCTGGGATATTTCCGGCTACATGAGCATGATGAGCATGTGAAACTGGAAGACTATGTGTAATGACTGCTGTTTCTAAATAATTCCAAACCTATGGCAGCTGCCTTGTGCAGGCATTCACTTAAGTACGGTACAGTTTTTAGACTGCCACTATAACCTCATGCATAATGATGAAAACAAATTCAAGTGAGCTTTAGATATAACCATGCAAATATTTTGTAGTCATAAGTAAAAAGAATGTATATGTTTAAATGAACAAATCTATTTAAATTTATTGACTACTTTAATCCACTCTCATATGCCATTTTTATTATTTCAAGAACCACATGCATGGGATTATGGGATATCAGAAGCAGAGAAGGACACACATGTGCTGCTTTCAAAAACTGACTAGATAAATGTAGCACACCCACTATGACGCAAACATTGGATTCAGTATATACTGCCTGAAAAGGTTTTGGACATAGCTCACCTTACTGATTATTTTTTATACTGAAGTATTTATAGGATTCAGATGTTGCCTTGGTTTTACACAAACAAAAATCATTGTCATACATGTACTGTAGTTTCTGTGCTTTTCATCTTAAATTAACAAAGCATTTGTTGTTTCGCATATAGTATAAACAACACAGAGCTTTAATTATATAAAAAACTTTATGATGGATTTGTCATTTAATCACGGCAGCATTAGTCGGCTTATATCAGCTAGGTCCATTCTTTTCTACAACGTTAATTACATTAGAAAGGCAATAAGTGATGATTGTGGATGCTGGTTTCCATGGAGTCTTTCTGTTGTTGGGACAGACAAAGATCTGCTATTTTCTTTAATGTGGAGACAGCAGGAGAAAGAGAGAACTCAAAAAGACTCTTTTGTTAGTTCATCCGACTAATCACTTATTTCTGCAATGATACCATCTTCAAAGGCAGCACAAGGAACAAATGCTGATTTGTGATTGATGATAGAAAATGACATCTGGAGCATGAGAAATGGGTTCTATACTTGCTATAGACTTTAGACAAAAACATGTCTGACACAATCTGAATACAGAATAGATGTTTTCTTAGCTTTTCTAAATGAATTTCCATTGGCATATTTTTTAATGTATTCTATACAGTCACTATATAATGCAGTGGTCTGTATGTCAACAAGTACATGTAGGCTATTATGCACAATGGATATACAGTATTGATACTATTGCATTATACCATACATAAGTTACACACACCTGTATATGTGTATTTTTTTCTTTTTACTTAGTTTAGATGTATAATTTATGCAACTCTTTAAAATTAAAGGTTTCTAAAAGCTCCCTAGTCGGGTTGGTTCTGTGCAGTGGATAAAGGTTCTACAGATTTTAAAAATGTGTCAACAAAAAGTTTTTTTCAAAGAAAAACCTTTGACTGAAAGGTTCTTTGGGGAACCACAAATGTTCTTTTATGGCATTTCTGAAAAGAACCCCTTTTAGCACCTTTTTTTAAGTGTAAACCAAAACAGATCCTCTGTGTGTGAACAATAAAGCTTTTTTAATTCAGATTAGTAGCACACATACACTTTGTTTTTAATTGCTTACATATTTAAGTAGACTTTGCACTTGAAACATCTTGTATCTCGACTATCTTTTAGAAGACCCAGAAAGTGCCACAATCTCTTTAATCTCCAGACTCAGTATTTATAATATTTCGTGTCAGTCCTATAACAAATGTGTCTCTGCTCTGAAAGCATCTGAGCATTGTTTGAGCATTACTTCTTTCTCACCCTGACACCAGCCGTCTCATGTGATGCTATCCGTCAGTAACTGCTATTACAGGCATGATGGGTGTCACCAGAGTTGCTATAAATCAGACTGATGAGTCCTTGCCTGAATTTTGTCAGACAGAGTTTGATTTCTCTCCCCTTTTTTAACCTGGAGCCACAAGTGAAGAATGGCTGGATTATGTTAGTCGAAGGGTGTGTGCTTTCATATAGTAGAATTCATTCCCTCCTAATGGATTCAGTTTGCACAGTATGAAATGAGTAAGTGTGAATATATTTCCATTAGTGCAACAGACACACAGAAACAGATGTACTTTGATCTAGTGCACAAGAGCCCGAGGTGGAAAACCCAGCCACTGTGTTGAGTTTGTAACATAAACAAGTCAGCATAATTACAGGCATGTCTGGGAGAGAAAAAGACAATGATTTGTTTTGTTTCGTTTTACATTTAACACGCAGGGAATGTATTGTATATTATAGTTGTGTAATGAGGTGTTAGTTTAATATTCCCTCATCATTAAACATATGGATGTATGACTCCGATATCTCACTGTAATATTACCAAAAAACCTTACAAAATCATACATGTGACTCATTTCAACTGAAGAGGACATTGAGTTGTGGGGGATGATCCAGAATGCGGTGCCCAGAATCTATATTTGGGTCTTCGATGATGACATCATCTTAATGAAAATGTATTTAATAAAATACATCAGGCTTGAATTACAGAATTTGCTGTTTATCTGCTTGTTTTATTTAAGTATTATAACATTTTTTTTTTACAGTCAGTAAGTAAGCACAACATACATTACCCTAAGACCTGAAATGCCATGTTACACATGTTGACTAGTGGATAGATACAGACAGGTGTCTCCTCTGTTCTTGAGAGTCACACACATCTCTGATTCCATTCTGACAGGGCCGGTAAAGATGAAGAGTGCTCTGCAGAGGTGCGAGTAATGAAGCTACTCCTGTCTGACATTGCAGAGAATGAAGGAGGCCAGAGAAGACAAAGACTGCACCCTTTAACCAGACACTTACCAGAGAGGATTTCAGGAGAACACAAGAATCTCACCACTTCACTGCAGATCTGTTTACAAGCAGAACTTTGTGGTCCAGTGGAAACTCAACACCTCAGACAAGAGGAAGGTTGAATTGTACAAAAATCAGTATGTGAATCAGTTGTCAGTTTTGACTGTAGTTTGAAGACCAATTAAAATAAAATGCAGATGTTTATTACATTTACATTCAAGCTATTCATCAATACCTGTGTTCCCTAAGAATCAAACTCACAACCTTTGCATGGCAAAGCACTACCAATAACACAATGCACTACCAATTGAGCAAAAGCAACACAATTTATAAAAGTGTGTATATGAGTGTAGAACTTCTCCATTATATATTTTCTGTTATCACAGCTTTACATACAAACACAAGAGATATTTATAGAAGGTTTGGTTATAGAATGTCCAACCACTGAATTACATTTTTTACAATGTCTGTAATTTTCAGTTACAGTTACATTTTTATGCATTTGGCAGACGCTTTTATCCAACGCGACTTACAGTGTATTCAAGCTATACAATTTATCAGTTCATGTGTTTACTGAGAATCAAACCCACAACCTTTGCACTGCTAACACAAAGAACGCGTTAGCAGTGCAAAGACCGTATAGCTGTAAAGACCATTGGTTGTCTTTGGATATGATTGGTCAACGGCCTTCAGCTGTCATATTCAAGATTTTTGGGAGATGTTTCAAAAAGTCCTATAGAAAATCTTGAAATATTTATCACCAGCAACCTTTGAAACTTTAAAATAAGGAATACATTTTTCATGCTTCTCTACCTGGAAGGTGATGTTAAACCATGAATCGGATTTGTATGGGTGAAAGAAGGTGTCAAAAGTGGCCTTGCAATTTAATAGCTCTTCATGTACAGCCTCGTAACTTGACATCCAACAAGAAAATGCTCAGGGTAGGAACTTAAGGGCGAGTCTATCGAGCTGCTAGATAAATGAGAACAGAATGCATTTATGCAGTGTCGTCAGTAGAAGGAAGGGCACATGAATCATTTTTTTGAACGTTAAACACTTGAATAGATGTTACCTTTGATGTAGCACTTCAGTGTTCAAGTGATTTTTTTAAAATAATACATTTTAATGAAGTTATTATTTTAACATTAGAAAAAAGTTAACTTTAGGAAGAAGTTCTCTTGAGACTAGTTGGGGGAGTTCACATTGAAAACCCATTCCATCACAACCACTAAAGAGAAAAACAGGAACAAGCATGCGCACTTGAAAAAAACATAACACAGTGATCCAAAATAAAGGGCGTAATTTTAGCACCTTTGTGGTTGCGAGATCATGAACCTTTTTGCGGTAATTAGACCACAAGCATATTTATTGCACATAGTTAATGCTCTACAAAGTATTTAGCATTTATTAGAGTAACAAAATATTGCAAATATAGAAAAAAACTGATACTGCTTATTAAGAAGATCACTTCAGGAAAACTGCAAGGAAGAATCTGATTGGTCATGCATTTAAGCAAATGTTTAAGGCGCAAGATGTTCCTATAAGCATTATCAGATGCACGGTTTTTGGTAATAAATAATTGAAGAACTAAGAGGCACTGTGCCTTAAAATATATCCGTGAATGAAAATATTTGGTATGAAGAAGTTCTATTAATATTAAATAGCTCACCCTTGAGAAATGGGACATTTGAGTAAGAGGATCAATAGGGTCAAACTTTAAACTATTCATGTGAGTCTCCTCATTCCTCCCTTGTGAAGCCTGTTTGTAGTCTCTTATGCGATAACATGCTTATCACTGTCCCAGTGGGTGATGTGTCATCTGACCGCAACATTAAACTGTCTGACTGTTGCACAAACACACTTATCATTCAATCGTCTACCAACACCTTTTAGCTCAAATTGTGATGTCTTTATGTCTCTTCCAAAGCCGTCCACATCTTTTCCCACAAGTATGAAGCACAATTAGTAAGGTGAAGGCTATTAAGCCATATATAGGTAAAAAAATAAATCTGAAATAATTTGTAAAATAGAAATTATTTGCCTAATTAGAAACATTACTTAAACAAGGCCATGAAGCCACTCCAAACTGCATCTCTTAACTGCACTAGGATATAGATCAGACACACAGAGGACAGATACATTTCACCCACCCAACAAGAATCTTGTACATCATCTATGGTAATTTTGTTTTGGACATTGGGTTTCTGTAATGTGGTTTACCCACCTGCTGTTTACGTAAAAGAATTATTGACTTCTGTGGACTTCTTTAGCTCACTGTGGCTAAATAGATGAATTAGGTTTTATACAGGCTGATACTCGACAACAAAAGCAGTCAGACGCTTAACTGAAACCCAGCTGTTTTTATATATTGATTCATGTCATTTGAACATAATTTACTGATCGAGGCCGAAGCCACTGCTGACAGCAGTGCTTCATTCGTGAGTCATTTAGTCCTCACAAGGAGAAATAGAGGAGCAGTTGAGTCACTAGGCAGGTGTTGTCATCCCATTTAAAGCCTATGGGTGTCACCAGCTGTCTAGTAAAGTGAGACAGATGAGTCCAAAAGTGTTTACAACCTGCAGCCCCCTAAAATTAAATAAAAATATAGTTGCATGACTAAGAAGGAACAGAATAGGTGAACACGTATAGAAATACGCAGAAGAGTTTCCATCTTTTAAAATGTAAATTCTTATTCAAAATAGCCTCTATCAGTGTCACTGAATGACCCACAGATGTACACCGCTTTTACTATTTAGGCTGGAAAAGATTGTCCCTCATATCAGACTTACAAGTTTGTCAGTCAAAGGGTAATAGCACTTCTAATAATAATACTACTTTTAAGCATCCATAAAAGTAGCACAACGATTTTTGTGAAAAAACACATTTTCCCTGAAACTGATTCACAACTGTGAAATTGTAAAAAGCTCTATAGATACAAAACTGAAGTGGATATAACTGTAAGCCACTAGCAAAAGCGCCAGCTGCTTGTAGTAATGGATTATAATGGAGTAAAAAGTAAGTAATGGAATATAAATATGAAAATGTAATGGGATATAACTGAGCCTGATGAACTCACTGCTGTTTGGTTGTCGATATGAATCGGGCTTCAGTGAGACTCTGGGAACTGTCCGTGGTTCTGAAAGCGCGTCGGCGCGCAATGTTACACGAACAGCAACATTCCCATATGAATATCCCATACAGTTTTCCACGCATTTCACCTCAAAACTATTGGCTTTTGATGCATTGGGAGCACATCCAGTGTTTGTTTTGGAAAACGAGGCACGCATGGTAAAGGAAGCGAGACTGTGCGTATGTGGAAGTGTGTGCGCGTTGGAGAGGGATGACGCGGGCGGCGTTTTGGGAGCTGTGGGTGTCTTTAAGAGCTTCTTTCCCGACTGGTGTCGGTCCTGCTGCTCACTGGTGTTAAGACCGAAAGCCACTGAAATATAAAGGAGAACAGCGCGAATCGTATTGGAAATACATTATTTCTCCAACGCGTTTAGGATATACCGCCATCAGCAATCCTGGACAACATGCAGTTGCCAAAGTCGTGGGCTTGCATTGTCAGTTTAACGCTGCTCTCCGCTCTCAGATCAGCCGTGTGCGGCAGTCATTGTAAGTACCTTGCGGTGCTTTAAAAAATGTGTAACTTGCTTAGGTTTGTTTGTTTTTCGTTTTAAGGCGTGCAAAAGACATGCATTTATAGTCTGACGCTATGCAACCTTAGATGCGTAAATCAAGTGGAATGATGTTTTTCACTGTTGTCGCAAATAAAGTAAAATAACTTTCACCTGAGTTGTGAACCGTTCAGATGTGCAGTGAATTGTGCAAAATGAGCTTTTCAACGCATGACTTTACATAAGCAGCAGAAGAGCAACGTGAGATATGAAAGCACTTCAGATCAAGCCAGTGTTAACAATTTCTCACGTCATATCCATGCCAATTTCATATGGTGGCTATTGTTATGCATGCCGTGTAGTTTGATGTAAACTTAAATCATTGTCCTTATAACACGTCCTCAATAGTATTTTTTCAATAGTGTAATTGACGAAGAGATACGATTTCTAGTCGTCAAGAGGTTATAAGATGCGTGGCTTTTTTTGCTGTACAGCTAGCCAAGTTTTGAGACATATCTTTATTATATTAGTCTGCTATTTTTATTTATGTTACTGAGGTGAAGAGAAAAAATTCAACTCATGTTGCTTTCAGGTGTTTTTAGGCATTATAATGTTAGGATAGGTCCTAATGGTTCAGCACAAATGCCCTCCAACACTGCAGTCCAAGTTCTCTTCTATTAGTCTTTAACATTTCCAAAGGATTGCCACTCTTTGTTGGCCCCTTCTCAGCTATTCACGTATGGGAGAGGACAGTGTGACTTTCCCCTGAATAGATCCATTGATTTGTGTGTGTGTATTTCTCAATACAAGTACAACCATCTCAAATTGTGTCGCCCGTATTATTAAAATGCTGCACATTATGCAACAGGGAGCATCTGTGGGATTCACAACACAATGATAGCTGCGAATTCTCTATGTATTCTGAGTCAGTTGTTTGCATTTGTATATGATGTGGAACTAAAAGTTCCTCAATCATTCATAGCTTTGCAGTGCTTGAATAGTGTGTTGTGGATCAGGATCAGCTGGCATACATGAAGTGAATCATCTCTGAGGACAAGCAAAAGGATATTCTCATATTTACCACAAAGGAACTAGAATAAAGCTGGAGATCCATCATATCCTTGTCAGATGTGTCAGGTAACAGAGATAATGGTTGCTGCTGTCTCTCTCAGGAGCCCCTGGCTTTGCTCTCGAAGAAGGATAACAAGGGGATGTCCTTTCAGATCCGGTGTCACTGGAAGAACAACTACATCCCTTTTATTGTGACCACCAGACATTGGAGGGTCCCAACATGACACAAGATGAAAGTCTTGTATCACCTGGCTAGGGCAAACAGTGAGTCAGGGCCCAGAAACTCTGTGTTTTGTAAAATAACATGTCTGTAGACAAGATGATATTAAAAGTCCAGCATTTTAGGGATTTACCCTTAAAAGGAATAACGTTAGGGTTGTTTAAAAAAAGTACAATATTAATGACCCAAGTCATTGAGAATTAATTATTTATACAGTTTGGAAGGCATATTTCCTGAATATGTGGGAGACTGACAAATATGCTGCAGATCTCTCAATATCTCCAGAGCATACTCCAATGAATCTTAGACCCACTAGACAGCCATAAGGAGAAATGCCTATATAACCCCTGGAAGGACAATGACACAAAATAAGCATATGTTTAATATGCATACTGTACTTCAGTTACCGTAGATCAGATTTTTATATTGTTGTTGAAACGGGACTGCGAATAAGCACTGAAGCGCAAAATTGCTGTTTTCAATTAACACTTTCATATCTGCCAGAAACTAAAAGGTCTGGCTAGGTTTCTGTGATCACTGCTGTCCAACTCACAGCTAGAAGTGCAAAACGTGTGCACTGACCCAAACAGGACACATATTTATTCAGTTTGAATGCATGTCAAATGCTGTTTTGGTATAGGCAGCCTGATTTAACATTCTAAATACAACTTCCCTCTCAGTGGGGGAGAGTGGAGTCTTGTCGGGCATTAGCATGATAGAGTCATTTATTTCAACTTTCTTATGAGGTCAAACGCAAGAGGCTTTTAAAGGGAGCTCTCCCATTGAGCTGACCAGATTTCCTACAGGCAATCCGGAGGAGGGAATCTTTAGTGGATTGTTTTCCGTTTTCTGTATAATAGTTTGAACTGGAGTTGGATGGGAAATGACTGGTTCACTGCTAGGGCAGGCTAATCAGTACAGTTAACAGACAATTGAACAGTTTTTATAGTCTTTCATAACACCAAAAGCACCTTGGAATGTGGATAAAATGGTGAGAATGGCATTAAGGCTATAACAGATAATATACATCACCTTGAAAGGTGATGGGTCACAAAGAGCTTTCACAGTGTTGTCCATATTATAAACTTGACTTCATCTACATACTGATTTATACTGTGTGGGCACTACAGCAAAGAAAGATTGATTAATCAGGCAAAATCAGTCTATCACTGCATTCTCTGCTTCATCACATCTGTGGAGGGAGATACAGTACAGAAGAAGAGATATTTTACAAGAATTTTGCTGAATTTGTAATAGTGACAAACTGGGGCTGACAAAATTATTTGTATAGCAGGTTAGTGGATAGTCAGCAGATTGTACATACCTGTGGAGTTTCTGTTCAAAATGTTCGAAACTATAAATATGAATTTTCATCAACCTGCGTGTGCCATAAAACGATGACATCAACAACACTTGTGCTTCATCTGCAGTTATTATCTTAGGATCACAATCTCTTTTAGTAGTTCCCCTATGCCCAGATCATAAGTAGACTGCCTTACTGGGGATCATGCCACTTTTAAAGATTAACTATGTCTGGTAGACATTGGTTATACTTATTTGTTATGGTTAACATCACTTTTGAAGCTTTATTACGTTTCTGGGAATAGTGATTTCCCTTGCAAGCATTACTTCAGTTCAGTTGCCATTACAAACATATAACTTTGGTGTGGCATTCTTCATGTCTGGCTATTCCTCTGCTTCTACAAAAAGATTCATTTTCCAGATTCTTCTCAGATGCTGGCAATCAGACCCTGTTCTCTTGTACTATTTATGTCAAAACAAAATGTAAAACCCATGCAGATTCATTTTGAAGACCTTATTGTTTTTTCTTTCAAAATGCTACAGCATTAGTATGTCATTTTTCTTCATGAAAAGTGACTTCATTCTTTTGAGCAATATTTTCACAGCAGTATAAATCCATTTAAATTTGTCAGAGGCAAAAAACAACAAAAATGGAGGTGAAGCGGTTGAATGAACTTACAAAGGTTTTGTAGTTCTTCCAAAATCCTACTTTTGTAAAAAGCTGTTTAAAAACAATAGTAATCTGGGTACAGTGGTGATTTAAAAAAACATTTTTAGATGTGTGGAAACAAGGAACTGGTACATCGGTACTCATCTGCGGCCCCCTCATTACTTGTTTGCTTTCATCTGATATCTTTTGATGATAGAATCTGGAAAATGATCAGTCCTAAACGAATGAGGCGCTTGCACACGGTATTTGCCGAGCAATTGGCATGCTGACACCTTTACTGATCTAGTTTCTCTCCCTTCAAAGTAATTTAAAGGGAAATACACATTAAATGTTGGTTTAAATTGAATTGGGGTTCGAATAAAGCAAACAGGATTACTAATTAGAATCGGAAAATTGAGTGTCCTTTAAATGCCCCAATGCAAAGCAGTGTTTATTTGCGATCACAGGAAACACATCACACAATCACAATCACATAATCTAGTCACAATCTAGTGAGCTGACAATAGTGATTTATCTATTTTCACTCACTCTCATTACTGTAAGTCATTTTAAACATAATTTTGTTCTCAGAGCTTCACATAGTACATACATTCATTCTCTATATCATATACACTGTGTTGGGTCTCATAAAGTGCATAGGCCTGTCCCAGCATATCTCAGGCCGAAGGCAGGAAAACACTCCAGACTTCATTGTAGGGCTTCAATAAATGTTCTTAGATTATATCAGCCATGGCGACATGGGATTTCAACGTTCATGTGTATTAAATAGTACTTTTCAATTAAAGATGATTCACATGCACGTAAGATCTCTGCGTGAATGTGAAAGCAATTAGTTCACATGATCAAATACACTTTCATTAAAGAATTTCAGATGAAAAGGCCAATTCATGTGAAAAACATCATAAATTGGAGTGTAATTGTTGGCCCACGTATGCATCTCAGTCTGGCACTGAGTGTCATGGAGGAAAATGTGCTTCTCACCAATCTAACACAAAAGCCAGATATCATAATATGATCTCTGGTGGTTCATCTTTACTGTTCTCACTGCTCTGTATCATTGTTTGCTCCTTATGTTGTGATGATTTGTATTGCCTTCGAGCTATGGTTTTCTTTCTTATATTGTCATATTTTTAGGTTTTCATGTTGGGTGTTGATTACAAAGAAACTACACCATGTTCTGTGATTCATAACAGAAGACTATATGGAATGTATGCATTTAATAATTGAATACTGTAGTTTAAAAATAATAGCTATGACGTGTAGAGCCTAAACGGAAATAATGTACTGTATTGTTACATGTTTTTATTTTCACTTTAAAGTAAAGTTATTGTACATGCAATATAAATAGACAGCAGGTGGGAGGTGTCTGAGAGAATGTATGCTTATGCATGCATCTAGTATTAAATATCCTGCTCTCCCTTCTGATCTCTCTCCCAACTGCACCAAACAACTGAAGCACAGTGGGGAGGTATTCAAACGATTTTCCTTGCCAGTTTCCAAAGAGAAGAGTTTCAAAACGGCATTTGTAAAGCCCAGACACCTGATGATATTTTTGTGAGGGTGATTTATTGTAAAACTGAATCAAAGAACATTTCTCCCAGTACAGAGATTACAAAAACACGTTTTTTTAACTGAACCTCTGAGGAGAAGTGTTTTAAATTCTCAGATCTTGTGTCTCAAATCAAATCATTTAAAATATGCCACTTAGAACCTTATTCATCCTGGAATATAGAGTATGCCTCTTAAACTCTGTGATGTGAAAACCAGTTGGATTGTCTGATACACAGTGTCATATTCTCTGCAGGCTCACACTGAAACAGAGAGAATGAAAGGCGGAGCATCAGCAAAAAGAAATCACATACCTGCATGTCCTGCATTTCTTTTTCATTGTGTTCCAAATGCTAGCTATTCTTGTGACATTTCCATGAGCCAGCTGGGGGCAAAGCATGTGCCCTGCCATCTGGGCCGATGGGCTGGAAGTGGCCCAACTGTCAGCATCGAGTAACAGCAGACCCACTTCCCCGATGTGATATTCACCAGAAGCTCATAGGACAATAACCTCAGGCATTCCCTCACGCTGTCTAACACAGCGGGTTAACGATGATCTAGCCCTAGGACTGATGTCATGGAGGGGGTGCTGCTGGTTTCAGAATAACAATTATAGCAGTCACATCGCAAGTGGCAATACTCATAATACCCCATTGTGGAGTTTTACTAAAAACTAGAACAGACCAAAAAAAAATCTATTCAAGTATAGATGATCTGTATTTGTCAGTCGTATTTAACGTGCAGAAAAATCACTTAATGTTACATTGATGATAATAAACAGCTTAATAATAAAAAGTAAAAATGTGCTATATATGCCAATGTGTGGCTTTATTGAATGGATGTATAAAATGATGTCAGAAGTAAGGTAATGATGTCATAATGGAGAGCCTCAACGCAACATCATGGGTTGTCTACTTGTAATTGTGATAACTGTGCAATGACACGATCACATCTAAATCAGCATATGGAAGTTGGGGAGCACCACAATTTGTTTGTGCGTTCTTTTAATTTATTACAGTGTATAAAATATAAAAAAACAGCTCTTGATGTTGTATCGTCGTCATGATTTTAACTGCCTCTTGCTTTTAGCTTTATTGAGTGCGAGAAGTGTGTCGCGTTTATTTGCGGAAACCTGTTAGGTGTAAATAGAATGTGCTTACGCAATCGAAAAGCCAATCGTATGAAGCGACAAAGTGTAAATGCCTCCTGAGAGAACTGTGAATTTAAATTACTTAAATGATATGTCGCTAATCTAACACAAAAGCCAGATGTCATAATATGGTTTCTGGTGGTTCATTTTTTAAACTACTCAATATTATTTCTCCCTCATAGTGTGATGATTCATGTTGCCTTCTAGCGATTGTTTTCATACCCATACTGTTGACTTTCAGGTTTTCTTTGTGTATTGTACAGAAAGGAAGATCTTGCCATCACAAGGTCTGTGCTTCAAAACAGAAGACTGTATTGAATTCGGCCACATATCCTTGAGCATATTTGATCTTTCTGTGTTGCTGGGTTTCTTATTTCATTCATTCATCTTAGAGCTCCTTCAGAAGTATGTCAGTGTTCTCATTTAAGCCTGTCTCATCTAATACAACTAACCATCAGCTATATTTCATAAATTCAAAGCTACCTTTTCAACATCCTCTTCATCATGTTCTGCAATATGAAGTTATCATTTGTAATCATCCTTTCTCTTTTAGATTACAAACACACGTAAAGGCAGCACACCTACCTGAATCATCTGACTTTTTGTGGAACAGAAAGACAGAAAATAGAAATCTTTGCGGGAAGACAGAAAGCAATTTGATGGCATTATTGAGTCGGATCTCTTTGTAGAGCAGTGTTTGTTTTGGTGGAGTGCAGGCCGCCTAATTATGGACAGAGGGATGCCAATCTCCTGTACAGCTCAGCGAACAGAGGCCACAGAAAAACGGCTGTTCAAAAGCCATTAGGAGGAAATGCTGACAAATAATGCTGTAAAATGATAGGAGGCAGAGTGGCCAAAACCAGGCATGTGAAGAAAGTGGACCTCACTGAGATCAGACGTTTAATTGACTTTAAAACATTTGTATTTGTTAATTGTTTTAGGTTATGTTTTAAATGCTTAAAATCTTTGTTTCCATGTTTGAAATTGGATTTTCAATCTATTCATTCATTATATGCTGAGAATCTCAAAGTACTGGGCAGGAATATGGTCTGGCTGCCTTTAATGATGAGCAGCAGTGCTCTCACGGTGTAACATGCTGTTTTACATCCTTTTCTTGAGTCTCATCAACAGCTTGGGTGATGCTAAAAATTAACTTGGCCAGGTTTCCTGGTGGGTGACCTTCTCTTGATCAATTTAGCAGTTGTCTTGGCAATGGAACTCTTTTCAATGGGACTCTACTTTTCAGGCAAATATGACAGACTTTGCATAAGCTTCTTTTATTTTTACTTAGCAATGTCAGTGACAGTAACTGAAGACTGAATCACTACCTGCTGATGTTTTTCACATGATAGGCATCAAGCTTTTTGTGCCACGCTTAAAAGTCTTGTTCTATGAATAGTTCCCCACTGTGTATTAAAAGAATGATTTAAAGAGAGAGAGAAAAAAATATAAAGAACATAGATGACAGTTATCGTTGACTTTGCAAGAGAGGTTAATGTTTCATAGGCGCTGTTACGCTTTCTGTTTAGAATCATTGAAGAGAATAACTTACCAAGACAGTGAGTGATGCTTCCATTAGGCTTGATGATGCATGTCTGTCACTAAAAGAATTCCTGCCCAATCTGCATGAGAAGGTCAAGTTCTTATAAGAGTTGCCTTTGGAACAATATTCTCATGCTAACTGCTGGAGCAGCATATACTGTGTGCTTATACTATACAGTGAGTATGCAGTGCTGCAAGCATCTGCTTTAAGACATTACTCAGGTGGCTATACACCTCATAACAACCTCAGTTTTGAGGTTAACACTAAACATTAGTTGCAGTAGCTACACCACAGCAGAAACATATTTGACCAGTTTGGACCAGCTTAACCTCATAGATGGAATTATAGTTTAACATCTAGTTAGTTAGTAGTTTGTTACCGACACAAGCGAGTGGATATTGTTGCTGTGTAGACAAACTAAAACAAGCATGAAATTGCATGCATGTGCTTAGCAGACACTTGCATGCAAAGAAACTTGGAGTGTATTTAAGATATATAAGGTATTTAAGATATACATGTTATGAGTATATGTGCTTACTGGGATTTGATCCCCTGAACTTGCCATTGCTAGCATGATGCTGGGCTAGTTGAGCTACTTTCCTTTCATTTCTGCAAAAAAGGAAAATAACTGGCACAGGTAGGTACAGTTAGGTACAGTAGCACTTGGCCTAAACCTAGACTTTAGGTAGAGTTGGCTGACATAATGTAGCAACAATGGAAGACATAGAATACTGGAGCAGATCACCTTTGTTCAGTTTAACTTTTCACTGTTGAAATGGTGGAATAAACACTGTCTACAGGTGCAACTTTCCATCTTCACAGCTCACCTGTCAACACTGTTACCAAGTCTGCTAATAATTAAACCTCCACAAATCATTTGTAGAATTTAATAACCATTTGTTATTGTGGAAGTAATTGAATACTGTCTCACTGTCACTCACCTACATTTCAAATCTTTGGAAGCTGAATGTTGGATTTACAATGTTGGGCAATAAAACTGTCATGTTCACACTCACCCAACAAACACCAACATAACATTACGAATCCCAACAGATTGTTTCTCATTGCCGTTTATGGGGGCAGTGTGAATTAGGCCATGTCTTGAATGTCACCCAAAGATCATGTGGTCCTCTCTAAAGTGTTAAGGACTTGTGCCACATAGACTGTTTGGTAGGAGTCCAACGTGAAGCCCAATGGCCTAGTGCATCTTTTGGAACAATACCCTAGCCTTAAAACACACTGTCATTTGGACCATAGTATTTTAGCATAGCATTAACCTCTTGGTGACATTGAGTCAGACCTGCTGAAAAGCCCAAATTTTCGAGGTCAAAACGTCTTACTGACACAGATACTTTTTGACATGGTGGTGACCACAAGCATCCTCGTTAATGTGCTGACAATCGTGAAATATAATTAATGCAGCCAGCATCTGTTTGGGCTGCAGTCTGTGACAGTGGGAGTCAATGATGTTAAAGATGGATGGCTTACTCTATACAGATGCTGATAGAATCACATATTGGAAGCTTTCATTTCCCAGCAAGTGTAGGAGTGAGAAAGCTATTTACGCTTATTCCATTATCCCTATGATTGACATCATGGAGAGTAGGGTAATACAATTATGCTAGAAACAAATGCATGTTATCATAGAGGGCCAGTTTGACAATTAGGTGGGAATCCACTATGAATGAATTGCACCCACTGTTACGCTGTTATTTGCATGCACAATCAACATTATTTTAGTGAATGATTCACTAAAGGAATTATGAAAATCAGATAATGGTCCAAAGGATCACAAAATTTGTGCTAAACGTAATTTGCACAATGCAATTCCTAATCTTGCAGGTTGGTACAGAGCACCTGGTGATGGACTAAACAGAAAGGAGACGTGTCTGCAGTAAAACAACATCAGTGATTTAATACAGTGCCTGATTAAACTGTATTGAGGGTGCTTTGTAAATAAAATGCAGGGTTTTGTGGTAAAATACTGCAGAGAAAGTAGCTGTTTAATGAATTTGTGTTTGGCTAGTACAAGGATGTTTAGCAGTACCAACTGGAGGTAAATGAAAATGATGCATTCTGTAATGATTAGAATATAATTCTCTTCTAATGAGAACAGAGAGCAGAGGTCAGGGGATTGAATTACTGTCTAACATGTTCATGGACGCCACAACCAAACGCAATGTTAATTAGAAGAGTCTCATTTGAATTATTGTGTTTTGTCAAATTTGAATAAGCCCTCAAACAAGCTGCAAGTTAGTGCATATAATGGGACTTATAATGGGAAGTATGATGAAGGACAATCTGAGAAATATAAAGGGTTAACTGACAAAACAAGGGTTTGAACGGTGCAATTAGACCGTGTGACAATATCACAGAAATGCTGAGGCATAATCCCTGAGGAGCTCTGATGTGTTACAGCTGATAGGTAATAGACAGGGAAATAAGATACTCAGATATAGGAAAACAGCCTGATCCTCTTCATTCGGGTGTTAAATCAGTATTACAGACATCTGTTCATATACATAATCTGAGTGCAGTCAAGTCAGGTCACGCGGAGGCTTTTTGCAGCAGTACGAAATCATATTTTACCTCATCTGCACCCCGCCCTTGTGTCTTATCATTGAGCTGAAAACATTATTCAGCTCTCTCTAGTCTGTCATGGTCACCGTTTAAAAACCAAATGGATTCACTAAATGAACACGGCTCTTGACTCACAGATGGCTGGAATGCAGTGATTATTGTAATCGCCAGGCAGCCAGTTTTCACTGTCCTCGCTTGCTCTACACCAGATTAGAGTTTCTTGCTGTGCATCAACGTAGGGACGTGGAACAATGGGGGAGATCTGCTGGAGTCCAGGCAGATCCTGATCCCGGATCAGTGGCCTGTGAGTGCTGACATGCTCAGATCTCTGTACTCATAATCTGCCACTCGACGCTGGAGGCAAACTAATCCTAAACGATGCTCTACGGGCACACAGTGAGTGCCAGAGTCACCGCGGGCTTTCTGTGAAAGATTCTTGTCATTTCCTCTAAAGTGCACTCATAGGCTTGTGCAGTAATATGACCGGATGGATTTGAGCCTTTAGAATATCAGAAACATTTGAAATGACAGGTCAAGAAGTTTACACTGCAAAAATAATTGAGTACGGTTGGAAAGCTAACCAAGGATTTGCTCTATTATTGCAGTTTTTTTGTTTTCTTACTTTATGATTTTATATTACAGTATATTCTGTTAAACCAACAAACATAGCAGATGAATTGGAGCTTTTTTCAAGTAAGGCACTTAAAAATGGCTTTGTGGTACAGTCTGATTTACCTGTATCCCAGCATGCACTGGGACATGAATAATTGATATACTTGCGATGTTTGTCTTATTTACAATTGGTTGGAGTATTTGTTGATTTTGTCATGTAATTACTTATTGATTTGTGATGTAAGGATATGCTTGTTCCTACTTAATTTTAGCATTTAGTTGACTGTTACACTTGTGTTTTGTGTACCAAGTGTCGAGGTCTCTGTGTGGTTTTAACATTTTTTTTGTCTCACAAAAGGTCATACTGTGACTGTTAATATTGTCATTAGTTGAGACAATAAGCACTTTGCTGTCCTGTTACATTTCTTCAGATGAAGCGCGTACTGAACAAATAAAAGCAATGATCACTTAATTAATCTACAGCATGTACAGGAAGTATTCACTACAATGATGTCAAATGCAAAACATAACATTTTAAGTTCAGTGAATGCATTTACTTACAACGAATAAATTAAACCGATGAGTTCAACTGTGGTCTAGAACAACTATATCCTGACTGAATGTCACAGAGTTATTTCCTGGTAAATGTCAGTTTCAAATTTGTGTCCAAATTAGTCAAAACTCAAATTCCTGTAAGAGGATGAAAGTTAATAACTCTTCTCTGAGGAAATTAATGTGGCCTGAGCTATTCATGAAAGGTCTGCGTGAATAAGAGTCTCTCATTTCAAAATGATTTACTCCTTATCCCTCTATGGCTGCTGTTAGGATCGAGATCCTGTTGTCTGGGTTTGTTGCTCTTTTTACTGGATATCGGCAAAGGTCAAGAGAGCTTGCAAATCTGTAAAGAATATGAAATACATAGAAGAGATTTAACCACAATCAAGTCTTGGCATATGTATGAAGGTCATAAGTGGTTATCGCATAGCAGGAGGTTAATAGCTGAACATATGTTGCCTAAATCTAAAGGTAGGGGTTATCTGGAGCAGACAGCATTCATCTGTGAATATTTTCTGTGATTGAAGTAACACAATATATACATTTGACCCTGCGAGTTCATTGCAGCTGATGACTGGCATTTTAGTGTAACTATTAATTTAGTAAAGAGCCTTTGGCTCTTGTGTAACACTGGGCAGCAAATCTGAAGTATGTTTGAGTGTTTATAAATGACTGTAGAATGCAAGAGCAGGAGAGAGCAAGAGATTCCATGTGTAAATGCTAATATTCAGTTACCCATTTATATCTCCTGCTTTCTGCTTCAAGGCCTTTGCTTGCAATGCTGAGCAATCCAAGTCATTTGGGGATCTGTAATGAAAACCACACTGGATAAAGCTGAATATCTCTACTAGACACCCAAGAGATCACTAAAGAAGAGTTTGTCGACATGCTAATTAAATTAATTTTGATTTTTAGTCATTGATTAAACACATGCTGGGTTTTTTTTCACAGTTCAAAATGACATGTGTTGTGTGTGTAAATGGGTTTTAAAGTAATAAAGCCCTGGAGTCATTGGACATTTTAAAGGGATAGTACACTTAAAAGTGAAAATTCTGTCATCATTTAACCCCATGTTATTCCAGACCTGTATGATGTTGTCTTGTCTGTGAATAACAAACTAAGGACCATAAAAGTATCGTAGAAGTAGGTCATATAGGTTGCAGAAGTTCATTTTTGGACAAACTGTATCTTTTATAATAAGGACAGATGTGTGCACTTCATGTGTTGGGTTAGTATGTGTGTGTTGGGATATATGCTTGACATGTATTACACTTGTGTACGTTTTATGGACAGGATATTTTTTTATGTGCCTGTATAGTTCATTGTTTTTCATTTTTAAATAGAGCACATGACCTTTTTCATCAAAAAGTAGTCAAGACACCTGCTGAGTTTTAACCCTAATTATTACATTTTTGTCAAATTACAGAGGTATATTTTGCTGTAACCATAGAGATAACCTTCAGCAGCTTCATTTTTGACCCAGAAACCTATTTTCTCTCCATCTCATTTTTTAAACATTTGACCACTAGGCCATTATTTATTTAAATTACAAAGATCATTCACTCCAGTAAAATTACCAAATCTTTAAGCATGCAAATGGCAAACTTTTATAACTTTAACCAAAACAACGATAGCACCAAATCAGTTTCAGCTCCAACCTGCATGTTGACTGGATTTAGGTTGTTTATTAACTGCACAACTTTACATTTGAACTTCTGAATATTTTAAATAAACCGTTCATTCAATGTTTTACACTTACAGAATGGGGCAACTTGAAATCTGAGAACAACATAAAGGTGCATAAGGAGTATTACATGAACAGGTTTCACACTAGAGCAATATATGACCTGTTCACAGACACAGCAGTGTCTTTTCTACTTGACTGCAGGAGTTATGCTAGGTGCACAGCTGCTATGCGGCTGTGATATAATTCCAGTTGTTCGTTGCTAAATATCATCTCTGTTCTATTGACTGAAGGTTTTAAAAAGTTGAATAAGCTTAAAGGAAAGAGGCTGTGGCTCCTTAAGATGGGGCTTTATTACAGAGTTTTAGGCAGATGATTTCCGTCTGCAAGTCTTGGGCACATTAGATGCTTAATGATTTTTTTTTAAATGTTCATTTATGTTTTATTTTAGTGTGTCATTTCGAAGCATCAATGTAGTTTCCAAAAATTATTTTCCATTAACTGTAATAATCATGTGAGATTTTTACATCAGCATGTACACAAACGCAAGTACACACACCAACACCACATCTCATTTACACATCAAACAGTTCAAACATGAGAAAACATAGGAAAACAAGCAAGATCATGAGAAGGTCATTTTCGTTTTTGAAGGACTATCAGGGCAGGGATAGATTAGTGTACAGCAGATTGTTTGGTTGTTGATGTTTCTTGATGTTGATCCTCCAAAACTTCTCTTGTCCTCAGCAGGACGTCTTTAGCATTCAGTTAATCACATTGTGAAGAGGTGGTCTACAAATATATCCAGCAACAATAAATAAGGTGTTTATGAGAAGTTCCTCATTTCTACTCGAATGAAGCTGTTACGGAATACAGATACGAGTAAGCCTATTTATCATGTGGTGCTTCACCTAATGATTCGATAAAATAAAATAAATAGTACTTTCATATTTAAAGACTGAGCAGGTACTCGCTAATGCTAAATGCTTTCATGCAGCAGAATAAAGAACTTGAAAAAGACAGTAATAAAAAAATACATCATACCTCATGTACATGTATTTGGTAGATGCTTTTATCCAAGTGTCATACTTTGATCATCAGTTCATGCATTGAAGGAAGGGAATTGAACCCCTGATTTCTGCGTTGCAAGCATCATGCTCTACTGTTTGAGCTACAGGAGTTATTAAAGCTTATCTGAACACTGAAGGACTCATCTGAAGAAAAATCTATTTTACGCATACAAAAGTGGGCGAGTTTATTTTCCATAAGCTAATATTTCTTTGTTGTTCTGTTATCCAGACAGCTGTGATGGATCTCTGGCATCTCCTCTGCCTGCAACTTCATTTCAGAGCTCCACACAGTTCTCTGACAGCCGGGCTGCGTACTTCGCTAAACTAAACAGAAGAGACGGTAAGTCTGTGTTCTTGCTTGTATGAGAATTCAGTTGTCAAGTTCGCTTTATAAAACAGCAAATATTACACTATCATACAGATGAAAAGTATTTGCTGAGCATTTACTGTAGAAACCTCATCCCTGAGTGTTTAATTCAGGCCCATAATGCTGAGAAAAGGAAACAACAACTCTACCTCCAGGAAATTACAGGTTTGTTATGTTATCAAGCCTTTTGCCCTCTCTCTGCATGTCCTCTGAGCTATTCATAGAGGTGACCAACCTCTGCCATGTACAACTGTAACCAACTAAATGATTCCTCTCCCCAGGGGTCTGTATAAATGCTGCTTCCCTCATGTCTGAAATCCAGGGTTTAAAATTCTGCTCTCATCTGCTCCTGTGGAGTTGAGCTGCGGTCCGTGGTGCTTGAGTAATGAACCTCTTTCAGAGGTTCAGACCGCTTTCACCATACAGTCCTTGGCGGAAAGATTGTGGGGGCAGAAATGCATCTTTATGGAACATGTGTGTCCCTCGGCACGCCTCTGTGTGCTTGATCCAATGCGAATGCTCTACATGTTAAGTGAGGTCAAGAAGTCGAGGCTTTTTGTCTTGTTTCTGGGTGGAATCTGTCAAACCAGTGCCAGCAGCTTACCTCATGAATACAAAACCAACTAGTCTGAGAGCTGAGCATGTATTTACTCTAATAAATGTGAATTTGTTCTCCCTCTTGAGCAAGGACACCATATACCTGTAAGGCTGATCTCAGCTTCAGTCAGAACCTTGGAACTTCTCAGAGTTTTAATGGGCATTGACGGTGGTCTTCTGGGGTCCTTTAGGAGGAGGTGGGTGGAGCCCAGACTCAACAGACAGGTCGCCATGGCTGCAGGTTGATCTCCAGGAGCGAATGGAGGTGACAGCGGTAGCAACGCAAGGTCGTCACGGCAGCACAGACTGGGTCAGTGCCTATATGCTCCTCTACAGTGACACCGGGCGGGTCTGGAAGCAGTACATGTTGGAGGACAGTGTTGGGGTGAGTGTGTACATTTTACCATCAATTATTAATCCAACAGCCTTCACACCTGCATTTGTTGGGATTGTGATGTGTAAGGGATAATGCACAGTCAAAGGGTCATTATAGGAAAATAAATCTCTACAGGGTGAAAAGAACCAATCAGAATCAAGCATTCCAAAAAGCATAAGGAAGACTTCCTTATCTTTTTGACAACTTTTAATTACTTTTTGTGGTCAATTATTTGCTGATCTGCAGTAAGCAATTACCTGTGCCGTGGGGAACGACAACATTGTCTCAATTTGAAGATGAAACTCAGTGCAACTTTCTTACATGAGCTGAAATGTGAACTGAAATTCTGATACCGTTAGCTGAACTCTGAATTCAGTTACAAACATATGAAATGCTACAAGCAATTTTTGAGATGCCCAAAATAGAACATTCTAATGATGTTGAACCTGTTACAGACGTTCAATCATCACAGGTGTTTCAAAAGAGCTGGATGCTGAGCCACCCACATTCGTATTGTCTCTGTGTTGAGTCGGGGCCGCGGCAGTTATAACATCTTCAAATGATGGAAGATTCATTGTCTCATATCGCTGCTTTGTAATTATATTTAAACTATGAGGCCGCCGCTTTATTAAAGATATAATGACATTTCAGAGTGTGTTTAATGAAAGGAGAAGATTACAGTCGGGTAAGATGTAATTAGCGTTTTATGTGGTGGAAACGTAGAATAAAGTTGATCAGGTAACAAGTTTAAAGGAAATCCATTCAGAGGTGTGAAGTGATAATGATTTCTCTGCCTTTTCCAGGAGGCTTTTGATCTTCTTGGCTTAGCTGAACTACAAACTCTAATTTTTTTTTGTTTCAATAGGAGTCATTTCAAGAGTCCATCTCTGTGTATTAATGTTCAACCAGTAGTTTTATTTGATATTGAATAGACTCATTAAAAAGCTCTGAATGTTGGACATATGTTTGATATAAGAAATGGACCAGATATTCAAACCCTGCATTGAGAATTATAATGTTGTTGTACTATATTGTGTAATGAATTGTTTAAGCATTCTGTATATAAATGTTTTTGCAATAGATAGACGAAACAGATGGACAAGATCTGTCTTTAAGTGAGGTATGGGGAATAAATAGTATTTGCAGTATGTTTAAATAGTAAGTATGCTATAAATTTTCTTTCCTGTATTTAGTACACAATCTTCTTAAATTACAACGTTTTATGTACGGCATGGATTTTTGCCATACATAAAACATACATGGATTTTTGTAAAAACCATTATATTAATAGGATAGCATCTGCAAAATGTAATGTAATCTCAGTGCCACAGGTCTGCATCTGCTTCTCTCTTTTGCTGAGATGAGCGAGGTGAAGAAAGATTATTACACTGCGTAGCACTGCATACACTTTTTCACAGACAAATCATTACAGATTCACATTTTCAAGAGTGTCTTGTTCAGTGATAAGTAACAAGGTTGGAAAGAGAAAATGTCTGATAATTGCAGAAATAATTAAAATCCAGGTAAAGATAAACAGTCTTTATTTGTTGTCAAGCCTCTCTAGTCTTTGTATTAATGACTGTTGTACAGTGTAATCTTAAGTAAAGGTGTTTGGCTAGTGAACAGCCCAACAGCAGAGCTTATTTGCCTCCACTGAACTTTATGTCAGAGAAGGTCTTCCTGAAAGAAGGTGTGAATGGGCTCCCCAAAGTGTCAGATAATTGCTCTCTCCAGCCAGCGCTGCGGCTGGCGGTGAGTGTTTTGATGTGTTGTGTTTGCTACAGTATGAGGAAGCATGTGAGAGGGAGAGAGAAGGAGAGAGAGAGGGCAGTATAGAAAATAGGAACAAGGTAGGACAAGATCATGTTCTACAAGCTTGCATTTCTAGTATATTAGGAACATTTATCTTTAATCAATAACCAGTCATGCCAGAGAGATTGCAATTAAGGATTAATTGCATGTATTAGTCAGCTGTAGTCAGCTCATTAATCTTTAATAGTGTGGCCCCGATGAACTAAAACTGACTGGAGACAGACTAGCACTTCAAAAGCAGAAGTAGCTGTTGAGATGTATCGAGTGTTTGCGAGTTTTATTGACACATTTCTTTCTCTTCTCGTTTCTTCTCATGTCTTGTATTGCCATCATCTCCTGGCGGGGAAACAGGATTCGCCTACGTTGACGGAAAATTGCTGAGCGCAGAGGCTTTGTAGGGGCCTCACCACGGTCATTTCTTTCCTTTTACAGCCTTTGGGCCTTTGAGCTACTGAGCTGAATTCATGTCCATCTTTGTCATTTTCTTCTCCGGGCAATGTGTGTGTGTGTGTGTTATGCTAGTGTCTATGGCCTTTGAGAAGGTTACCCTGAGAATTTCTGAGACTGAATATAAAAAGTGAAGATCTGTTCTGTAGAATGACAGGAATTGAACTACAGAACATTAACTAGCATGACAGACGTTAACACAGACAGCTGTGAGTTCTGAGTTGTAAGCCTGCCATAACATTCAGAATATCTCACTGTGAAGTATTAGTTCTCTCTCAGGGTTTAAATGGCAGAAAGACCTTTTCTTCCTTTATTACTAAAGAGGTTTCAAACACGCATTATCTCAAAATCTATAGTGCACTGCTGTCAGAAACACCTGCTATATCATCTTTCTAGTTTGCATAATCCATAAAGGACTGCAGCAGATTTATAATAATTTGATGCAGTTATTAAAACACGTTAGGTTATGTGATGCCTTTCCCGCACCTATATTAAAAAGCTTGTCAGAATTGGTAAGTTTATCTTTTCTTATCTGATATAGACTGTGAAGTCCTGAAGTTACTTTAATTTAGGTCTTTTGATCTAAGAACAAATGTAGGTTTAGGGTTTAGAATTAAGGTTTAGTTTCGCAGTACCAAAAATCGTTGATGTGTTTAAATAATGAAAAAGTGGCAGATTGTGAGGCCTTTAAAATCTTAAAAATGTTTTTAAGCTTGTATCACAGACATTGTACAATTCTATTTTTGAACTAGTTGTCATTCAACTAGTATATCTAGTATATCTGTTTAATTTGACTAATCTAACAAAGGCTGCACAAAGCACAATTCATTGTTTCTTTTAATTACCTTTATGTCATGTATTTACTTTAAAACAATAGTTACCTATACAGAATTTAATTTGTTACCTCAGCTCCATGTTCTAAGGTGCTAATTGTTGGTCAATTGTTGACAATGTGTATCTAAATCAGGCATTGTTCTTTTCCCTTTATTTCTCTCTTTCTCCCCCTCTTCATCCATTCCTGTCTCACATTACACGGAGGCTTGAGCGCCCCATAGGCAATCGATGAGAGGGCCCATCGTTTCGTTAGATTAGCTTGCTTAAAGCAGGAGCCTGGTGGTTCATTTGGGTCCCATAAAGTATAATTGACGTATAAGCCTGCAAGTCATTTAGCCTTAACAGGTCAGAATCACAGAAGAGGCGTGAGTTGTTTTTTAACTTGACTTGCTATGCACATACTAGCAGCACCGATCAGCCTTTAGCCTAGGATGGAATTGTCACTTGTCAAGTCCTGTGATCTCTTTAGATATTTGTCTGTTTTCCGCTTCGCTTAGCAACTGCAACTAATGCGTGTATGACGTTTCCTAGCACAAGACTGCAATGCACATAGGAGACTAAGAGGAAGGCTGAAAGGAAGAGACTGCTTGTCTGTCGTCTGGGGACAGTTTTGCTTTCTTAGCTCTCGTTTAAACACGGTCACAGAGGCACAGAGGTGCTCTCTATCTGTGACACTCTCAGGTCTTAGCTTCTCCTGGGACAGAGTCTAATTCAGGGTCAGTAGAGGAAGCCTGCTCAACCACATGGGCGACTTTTCTGTTAATGAAACATGGCATGTTATAGCCGTTAACCTTCTTTTGACATTTAAAGACAACATCCTATGTACAATCTGTGACAGGCTGTTATTTGAAAGAACCTTCACATAGCAAGCACAGTCAAAGGTTTTCTACCACATACTACGAACTATAAAAAACATTATACATACTGCAAATGCATAAACCACCCCAGATTAGCTCATCTTGTGCTGGCTCTTCTTTCTGATCTGGAGTGACTCTAGATTAAGACGAGTGGAGACTGGTGACTCACAGAAGGTAACAGTTGCAGACGTAAGAGGGCTGATGAAACGGTCTGTGGAGAGTTTATGATAACGGCAGCAGAGCACAAATGCTTAATGAATGGAGGAGAGGGTCTAGCAGGAGTCAATACGGGAACCAAGTTAATGAAGTGAGGAGAGTAGCTGTTTACGTGGACAGCCTGTAACAGGGGGCATCTCCCCAGCTCCGACGGGAGCTCCGCCGCGCCCTTGGGTCGAGGTGAACTGATAGGTAATTGGATGGATGTATTGTTGTTTTCTTTTTTCCTCTCAGAGGTGGAAAAAGACAGAACAAAATGCAGTCTGGGACAGGATGTTGTCGTCAATGGGTACTCAAATGAGGACGGCAGAGAGGAGCCAATGATGTCATGAGAAATGTGTTCATGCAGAAGAGTTTACGAATGGAAAAATTTAAACCACTGTAGAAGATAAAAATCTTAACATCTCAGATCTAACATTAAAAAATGTTACAGCATAAAAATAGAAAAAATCTGATTGTTTATTTTTGCAATCAGAGAAAGAAAACTGCATAAAAATGTTAAGCAATTAAAATTCTGTTCTGCAGCTTTAAAAGTGGATAATATTTGGATAAAATTAAAACAACATACTATAGACCAAGTCAAAAAAATTTTTGATGAAGAAAATGCACTTGAAATGAATTTCCACACACCATGATAACTTAGCACCTTAAGGGTAAAATGTCTACGGTACATCTTTCACAATCTTTGAAGCAGTGAACTTATCTACAAATCTGTTATCCATAATACTTTTGGCAAGCATGATATTTCTTCCTCCGTGCCAGGGTGTAAAACAAAGTCTTTAAAGTCATTACTATTACATTCTTGTTTTTGCTGGCATCATAGCAGTGTTTGTGGGCTGCTAGTAACTCACCAGGGAAGGTGATGATATTGTTGACGTTATTTATCATTATCTCAGAGGGGCCTAGCCTATCTTTGAAGACAGTTGACATTTTCCCTTTGTGATTCATCCATAACCATGTGGTGTTTTGGTCATCTGTTCTCGTGTTCAACACGACTCTCAACTGCGAGTGAGTCAGACATGAATTACTGTTAAATTATGTGCACTAGCAGATGAAAATAAGTTGACATTTACATAAACTGTTGAGGCCTTCAAGACAAATATTACTCTTGGATTCGGATGAATTGTGCAGTCATAAATTGTGTCCCTTTCACTCAAACATGCCTTATCACACATTATCAACTGATTATAAACAAAGCTATTTTAAAAGTCTAACCTCCTTCTTTGTCTGCTTGCAGAGGATTGTGGGTAATGTGAATCCAGACAGTGTTGTTCATCATAAACTCAGCCAGGCTATCAGAACGCGGTTCCTCCGTTTCGTTCCTTTGGAGTGGAGCCCCAATGGTCGAGTGGGCCTCAGGGTGGCTGTGTATGGCTGTGCCTACCGTAAGTGACAGATTTGCTTTAAATAATATTTTCTTATTTCAGATATAAAATTACAAATCACTGATTCTTAACTGACATTTTACTCTGCAGCCTCTTCTCTGTATATGGAGGATTCAGATCAGAGTTAAAATAACAGATTTCAATTGCTTCTGTTCTTATTAATAAGAACAAAACAAACAAAAACACCCTAGATTGATAGCAGCTCACGCTGTGCACATTTCACAGTAACAGGAGCAATGAAATGGCTGTGGCACAGTATATAAGGTGATGGCACTAGCCATAATTCCCACAGCAGATCTTTGCAGCCACTCTGTCTTTTTTCTTGTTTCAGTCACACAGTATTTCCACCAGGTGCTGAATCAAGGTCACACAGATAATACGCCGCATGACAGCTGCGGTTTTTACTCAAGTGATTTTCAATGAAGGTTGTTTGATGACTGTACATCTTCCAATACCTAACAAAGATGTCCAGATATCAGACACTCAAGCTACATTAGCCAGACTTTTGTACCAAGCTGTGCAAGATGGATCCATTGGTGAATTACTAAGACTCTTATAAAAAGGTCCTTAGCCGATGCTTTCATTTTATCCACAGGCATGATCCACGTATTCAGTTTGAATGAATGTGTGCTTTAATGATAAATGCTACATGAAGAATCAAAGTTCAGCTGTTTGCAATAAAGAACCGCAGGCACTAAACTTCAACAGCATTTCGTACTGTAAGGCTTTAATTAACTTGTTGATCCCTAGACAATCAAACCGAACATTTATGCTGAAGTACTCGGCTATTTCCAATGGATCTTTAGAGTGCCAAATGTAACCTTGAAGGAGGAGCGTAAATGTATTTTTAATTAGATATGATTTGATGGCTATTGCTTACTGGTAGTGCCGTGATTGCACCTAACAGCACAGATTATCTTGAGCCACATATCACATAATGAGCAAAATGCTAATGCTAATCAGCCAACTGCTGTGACAGTTGTGAACTCGAGCTGAACCTGAGAATGGCGCAATACATAAGTATCATTATCTGTAAGTATAAAATAGCTATGCCCAGACTGTGTCTGTCTTAGCTAGCATTTTCCTTATTTAACCAAATGGAGCAGTTGCTTATTATCACAAATAGATCATTATAGTCCCTATTTGAATCTATATGAGTCTTTCTGCATTTTGAAAAAAGGCATTCTTTTAAGAAAAACACTTCACGTCTTTCACTCTCTCTCGCTCGCTCGCTTGCTTCTTTGTGGGCTGTATGGTTTTGTCTCATAATGAGTGGCATTATACAGTAATGGGCTAAAATACAGACCAAGAGGATTCTGGGAAACAATGGTGCAAACAAACATAAGAAAGAAGATACAGTATTTGCATCTAAGAAACACTGTTTCAGGCTATCAGAAAGTATACCAGGAAGCATGAAAGAAATGTATAAACATCTCTTTTACTCGGAACAGTAGGCATGTTGCTCAAGTAATGATTAAATTAAGAGAAAGAGAAAGTTTCATAGGGAAAGTTTTGCTTCAGGCGGAATCTAGCCTTCTTGATCATCTCATGCAAACTTCTTCATTCTGATGGGTGAATTATTAAAGAGTATTGCCTCTGTAACCTCCTTTTCATCAACTAATCAAACATAATCCAGTTTAACCAGACATTATCAGTGCTGATATAGCGCTGCACTGTTTTTTGTTGTTTAAATCAATATTTTTGTGCCTACACTTATGTACATAAGGTTTATAATAGATTGCACTTTATTCATAAATGTATTTGTCTGCTGCAAACTGTAAATTTTATTTTAAATGCATATTTTTTGTACATTTTCTGTTGATCATGGCAGCAGTGATTCATCAAATGATGGAGAACAACATTATAATTGGGCATTTATCCAGGTGCACTTTTTGCATTTTAAAGAGCCAATTCAGGTATCTGGATTGCAGTCGTGGAGCGATGCTTTGCAGTACTGTATGCCAGATGCACACTGCATTCTTCACAATGTAGGATCACTGAGTCTGTGATATGGGGATAGCACAGCGCAGATTGCGTGTAGCACAGATTTCTTTGGCAGTTTTTCTTTGGTGTTATCTGATTTGCATAATTCCTTTCATGAATCCAGTTCTAAAACATCTCTCACAGCATGTGGTAATAAACAACGCTGCCAGTGGACACCAGTTCATTCTTGATCAGTTCCCCCTTGAGCTGGTGCTCTGCAGTGAAGCACTTACAGCTAAAGCTCCTCTGTTGCTGCCGGTCACCTGGTTCCTCTCAACTCATGTTGCTTACATGAAAGAATTACAGAATATTGTAAATACACTGTTTATATTGTGTCTTCTAAGCACACATTGAATGGTAACTTTTTTTGATTTTCTCATCGATGCTTTCAAAGACGTGCCATTTCATCAAAATGTATACATACAATCTGCAGGTCTTTGTAAGTGGTTGTTTTTCAGCAACATAGTCTGTTTTGCTAGTCTGAAAATAATGAAATCACTGGTCTTGATTAATCATTGGGTTTTGACCCAAATACATTTGCCAAAATGTTGTTCAGGGAGTAACCTAGCAACACACTCACAGGACCTACAATGTTGTTTTGGATACAAGCAGTTTGAAAATAATGTCCGTAACGTGTGTGCATGTAATCAAATTTAGTTTTAGTTTTGGTCACATATTATGTCAACCGAAACAGACTTCGGTCTCAGAGTCTTACCTGTAGCTTAGCAAACTTCATTTTCTCCATTGCTTTCAAATGTTCTTCCCTTATTTTGTTTCAGCATGACACAGGTCATCTTCTTAATTGCATTTTAAATGTTCTCATCACCATTTAGAGTGAAATGTATCTCCAGCAGTTTTCCAGACGGCTTTCAGACCTGTTGTTTACATGACATCACTCATGTAAAATCAAATGTGAAATCAATGTTAAGTCAAAATAATAAATCAGTTTCTTTGTGAATGTGACTTTCCTTGTTATTTACTTTTAAATTAAATCATAAATTCTTTAGGGTGTGAGAGACACTAAATGGTAAATCTCATGTGTCTGTAGGATCATATGTGGCTGACTTTGATGGCAGAAGCTCGTTGCTCTACCGATTCAACCAGAAGTCTATGAGTACAGTGAAAGATGTTATATCTCTGCGATTTAAGAGTCGACAGGCAGAGGGTGTTTTACTGCATGGAGAAGGCCAGCGAGGGGATTATATCACTCTAGAGCTCCATCGTGGCAGACTGGCCTTGCATCTAAACCTGGGTGAGTTACAGTACTGCTGGAAGCAAAGAATTTCAATGGGTTCAAATGGATTTCAGATTGGTGATAAGATTGGTGTAATACCTGGTTTTATTATAGAAATTAATTTGATCCAATTCCTATTCCTATTAGTAAAACAATATATAAAATTCTTGGGCTTCTCTCTGTTTCTTTGAACATATACAGTATATTTGAAGAAAAAGCTAATGCCTGTTAAAAAAACTTCTGAAAAAAAACTTCTGATTGGTAGATGACAGCAGGGTGAGGTCCAGCAGTGCTCGTATGGCGGTCACTCTTGGAAGTCTCCTGGACGATCTTCACTGGCACTCTGTTCTGATCGAACGCTTTAACAAGCAGGTCAACTTCACCCTGGACAGACACACTCAGCACTTCAGGACCAAAGGTGATGGAGATTCCCTGGAAGTTGACTATGAGGTAGGTCTCCGACGCTCTCTCTTTCCACAGTTTGGGAATTCTAACTTTTTTTTTTAAATCTCTGAACCAGTAGAATTCATCTGGAGGAGTCAAGAAGACCTAGGTTTCTCCTAAAGCATAGAAAGGAACCATGGTAAAATATTTAAAGTCCACATGAACTGGAAGTTACAACCGACTTCAGAAACATGACAATTCAAAGTAAAATGGAAAAATAGGAACGTGGCTTGTTTTTTTGTATTGGAAAGGAGTGGTTGATTGCTCTGGCTCCGCCAAGCTGTCAGACTGACATCATCAGAGAAGGTCTACCATTCCAGAGGGGAACATTTTGAGGTTTGATTAAAGGACACATGAATTAAACAAAAATGACGTACATGTATAAAATATTTTCTAATAAACATTGCAATATTCCATAAAAAATAAGAATAGTACATTTAGTAATAGTATATTTAAGTCACAAAAGACAGAACCAAAAACACAATGAAACAGAAAAAAGAACATTCATGTTACAGTAGATACTCAGAATTTTGAAGAGGGCAATAGAATTAGAATAGATAAGAGTTTAGAGTAGGAGTTAGAGTATTCTCTTTATAACAGGTTTGAGTTCATGGGAGCCCTGGGTTACAAAACGACAAGAAAAGACCTTTTTGATCAGTGAGAGGAAAGTTCAATCTTCATAAATCTGCTGTGATGGGGGATCTGCTTCCCCACATATTGTTTCTCCAGCCCTCCAATCGCTGTTCCAGAGTCAGACTTACAACAGCAGGCAATGGCTTTCAGCAGAGCACAGAGGTTCACTGAGTGAACATGAAGTTAATAGCATCATAAAGGCAGAAGTGCCCCTCCCCTATGAGAAATGCCACAGCTCTATGTATGTACAAGGTGCCCTTGAGATCTAGGAAGGACATGACATACCTTGGCAGCCACTGAGACAATGACTGCCTGGTTCTGCACCTCTGGACCCGCCCCCACCACACAACACACAACCCGACCTTCACCTTCCCCAGCACAGAGAACATGGCCTTCTGTTTCACACTTTCCCATGAGCACTTTAACGCTTGTTTAATTATTTTGTCCCTTCGATCCTGCTGTCTCTGTTTTTAACCCTACCAGCCGATTTTTCGATAAACACTGCCCGGGAATGAAAACCGCTGTCCTTCACAAATCATTGTTGCTGGACTGTGTCAAAGACCAGCTAGCTGATTCTGATAGTTAAAGAAAACACTACAAAAAGATTTGTGTACTTTTGTGGAAGAAGTTCAGCTAGAATTTAAAAGTTTTATTTTTTTCCCTAAAAGCAAGAAATGTGTTCCAGAAAAACAACCTCATTCCAAACATTCAATATAGTTTGGAAATACCCTGCAGCTGAACTGGACAGTTGAATTACTGACGGAAAAATAAATTCTGGGCTGCATCCATAAATTTTAGGGAGCCATGGCAGATTGTCCATACGTGAGATGAAGGTAAATAGAATGTTGCTCCAGCGGCATAACAATCATCCTAAACAAAAGAACATCTACAGCTGAATGCAGCTTGGCTTTTTCACCTTTGAAAAAGCCAAGTCATGTCCTGACCTTAAACCTATTTAAACATTGTGGTTTGACCTGAAGCGAATTTCAGGCAGTCGAAAATAACAATGACTTGAGGCATGTTTGCCACAGAAAGTGGACCAAAATACATTCAAGTATTCAAGAATAGCCGATGTACAGGAGAGAGTGTATGTCCTATACTGTTTTACATGAATATAAGCAGAACTTTTAAGAGAAATTGTGCAGTCTGATGGTTTGTATTGTATATCTTGGCATCATTCAAATACATTTTTCGAAAAACTCTTTCGTGGACAAAAATTTACCAGAAACTTAGTAATGGGAACATATTGTATATATCTATCCCTCACAGCTTCATTTCATGCATAAAATTTAATATGCTCTCTACCCTGACTGAGGTCTACTGAATGTGTAAATGAAAATTAACTTATATTTAAAGTCACATTAATGCAGGGCTACTGATAATAGATAAGGGTCAACAGATATTTCTCCTTAATGAATCTTAAATCAGTCAATAAAACAGAGCAGTAAGCCAGAAACAAACTATTGGATTTTTTGTGGTCTATTGAATACATTAAATAACATTCATGGCAATGTTTGATATGTGTTACAATGAATGGATATTCTCTGTTTAGCTAAGCTTTGGTGGGATTCCACTGCCTGGTAAGCCTGGAACCTTCATTCGGCGTAACTTTCATGGCTGCATGGAGAACCTCTACTACAATGGAGTGAACATCATCGACCTGGCCAAACGGCGAAAGCCTCAGATATACAGTGTGGTAAGCAGCTTGTTTTGTACATTGTTTTGTACACAGTAATGCTGTGATCCTGCCACTCAGATGTGATGATGTAATTGAGACGTTTACATTTATGCAATTAGGCATTTATTATATTTTTAATATATTTATTTAAGTGATATACTTATATATTTAAGTGATATAGTTTATTCAAGCTATACACTTTATCTGTTTGTCAGTTATTGTGTTTGCCACAATTCTTTACCATCTGAGCTACAGGAACACACTGTATCATTTACATGTCCAGTCACACTTTTGTCTCTTTCTTTATCAACAAGATTCATTGAAAGTATGCAAAAAAGACTTTGCAGCTTCACAAATGATGCTTTTGTGTTACATTTGAAATCTGACCAAACTGTTAAAACGATAATTGGTAGGAAAAACTGAAATGCCTTTGAAGCAATCACATTCGGCCAAAACGCATTCCTGTTACTTTCTGAAAATAAAAAATGACAGAACAAACCCTGTCTGAATCACTTCAGAGAGGAGACGGCTGGTGTTCAGCTGAGCTAAATAAGAAAATAAACACGTGTTTGTGTGTCGCAGCTCAAGGCTGTAGGGTTGGGAGAAGGTTTGGCGAGGCCTCAGTTCAGCGATCTGGTGTCATACAGCCCTGTGGCACAGGGATCAATGAGGTGTTCACCTCACACTGCAGTAACCTTTTCACGCCTACGTGAGCTTCTGTCCTGCGGATGTGCTCTCCGAGCCTCTGTTTCTCTCTGTGGAGCTGCACTGGTGACATTTATCCAGACCGCCTGCTGCCTTTGTGGGTTTAGCCTGTCTGGTTCTCAGCCTCTCGAATTCTCCTGCGTCTCTTCAGCTTGTTTTCTGTTACTTATCCTTGTCTCTCATTGTAGTTCCAGCTTTCTCACTATCGCTAAAGGGCTTCACTGCCATGTAACTGCAAATGTGATTTTTAAACCTTTGGCCATAGCGGTGTGTTTTGACATTGGCAGTGTGACAAATATAGCATGACAATGATCCTAAATAGAAGAAAATCTAGGAACTGTGTGGTTCACCGTTCTGAGGAAATTTCACATTTGGAAAAGGCGAGTCAGGTCATGACCCAATGAACTCATTGAAATGTTGTGATGTGACCTGAAAGCAATTAATGAAGACAAAAATACCAATGGCTTGAGGCAGGTTTGTTTTCTAGAAAAGGGGCAAAAATCAATGTTCAAGACTGACCCATAAGCACAGAAATCGTTTACTCACTGACGGTGAACAAGAACATAAAGTCAGGGATTTATCTGTGATTTATTATTGCAGATTCTCCTGTAAGGTCAGCAACAGTAGATTGGATAAATTAAAAGTTTGAACCTCTTTTAGATGTTCCTCTGATGGAATTTCCTGAACCTAGTAGTGTAAAAACCACTATTATAAGTATCTTTCAAAAAGGTTGGTTTTCTGAGGAGCTTAGCTCTTGCAAGAACTCTACAGTGTGTCAGGGATTCATACAGTAACTGATTCAAGGTCTTAAAGCACATAATATAGAATAGTGCTTAGACATTCTTGAAAATGTTTCTTCAGTGTCGCAATCTGAAGATCCACTAACTGTGCATCAGGTATCTTCTTATTTTTACAGTGCAAGTGGGTCATGTGTCTCCAGATTGTGGTCATTCCCTGCTAGCATGTAAAGTGATGCTTTGGCTTTTTCTCTCTTCTCTCACAGGGCAACGTGACCTTTTCCTGCTCAGAGCCACAGCTGGTGGCAGCCACATTTCAGAGCTCCAGCAGCAGCTTTATGTCGCTGCCAGTACCTGCACCGGTCTTGGAAGGGCCTTCAGTGCGCCTGCAGTTTCGCACTTGGAACCCTGATGGTCTGCTGCTGTCTAGCCCACTGGTCTCCAGTCAGGAGCCTTTGTACCTGATTCTGCAGATCAGCAGCGGACGCCTCCATCTCACACACCAGACGGCAACTCTGAAGATGTCAGAAGTGTCAGCTGGTGAGAAGATCACTTCCTGCTCCTCTAGCTTGACATACAATACAATACAAAAATACAGTCGTTTAAAATGGTTCCGATTTTTGCATTGCAGGTACTTGGTGGACAAGCTATAATTACCCTGACTAGGGCTATTCATAAACTGAGTCTGGGGCACGTTCTGTAAATTATGTAATTGATATAGCGTTTATTCTTTGTAACATTCAATCTTTTGAGCTTAGTCATTTTAACATGCAGTGGGAAAATTGTAAATGCTGTAAAGCTTCTGCAAGTGACACGGTAATCTGACTATGATCAAATGGTAGAATTGTCACTTTTATCCAGGCATGACATACTGTAGCCACTGAAATTACTGCTTTGAAGGAGTTTAATTGGAAATCCTGCTCACTTTCAGCAATTATACGCACATGGTGATCAAGAATATAAATGTCTCTCTTTTTCAATTAAGCCAGCCAGGCAATTCAGAGACATCCTATTACTTACAGAGCACAGTTTCTCTGGCACTCTCTTCGCCAATGAGATGCATGGAAAAAACAAAACCATTTGTATAGCAGTCAATACAGCTTATCTCTCCACACGCAAAGCCAAGAACTTTTTATGTCCAGCATTCTGGACAAAAGTTCAAGGGAAACATGCATGCTGGCCTGAACAAGATTAGTGTCTTAGTTAGACAGTTGGATATTTCAGCCCAGCCTGATGTTCGACAGCGCTGGATGCGCAGCAGGGAGAAGAAGAACAATCTCCATCTGCTGTGTAAGGCCAGGCTGTGTTAGATCTGTGTTTTATCCCTTCTTAAACCTTTTAGGTTTTACCTCACATCATAGAAACATTGACTGCAATAGAGGCTGCTGTAATTACTGATAGAGAAAAAGTGAAGCAATTGAGCTCAGAAGACAAACAGATGGCGGCACAGGGGAGACTGTAGACACACAGCAGTCACACGCAGCTTGGGCGCCCTTCATTTGTAATGGCCGGAATTAATTAAATCAAACCTCAAAGAGAATTTGTCTTTGGGGATGGGGGCAGGTTTTGCCAGCAGATATGTTTTGATGGCACTTTGTGTTGTGATTGGAGTTCTCTGTTTACCAGGCTTTGTTTGGCTAGGTGAATTCACACACACTGTTGTTATCTTGGGACACTTATGTATGTGTGATTTATTTTAACTTAAGGGCCAATTACGTGGTTTGTTGCACTAAAAGGTCTTTCATACATTGCAAACTCCAGCAATGTGTTTGTTTAATGGTGCATGGTGCTTTTATGATTGACAGGCCAGAGAGTGAATGATGGTTTGTGGCATTCGGTGAGTCTCAACACCAGAGGTCTTCAGATCATCATGACTCTAGACAATGAGCCCGCGTCCACCATCCAGCTGAAGAATTACCTGGAGCCAAAAGACAAACACTATTTTGGAGGTAAAAAATACTGCGTAAACACTTCCAGGATAGATGAACAGATCATTTGTAATTACAGATACAGGCACAATTAGCAGGAGTAATTTGTATTTTTGTAACCTTGATGGAGTATGTGTTGGTGAGTTGCACAAATTATTTACAAAATATTATTACAAAATATTATAAATTCACACCCTTGGGCATCAACTTAAAACATTTCAAATGTAACAGTACAACCTGCTGATGAGCTGTAATAGAACACACACACACACACACACACACACACACACACACACACACACACACATATATATATATATATATATATATTACATTTATCTTTTCAAGTGAATTTAACCAAAGAAAATGATGTTATGTAGGGGGAAGATATAAACTGCATATTTTATAGACCTGTTGTTTTATTAAACATCCATCTCTACTATCGGATGTGTTTTATCTGTTCTTTCAGGATGTCCTGCATCCCAGAGTGACTCCAGCTGCCTGAATCCCACACTGGCTTTTCAAGGTTGCGTCCGGCTCATTCTTGTTAACAACCAGCCTGTGGATCTCATGTCAGTCCAGCAAGGCCATCTAGGAAGCTACAATCATCTGCAATTTGACTTATGTGGCATTCGTGACAGGTGCAAACATTTTTCACTGTTTTTCAATGAGACAAACATCAGCATGAGGCAGATCTGTGATACTATTTTACATGTGTGTGCTGCAAAAATATCCACTGCATTCCCAGGAACTTTCACGTCAGTGCTTTTCTTTGTCATTAAGGGCTCAGATTGTGCTGGGCTATTGGCAGAGTCCTAATTAGAACTGGAGGAAGTTCATTTGTACTATCATTTAGGTTAGAGGACCACTAACAAGCTCAGTGCTGCATACTGCACTTTTTCTCATTACCACATACTGGAATCAGAAGCCTCATCGACCCAGAATTACATGACCCCTGCGGTCCCTCAGGTCTGCAGGGGCCCTGCATGGAGGTGGGGAAGAGTTCTGCTTTTGTCTCCTTATTAACTTTCTTTAGAGTAAACAAGATAAATGGCAGGAATGCTTGCTGAGTGCTGATCTATTATAAAGATCTGTATAGCAGACCAAGAAGATGTATAATCATATATATATATATATGGGTATATATATATCCGCAATAATCAGATGTATAGTTCTATTCATAAATAATAGTGATAAATCTTAAAAGATGTTGTAGAAAACCTGAATTTATTAAAGGGTTTTTTTTTTCCGATTTTGTACAAATACTTTCTTATATCCCAGGTTAACAGGCAAAGTAAAGGTTTTCTGTAAAGTAAGGCATTTTAGGTTGATTTCTTCTGAAATGCAAACTCTGTGGATTTGTGGTGCTACTAAAATGTTTATCTGGTTGTTTAAACATCTCGCCCAGCCCGACACAGCATCATTGGCTTAATCAATGGCGTAAAGTTGGGGATGGGGCTATATTTTTGGCTGACCAATGGCAGACGGAAGGAGTATTCTGAAACCTGTAGGAAAACAGCATTATTTTCTTGAGATTCTTTTTTAGTTCTTTTTAATGTTATTGTTGTAGAAATTGCATACTTTTCAAGTAAAAATCAATACATTTTTTGTACCATTTTGCAGTTCCAGTTGTTATGACTCACTTAGGTGTATTATTTTATCTAGAACCACCCAAACTTCTCCACTTCCACCAGACCACCATAATGGCTTTCATTCAGTCTCCTGTATGTTTTTATCTGGCAGGGATGTATCCCACTGGCTTGTCTGTACAGGGGCATTTATTAATAGTGAACTTGTATGAACATGACAAGACCCCTCCATCAGAAGCAAGTCTAAATCATTCATGAGCAGCTGTCATAGTCTGAGGACCTCCTCTGTGAGCCGTGTGACAGGTTTTGAGAGCCTGCCAGAGGGCAGACCGCTGCCGGCTGCTCGACGGAACATTTCTTCCTTATTTTGCCCCTCTGTACCCAGCCTTAGACTGGGGCTCTGATAATCAAGTGCCAAAATAGATGACCCCTGCTATGCTTTGCCCTCTTTTGGGTTTTGGATGTTGTCAGGAGTGCTTCACCATGGAGACAAATTTATTATTTTGTCTGGCAGATATATTTGCAATCTTAATGAAGTCAGTGGAAGACACCCATTTTGTTTTTTTAACCATGCAGACCTTTTTTTTTCATCCCAGGTGTGGTGAAGCATGGTCAGCTGATTCAGATGGGCTTTCTGCAAATTAGCTACATGGGCCAATCAGAGCAGGTTTACCCATTGGGTTGCTGTGCGAGTCCCTGTGATGCAAATTTGCATGTGTTTTAAAGAGCTCTGTGGTTTTAGAGGGCCCCTCATAGGTCATTAATTCTCCTGTTATTAATTCCCTTCAATTTTGATAGATGCTTTATTTCTCCTTTGTGTTATATCTCTTTATTACGGATATGGCTTGAAATTGCTCATAACATTAATATTGCTCTAAATTTTTAATGTTACTGTGGTATTAAAGAGATTGTTATGTGACCTAAAGACACTTATACGACCCGTTAAAATAACAAATCGATGTCGACTGTCTATCACCCGGCGAATACAAGCACCGCACATTCTGTCGCTTTCCACATCACAAACCTTACAGCAAATCTTCAGGTCATTGACTTTTACTTTACACATGTCCCTCCTCACCAGCCACCTCCATCGCTAAAACTTCACAGGGCAGTTTATTGCTAGCGAGCAGTTCTTTTGGCATTTCTTTCCAAGCATGACTAGAAATAGCACAGAGGTAATGAAATCATCACCTGAAACCGTATCCAGCCTGCAGTTGACTCTCCCTGTAGCGGTTAATGGCTGTTTGAATGGCTATAGTGTACGTAGAGGCCTCATAAAGAGGCTCTTCGGGGACCAGACGTGCAAACTGAGCCTTGTGAAATAATATACGCTGGCCTGAAAGGCTGGTAATTGTGAAAGTTAGGCAGACAAAATTAAAGTGCTATTAATCAGCACGTCTCTGGAAACCTCCGACAAACACGGATTTGTGTATTCGTTTATTGACACATGTTTTATGATAGTGTGACCCTCCTGCCCAGGAGAAATCAAGAGCCTGTGTAGCCCAGATATTGAGGAAAACAGAAGAGATTAAATGAGCTGAAATTTGCTAAATCAAATTCTAAATTGATGCCCATTTTCAGTGTATATTAACATTAATGTGTTTAATCAACAGTCTGTGTTGGGTTAGGATGACATGTGATCTAATAATACACTGACTGCCTCTTTCAGTTGCTGTTGAGGTTTTTAGCTTTTGTTTTAAGTTTATTTTATTTCTTTATTTGAATAAAAGCCACTAAAGGTTCTTTTGTTAGAGAGTGCACCTATAAACTAACAAGACTTTGTGTTTAACATAAAAAAATCAAATAAACTCTTGAAATGGAAATTAATTTTCTCCAGTCAAACGACTGACACAGAAATCTGTCTCTGATATTCTCCTGGCATAACTTCAAATATTATTTGTACTCTTTTGAAATCAGATTCACTTGATGTAAAATATTCTTCCAAGAATTTATTTTGTAACTTGATTTAATAGAATGTTTGACTCTGTCTGAGCTGTTAAGGTCTTTTATTAAGGTCTATTCAATGCCTATTTCGAGACACTTTAATTGCATACTGACATGCTCCTTAGTTCCCAGAAAATTGGCCTTGACTTGTTCAATATCTAGTCTATAATAAATGTAGTCAGCATTTATTTGTAGACTATTTATTTTGACACTTAATCTCTGTCATCTGACATTCATTCAGATATACATTTATTCTGTTTCAAACTGCATGCTCACTGTTCTCAGTCATGTTTTATCTGTGTTGAACTAGAATTGCACATGTCCTCATATGTCTGTGTTTCTCTCTTCCTGTGTCAGGTGTCTCTATAATTTCTGTGAGCATGGCGGCCGATGTTCACAGACGTGGTCTTCGTTCTACTGTGATTGCGCTGGTACAGGATACAGTGGAGCTACATGCCATAACTGTAGGTCTGCGCAATGGATTCCTACAATTCAGACACACTAATCAAACTAATTCTAATTATATATTGCAATAACATGTCCGATATCCATACATTTGCAACACACATTTCTGGGAAGGTTTTTTTGAAAGAACCCACTAAGCCTAAACTCATACAGTCAATGGAAATGTAATAGAATTAAGCTAAATTAAAATAAAATAAAAAATAAAACAAGTCATGTTTTAAAACTTTAAATCATAGTTTAAAGTCAAGGAGTCAGTAACATCTGCTTAAGTTTCATGCCCAGCATTTCCTTTGGTTATTTGGATGATCTTTTGATACTTAGTGAAGATACAGTGACTAACATGACATAATGTGCAGTATATCAAAAACAGTCTGTGGGAAGATTTGATCCTTGGAGATTCTCTCTCCAGCAGAACTTTGTTTCTCTGTGTGTTTGTTTCTCCACAGGGATTGTCTTTATAGAGGCAATTTGTTTATAAGAACAGACATGTAAAAAGAACTGACCTTTCAAACACTGGTCTTGCTTATGAAATGTTTTGATAAACCTTCATATCTGTTATTCTCTGTCTTCACAGCTGTGTATGAAGCTTCGTGTGAACACCACAGACTCGCCGGCAGCTCTTCTGGATATTTCTCTATAGATCCTGATGGAAGTGGCCCTCTGGATCCCATTCAAGTTTACTGCAATATCACAGGTAATATGAATGAATCTTTTTTTTGTTTGTTTTCTTTCTAAACAAATGGTCAAGAACAGCAGGTGCTTAAACTTTTAAAAGGGGTTGATTATCGAAACTGGTTTATATGGTTTTGCAAGTTTTAGGCAATAAACAATAAAATAAATATTGACAAAAATAGTTAAATGTGTTGCAAATAACACGTTTTTTGTGACCTGTTGAAGGTCTTATGCTAGGTTAATTTTAAGAGAATAGTTTAAGGAGAATACTTAAATTTTTTTAAAAAAAAAGTTGAATTGAATAAGTATCACATTTAAAAACACAGGATTTGTGCCTCTAATGTTTTTAGAAAAGAAAGTGTTGAATATTTGTCCAGTGTGCGTGTAGCTTCATAAAGTTGCCAAAAAGCATTTATAGCAAAAAAAAACGTCGAGTTTGGCTAAATGCCTAGAAACGCTGAACAGACACATGCTGGAGTCACCTGCCTATGCTTCTATCTAAAAAAAAAGTCAAATCATTAGCGCTTATTTTGTTCAGCATTTCTGCATGTGCCAAAAGTTCTTGTTTAGTGACATGAGAGTTTTCTCACTCCCCTGCTATTTATAAATGTTTTTTATGATCGATAGAGAAACAGTTTTATTTATTTATTTTTAACCTTGTTCCCTGTGAGTGTTTTGGAATGTTGGAATAATGCACACTGTCACCATTTTCAGAGAACAAAGTGTGGACGGTGGTCCATCACAACAGCACGGATGCAGTCAGGGTACGAGGTTCTACGCTGCAGCAGCCACATGTCGCATGGTTCAACTACAGCGCTTCGTCTGACCAGCTGAAGGCCTTAGTGTCATCGTCAGAGCATTGTGAACAGAGAATCGCCTACCACTGCAGGAGATCTCGGCTCTTTAATCCATGGGGTGAGCCCTGTATGTTCTGAGATCTTTCAAGTTGTTAGTATCTGTAAATGCAGTATAAACATCAGTGCAAAATATGCTAGATTGATTTTGTCAGGTACTTCAGTTGAAGCTAATCACTGAAATTCAGCTTTCTACTCTTTATTCCCACTGAATGATAAATGATGAAATGTGAATTAGCATAAATTAGACATGCCACTCTTTGGACAGAATCTGTCATGGAGAGATTTGGCTCTGTCAAAGCATTATTAGGATAAATGAAGACAGACCAGTTTCATGATGTGGAAGATGGAATGTTGAAGCAGATAATACTGCCGTGCAAGGAGATCGAGCTTCATTAGCATCTCACCAAATGCATGTGAGAAGGGTCATTATATGTCTTCGGGCAGAGATGTGGCTTTTGAAAAGACGGAGACAGAGATGTGGCCTTTGAAAAGCTCTCTGTTTTTTCAGTTTTGGCAGCTCTTGGAGGGAGTCAAGTGTAGGTTCCTTGGTTTATGAAAAATTGATGTAGCTCAATTCCCTGGAGGCAGATATCATGTCAGTCCAGACTATAAACAATATTATTATTCTCCACCCACTGTGTCATTAAAAAAATCCTTTCTTGTCTCTTCAGGTCCAATAGACTTGAAAGAAAAAACGTAATTAGTTTCATTGCGTTATTTAAACAATATTTAATAAATAAGTCACAGTAATTAAACATTGCTTTGTTCACTTGTCTACATATGTGAAAGATAAACACTATTTTCTCCACATGTAGACCACATTGTATCCTTATATTAGTTAATCATGTCATGTAAATATGTTTCAATCCTAGAAACATATTCCTGAGAAAATGTTATTCATGAGTCTTGTCATGTGAGGTCATGTTGGCAGTGTATTATTATTTTAAAATTGCTCAATATCTGAATATTTCAAGATATACATTTGCTGAAGATATCCTTGATATCTAATTTTAAATAGTTACCAGAGTCATAATGTGCACAATTTGAGTTTGTGCTCAGAAAGAAAATTACATTTTAAAGGGTTAAAAATCCTATTTCTTGCATGTTTTCCATCATAGCTGTTTGAAATGGTGTTGTGGGATAATTATATAGCCGGATGGTCTTTGTCAAGGGTGGTGGAGTGTTTTTCCTTTCAATTTGGAGATGACAGTGAATAATTGTCATTGCCTTTCCCATAATTTAGAATCAGTCTCACATTTAGGAAACAGGTTTCAATAATAATAGCAAAATGAGATCAGTTACTGGAACATACTTAGAAAAGAAAGTTGTTTTTAATTCAAGATGTAGACTTGTGGTTCATCAGCCCGACAATGATAAAAGAAAGTCCATATTTTAGTCAAGGTTTCTATTTTCAATCTGGCAGTTATCCCAGGCTAAAGTCATAATTATTACCCAGATTAAATTCCACTTGGCATTAATATGCAGTTCAGACCAAAGATTTATTGAAAGCCATCATTACCTCAGTTTATCACAAGTGTTTTGATTAAGTGCTTTAAATTAAGCTGTCGATTAAAACTCTGTCAGTGCATCCAGGTTCAAGCTTGAAACTACAAACGTCTCTCACACAAAGTATTGCGTTTCTTAGGTACATGCTGTCATGTTTGATCGGGTAATTACCTGAACATAAAAAATAAGATTAAAAAGTTATTCATGTCAGTCAGCTTGCGACTATCTTCCCAGGTTCTTCTCTGTTCCGTTTTATTTCAGAGAGAAAACGCTCATGTTTGAGGTTATGTCTGGTCTTGTCTGGTGTAATTGCAGATGGCACCCCTTTGTCCTGGTGGCTGGACCGCAGAGGAGAGAAGAGAACGTACTGGGGTGGATTCCAGCCGGGGGTGCAGCAGTGCTCCTGTGGTCTGGAGGAGAACTGTGTCGACATGAACTACTTTTGCAACTGTGACGCAGACAGAATGTCATGGTAACAAGGCAAATGTGACTCATTTCGTCTGTCAGATTTACCAACATGATCTGTTTGTCTTGTCTGCAGTTTTTGAGGTCTAATGCCATTATCTGTGGACCTGTTGCCTACTACTAAGATTTTTCTGTCTGAAATGCATTTTGATGATTACAAAAAAAATTTTTTTTAACCTAGGACAAAATGAACACTCTTTTGATTAGTTAGTGTGACAGTTTAACAGCTGGTTAATTGTCATTTACAATTAATCTTAGCCTTCGACAAAGTTCTGGAAGTGTCCGAAATTTTGCGTGGCGTGACTGCTATTTTGTCGAACACATAACAGTTGGCGCTGCTTAGTTGGGAAAATTTGGTCCAAAGTACAGTATGGCTACGATGTGCATCACACAGGATGATATAAAAGACTGCTAATGTTGTGCAGTATGCCATGGCTTTTACCTACAGATCTCACTGGGATTGTGTCATGCAGTCTGACAAGCAACAGTTGTGAGGGGCCGTTAAAATCGCACAGTGGGCAGCCGACTTAATACATCTGTGTTGAGGACAGTTTGGCATTTGAGTTTTTGTTTTTCGTTTACAGGGAGAATGACACTGGTGTTTTCTCATACAAAGAACACTTGCCAGTTCAGGAGATAGTGATTGGCGACACTTACAGACTGGGCTCTGAAGCTGTGTACGCCGTGGGTCCCCTGCAGTGTTCTGGCGACAGTAAGTTAATGGATCCGTTGTGCTGCTGTCATATGTGACAGGGACGAGCTGTTGGAAGAGAATAAGAGAGCAAGAGTGAGAGAGAGAAAAAGAAAAAGAAAGCGTGACTATCATTTTATGTATAAACTGAATATATAATCCGTTCTGACTTTGTAATCAAATATGTGGCGTATCTGGCATATCTTTTTCTTTTGTGCTAGAGTCCTTGTGGAACGCTGCGTCCTTTTATCAAGAGGCCTCGTGCCTGCACTTCCCCGGCCTCCAGGCGGAATTGTCTCTTGATGTCTCCTTCTACTTTAAAACGGCCATGCCCTTTGGGGTTTTCCTGGAGAACATGGGTGTTCAGGACTTGATCCGAATCGAGCTGAGCTGTAAGTCTCAGCACCTTTAGCACTGTACAAATGTCAGTTTAATGTCCTGTTTAAGAAATCTAATGGCACAATAATTCAATATGACACAAAGTAATAATTAAACTACATGAGGGCTGTCAATTTAAAATGTTAGTTTAGTGCGGTTAATTATGTAAAAAGTAACATTAACGCAATTAATCATGCCCCCACCTTTGCTTTCAACTCCATAAAACTAACATTATTACTTGTATCCATTATATTTGGCATTTCATTGCATTTGTTGGTAGTTTATATTTTAGTTACTTATATTTTAATCATAGCAGTTTTAGAGGTGTTAGTTTTTCCCCTCATTATAGACTGCTCAGATTATTACAGCTTTAAAGTCCTCATCTCGCTGTTCACCAGCTCCCTCAGCTGTGACCTTCTCCTTTGATGTGGGCGACGGGCCGGTAATCCTGACTGTAAAATCTCCCATGCCGCTCAATGACAGACAGTGGCACTGGGTTCGAGCCGAGCGCACCGTGAAAGACGCGTCCTTGCAGGTCGACCAGCTGCCCCTGCGGATCACAGAAGCCCCACCTGATGGACACCTTCGCCTTCAGCTTGGCAACCAGATGTTTGTTGGTAAAATGGACGTTTTGAAAGTTCACTGCAAAAAAACGTCTTTGTTAGTTATTCTTTATTCATCATTTCTTTCTTCTCTCTCTCTTCTCTCTCATCCCCAGGATGCACAGCCACAAAACAAAGAGGTTTTCTTGGGTGTATTCGGGCTTTTAAGATGAATGGAGTGATGTTTGATCTGGAGGAGCGGGCCAAAGTGACACTGGGAGTGAGTCCAGGGTGTGCGGGTCACTGTAGCAGCTCGGCTGGGCTTTGCCACAATCGGGGGAAGTGCATTGAGAAGAGCAGCGGTTATGTGTGCGACTGCACTAACTCCGCCTACGGGGGGCCATCCTGCACAGAAGGTACCACCTCATAACGTAACTATTACTTACATTAAGATACAGAAATAATTGTATTCAGATAGAAAATTAGAGAGAAAAATAAAACAAAAGCAACTTAATTAAGGCTAACCAGACCAGAAGCAGCATAATAACTATTTATTATAACACATCAGAAAGGTTCCAAATTTTGGAAAATAATTGTTTTGAAGGCAGTTGCTAGGCAACAAAGACTATCAGAAGAAGAACCTCCCAGCATCATCATCTTTGTATCAGATATGATGAAACCACCATGTAACGTAACATGAATTCACGGTTGCCTTAGTGACGTATATAAATTTGCATAATGCACTGTAAAAATAATTTACCCATATGTCAGTGGGCAAATGCTGCCAGTCTTTGAATAACTCGGCTCTATCGAAGGCTCTCTGATTCTAGATTGAAGAGCTTTGATGTAGCCTGTATAAGCACAGCAGGCACAGACATCTTGGAGGCGTGCGTGTTGAGTGGAATTTTTAAATGTACAGAATCTGAAATGAAGCTATGTTTTACATAAGCATCCTTCAGTTCATAAAAATCCATCCTTCCATCATACCACATTTACAAAGCAATATTGACTAAATTTAATGATACATGAGTAAATTTGAATCTTCTGTTCTACTCATGTGGGTGGGGTATTCCAGCGCCTTGCTTGAAGTCACAATATCATGGCACTACTTTCAGAAAACATAAACATTTCAGAATGTATGTAGTGTTATAAAAATAGTGCTGACAGCAAACAGGAAGGTAAAATTGACTCACTGGCATTCACCAAGAAATCAGAAAGTCAGATGTGTGTTTCATTAGTTTGTTCTGATGATCTCAGTGAACTGATCAAAGAAGATGAGATAGGAAAGACTGACTGTTCTGTTCTTATCCCTGTCTGTATCTAATCAGGGCTGCCAGTAATAATCCTGTCTATCTGTCTGTCTGTCTGTCCATCCATCTTCTGAGCATTCATATGTCTGTCTGTCCATCTAACTCTTAATGGTGTATGCAAGCTTTAGAACAAATCAACACCAAAACTGACTCTTTAGACACATTCCTGGATTTATTGTACATAATTCCATTAGTATATGTCATTTCTGATCATTTCTGATAATGACTTGCTAAACAAACTGGATTTATTGAAACCCAAACTTCACTTGGTCTGTTCACAGAGGTGTCAATGTCCTTTGAAAGAGGGGCATCGGTCACCTACACCTTTCAGGAGCCGTTCTCCGTCATGCAGAACAGGACGGCCGGACACTCTCAGTACAGCATGTCCAGAGACACCATGGCACTCAGTTTCCAAACCACCCAGAGTCCTGCTATGCTGCTCACAGTCAACACACTCAGCCAGCAGTATGTGGCAGTCATCTTAGCACGGAACGGTGAGACGGCTGTGCATACATACATCATCCTTAAAGCTGGTGGGATGGCTTTGGTTTACGTAGAGTTTATATGGCTCTAATAGGTATATCACAGTGTTCAATTAGTTTCTCACATCCCTTATTATCTGGAACATTGTACTGTGAGATTCCATTTAAGGAAACATAAAGAAAAGTTATAGCTCTCTGTGTTCTTGCTTGCTAATTAGATTAAGGCCACAAGGCCATTGATTAATCCTGAGGCCTGCTCATTTGGGTTTTTAACGGTCAGGGTTACAGCTATGTACCGCAGGTCAGTTGCATCATACACCTCATGGTTTCTGTTTTTAAGGGGTCACCAGTGGTTGTCCTGTGAGGTAAGACATGACCAAAGAATAAAAAAAACTTTTTTTAATAAGCCAAGCAAATTTGACACAGAACTTGACAGCCAGTGAGTATTATCCATTTAATAAGTACTTTTGTTTTCCACAGAAAAAAATTATAAGTTGTAAGCAATATGAGGGTGGATATGACCTCATATATTTTGTGTTTGCGTTTTTTAAGCAGATCTGCTTAAGGGGCATATTCAATTAGGATGACCAAATGTTGTGATTTCTGATGCAGTATTGTAAAAAGATACTTTTAGGGACCACCATAACGGTTTGTGTTGCAAAACTAATTTGGTTGCATGAAAACTCTTGAGATTCGTAATTTCTTCACTCATTTTCTGTATGTACCTTAATATGGAATCTTATCACACATATACTTACAGTGTATAATAAGACCACCTGTCTTCTTTTTGTGCTCCATCCATTCAATCACACAATGCTTTTTCCAAATACTGAGAGAAAGTGTGAACCGCAGAAGTCCTTGGCAGACAGTGCAAGTTCGGGGGTGTCTTAAACTGCTACCAGCAATTTTAGCACTAACCTGTACCTTGATAGTGCACAGTTCTTTAGTTCCCTAGATCCTGGACAATATGTGCGTAGGAGATACAAGTAAATGTGTATTGACATATTCAACACAGAGCAAAAGGGCTAGAGGCTGCCAAAGAATTAATATTTATGAATCTTTTAGAGCTTTGTTCAAGCATAGTCTAAATATAAATGCTTTGTCTCATAGACTTATGCAATACTTTCCTTGGGAGTTCCAGAGTACATTTGCTCATCTCTGCCAGAACACTATAGTACAATCTGCGTTTATATTGGAACCTACATAAATTTACAGTGACTGTAACTACATGGTGTTAAATTTTGCTTGACCAGTTTAAGTAGCAATTGGATAATAAAATTGATTTTATACTGATTTACGACATGCTCACAACAACATAATTCATCGCTGACTAGAGCTATAAGTAACTTATGGCAATTATGCTAACTCTATTGATCTGCTCCACTCAGGGAGTTTACAGATTTGGTACCGACTGCATAAGGAACTGAGCCCAGATGTGTTCAGCCCCATTCGGAGCAGCCTGGCAGATGGACGGCTACATAGAGTTCACATCCAGCGAGAGGGAAAAGATGTATTTGTTCAGGTGTGATATTTTATTACTAAAGTTGCGAACTGTGACATGTAAGTAAACAGAAGCCTTTACATGACTGAAAACATCAAGTGTAGAGCATTAAATTGCATTTGTTTTTTTAAATAATAAGTTATATATTTTCTGTAATCTGTAGCCTATAGAAAATAGTTCTAATATGTGACATTCTATTGGATTTTGGGCTATTGCTCAGTTAGTTTTGCTCAGGTACTCATTCATTTGCTCTTCACCTGTCTCAGGTTGACCATGAAAATAAGAAGTACATCCTTTCATATGACGCAGCCATTAACTCAATGAAGTCACTGACCCTGGGAAAAGTGACAGGTAATGAACTGATAATATTTAAAAAGAGACAAATTAATCCTTTGGGCAACAAAAATGACACAGAAAGCACTTGTCACATTATATAAACATAAATGTGTGACTGTATATATATGTTCCACACTGAAATCAACACAATGCAGCTTATTTACCTGATGTTCTGTCACTGAATAGTGCCATGACTTTTCAGTGCCTCTTGTAATGCTCAATGGATTTGAAAATTCCCCTTTTCTGACATTAGCCAAGGGTGATTCAACAATGAAGGCTGTTTGCAGTTCGAAGCCTTTTATCTTTTATTCAGTGGCTTAAGGTGTCTGGCAAACATGAAACTGGCATATTAACCATGAATGAGCTGTGGCTGTGTGTGAAATACTGAGGGATTTGGAAACAGTGTAGCTCCATCATCTGTAATTGTAACACGTAATTATTAATGTATATATTGTCTGGCTGTAATTACGTAATTTTATGATGTACTGCAAGTTCTTATAATAGTTGTGCAGTGCATTTGATTTTTAACAAACAACGCTGAAATATATACTTTATTCTTTTGTAATTTTTCTAAACAGGAAGTGATGTAATGGATGATGAGGTAGCTCATGCTGGAAGCAGAGGTTTCATTGGTTGCTTTTCATCTGTCCAATACAACCACGTTGCTCCGCTTAAGGCAGCGTTATTGAACCGAGGTAGTTCACTGGTTAGCATACGAGGACGTCTACTGGAGTCAAACTGTGGAGCATTAGCTGACCTTTCAACTTCTGTATCTCGCTTAGGTAAGTTCTATTCACTGGTTGTTTGAGAATAGAATGTTATTGTCTTTCATTGTCCTAACTATACAATATGTGTAAGATTTTACTGCAATTAAATATTATGTTTAGACTTACGGAACAGCCATACACAAAATCTATTCAAATCAAATGGGAACAATAAAGACTAAAATTGTAATTGTAATAGTGGGTTATAGGTCTAGTTAAGAGGAACAGTATGGACTTGCAAATGCATTTGGTGTACTTTCTGTGCTTCCAGTGTAAAGCATACTTACGTTTATAATTAGTGTGGGAACAATAAATACTAAAGACGGCCGAAGACGTTAGGAGGAAAGGGTTTAGAACAATTAAACATAATTGTATTGTAAAACACCTAAATATAATTGCAAGCAGCAATGAGCATGTTCCTCTTTTCACATGCAATAACCTAAAAACAGAAAGATTACTTTTAAAGTAATGCTAAAATCTTTTTTGTTTTCCAAATTTTTAACAACAATTACTGTAATATATGTTGAAACATACATTACGTTTTCATGCAAATTACAAGTTTAAAAAACGTTTTTATTAAAACAAAAGTGTTCATAGACTAAAATTGTCCATACAATACCAGTTGCTTAGCAACCAAAGAACAATGTTATAATATAATTGACATTTAGCCACAGAAATAACTTTCAAACATTTTAAGGAACAAAATTATGACAAGGAACACATGTTCTGACACCATTATTTAAAATGAATATATTTGTGAGTGACATAACATGAAGGCCCATAGTCAGAATTTGATCTGAATTTAATCCAACCAAATAAGTGCACACACACTAGGAGTAATGAACACACACTGCAAACTGTGAACACATACACCTGGAGCAGTGGGCAGCCATTCACTGTGGTGCCGGGGGAGCAATTGGGGGTAAGGTGCCTTGGGGGCACCTCTGTTGTTTTCTGCAGGCATTGAGAATCGATCAGACCTTTGGACTACAAGTCTCACTCTCTAACCATTAGGCCATAATTGCCTCCAATACAATTAATCAAACAAATAATATTGTGCCGTGTAATAAACAGCATGATGTAGCTATACAACAGTCACTATCAGAGTAAATACTGTATCTCTTCACTGTAAAACAAACAGAAGATCAGTGTTGTGTTTTGATGTGATGCATATGTCACTATCCTGTAGATCATGGAGAGGAGGTGGGCAAAGATAACGAGCGTCATGGAGATGACGGGCAGTCTGATTCAGCTGTAATCGGAGGTTTGTTTTACCACCTTATTCTGCCTCAGTGTTTCATTTGTAACAGTCAGTGAAGTATGAAATGAGCTCTCACTATCACACACATTGTTTATGTTCATCTTTTCTTATTGCTCTCTCTATTTTGGAAATGTGTGATGACTGTGTTGTGTGCTGTAACTTATGGTAATAAAATCTCTGGTGAAACTGTCGCCCGGAATTGTTCACACTTAGTTGATGGCATAAATTTTCTATTAAAGGAGGAAGAGATTTGTAGAATGCTACATGAGGCTGTCTGAGTATTTCATCGAGTTTGGTTTCATCTAGGAATAATTAGTAACTGTAACCGCAATAACCATAAATGTACTAACTGGTCATGAAAGAGCCATATTTTGAACTGCAAAGATGTTTTCTGGAAAGTGTTCCTGTACTGTATGCTATGCAGCTCGGTTGTGAGTTTGATTCCCATGTGAACTGATCAGTTATACTGTATAGAAATACACTGTAAGTGAATATACCTTGAATATACACTGTAAGTCACCAAATCTGCCAGTGCTGGTGAAATGTCTACAACCTGTGCAAGCAGTTGAAAATGAAGTTTGTCTCTCCCTATGGAGCATTAAATAACAGGAACTAGTGGTTGTTGTGATGCAATCCACAAAGTAGAACTGGACTTCTAAGATAACACGCAGCCGGGGGCATTAACTGTGTGAACAGAGATTTGATGGGTAGGGTTTAGGATAGGTTGAGGAGCAGCTCCATCTTGTCAAGACTGAACTTGAGGTGATGTTGGGCATCCAGAAATTGCAGAGGCAAAAGGAGTAAATTAGAGATGTAGAGTTGAGGGACATCATCAGAATGATAAGAAAAACCATGTGATTGGATGTCTGTTCAGCGTGATTTTGCTTTGGGTAAGATACGCGGGAGCAGTCTGGTGGAAGTGGTGCCTGATGGGTAAGGGTGCAGGGGAAAGATAGTGCACCTTTCCAGCTGGCTTGACCTATTATCCAGACAGAAATGTAAACCAAAAAGCCACAAATCAAGATTCCATCACTGCCAGCTTGAAGATCAAAAAAGCAACTGACAGTGTTGAAATTCGAAATCATTTGTACAGAGATGTATCGACAGTGAGCAAGAGGAAAAGCAGATGATCGAAGAAGGCAGGAGGAAGCACAGTTTTTGGTGAGTGCTTGGGGGTATATTCTCATATGAGATGTTTTCAAACTAGGTTAGCTGCAGAGTGGAGATGTTATGAGATGTGGGTGTTGGAGACTGGATTGTGGATGATGGCCACTTTACTTTCAAAAAGGGTCATAAAGTACTCGGCAGAAATGATTAACAGGTGGCGATTTGGGCAATCAGAGGAATAGTTCACTCAAATTGAAACATTTTTTCATCATTTACCCCCGTTTATGTCATTTCAGACCTGCGTGCATTCTAAACCCCTTCTGTGGGACACCAAAGGTGATTTTTTTCCTGGCCACTCCTTTCCATATAATAAAGGTAAATAAGGACTGGGGTTTTCAAGCTCCAAAATTACAAAAAAACACCATAAAACTTAATGTTAAAAAATAAATGTTAAGTCATGCAATAGCATTGTGTGAGGAAGAGACCGAAATGTTTATTTTCACTGAAAATCTTGACATCTGTCTAAGCTGGCCTGCGTGAGATTGATCTGGTTTGTGAATTATATTCACTGAATCAATGATCCAGTTGCAACCATTACCAGCTCACTGAGGTAGAAGATTATCAATGAATAATCTCTTCAGTTTGGGTCTGTTTCTCACACGACATTGAATGGTTTCAGAAGTTTTGAAGTCACATGGAGCACATGAGTCTTATGGACCACTTTTATGATACTTTTATAGTGCCCTTTTTTGTACATTTAAAGCTTGACAGCCCCATCCTTTATTCGCTTTCATTATACAGAACAGAGTTCAACTTTTGTGTTCCACAGAATGAAGAAAGTGTATGGGTTTGGAACATTAGGATAAATTATAACACAATCTTGAGTTTTGGGTGAACTGTACCTTTAAAAAAAGTTTTACACCTCAGTGCCCGTAATCTGAAAGTCCTTTCTGATTCATAGGTGTGGTTACCGCTGCAGTCTTCAGTACCTTCTGTGTCCTGGCAGTGATGACCCGTTTCCTATACCAGCATCGACAAGCTCAAAGAACTGCACGTCTCCAGGAGAAGGAGCACCAACGTAGCCTTGAAGCCGCTTACAGGGCAGAGTTTCACCTCCACAAACCTATAAGAGACAGCATGCAGGAATATTACATCTGACAGACACTTCCAGCACTAGTCCTTGTAGTTTTCAGTTCAGATATCCGTTCCTCCTGTATTTCCTTCAGCAAACTTGTTGTGAGGCCCTTTTATATCCAAGAAGGATCATTAGTTGGAGGTTTCCTCGCTTTGGAAATGTTGGAGTCTTCTGATCTATGTAAGTAGTAGCTTGTAGTTTTCACAGTGCTTACCCCAAGTGTTGGATTAACTAACATTAGGTCATTTCTGGGATGTGAGTGGTATGTTAGGAGGTGTTTGTATTCTAATTTAATAATATGCCCTCTGGATAAAAGCTGGAATGGAGAGTAACAGGCTTAATGGTCTTTAGTGCATGAACGCAGAAGTGTTACAGTAAATGATCATGTTATCTCCAGGATTGAGATCCATCGCCCTTTAACAACCTGTATTTCAAGCATGTGAACATTTGTGGGGTGCCAGAAACACCTACAAGGTGACAACACTGTAGCAGGCAAGTGTCCAACCCCAGTCCTGGAATACTGGACAAATACTGTGTAGTAGTTCAGGTCAATAACAGTAGCCTGTTAAAACCTGACTTATAATTCCATGTTACTAATTGTAAGGAATACGGTAACACAGGCAGGACAGTTTAAAATAAAAAAAGAGAAACACACGGTACATCTCATTTTTCTTTTTAAAAAGAAGCTGCTAACAAAAGCTACACTCATTTAGTAAAGTAACTTAAGAAAAAGAAAAACTTGGCAGAGATATTGTAAAGTTAAACATGATGCTTACTGATGTAACCCATGTGTTATGATGTGAAATGTCTGCCATTTTGTTAATGAACGAATCTCAAATCGTTCTTGAAATCTACAAATACTTAATGTTTGCTCCCAGTTTATGTCTCAAAGTCAGCATGCCAACAGTAAAATAATTAAAAAATATATAATAGCTGCTGTTTGCTAAAGTTTACTAAACAGTTAATCCTGAATGACATAAGTTATTCTAGTTAACTGCATGTGTTTCTCTGATTCTTATGACTCATTGACTTAAATCACGTCAGAATCAAATGTGTCACAGTCAGATCAGGACTGTGGTGAAACTGGCAGGGTATCAATGACAGAACAGCATTATGGGTAGTTGACAAGCAGTGTCACAGGCCACCCACCCCTCACCCCCAAGACAATCTGATCCTGTTTATCCCTGCTATTAACGTCTGTTTTCAGGTGATTTAATCTCAAGTGCACTGCGCTAAAAGCATTTTGTGATTCAATCACTGTACCGTGTGGAGGTAATCAATAACACGTGACCACATCATGTTTGTGATGTAAACACTCATGGATCCTGATGCCACTCACCTCTCAGTCATCCCCTGCTACAGGAGCTTTTAGTTCTACTGGTCATGCTGCTGGTCATGAGAAAATAACTGGTACTTGAAACATTATGTAATGAGATTACATTAATATTATAGTAATATTCTTCTTGTGCTGTATTAGTGAGTGATGTATGCAGTTACAAAATCAGACACCCTCCTCTTGAAATCAGAAGTTGTCACAGGAGATGCATGTGAGATGCATGTTACTACAGGGATCTGTCTCGCCTGACCACCCAAAACAGATAATGATACCAGGTGTAAACAGAGCCTGGCATCACTGTCTAAAATCTGCCACAGAATCTCCACCATCAGTTCACCAACGTCTTAGAAGACACACAGAGTACCTCTCACAGAGAAACATGTACAGTTGACAAGAATATCTTTATTTGCAATGGTCTGGATAACTGAGAATCTTCACATACAATTCTGGACTGGAATCATAGAAAATTCTATACAAAATAAATTATACCTGTAGCAGTTAATCCTTTTTGCCAGTAATACAAAATCAGTATTTATTCTGCGGAAACGTTTTTGTCATGCTTATGTTTATTGTTTTGTTTTTTGCCTGTGGTTCTTGAAAGTAAGCCACTTCTATGAAAGCCACAAATACACACTACACCATGCAAATACACAAGATACATAAGTGGTAAACAATGGGGTGGGGGGCTATGGGGTTCTATTTTTTTTTCCAAATAATCCTTTACTCTTCTCCCAACTGACACAAGGTTAGCTGTATCCTCTAGAACTGGACTGATAGATCTTTCTTTCTCTTTGGAAACTGAAGTGTCCTTTGATATGTCTATCTCTCAAACTATTTTGTACCTCTATTGATATCAATTATTTAGGGGCTGTTTTGTATGAATGTAAATGTACAGCTATATTGTAAATACGTGTTTAATAAAAAAAAGACACATTTTTCATTGTTGTGCCACATTTCTGTGTAAGCACTTGTTACTGAAACTTTATTTATTGATTTATTTGGCTTCAGTTCAGCTATATATTTATTTGCCTATATTTACCCCTATACTATGTTTTTATTCAATAGGTTTCTGACTGTACTGTACAGATTTGGTGTTTATTGTGGTATTAAGCTTGCTGAATATTAATGGAGGTTTCTATGAGCACAGAGGTTTTCACATTCACACAGTCATTTGAAACAAAAGAGCAAAAAATGGCAATGGGTGGAATATGTAAATTTCTGACGCTAATGTCACTGCGGCTACAACAGTTAAGCGAGGGTTATGGACCCTTGTGATAACTAGTGGGGACATGTTGTCCTGAAAAGGAAAGAAATGCATCAGATTTGATCCAATAATTGAGACAATAATGGACACATCGATAATAATCTAATGGTATTATTATCATAAAACCTCCTCCAAAGGAAACTGACTCAAATACAGGAAACTGAGTGGATTTGAATTGGATGGACCAAGCAATCTGATTTGCCTCTGCCTGTGTGCACACAGCTTGCTGGAGTGTTCCGGGTGGTTACTGTGTTGTTGTTCAGTTCCCGAAGTCATAAAAACCCACCACTAAGTCTCTATGATTTTCTAGTTCTTCCTTCAGTATAAGATTATGTAACAGTATGAATAATCAAAAACTAACTATTCAATACTGCTCAAGGAATGTAAATTTAACATCTGTTTATTGCAATATCACAGGATAACTTAATACACATCAGATGTACTTTGTACTTCTAGTTTACTCTGTGTCTATCTGTGGAACATGATTTTAAGAGGATTGAAGCTGTTTATATTTGCTGCCAAAATAAGCTTTACAAAATCTACTGATAAACAGGTGTTGTTTGGCAGTGCTGATCATTTTTATACTTTTCACTGCCTGTACTTTTCTGTACTTTTACCTAATACTTTTCAGAAATAAGCTGTGCTGCTCATGCTGCTTATGTGTCATGCTCTTCAAATCCAGGTGAGAATTTGTGATTTGTATACATTTACCCATTCTGCAGACACTTTTATCCAAAGCAGCTTAGAAATGAGAAACAATTTACAGTATGGTTGGCTGTCAGGGCACATTTAAATTGATGGAATAATATAATCCTGTATGTATCAGGAGAAGCAGGACATTTTCAAAACTGGGCAGATGGTATAGACACAACTGAAAGGCAATATCATGATGGCACCATGGATATTTGTAATCTGTAGTCCACTCTACTTTATATGCACTATTTTCAACATCATGTTTTGCCTCATGCGACCAGCCAATGGAGTGACACTTTGCTCACTTTGTTGCAGTTCTTGATAATTCAACTGTTCAATAATGTTGGCTTCATTCTTTATCAGGTACTGCTTTTTTTTTCTCTCCATGGGAACAATGACTGAACCTATGCCGATTAATTAAACTGCACATAATCTAAGAACAGAATCAACAGTAGATTAAGGACTTCAAATATTTTGGTTGTCACATTGTTTTTTGTTTGTGTTATATTGCACCTGTCCATTGATTGCAGTATCATTCTCTTGTGGCAAAACCATTTTTTTCTGCACGTACATATGAAAATGATGGGGCAGAATTGAGATTTTTCCCAATCTCAAGAGAAGAGCCAGATGAGGGACACCTTTATAGGCATCATACAGGCTGTCCTGTTCCTCCCCAGCTGCTTATGAACTGTAGCAGCTGCTTTTCTCTACGTATTAGACCTTTATGAAACAGTTGATCCCAGTATCACCATATCATTCTGTGCCACATCCAGTTTAGGAAATCTGCTGTGGTTTAGATTCTCTCAGTCTGTGTTTAGGATTAGAATCACAAGACTATTTAAAATTTAAGAGGACCCACGAGTAAGGAAAGCAATGAGAGTAAACAATCTAAATGCCTCTTCTAAGAATTATTAGCCAGCTACAAATGAATGAGTAATAATCATTTGGGTGCATTTATAAATATTTTGTTTTAGCAGAAAATACAAGAAATTAATCATCTGTAGATTATGCCTTTGGTAAATACCCCTGCACTCATCTCTCTTTATTGTCTGATGGTGTTTCATACTGCCAGTATAAATTTGCATCTGCAACATAGCAGCCATTGAATTTAATCTGGCCATTAGATTTGATGGAAATTATCTATAGTCAAATTAATGCCAGCATGTAACACCAGTTCTTGACTGAGCCTAAGTCTGTAAGACAAAAACATGTATGTATGTATCAAGCAATGCCTGTCAATTCATTTGTTCAACCGGGGTACTGGTACTGATGTACAGTATAAGGGGCTTAGCATATATAATAAAACATCTTAATTTAAAATGATCTATACGTAGCATTTTGGATCTATACATGGTGAAAAGTGTATTTAATGCTTCACACATATATCCATATATATCATCATATAGTGATTTAGCGTAAATTCATAGATTTTTTTTAAGATCCAAGCTAATGTTACTTTTGGAAACCCTCTGAAAACCATTTAAAACTGGTTCATTGCACTTGGCTGGGCAAATTGTTTTCTGTTTTAATGGCTGACTGATTCAGATTTAGAGTTCCTTTCTCATTTTCTACAAGCTTTCATTATTTAATTTAGCAATTAAATCAGTACTTTCTATTTTTCTGCATCTAGCGGGCCTGATTGGTCCCATTTTGAGAATAAAATAAACATGTCTTAACAAACAACAACCAAACAGACTTGTCGGTTAAGAACTAGTTCTCTCTATTTTTGAAACTAATTATGCAGGGTAGGCTAATGAAGCCTTTATCTTATGAACCCCGTGTTATCTAATAAATACTACAGCTTGAAGGACAATTTGTGATTTTATCTCATTATCTAGCTTATCCCTTCCCAATGACAATCCAATAAAACACTGTAATTGTTCCCTCTGGGTGCTGACACTTGGTAAATCATATTAGACTTCAAATGTAACTTACAGTAGGAAACAGGAACAAAGGAGAGACTTGTGAGGGAATACCAAAGTCTGCCTTCTAGAAGTTAAATTCAGTTTTAAAATGAAGGAATACACACATTCATCCTTAAAATGCCAAGCTAATATTGATTATAATTGTTCTGTACTTGTGTTAATTTTACATTTATAAAAAAAGGTTAATCACGTATGAATTGTTAAGACAACGTATATATGGTATGCATATATGTATGCATATATAGATGTATATATGGTATGCATATATAGTATTTACAGTATATACAGCAGTAACTCAACACTGTAGACCAGTGCCAAGTTTGAACAGAGATGTGAAATGAGAAATCATAAAGCTGACTGGAGGAGATGAAAATAGATAAAGCTGCTACAGTCTCTGAAGTAAAAACAGGAAATAAATTTGAAAGGTGACTTTGATAGGTAGAGCTTCACCCGAGCATCTGGCTTTGATCACTTAGAGGATATTCTGTGCACTGAACAAATACCAGAATCTTGCCCACCAGTAAATGTAGTGAACGTTTTACTGCTGTTTAAAATCACGTTATTAAAGAATACATCATTATTACTATTTACCATAGATCGTTACACACTTCATCTTTTTTCAGAATAATCTAAATTATGAAATATGGAAATTATGTAATGTTTAAAAAGTAAACAAATAAAAAAATGTGTATAATATGCAGTTTTGCTAAGAAATTCATGCATTGTATACTTGTCTACAAAATGGATTGCTGTCTGTTTTCAAGCATTTACGCAGAAGCCTTTAAGTAATGGCTAGAATAAATAAAATGTGTGTCCAAATGTTCTGGCAAAGTACATTTTTTCTCTCACTGTGTTGAAATGTATGTATTTTATGAAAAAATGAGGACTTGCATACCAGATATGAATTAGCTGAAGAGCACATTTGGCTTTTATCATTATCTGTCCTTCAGGACCAATAATGCAGTACAGCCAAGCCCTCCACAATAAAACTGTCAGTAATCACAATGATCAGTTTTCTTTCACCTGAAGAACATCTTTATCTAATTTTACTTAAGTCTGTAGCCACTAAGGAGTGAACACCACAGCAGGTAATTATTTATGTAAGATCAAGGAGAGGTGCGGAATTGCCAGTTATCTGCTGTTGATAAAGTGGACTCAACCCTTGCCAGATCAGCAGGGATTGGATTTGTTGTGTGTGAAGCAGGAGAACACAAGGATTTAAAAACATCTTAAAGATGTGTGTTGGAGAAGTTGTTGTCTTTTAGAGACTAATTTAGAAGTCATGGAGACAATCAATGTTTGTGTAGATGTATCCTTGTAGAATTTAAAGATTCTGAAGACACCTTTAAGAGTTCCTCAGCTGCTACACTGGCAAAACTCTCTGGAGATCATTTATAAGACTGTTTGGTTCTTTGAGGACCTTAATCTTACCTTAATCTTTGAGGACCTTTTTTATTTTTACATTGTAGATTTGAGCAAACAGACCGTATTACCAAATACTAATATACACTCAAATTAAGCACCACACAAGAGCGAATGTGCTTCAAAATAAATCCACCCATAAATTTAGTTGTGCAATGATCATAACATCTACAAGGTTCAATAAATGAATTAGTCAGGAGTGAGTGGCAGAAAATGGCTCAGTGGTATGATGTATATGCTATCATTTGTTCCGCTACCTGGAAAGAAAAATGGTGAGGATAAATTGATCCTCCCCCCACATCAGAAAATTGTTATTGCCAAAGATGGTGAAGTTAAAGCCATTTATCATTTATTTGAGGAGGCAAACCAGCAGTTCAGTATGAAGCAAAACACCAATTATTTTGTATGCTTTACTTACGTAGTTCAGACAGATCTGCAAGGCTCAAGACCAGAACAGATACTTCTGCTGATTGCAAAATTATAGCTATAATTGATCAATTGTCCAAATAAGTCTTTACTGTAATGACTGTGGGTGGATGAGATGCAAGGAACAATTGCTTGTTGCTAGACAAATATATGAGCAAGTAGTTTAAAAAGAGCATTTGTCTAAAGAAGGGTGTACGTTTTTAAGCAAACAGATTATCAATTTTTATTTGACAAATAATCTAAAAAGAACTATAAAGAAATTAATTTTTTATTGTTGTGTTTTCTTCTGATACACTTGCTTTTCTTTAAATGACGCACGTACTGGCAAAGTGAATATTGGCATAAAAACTCAATCGCCATGTCTAAATCTTTTAGGGATTTAAATAGCTCTCCTCTCAGGAATTCACATTAGACCTCTGCAAGCATTTGATGAGACTACGAGTGACAGTCAATCACTCTTTAATCTATGGTGGCCCACAGAACGTCAGGGCTTTAAAATGACCACCTCTTACCGGCTTTATCAAGTGTGACTCCTGCGCTCTAGCCCTGATGTCACTCGGTTCTTATGTAGAGTGATGTCATCATTTGTCACAGACAGCAGCGGCGACTTCACACACAGAATCCAAATGAAGACACATCTCTCAATCACACAGGTGGGGCTTTTCACATATGGAATTGTTAGAAAATGGTCTTTAACCCTGGGAAAACATACCCTGGGTGAATCCTGGGTTATTTTGTTGTTTTTGTTTTGTCACTTTTTATCCTTGGTTATGTTTGTAATTTGTAATGTTCTTTTTGCATGTTTATTAGACCAATAACATTGATTAGGCGAATAACAATCTAATTTGCATATTGAATGAAGTCAATAGCATTAATAAATATAGCTTGCAACAGGCTGTTTAAGTAACTGCTGGTCAATCTGTACAAATGATGCCATGCAAACCAGCCTTGGCTGTTCTAAGTGACCATAAATGCGAACAACGCGGTCTCTGTGGAATTAACCCATCTTGTGTCATGATATGACATTTTTTTCAGACACCAACGCTTCCGGAACTGCCCAAAAATCCATGAAGATTTAATGAGGTAAGCACTGAAATGAATTTTGACGTTTGTTTGTTTTTTAAATCACTGGCCATTACCACTAACACTGCTGTTTCACGGTGTGTATGTTTGTCACTGCAACCTCACAAAACTGGTGACAACCTTATAAAATTTACAAGTCTAAGTCTAAAAGGTTCAGGGTTAAAATAAGGGTTCTGCAGCATTTTCCTTAAATCCCCAATTTTCTTTTCAATCACTCCTGAACAAGCATCACCATGTGTTTTTCTCCTCAGTATATTGTAATTTAATTCTGCATTTACTTTCCACTGCAAACCATTTCAGACCAGCCACTTGGGAATCTCTAATGCAATCTATTTCCTAAAAGAATGCTTATATGAGAATTTGCTGACCCACATAATCTGACAACATATTCCATGCAATGCACATCCCAAAATCAGCACTTATGTCCTTAAAGAGCCTTTTGTCAGCAAAAAATGAAGAAAAATAAAGCCAACTAGATAAGGCTCAACAGATTTCACCATGACTTTACACCTGTGAGACCACAGTTCATAAAAGTTCACTTGTCTGCAGAAATGTTTGGGTGTTTGGCCTAATGACATTATAGGTGGAATAAAAGGTGGCATGAAATTCCTTCATTACTTAATTAATCATAGAAATTGTTCTGTGATTTCAAATGTTTTCTCTTTCATCTCTGCTGAGAGACAGCCTTAAGCCAGTTTGTTTTTAGAGGAAAGTGGATTACATTCTCACTAGAATAATGCTTCTGTAGGCTCTTATGTACACTGCAGAATAAAAATTAATAAATAATTATGTACAAGGTTTTAGTCAGTCATATTCTGATCTCTCTCATTATATATATATATATATATATATATATATATATATATATATATATATTTAGATTCACAAATAAGACTGTGAGTGCAGTCAGCATGACTTACATAACAGCGCTTTAATATTTATCATCCTAGTAGATTCCCAAAATATTCTCAACAGAGGAAGATTCAGCAGCAGCCAGAATTTGGTGAGCACAAGCTAATATTTCTTAAGGTTGACAGGCACAATTATACAATAAAACGACAGACCAGCTGAAATTAGAAGGGCTTCAATACTTAAACTGTGCCCTAGATTCTCAAGACCACATACTGGGAAACAGTTTACAGAATATTTAAAGGTAATGAACTTTTTGTCAGACTCAAGGGCTTAAGTGTAAACACTGTCTGATGGAGGCAATTGTCTGTAGACATTCCTGCAGTGCCAGTGAATGGCAAATGTGGTTTACAGTAAAGAAGTTCAAAAACTTACCAAAGTAAAAGAAAGTTGTTCTGGAAAACAAAAGTTGCACGCTTCCCCTTTGTCAGATAATAACACAAGGACAACTTGTGCAGTGATGTTGTAAGCTTTATTGATGTGTTCCTGCTTTTCATGCCAATGCAATTGTAAAGGAACTGTGAGATGTTCATTTCTATGATGTGCGCTAGTCACAAATTCAGGATTTCAGAGAAGAACAGGGAATTGTTTGCTTGCTTTTAGTCTTGAGGATGTTCAAAGAAATTTCATAGATGAGAATATAAATTCATGATGTTTTTATGGATGGGTCCCCATCCATATACTCAGCAGTGTACAGTCACAAGTGGGCCCTCCTTTATTCACAAGACCTGGGAGAGTGTTCCTGATTGTCCCCAAATCCCAAAAACCCTGGATGAAGATCACAGACTACAGAAAATGAAAGCAGTTTGTTTATAAGCTACACAGCAAAGTGAGAAGTGCATTTAAGGTTGGGTAAATCTGCTGCTAGTGACTGGAGGCTGAAGAAAAGTTCTTAGAGCAGGGATGTTGAAGTAGATTTATTATGCATTGATGTTTCATATAATCAGTGCAGTGTGTAGAGATACATTTGGTTCAGCATACAGTGTTTTACTGTAAAAAGAGCTTTCTTTATCCATGCTAAACTTTCAATAAACATTGAAAATGTATTGACTTAGGTGATTACATGAATATATATCTATTAATTGGTCCTCAATGCCATTGACCAATAGTGGTCAACATCTTTATATTTCCAGCTAGTCTGAAAGGCTAGCTGATATTCAAAGTATTTATCTTAGTAATACTTTTATTGCATAGTTAGAAAATCCAGAATTTGAGAAACAGTAAAATGTCTTTAAAGCATTTGTGGCAAATTAAAATTTAAACACGATGAATTACCTGAACACATAACTGTACATTGAGTAAATAAGCCCTGAAGTCATTAACCAATAACTTTGTGTTTATAGCTTCAAACATCCTGCAGTCATTCCCCTGCAGAGTGTTCTGCTCTCTCCTCCAACTAATTATAAACAGTCTGAAGGGAGATACAGAAATAAATGCTTTTTCAATGTTTTCTGTTAAGTTGGACTGTTTGACTAATACTGTATAGTGAATACACTGATAGAGCATTGCATTACCACCGCATTGCATTGTGGGTTCGATATTACATACGTTTTTATAGGGACATACTAATAACAACGTATACCTTGCACTGTACGTTTCCAAATGTGTAAATGTGTACGTTACCTACTCTATTAATATTAAAAGACTGACCTATTTAAAAATACATTTACTGATACACCATCCATACAAACATCCACAGATGCATGGGCTAAGCCTCGGATTCCACTGACCTCAGAACCACCCGTTTCCACACACTGTTGTCTCTTTTAGTACAATTCAGTGGAAATGATGTCAAAAAGAAGTGCCAAAAAATATGTCCCAGAACAACAACACTCAAAGGCTTTACTGATGACCACCACCTGTCAGTTCTCAAATTACAGCCCCCTTCATCCCCCACAGAGAAAATATTACATTGTGATTATTAGAGTCCCCATGTGGCCAATAACAGGCCAGTAGTCATTCAGGGTCCATTAAGGAGGTTGGGAATGCAGTGATAGGAGTGCTCAATGGGGAAGCTGGCCCACTGAGAGAGAGATAGGGACACACATACAGGAGAGACTGCAGGACGCTTACTCAAAGAGACAGCTGCCTACATAAGATAGGTAAAAAGTACGGGCACTAAACAAGCACAAGGACAATCTTTCAAGCTCCACCTTCTATAAAAGTACTTATTTTATTGCTGAAAATCAAGATTGAGTTCTTTCATTATAAAGCTATATCACAACTTCACCTTTTTCTTTCTTTCGTGTGAAATGCTTTAATTTACAGGTAAATTGTTCCCCATAGAACTGAAGAATCACAAAAATATACCTTTAATATCACTGTTGTTTCACAACAGTGAGGTTAAATGAAGAGAAAATAGAAACTTTTGCTCAAGCACCTGCTCAGATGTTTCTCCAGAGAAAAGCCCAGTAACCCAACATACGTCTACTCTGAAGTCTCAGAATGGACCTTGTCATTTCTCATCAAATTCTCCCAAAACCATCTGGTCTATGCTGTTCACCTTAATTGTGTAGCTCTTGCTGTATGACAACAATTCTTAACAACAATCTTAAGAATTACAATTAACAATCTTATTTGTCTCTGTTTACAGTAGGCTACAGCACAGTCCAAGCACACAAATTTGCTACCACACTGTATTCCCAAATACATCTGACTGCCTTTCCTGAAATTGTCAATTACCTTTTATCATAAATAAATGTGTCCTTACTTTTTTGAAAAAGTATACATATTTATATACATTTATAAGTACATATATACACAATTGATATTGCAACAGCAGGTGTCTTAAACATTTTAACAGTACGTAAAGATAATACACTGACTGATTTACAAAGAGACAGTAAATTGTAGTCACAAATGTGTAATTTCCTGGAAAATATTGTACCAATAATAATCAATCTCATTAACAACATTCTGTGTACACTTTTTTCTATTTGTGCATGTTTTAGTTAAAAGAGCGTATTTGGGCTGCAGCTGTACTACATAGTGCATCTCATCTCAAAGTGTATCAGGAAAGTCAAAGGGAGAATTTCTGACAAGGAGAGGGAGTAAATATCAGCCAATTTCATGCACATTGGCAGGAGGAATGAATTTTTACTTGCTCTGGAGTGAGACTTTTAAGCACCAGTCTGGAAAATGCATTAGTACGCTTCACGATAAACACACTTTCTGATGTATTTGCACATTAGCTGTTGTCGGGACTCAGTTATGTTTGTTCTCTTTTTCTGGAACAGACACTGACGTTTAAATGCAGAGTTGATTTGTCTCTGGTTTGTGAAGTATTGTATTTCACCTTCTTTTAAACAAAACCGATACATAAAAATGAAAATGTTTAACTGAGGGTGCCATGCTTGAATTGACTGTTAAAAAAAACTTTGAGATACTAAGAGATCATTATTTTATGTGTTGACATCTAAAGTTGATCTTATATCAGAAGATAGTCAAATTGGAATCAATGAAAGATCAGTTTTAGGGTGTAATTATTCATAAATATGTCCTGGACACTTTCCAGTTTCCTTTGGATGAAGTTCTTGCAAAGTTCTGAGAGCAAATACTGACATTTCCACCTAAAAAAAGCAATACAAAGTGTTGCTGGTGGGTGTGACAGTTCAGCTTTTTTTGATGTCAGTCAATGTTCTGACTGATTTGATTGAAAGATTGAGTGCGCAGTGAGACATTTGACTAATTTCAGTTGAATGTCTAAGCAAAGGGATTTTTTTAGCTGCATTCCTGATACATTGTCATGTTCGTGCACATAAATGTAAAAAAAATATTAAATTACTTTATATTTTTGCTTTTTAGGTTCTGACAACTTTAAGTAAAATTGTACTTTGTAATTGTTCTATCCTTCAATAACTGATACTGCTTTGACATTTTAGATGTTGGACACTCATGGTGTCTTACAGTAGGTGAGCTTGATTAGTCTTTTACACTAGGGGAGTTGGATTAGTCTCCTGCAGTAGGTGACTTTGACTAATTGGTGAATGGATTTAAAAAGATATAACAGCAAGTGCAAAGTGCTGAAGACTGCATTATACTGTACACATATATGAATGTCACCTTATTGGTAATCAATACCATGTAAAGGGTTGTTTCTTCAGTGGAGACAGTGTGTTTATAGACCGTCCAATTAATACACAAACAAAAGTTCAGCTTAATAGTCAATATATAACACGCTGAATGTTTCCTAATGAAAATCACATTTGGTTTCAATGTGTTGTAGTGCAGTGGTTTTGCTCTGTACCTCAAGGGGGAAATTACTTTGTCAGTGAAAGGAAACCGAGGTCAGGATGTCACCCGCGAGTTAAACAGCTCCGAAGACCCCGAGCAGCACTAATAAAAGGTTTTACCAACCCTTCAGTCTGGGGAACATGCACAATATTATTTATCCCTCTGATAAATATTAACCGGGATATTAACCGCTATTGTGGCCAGTCTGGTGTGAAAAACAATCAGAGCTCTAGTCTAGGAAAACACCTTGAAAAATAAATCAAAGGAATAAGTATGCATTTGTTTCTGCACTGATAGCTCAGGCAGTTTACATTTAGAAGATTCAGTGCCAGCTTCTGGGTGGTCTTTGGTTTCAAGCTGGTAAGGTAGTTTGCCCCACTTTTTGAACACTGTTGGGAGGAAATTACCATTTAAATGATTACTGATCCCTACAGATAGAGCAGAAGAACAGAGGGTATCTCTGCAAGGTCACAGCTACTCAACCATAGTGTGTCAAAGAGAACAAACACATGCTGTAATTGAATCCCCTGCTTCCCATGTGGGTAAACTAATGCTCATGGGTCTGAAGATTTATATGTTTGTCACTTTTGAATACGTAATTAACACACTTATTTTGACTGATTGACTGATATTTACTATCCCAAAAACCCTACCCTTAAACCTATCCCCCACCATTATGTGTTTGTATGGTTATTAAGCCATTTTCCCTCTTGGGAATCAATTGTTGGTCCCTACATTCCAAGTGATTTTAAGTTTATTATCCTTGCTGGAAAATTTGGTCCTCTTAATGCAGACAAAACCAGACACCTGCACACACAATATGACATTTAGATATTAATTTTGACATTATTTACTGCATTTATTAAGGTGGGGACATTTGGGACCATAATGATAATTAAAACTCGACCCACACACATATATCTTTATTGGCACATCCATTAGGAACCTTTTAGTTTTGTTGGGACCCCTCAGATTTTTCTGGGTCATTTTGCAATAACAAGTTTAGAAAACCACACCCTCATACACAGCGCAGTTGCACCCTGAAACAGGCACATTTCTTTTTTATTCCAGCAGCTAGCATCTGCAGTGTGTGCTGGCACTTATCCATTGGCTGCTGCCACCCATCACTGAGCCAAAATAAACATCATAGATTTCCAGTCATCTGCCTTTAGCCTCTCACTCTGCACGTTTACACTGTCCTTCCATCCCAACTGTCCAGGATTCAATAAAGTTAAGGAATGTGTGTGTTCTTATTTTTCTACCGTTGTGGGGACCAGCCAGTGATTCCCATGAAGGAATTTGATTATTAAACATACTAAATGATGCTGAAAGATGTTTTGAAAATGTAAACCTTTAGGGGTAGGATGAGGGTTAGTGGATAGAATACACAGGTTGTACAGTATATAAGTCATTATGTCTATGGAAAGTCCCCACAAAGCAAAGAAACTTAATTCTGTGTGTTTGTGAGAGAGAGAGAGAGAGAGGTGGGGTGAGAGAGAGGGCGCGAGACAGAGAGAATGAAAGACCAGACAAGGGTGATGATAAAAGGACAGGAAGAGAACAGCAGAGTGACAGAGACATGATTAGATTGTTGAAGGATGTGTGGGGATGTTGATTGGATGGGTGTTGATTGGCTGTGCAGAGATTAGAATCTTGTACAGTAAACCTACAAACGCATTTAGCCTGGTACACCTAAAGTCAAGACATTTGTTTAGTGCTGTCCATTTTTAGTTTTCTTTATTTCATTGAGGTTATAGTACAGATAGCTATTTTAGAATTAGTTGTACAGTAGTTAGTAGTTGAGTAAACATAACAGTTGTTTTACCTGAGATTCGTCTTGCCCTTTACAAATATATCACTCAGGCAGTTGAGTAGAATTACAGATGATTAGGACAAGCCCAAGAAATACTAACTTGTGATGAGGACCTAGTGCTCCCCCTATTGGGAGCATCATTACAGTGAGATGCTGGAACGTTGTTATTGGTAACTTGTTTTTGTTTGAGTTAGTATGAGTTAGTACTTCTTTATAGTCCTGGGTTGTTAATACGCTGATAAAGCTTCTGCCTCTGGCAGACTATACACATCAGTTTACTGTCCGAATTAGTGTGTGTGAGGCACAGACTTTATCCGCACCTTGAATCTCTCCAGTGAAACAGAAGCATTTTCTTTGAGGTTGGCAATGGAGGCAGTGCCTCTTCTAACACATTTACAGTCACCATGAAATCAAAACATACTATTCTTATTGCAGTATTTATTATAAATGATTTATCCGTGCACATCATTATTTTTATAAAACTCATGTGCCCCCATATTTCTTTAATCAAAATCTGAAAATTTACTTCCTCTCTGAATGACAGACCTTCTCTGATGATGTCAGTTTGACAGCTTGGGTGGAGCCAGAGCCGCTAACCATTCCCCTCCAATGGTTAGTCTTGATGCTAGCTTTGAAACACCTCCTTTTCTATAGCCAATCAAATCCCAGTTGGAAAAAAACAAACCATGCCCTCAGTTTTCAGTTTGACTTTGTCAGAACACTTAAGTTAGATGTCACACAAGTAAGAGTGCGTTATGGTCAAATATCCCTGTGATTCAGCCATTGAGATGAATGTCCAAAAATGACTTTGAAATGATGACCTGTGAGTGAAGTCTTTATAATGCACTTATGTTGTTAAATTAAATGTGCCAGTCACCATGAAGACACCTGCTGTATGTTTCAAGCATTTGGTTATGAGTGTTTAGAGACCTTTTTTATAATAATGGCTGAACAGGAATTAGTAGAAACAAATGAAAGCCACATTAAAATGTACTTAAATACAGTATACCATTAGCCTTCAACCTTGAAATGGTATAAACATCAAATAGACATGAGACTAATAAGCACAGAGAGGTGACTTTGCCTCTATCACACACTAATGCTGCAAAAACTTTCTATATTTTCCTGATGATATGGAGCTGTGATCACATGTACATGAGGGTCATCGTTACTGCTGTTATTGACATCAGCATTTGATCATGGTACACATGAATCTGTTCCTCTCACCAAGTCTTTGATTAAAACTGCCCAACCAATGCCAAGAAAAGAAGTTTGTCTACAAAACCAATCAGAATGAATTTTCTCTCAAGGTTGTTTGTTGTGGGCGTTACAGCAGTTATGGAGGTGGGCTAAAAAATGTAATTAAAGTTGTACAAATTTAATGCAAATTAAAAATTGGTGAAATATCATTCTTTATCTTAATATCGTATATCTAATATATTAATATTTAAACATATTGGCCTGCCCATCAAATACAAAGGAGCTTGTTTGTTACTGTAGGACAGCATTTACCCCTGAAAAATGCCCAAAGTCAGGTATCTGCATGTTATATTAGGATATATGCCATCTAAAAACATCAAATTCTTTTAGAAAGAGGTGCTCATATAATATCTTTGCCTAATTTTCTCGGCAATTTTTTTTCTGTGTGTGAGGAATAAAGAGAGGCTGTAATGTGCTCTGTGTCAGCCAATCAGAGGCCTATCTAAGCACTCCTGCCTTGGAGGATGAGTGATCTTGTTCTGTGCAATTATTGTAAACACCCAACTCTAATGGAAGAGAATGAATGAAACAACAGCATAGCCAAAGCTGAGACACACCTGAGGATAACTGGGGAGATTCTGATGGGACTGAAGGAAATTGTAAATGTAATTTACAATGAGTAAATTAAAATTTTGTAATGAGTTTTCTGAATGATATAGCTGCTAGAACATGAAATCATCACTGCCATATAGGGGCATATTGGTTGGCCAAACAAATGCCTGGTGCATTAATTACAGATATTATATACCCAGCTAACTAGCTAATTTTAGATTGTAAGAACATTTCCATAACATTTCCATTTCCAAGTAACAAAAATGTTGAAAATGTTGTTTTGAATGTTTTAGGAAAAACAACCCATTTTTAGACATTGTATTAACGCTATTGCATTAAACATTATTCCAACATTTTTTAAATTCTGTAATGTTTTAAAAACATTCTGTAAACAACTTAAGAATAAAGTTTTTGATGTATATGATTATAAACAGGTACTTCTGTTAAGTAACAGCCAAACAGCTGTTCTTAACATACCTAGCATTCTTATCGGCCTTTAAGAAACAAGAATAATCCAGAGAATCACATAAATAATTTGTTTGCTCTGCTCCTATAAGTCAGGAGGTTTTTATGTTTTCATAAAGTGCTCTTAGCCAGGCTAATGAGCGAATGAATGGTATTGTTAATTAGGAAGTCCTCTAAACAGATACGCTACATTTAAAGATGGCACAATATGGGGAAGGAGTTTTCTCAGCTCATTGATAGAGTTCACAGATAGAATGGAACGACATCTGGTCCATGCAAAGCAGAAATGGAAACAGTTTGTGCAGCATCTGTGCTCTCCAGTAGTCACAAGTCACTCCTCATTTTTCAAGCAAGAAAATGACAGCAATTAAAATCCCACTCTCTTCTGACATACCCAAATTGAATTTATATTGTAATATCACATTCAGTCAAAACTGCACTAAAATCCACAAGCACGTCACAAAAGAGTGGGGGATGGATCTGAGGCTGTTTTTTGATTATGAACACTATCATATATCCTCAGAATGCTTTTAATTGCATAATTAAACATTACTTGGCATGCCCTGTTTGAAATCAGATGAATAAGTACAACTCTTATTATATATTCTCATGCTGTGCCAAAATAATCACATTAAAAACAGTTTTAAATTACATTTAACTAAACTTAGAGCTTGATTTATATGCCATCCTTAAAGACCCCTCTAATGTCCTATTCACGTCAAGTGCAAAATGAAAATGTGAAACGAACTGCTGGAGAAAGGTCTATTTACACCAAAACAGAAATTAATATCCATTAGACTACATTTAAACAAATTTACTAGTGTACTACAATAGGTGGCGCTGACTGACAAACTCAATTTTACTTCAGCAGACTACAACTGCGCTGCCATTTAGAGGTAGGATAAATAATGGACATTTTGTTAAAGTTAAAGACGTTTGTTAAAAGTTTGTAACAAAAGTAAAGTAATTTACATTTTTTGTGTTTCGCTGCCAATTTAGTAAATATTGTACAACAAGCTAGCTAGATCGGCTCACTGAAAATAAACGTCTTGTCCAATTGACCTCTGACCCTGGTAATGCAAGCAAAACCTCTTTCACACAACATTAATTGTGGTACTTCAGACAGAAATCATTTTATCAGGCAGTATAATTTAACATTTATGTACTTTGTACTATACATATTAATCTTAATATGTTTACCACAGACATGCTTGTTGACGCCTGCTGAGGTGATGTCTATGAAGTGTGGAAATAATTGTCATATTATTCAGTTATTGCAAAGTATGTGTTACTGTAGCTCAATGGTACAGAAAACACCCACACGTTCATTCCCAGAAAACACACATAAAATAGATAAAATACACACTGGTATACCCTGAATGTACCGTAAGTTGCTTTTGACAAAAACGTGCCAAATGCCTAAATGTAAGTATCATGCAAATTTAAGGTTGCACTCAGTTCAGTTTGTGTTCCTTGCGGATTTTTGAAAAATAGCGAGACAAGTAAAGAAAACTATTGCATAAATCTGCCTCTCTCCCATCTCTTTTCATATACATATGCACATATATTTTACTGCGATTGCAGATGAAACAAAGTGCTGAACCAGACATTTTTTAACGTTCAGCATTTCACTGGCTCTGTGGGATAATACACCTAAATACACCTGCATTGGGAATCCAGCATGTAGATTCATGCACAGGTGGCAAGTGCTGTAGAGACAGATTCATGAATTGTAGTTGATTTTTCTCATGCGAGGTGTGAGATTGGAGTTGGCCGTTGTGAAGATAAGCAGCTCTAATATATTCATGAAGTTAGTTTAGTCCTGCATCCACTGCTTTCTCTTGTCCTTCCTTATTTATTAGTGCAGATATACAATGGCTGGGCTGGCAAAACTGCAGGTGCCCCATTTTGACAGCTCACATTTATTTATTGTATTAGGGAACCAGTACCAGTGTACAACATCAGAATATTTGTACACACGCATAGAAAGATTTTGAATATCACTATTGGTACTAGGAAAATAAAAAAACAATGGCACTCACAAAAATAATATGCTCTCTGTCAACCATGTATGTACTTCAGTTTAATTCTTCAGCCTATACTGGTTAGTCTTTATTTGTGGGCAAATGCATGTTTACACTACAATAGTTCTGAAATCAGTTAGAAACAATATTCACTGACTGGTAAAGCTTATTCTAAATTATCAGCTTCTTCACCAAGTGCTGTCTTATGTTTTTTAAATGCAACTATTTCACAACACACTTGCCCCACACCCTCACCTGCTTCTGTCTTGTTGCTACTACCAGGCAAACAGCCTTCCCTCGGCTCAATCTGACAACAGCTGTGTGTTATTCAGGAGGAGGGGCCAGTTCAGCTGTGTGTTATTCAGGAGGAGGGCCAGTTCAGCTGTGTGTTATTCAGGAGGAGGGGCCAGTTCAGCTGTGTGTTATTCAGGAGGAGTGGCCAGTTCAGCTGTGTGTTATTCAGGAGGAGTGGCCAGTTCAGCTGTGTGTTATTCAGGAGGAGGGGCCAGTTCAGCTGTGTGTTATTCAGGAGGAGTGGCCAGTTCAGCTATGTGTTATATAGGAGGAGTGGCCAGTTCAGCTGTGTGTTATTCAGGAGGAGGGGCCAGTTCAGCTGTGTGTTATTCAGGAGGAGGGGCCAGTTCAGCTGTGTGTTATTCAGGAGGAGGGGCCAGTTCAGCTGTGTGTTATTCAGGAGGAGTGGCCAGTTCAGCTGTGTGTTATTCAGGAGGAGGGGCCAGTTTAGCCCTGTTGTGTCATTGGTCAGACAGGAGAAATGATTAGTAATATAATACGATAAGGGTGGAGAGGGCTGCACAGGGAAGTTCACGTGCTATACATTTAAACTTACCGGATCTTATAGAAACAGACCTCTGATGATGATTCATGACAATATTCCCTCTTGTTTTAGAAAGTGAAAGAACAACTCCTCCTCTGGAGAAAAGGAAGTGTTTGTGTTTCCACAAAAAGGCTAAGTGGGAGAACAGGACAACAGCTTGCATGCTTGGGAAACTTGATGCAGGAGTGTTGGGAAAGTTGGTGAGTTACACTTCTGTTCTGTATGTGCAGTACATTTAAAGTAAAACATGCTGTCATAAAAACGGGACTTCTGAGAATGTGAGGTTAATAGTGACAGCGACATTTTGCATGGTGAAAATACTGTTCTTTTCAAATCTCCAACAAATAAAGCTCTGAGAGTCAGAACAACTTAACTGTTAACTTGTTAACTGTTCAGGGACAGAGATGCAATATGCCATCTCATCAAATAACCCTAAACAGTTGTGAGTGACAACTGCCCTACTAAGCTGCACACAAGCACACAAGCATGCCTCATTGCATTTTGTTATATATTACACAGACATACATACACTTTAAAAAAACTTAAATTTTTGCCTTAAATTTTTAAGTTTGATCAATTTAGTTGCACAAGTCATTTAATCTTACTCTTTGTAATCTTGACCGGTGTGGAGTTGAGGTAACATAAGAAATAGTTGGAAAATTGCTTAACCTATTTTTATAAGTTATACCAGTCAGGATTTTAAATATTAAGTTGAAATTACTTGTATAGCCAAGTTGATTAAACTTAAAGCAGCAAAGTGTTTTTACAGTGTATGATTAAATCTTAACATATTAAACTGTACTTTAGTAACATGTAATTATATGCAAAGAGAACAGAAAAGTTATTTATGCTTTAACCCATTTATTGTGTTATATAGCATACATGTCTAACTGAATAACTGAATATGAATGTACACTACCAGTCAAAAGTTTGGACAGTTTTTCTTGTTGCTATAGAAATTACCCAGTGATGAAAACAAAAGCTAAGCTAGTGTGTCATACTGCCTGAGGCTTGTATGAATGCTGCAGGTGTAAATATTAGTATAAAAGACAGTGACAATCAGCTCTCTATCAGCCATCTGCATGCACATAAAGCTCGTTTGTGCTGAAATTATCACCACAATTTTTAAATAACTGAGAACTAAATAAAAATAAAACGGATCCTAAATTACAGAGTGAAAGTGGGATCTTTTCTTGTAACATAAAACATTAATAGAGCTCCTCATTCAGCCACAGGCATAAACAATTTTCTGAAGTCATACAACGATATAAGTTTCCTTGTCAAGCCCAGCCTTTAGAAATGACAGCCTCCTATATTTACCTTAACTCTAACCCTGTATTACATTTTATCCCACATATACCGAAATTAAAACTAAAAAAGTTTCAGAGCATGGAAATTCTGGTGTATAATTTCATATATGTACATAAAACTTTCAGGGAGGAAACACACAGAGGGTGTGGTTTGCTGGTGAAAAAGGAAAGTGTCTTTGTTACAGCTTGAATGATAAGGCCTTGGGCGTTTCCTTTAAATTCCTTTTCCTGTGTTGATAAATTGTCGGAAAGTTCAACTAAAGCTAAATAAAACTCAGAGCACTATCATGATCTTAAAGTTAAATCTACTGTATATCAGACCTACATCTGAGAGAAGCTCAGAAGTTTAAGGAGTGCTCCTAAGCATGGTCTCTACATTGACGCTGTCTTCCAAGCTCAGTTTAAGATGGATGAGAGGATTGTCAGAAAATTTAGACCAGAGATTCTTGACTCTGGCCCTCAATGACCAATTTCCTGCTGAGCATAGCTCCAACCCTGACCAAAACATGCCTGAACAAGCAAATCAAGGTTTTCAGGGTTACTTAAAAGCTTCTGGCAGGTGAGTTTGATCAGGGTTGGAGCTAAATTCTGCAGGAAAGTGGACCTCAAGGGCTAGTATTAAGAACCTCTGATTTAGAGTGTGTGTAATGCTTTAAAGCTGTAAGGGGACTTTAATGTGTGTGTGTGTGTGTGTTTCATTCAAGCACACTTAAGTTGAATGATCACCTTATCATAAATCATTAGACACTTTTATTAAAATGTAGCATTAAATAATGGAAATTAAGATCATTTCACAAACGTTCACTCACCTCTACATAGTGGTTCATGTGACTAATATTTAGCATTAGAATCCAAAATGCAAATAATATTCAGTATTTACATTGGAATTTGGATGATGTAGTCCTTCGTCTGCTAATTTATTTTGGACCATAAGGCAGAACTGAAGCAATCCCCTTCTTTCTTTCTCTGCAGACACCCCATCATCTCTGAGAACACCCTCCCACAGCTGTTCCTCTCAGTCTCACTGCCAAATACTCCTTCACATGTTTCTAATGGACAACTTCACAGCACAGCCACTTAGTGTAACCCAAAGCACTTTTGTCACATCACCCAAATATAATCGTAAGTATTCTGTAGTTTTGTGACCTTTACAGAACTTTACAGCTACAAAGTACTCATATGAAGGGGAACTGGAATATTTAAGTGTGTAGGCATGTATGCATGTGTGTGTATAGTGTGATTTTTGTCTTTTATTTTGTACATTAAGTTGGTCTATTATTCCTGCCAACGTTCTATTCATACCATACGCAGTATAAGAAAGTAGAACAATCGCAACATATAACCAATGTGTTCACCATTTGTTGCTCCTAAATGGGTCATTTTGTACTCAATGTAGTATTTCTTTTCACTTCTGGCATATCAGAGAGTCCTCTCTCTGATATGCCAGATGACGGTGGTGTCATAACCTCTGAATGAGAATGATCAAATTCTGTTTGTAAGATCAAGAACGATCAGCTGTGAAAACACAGCATGCATCATAAGAAGCACATAAACAGTTTCAATCTGGAGCTGTGCTGTAAAGACAGGACAGTTCACTATTGCACACATTTCTGGAGACAGCACAGCACGTCCTTCAAGAGTATAGAAACAGAGGTTATATAATGGGTTTTAACATACTTTTTTCCTGTATTAATCACTTGTAATAATTATACCTCTCCTAAAAATTAAAATAGGACAATATCATGGTACAGATCAAAAACTGTAACCATTTGCAAGGTTGTATTGTAGGTTAAAGGCTTAGGATCATTTTCAAAAGACTCATTGGGTTGTCACCTGCTGTGTGTTGACATGGTGGTGTTTGAATATGAAGTATTAAAACTGACTGACCATGTCCCTGATGAGAAATGAGGGTAATGTGATCTTGATGTTAACTGATGACTTCCTGCTGTGACAGGAAGTTGAGGGTTGGTTGTTTTTTGTTTTGGAAAAATGAAATGAAATTGATTCCAAACAGAAGGGAGTTTACAACAAAAAAGTGCACAGTGCAGATACTTCATGGATCACACCTGGTTTGGCTTAAACCTACAACTATTATTAACCAGCCCAGATCTTATACCAGACAGACAGACAGATAAGGCAAAGGAGATACTCTAAAGGGTTTGTGTAGTTATTATGCAACTATTTTAATTAGCAATTACCAGGAGAAATTGTGTATACAGATAAACAAAGTGAAAAGTGGCAGCAAACATCGAGGCAGTGATATCGAGGCATAAGACAAGAACTACCCCCTATCTGTTCAGATGAGAAAATCAGCCACCAGTTGTGTGTGTGAAATGTAAGTTCAGAATACAGGAAATCTGCTGTTGTGTGAATGAACAAAATCCTGTAATGATGTAACACTTGTTGAGACAACTTTCTGCCTGAATGTTGTGGAATCTCTGTTTGAAAGAGACGACAGACAGTTCCTGTAGCTGGATAGTGTTCCTGTAGCTCTATGTTAGTGAACAGTGCTTAAAACGGCAAGGTTATGGGTTCAATGTTCAGGGGAATGCACAACATGAAAAACATATACCTTGAATACACTGCAAGTTGCTTCGGATAAAAGCGTCTGTCAGATGCATAAATGTAGATGTTATTATTAATAATTCACTGTGCTACAGGGTAAAAAACTGAGATAGAAGAAAAAGATGTAACATACTGGGCAAAAAATCCCAGCACATAGTAGAGAAAAAGAATAAATAAAGAAGAGAGGACAAGATTTCCACTTTGTTCTTAGAGAAAGAATGAAACAAAGTTGAAACCAGAGGGACTGTAGATGTTTTTCAGTTACAGGACAAGGACGGAGTCAGAGAGTGTGTGTTCCTTAGAGGGCAAAACCAACAAGGCAAAATATTGATGTATCTTCTGTTCTGAAAGTCCTCATATACAAGTCCCCTTGCTAGCATGTGACTGAGATAAAACTTTTAAAAGAAAGCTTTCTGGTCTGCATTCTCGGTACAAAAACAGCCGCATGTGCATTCAACTTGAACTGAGACTGACAGTAAACCATGTTTTTGTTTTAAAATGGGAACTGTTAAATTAAGGCCAATCTGCACATCTTCCTTTGTAGCAAAACCTCTCCCACTCTTACCAGCTGACATTATGGGTAGCAGGATGGTTATGGTTACCAAAGCTTTATGATAATTCATTTCAGTTAAACTTTTAAAGATTTGATCTTTATTTAACCATTAGTTTTATAGTTTCTCGTACAACTTATGAAATAAGTTTTCTTGTTTTATAGAGCTGGAGAATTTAAAAGATGTGATTTACATCTCTATTTGCAGTAAGAAAATTAAACATAATCATTATTTTTCATTATTATTATTACATTTCATTCCGTTTCTAATTACTCAGATCTAAGATTAGGTAAACCAGCCTATACAATATTTTTATCTTTGCAAATAACTCTCTGAGCAGATGGGTACAGTATCAGCAGTAATTACCTGAACATAATTTAATTTAAAATACTAATAACTGTACTAACAATAACCTACAAATGTATGACCTTTATATGTCAGCTATTTAAACTGGGATGAATAAAAAGATTATTGGTATTAATCTGTAAGATCTTCTGTGCAACTACAAATTCAGTTTGTTATAAATAAAATTCCTTTCAGTTTTATTTCCAAAATACTGGATGTGAATACATACAAATTAAATATTAAAACGAGAAGATACATAAAGATAATTGTTATGAGTCCCCTTAGATGTAATTTTTGCTATGTAGAACTGATTAGAAGAACTGTTATAAAGGACTGAATTATGAAACCTGTTTAAAAACAATCAGTGCTCTGAAATATTCTGCTTTTCTAACATTACATCATGCATCAATTTAATATTGTTGTTGTTTAATAATGTAATAGCAAATCTGAATTCAGCTTCCATCTTTATTAATTAAGTTTACTGCAGCATTAATGAAAAACAGCTTAGCAACACTTGGTAACTCCATAACAATATTTATCCATTTCCTGTGATGAAGCACTCACTCTGTGAACATTCATCCACAGGAATGTTTTGCCATCAACAGCAGACTCTTATTATCACCCGACAGAACCAGGCGGTCCTCTCAACCAGCTGTCTATAATCAACCTCAGTAGTCCTGCAGTCACTGGAGTGGCTCACGAGAGCACATGCCCATTAGTAAACTGATTGAAAAGCCTCATCTCTCTGAGAACCATAGACTCTCGGCGTGAATGAGAGAGTCTGAGGGAGACAAAACTGAGCTATAAAACTCCATTAACGTCTTCTAATAAGTAAACACTCTGGGGGAATGAAGATCTGTGAAATCACAGTTGTTTACTGTAATATCACAGCTGTCCACCACAAAATCACAGCCATTTACTGTAAAATCACAATATTTTTTGCTGTAAAAAAATCACAGCCATTTACTGTAAAATCACAATATTTTTTGCTGTAAAAATCACAGCCATTTACTGTAAAATCACAATATTTTTGCTGTAAAAATCACAGCCATTTACTGTAAAATCACAATTCTTTGCTGTAAAAATCACAGCCATTTACTGTAAAATCACAATTTTTTTGCTGTAAAAATTACAGCCATTTACTGTAAAATCACAGTTTTTTGCTGTGAAAATCATAGCTGTTTACTGTAAAATCACAGCCCTGTGAATATGTACAGCACATATGTGCATACAGACATGAAGTATCCTGTAGGAGGAAACAATTGCATCTCAAGAAGAGACATGGAAGAAAGCAAGGGTCCGTTTATATGCACTTATACATTAAATGAATCTGTTTTATCTTACACATCAACCCTGTTTTATTGAGGTGTTCACTGTAACTGTAAGGTAACAAATTAGAAGAATATAAGCTGTCATATGAGGTTCTACAGGGTAAGACCTTTACATCATAATATAAAACACTCTTTTTAAAGTCAGTAAGTAAATACAGGCAAAATGTAAATGTGTTCCTTTACTGTGTGTACTGTACCTTTAAAAGACCATTCTGTATGGTCAACAAACCTATGAAATGTATTTTATTAAACAAACAACAAAAGCAGTCAGTGAATCTAGTCTAAATATAAACGAGAGCGATCTCTCCCAAAGCCTCGCAGTCACGATTTGTTTTAATAAGCCAAAATCCTCAAACAAGTTTCCCCTCACTACTCTATAATCCTCTGGCACAACAGTGTCCATAATTGAACTTGTAATTTAGCATAGAACAAATGCAGGAAATGCCTTATGTTAAAACAACAGCAGTGCTCTGAGCCAATAAAAGCAGGTCCTCACAAAAGATTAACTGATATTTCACATCATGCTAAAATGAAATGCAGAAATAACAGCTAATTTGCATGCAGGGAAATCAATCAATAAGGGAAACAAAATAGTTAAACATTATCTGGTGTAACTCGGCATCCAATTCTGACTAAATAACCATCACAATATTACTGATTAAAGAACACCAATTCCAATACATTTTACAATGACTTGCTTCTCTCAGTTATGTTGAACTCCAAAATGAAAGTGTATTGATGCTTGCTGATGTGAGCTTTACTAATATTAATACTCAGGGTTAGAGACTTGAATAAACCACAAACTATGAGAATTTTACTTTGGCAAAAAACTCATCCTTTGTTCTCAAAAGCTATAAAATCAAATATATATATATAACACATATTTCAAGCTCTTAAGAGCACTCCTATTACTCAGTAGTACTACTAAATACTATATTTACATTTACTATACTATATTTAAATATTTGCCTTTTTATATAAGCTTTAAAACACCAAAATGCATGACCAATTTTGAATGGCTGTTTACTGTGAAATCATATCCTTTTACTGTAATATCACAAGGGCATATTCTTCTGAGGCATGATGCATGACATATGGTTGGGCAAGATAGGAGCAGTTACCACTTGAGCCTGAAATCCCAGGCAGATGTGACCTCAGGCCATGAAGAAAACGAGAGAGAAGGAGAGAAACAGCAGATTGTTTGAGGAAATTAGCTACAGGAAGCAGAGGGAGGAGAACAGCGAGTGTGTGTGTGTGTGTATGAATGCCATACTCAGAATCTCATGAACAGCCCCACAAACAAGTGAACTTGAATTCACTGTTGTGGTCATGATGAGCCCCACAGCCGCAGCAGAAGGGTGTTGGAGAGCTGCTGATAGACTCTGGTTTCTATTTACAGAATTTCTTGGGTATAGACGGAGAGTTGTATATGCTCATCCCACAGCAGCAGATTTCTGTGAATACGTTAAAATCTGACACAAACTTTCAGGATGTGTGGGAACTGACAGAAATATGTGATAGATTTGATTCTCAGGAAGTGAGATCGTGTTTTTCTTTGTCAAAAGCGAAAAAAGAGATTTTATTAGAGGAATACATACCCCTCAAACTCCAAGAATAGCAAACTCAAACCTTCATCACCAAGGCTTGTTTCACACCTCACATGTGAGCAAGTAGCTGTTATTTATTTTTGACATGGATATAAGCAGATTACAGCATTCACACTGGCCGTGTAAGCAGTGCAGCTCCTCATACCTGAAGCATAGCAGAAGCAGGCGCTTAGCTTATTTTTGCTACGAGTTTACAGTCTTACATTTTAGAATCTGCATTCTGTTCCTTTCAGATTACCATTTGGATATAAATGTGACATCCTTCCTCATGTAGATTAGATTTTAAGTTCATATTAATTCCCAATTGCCTGACAAACATTTAATTATTTAGCCATGTTTTATAGGACAAACTTAATGTTGTAACCCAAATCATGATATTTTCAGTACAGAGCTGAGTCTGCTTCATTTACACAAATAAACATTATATAACAGGTCTAAACCTTCTACTTGCAGGCCAGGCAAAGAAAGACATCTACTGTATAGTCTCATGTTTGTACTTATAAACTTGCAATGCAAAGTCTCGAAACTTTAAAAACCTTTCTGTACACTCAGGTTTGGTTCCCTGTGGACATTTTCACATTCCTCTTATCTTCATAGACGTGCACTCTGTCGCCTCAAGCCTTCATTCTCAATTTGATTTTGCCTCCCCCTCAGCGCCTCAATCTGATTTCTGGGCCACTGAATAACTGTATCTGTGGCCGACTGACCCCGGGGTCATTTGCAATTTCCTTTTCTTACATATTTTTCAGTGATTCTCAATCTATTTCTCACACATTCACCGCTCGCAAAGATTAGATGCCCTAGTCCCAAAGATGATAGACTGACCTTGTGAAGGGCAAGTGCAAGCTATAGAAATGAATATCATATTCATAATTATAGTGCTTTGATTATGGCACACGGTATTGTAAGACATATCCAGATGATAAATGGAGCCATCTAGGTAGCAAAGGCCATTCATATTCATTGTGTCACTGCTCACTGTTGGAAAATCTGCTGGATTTGCTATCCGATGTGTGTGCGGTTTGTCGAGGGCACGTCACATCAGCTCAAATAAGGGTTGGGAGAGTCAAGAGTTTTAAAAAGCTGACAAAGTCAAGTACCCTGTTATGACCGGAGTAAAAATAAAGACAAATATGCAAAAAAAAAACAAAAAAATAAAGACAAATAAAGACAAAAATATCATAATGATCATGAACTGAAAACTGCATTTGTAAGAGTACAATATAAGGGTAGAATAATGTTTCTTCAATTTTGGTTATTTTTAAATTTTACATTTACATTTTATTCATTTAGCAGATGCGTTTATCCAAAGAGCAATGATAGAGCATTTAACATTTTGCCATAAAAGCCAACAAGTCTAGTCTACAAAGCTCTTATCTTCCAGAAGTTTATGTGAAATAACTTTCTTTTTTAATGTTTTCTTTTTTGTTCTTTGGTTTTTTATATATACTTTTCAAACACCATCTATGTATATATTTTATTGTTTATCCTTATCATTGAACCAGACTCTCAGTCTTAAACAATTAAGACATAAAATCCTATCCAAGACATTTGCCTCAGCCAGACAAAATGTTACAATGTTATTTCCATTACAGTCATTTCCACTACAAATACACCATTGCAGATTGTTAACTGACAAATTTAACTAGTGAGAGTGTAGAAAGTGTTTTAAACTAGCTTATTTTCTAAAGGTCCATGGGACTCATAGTTAAGGTAACACCCATAAATGACTGTTATTGGCCACCTACAGTAGCGAGTGAGAGAGTTAGTGAGGTAAATAAAGATGGGTGGCTGTGCAATGGTGCGGAAGAGCAGTCTGTTCTTGTTTTTAGCTGCACAGCTGCTGGGGTGGGTCTTTTCTCTGGCCTCAATCACAAACATCTCTCCTTTACCGCAGTGTACCGGTGGAAGCTTTCAGCCTGTGTGAATCTCCCGCCCTCTCTCCTCCTTCAAGACGTGCTGAAATCTCACTCCATTAGTCACGTCCATTAGTTTAATTTCCTTCCCTGTCTTCAGTGCTCTGCTCATTTGTCTTTAAGGAACGGGAGACTAGCTTGTTGTTTCCTAATTCTGTCTCCTTTATCTTGGCCCCATATGGCTAGGAATTCAGGGCTATGATCACTGTCAAGCCCCTGTGTATTACATATTTGCACCTGTGCTGTTGCTGCCCTCTCTGTGATCACGGGCTGCAATACAGACATTTACCAGAGCTGCATTTGTGCTGTATGATGTAAATCGATGCAATAGCTTGATGTGATTAACCTCCTTAAGTTAGCACAGAATGCTAGTCTGCCCAGTGCATGCTGTAGTTCATCTTTGACCGGCAGACTCAAGGCATGCATACATACATCTCACCCCAATATTGTGAGATGAAAGCTTGTCATATTAGGAAAGCTTTCACTTTTTGTGATTAGCAGTGTGCTTGTTTGACTAAAGAATGGTGACAGAATCATCCAAAAAAAGTGTTACCAAAGTGTTGGTTATGAATTAAACAATGTTTTTGCTACAATGCAATGGATGAAGTCAAACCAAACCAACAGATTATGTCAAAATTATGATTGTTGGAATGTTTAAATGTTGGAAACAGTTGAAAGGGTCTAGACTTGTGAGGTGGGAACAAAATGAACTTTTTAAGGGGGAAATAATGCAAACGTTTAAACTAGCTAGTTTACCTAACACCCTGATAGTTCCCACAACAAAAGAAAGAGATTTATGCCTCTGTCATGTATGCATTATGAATCATATGAATTATGAATGCATGGAAGTGCCATAACTGCCATAACATTTAATATATATTGGTTTCTTGTATTGGATGGGATTGGAGAATTCTCCGTTACATGGAATGGCTGATGAACATCCTTTAGCCTTACACAAACTTCCTCTAGCAACATTTTACTGATATGTTCTTGCAAAGCAATCATATCACCTACAATACAGTGTGGAAATATAGTGACCAGTTCTCTTGAGTATGAAAAAATGTCTTTCATAAAACCTGTTTAAGAGGAGGATTTAAGGATCTAAATAGCCTTGGTGGTATAGAAGTATCTGAGAGGAGCTCCCGACCAGTTCCTGAGAGATTTATGTTGGTCTTGTGGGCTTTCACTCAAGGCTGTTTCGGGGCCTTTATTCATATGGAACTGTAAATTGCAGACTGTAAATAATGTGCTCATCAATATTTCTCCTTTACAGTCCCAGACTGATAAGGGGTTACAAGTCATTTTGAACTTAATACATAAAACACATCCCTGTGAAGACAGCAGGTCAGTTGTACTTTAAACCTTTCCCTGTTCAAATATATTCATCATTTTGGCAAATTCCTTTGTTCCCTAAAGGGCTGTTGAGATGAATTCTCACTCTTACTGACTTTAAAGGGCACAAAAAATGTAAAACAGTGTGAAGTCTAATGGCATTCCTACAAGACTCTATACAGACATTTGGCTAGCAATGTATTAACCCTTTCTTTCCCAGCATTCACTAGTGCACCAATGAAGAATGTTTCTAATTAGTGTGTTGATGAACTATGAACGTTTGTCTGCTTTGTTAGAGCTTCATTAAAAGCTGAGGCTGCTTGGCAGGATCCCCCGGGTTATCGTCTGTTTTTAATGTCTCAGCTTTTGCCGCTCCTGTGCAGGATTTTGGCTTTCTTGAACAGGTGGCATAAGGATAACATCCCTGTGACTTAATTACATGAGCTGAATTAAAAGTGGGAATTTCCAATCATATTGGAGGGGGCACTGGGGCAAGATGTCACATGGGGAAACACTATTTATTTCAGTAACAATAAACATAAATACCTTTTTTTAACAGTGGTTTTGTATGCTTTGTATTTTTGTCAGGTTGTCACATTTTGTGTTGTAATTTTTACATTTTAAACATTATCTGTTGACCAAAACAATGATTTAATATTATAGTTGGCTACTATATTTGTTTTTTGTTTACATTTTGTTGAAAAGCCCATTAAAGCCATTGTGTCAACTTACCACATATAATAAAATGACAACAATTGTCCTCAAATGAGTTCTTGGACATCAGCTAAGATGATCAATAGTTTTAGGTACATTTTAAAGAATTTAAGATACGTTACATACCTATACAGAAATGAGCTTATCAAAATAAACCTACCATGAGAAATACTCAGTGGACCCCCAGGTCTGTTTTAAGATCATACTAGAACAGTTGGTCTCCATCAGAAAGACAAAAGAAAAATAACTGTTGAGCTGAGAATGAATGAGAAGACACTTCCTGTGTTGAGTGCACCTGTATATGTCCATTTTCTGCACTGAATAATAAACAGCAGCCATTCATTTGAGAGGAGTGAAAGATAAAGAGAGAGCATGTCTAAAAGTGAGTTTAGTCAGGCGTTTAGTGTCTGTTTTCACTCTCAGTTTGGCACAGGCAGTTGGCCACAGTTGAGCGCGTTCCTGACAGACATCACAGGAGCTGCTAATTCTTGACCTCACCTCTACATGAAACATGAAGGCCTGCCCTGACATCACCATCATCCCTTCACACATCAAACAGGGACCTCTGTCCCTGCTGTCTTGACAGTATACTAGAGCTTGGACAGAGCACACCAATGGAAGTTATGTGCCTTTTGTGATGCATTTTACGCAAGTGAATTTAAACTGAAAGGCAAAAGTAAACAACTCTACAGAAAGGCATACAAAGTTCTAGAGGCAAATGCTAATTTTGGTTCCTTCGGGTCTGCTGTGAAGTAGTTGTGTTTGTTTTGGCAAATTATGTGGTCATCCAAAACTTACCAGCAAAGTTCTGTAAAAATAAAAAAAATTCCCACTATAGTACATCTGGTTTTGGCAGAATATTAAAGGATATTTCTAACCTAGTTATCAAATGTGTGTAGAGGCTAACAGAGGAGAGCCAGAACCCTGGATGTCCCCTGACAAAAATAATCATAGTAAAATGCCATTGCTTTGGTAGTTATCCAGTTTGTTGAAATTTGGGCAGATTTATAGTTTGAGCACTGGGCAAAGTAACAATGGAAAATTTGCATTAATTCAAAGTGGAAAATTATCAGCTTAATGCTTCTCCCACCCAGTAACTGAGGGGACTGGAATTCATTTTGGCTCCTGGTTTTGCTGCCCAATCGAATAGGGAGACAATTACCAGTGCGCTTCAAAAGCCGGCTTTGGGCAAGATTAGCTCCACTTCTGGGAAGGTGATGAAAGCAAATGTCTAGCTGATGGATTTGCTTTGCCCTGGGTGTGTGTGGCATGAGTGAGGGGGAGAGATGGAGGGTGGAATGCCTCTGGCCCTTGACGTTTTTTAGGACCAACCCACTGGGTTTGAAGGCAGGCTGTGAAAAAAGCTGTTCTTCAGATCTGGCCACGCAGCACAGATGTCCTCCTCCATGTCACAGTGTCTTGCAGATTTCACTAACGAGGCTAACGAGGGGACGCCTCCAGGCGAGACAGGCTCCCTCGTGTTTGCATGGCAAATTTAGCAGAGATTTAATGCTTCCTGGGGTGCTGTGGCTGTGACTTCGAAAGATCCTTTATAAAGAGTTTAACATCTACACCATACTGAGTGTTTCTGTTGTAGAATGAGATGTTTTAGATTTTTGTCTCAGGGTCCTTTTCAAGTATTCACTTTAAACTCTAGGTGACATTTAATGCTGAAGCTTTTCATTATTACTTTGTTAAAATACTTTGTCCGATTCCAGGTTAACATGCTGAGGCAACTATAGGTAAAACATTTGACCAGTAGTTTTAAAAAGTGGAAAAACCGCAGCTCTGTGGTGCATTTGATTGTACATCCTCTAGAGCATAGAGGACATTTGCCTTGTTGTCTTTATCTTCAAGCTAACATAATGTTTCCGTATGTGATCCGTTATTAAATCTAAACAAATACACAGAGCTCAGAGTGTACGACACACTGTTCTCCAAGCTATTTAAATCAAGATGTGTCAAAATGTTCAGCTTTCCATAACAGAAACTTCTAAGTTGTATTAAGGTTTGGAAGCTGAACAAACTGACTTCATTCCTCCTAGAGGCAATTAGGAGCATCATGGACAGTTCTAAGAACTGATGGACTGATGATGACTGCTCACAGGAAAAGAATAATATCTGTGACATGCTGTGGAACAAAGATCAGTCTGTGTTCAATTAAAGAAATATATTTCAGTCACAGCTTTCCTAGTTTTAATGAAGTTATGAAGAGGGGACGCTGAAGAGATCCACACGGAGCAAACCTTCTCTGACATTTAGTTTGGTGAAGCTGGGAGCTCTTGATTGATTTATAAATAATTCACGGCCTGGGAGCCTCTCTGAGGTTGTCATAATTTTATTTTATGTTTTTTCATATTACTCAACCCTTTGTAAAGGACACTGAGCACATATGAGGAGATATGAAGATCCTGAGCGAATGTTATACCTGCAAACGCACCTTAATGCCCTTCACATTACCCAAATGTCAATGTTTTGTGTCTCACTAATTATTCCAAATATAATCACACTGTAAACAAATCACAATGAGCTCTTAATCATAATGTAACCGGTTATTAGACACTAATGAGGGAGCTTAATTGTTCATGCTTTGGGGGTATCTGCTTGGTCAAATCTGCATTATTCTGTGTTTAAAAATAGTTTAGGGGTCTCACTAGATCCATCTCCATTTTTAAAGCAACATGTTTGGTTTGCTTGTCCTTCAGTGAAAGTCAAGTCAAGGCAGCAGATGTTGCCTTTGCAATAATTCATGATTATCTTCAATCACTTTCTTTAACGAGCTTTTTGTCCCCATGGTGATGGAGAGAATGAGTACAGCACTGCAGTACAGCAGGGAGACAGCTGTCTATAAAAAAAACAAAGAGTCATGAAAGATTCACTTGCGTTATAACAACACAGGAAGAAAGTAAACAAAACGTGTTTTGCAACGGATCAGTGAGGTGTGCGCAGGTCCTGTTGTAGTGTTGCGTGGCTGCACCGCAGCAGTTCTGAAAAACATGCATGCTGAAAACATTCTAGAACAAAAACATTTTAGCCATTTAGAGAATATCCAACACAAAACTACACTTAAAGACACTGAAAGAGAATTCTGTCAAAGCCACAGCCGATGGAATAATATGAGGCCCACATCACACCAGCAACTATTTATAAATAGTTTCTGCTTCATTGTCCTTTAAATATTTTTATACTTTTTAAACTGTATTGGTCTGACTGTATTGGTTACATTGTTAGAGACTGTCCGTATGTTTTATAAAGTTATATTGACTCTGCAAAGGTGGACAAGATCATTGTGTATATACAGCACAATTATTAAAATTTATTAAAATATTTTCTTTTTCTATCTTTAGAAGGATCAGATGGTCATTACTTTGAGGCCATAGTTGGAGGTAAGTGTGGTAACAGCTCTCAATTATCCAAATATGCATCACCTAGTCCCTGAAAATACAAGTCAAATCTGTTTATTTGTATAAATTGACTTCCAGCGAAACATATTAAGAGCAGCTTTACAGAAAATCTTAATGTTTTAAGCCCCCAGTGAGCAAAACGACAGGCAACTCTGCTAAAGAACAACTCTAAAGAAAAAAATGTTCAGTTTGTGGATAGAAAAACATTTAAAAGGAGCTAGACTTGCATCATTTGTGAAAAAATACAGTTTGTACTAAACCAACAGCACCAAAAAATACAGAATTCTTAAAATAGTGTGTTTTCCATCAGCTTGTGTTGTTAAGCCAGTTTAAGAAAAGCATTTTGGTGACGGCCAGAAAGGCTTGGATGATTTCTGGACAAATGAGAGGTCATTTTTGCGTGAGACCTTAGAAAATTTCTGGTGGAGCTGAGAGTGACAGTACTAGTACCGCGGTGGTCTTCTTTAGCTAATTTATGCATGAATAATCACTATCTGGGTTTGTGCTCGTGCACCAAAGTAATTGGAATCAGTAAAACCACAGCAGGGTTCTGATTATACAAGACGGTTTTAAACCTTGTCAAGGAAACTGGTTTTACATTTCAGGATAGGATTTGTATATTTCATTGCGCCTCATAATTAAGTAGTTCTGTTTCAATTGCTGCTGTTCTCTACAGACAGAGCATGTTGTAGATTTGCTACCAACGTTTACATCTGTCAATATTTCCAATGGCTAAATTTACATCTGAATCGATAATTACAATCAAAATCTCATTTGCTTGTCGTTTAATTCAGTTTAATGATGTTAAACAGCGTTTTTGTTAAAATCTATAGCTTAGAGATAAGCCAACAGCTACAAAAATCCATGTACACAATAATGCAGCACTGAATGTTCTAATATAAACAGAAATGTTCTGTTCCCAAAGTTCAGTCTCTACTTATAGCTTCTGCCCACAGGTTATCTGTAAAGCTTCAGATATAACCTCTCTCACTCTCTGTCTGTCTGTGTGTGTGTTCTAGCTGTCATTGCAGTGGTTGTCCTGGTCCTCCTTCTCCTTCTAGCCGTCGTTCTGCGATACATGTACCAGCACAAGGGCACATATCATACCAACGAGGCCAAGGGCACAGAGTTTGCAGAGACAGCAGAAGCTGCTCTTCGTGAAGACCCGGCCCTGCAGGATGCCATGGATGAAAGCAAAAAAGAATATTTCATATGAGACACAATACAGTATAGAGCGCCTTATACACATCGCATAACAAACTTGTACAGGCTCAAATGTCGCCTAAATCGTTAACTGACTCCTGTTTGCTTGAGCAGCAGAGTAGCTAACAGTGATTCGGCAAGCAGAAAGAAACATACAGAGTATTAGAAAATCCCTCTATATTTTGAAATTGTATTTATTTTTTTTTTGTTCAAAATGTTCAAAATGGTCTCCATACCATATCCTGATTCACAATGGTAAGTTTATAATAATGATATATAATATGAGCTGTCAGGTTAAATTTCCCAGGACATGCCAATTTGGCCTCATTTGACATCAACATTCCTAATGAAAAGTACATAAAATAACCTGCAATTTTAAGTTTCAAACAGAGATGAAAATAGAGAGGCAAAAGGTACAGATTGCAGCTTTGAAAACCTACGTTTCCCCAAATTTTAGGAAAATGCTGCCATGCTGTAGAAAGGGTCCAAATGATTTTATTTCTTTGGTGTCACAATTACAATGTAAAAACCCAATCAATCCAATAACCGTACAATTCAACAATAACTAAAATGTTAATCCGCTTGTTAAGTCATGACGTAAGGAATTTGATTTTCAGGGGCAAGCCTCCATTCATTTCAACTCATCTAAAGAGCATTATTTTTTTCATATCACGTATTTAAGGTTAAGCTTTTATAAACACAGTGTACACTCATTTTAACCATTCATAAAAGATGAATCACTGTCTGGCCATCTGGGACTTCAGTATGGAGATAAAGGTTAGGGTCGTGATTTTGCTGTAGCTGCACAGCACACTTTGAGTGTTAGCATTATTTGTTGTTTGCTTTTGGCATCTGATAGAGCATTTGGACCCGGAAGCAGTGGCGCGTGACATCAGACTTAATAAGCGGATAATTAACGTGGAGGTTGAGAAAATCAAGACCTCTGAGCTGGAACAGGCCAAAAACACCATTTTATGATCGGAGACTACAGACATTTATTGTGTTTAAAACTAGCTACTTGTCATTCTCTGCTAATTTTATGGTAGTTACTACAATTAATTAACCATATCTGCTTCTCACAACAAAAATATGGGGTTTGTGTTTCTTATGCTTAAAAACAATAGTGGGACACAAAAGTGAACTGTGTTCATGGAATGTGCCATATTCCCTATATATATCCTTGTATTTGTATCTCCTTGTATTTTATACTGAATGTCTGCACCAAACATCAGCTCAGAAGAATGTGATGGTGTCCAGGTGAAGAAGTGAAGTCATAGGTGTTGTTGCACAGAATTTGAATGTGAAAGCTATTTTAAAGTATTTAAAAGTTAAGATCAGGACACTGTTTACAGCAAACAAGTCTGTGAAATGAATTGGTCTCTCACTTATATATCACATAGCTCTTGACTAAGAGCGTGAAACTCGTTAGGCTGAACTCCAGGATGTGAGGAGAAGAACAAATATAATGTGCACATAATTGCTGTGCCTTACACATAGACAAGAGGAGAATCTGTGGGAAAACAAAGCCATAGGGTTGCTGCTGGCAGAATATATATCTTTAGCATGATAATGTGTACCTTGTGAATGATTCTGAACTAACTTTTGAATGTCTAAACTTTTGAATATTTACACTGATGCTATGAAAGGTTTCTTGTAACCTGAGGCAGCAGTACAGTTTGTGAGGAAATCTTAATATGAGGACGATGTCATTTTAACCAGATGCCTTAATTAAATTTCAGGTGTATTTACAACAAATAAAATGGTTGTGTAAATAGTACAGGTGTTGCGTTATGCACTCATGGGAAACAGATTCCAGAATATGCAAATCAAATGTTGAAATATTATCTCACGCAGACTGTTAGCACGGCAGTGAGGCATGGAGTTATATGTCAGTGCTATAAATATGATTTTAGGTGATGTGTACCATAATGAATTATTTGTAAGGGAACATCTTTTCTGAAAGATTTTTTCCTCAGATTGTACATATTATTCAAAGGCTGGTACAGATGCTGATGCAACAAAACGAAAATGCCAAACACTTTGTAGGTGAGCTATACCACGAGAATCCGACACTAGTGAGAGATATTTTTCTTTTGATTAATTCTTTGCTTCAAGGATGGAGGCTGAAATAAGCCCTGAGCACCAAATCTCATCTCACCTTCTCACCTCCCCCACCTCCATCCAACACTCCTGATTAATGACACCACAACACTAAAGGTTTCTGCTGCTGTTTCTTTTTTGGACGGAGCTAACAACTAAAAAGACAGTTTTGTGTAATGACTAGATTGCCTGTCATCACTTATTCTTTGATAATCAACTGATGCTTCTATGATTAACCAGCCACAAACATGAGTGAGATGTGAAAGAAGACACAATTATCACCTCTCACAATGTTCAAACTTAAACATCTGATTCACGCAATGAGCTGAGGACAAAGGTAAAAGAGAAAACATGCTATTAAAAAGTTTACAGAGGTATCAAAACCAGGTTAGCAGGATCATCCTGACAGTTTTTACCAGGGGTGTTCAGACAGACCTGACACCTCTCACCTTCACTTGCAAGTTGAGGAACGTGGATCTCCAGTAGCATGGCTTATCTACCTTGTGATGTCCAGTTCTTTAAATAAGTGACATCTGCATATTGTGTAAAGGCCTGCAACATTAACTGATATATTCATAGACATGGGCCACTGAAAATATAAATCTAAAACAAATACAGAAAATGAAACATTTTAACAGCAGTAAAACTTTCTCCTGCCAAATTAAAGTCAGTGTTGCATGACCAACTCAAAGGATGCCATACTGTTATCATGTGACAATGAAACCATAAAACAGAAAATTATACCACAGAAAGGATCCCTGTAGATCGCCAAGACTGTGTGTCAGATCAGTAATTATCAGGCTTTTAAAAAAATAACGAACACAAATTTTACATTTCTAAGAACTCAACTCAGACTTCCTTTGTAATAGTTCCAAATAAGTAGAACCTCATACTTTTGTCAGTTGTGGGGAGGTGAAGCACAAAAACAACACGGTATGCTATATAAACGTTTTTCTAAGCGGTATGATTTTTTAAACTGCAGCTACGACAAACGAACACAAAGCCTTCAGTTCCTAAGAGCGCATTTTCCACTTTTCAAGCAGAACGCTCCCCTGTGACATTTATGATGACTGAGTATTCACAATCTCTCCTCACACAAAGTACAGTGGCTCTTGCCAAACACAAATTGCTTTCTTGAAACATATTTTGATGCCACCCACTTACAAAAATAACTAAACATAGGACTGGAGGGGAATAAAATCATAAGATTTTCCAAGATTGAGTTTAAAGCTTGGCAGGCTTTACTCGCCAAACATGCCTTATATATCAAAGCTACAGCTTCAAGAAAGACTTGTGCTGCTTGTACTTGCCTTTCTAATTTATCTTTGTTGTGAGTTTAAAACGTTAATGACTTTTCTTGTCTACCAAAGAGGCAGATCAAAATGAATTTGATATTGTCAGAAATTATTTTGGAGATGTTGTTTTTCTCCTAGTCTGATTAAAAAGATAAACTCTATATATTGGTAAGGCAATGCTGTGCCTAGGTACTGAACTCAAACCAATGTGTTTCCTACAATTTAGTATTATCTAATATTGAATCAGGCATTTTATTTTAATATGTCATGGCTATGTTTAGACAACATCCTGTCATTAGATATTTTGACGGTTTCACTGAAGGCCTTTATTGCAGTATGTTTTAATTGGTCAGTTTTTAAGGCAGCATATATGTGTCCCACAATCGTGGGTGCAAATTGGTTAGGTGCAAGGATGATATAGGAATAGGATTCCATTTAAAATGAGAAATAAGCATTGTAGTCATTAAATATTCACTTGGTTACCTCAAAAGCTCACATTAATTTGTTCTAGATCATTAGACATGACATTAGGGTGCCTTGGAAGCAATCTGGAACTTCCTTAGGAGGAAACTTCATTGAGTCATTAACTGACTGGGCTCTCAGACATTGCCTGTGTGACATCTAATGTAAACCATCGAAGTGCTTGCCTTTCATTTTAAATCAGAGATTAGCAGTAAGACTTCATAAAAAACGTAATGAACTACAATATTTTTTTGAAACTGTCCTTTGTAAAATTATACTGCATTTACTTCCTACCTGGAAGTCAAAAACTAACATTGAATGTGTTTGGATCACCTTAGTACCAGTAAAGTACACTACAGTTGCCATTAACCTACTTTCCGATCCTCATTCTGTATTCACTCACTGGTGCGCTGGGATCACAATCTTTCCTACCTCACATAATCCTCAAAACATCCCACCATCATCAGCCACTGCATTGCAGAGCCTGTTCCAGATCTGCCCATCTCGTCCAGCTGCGATTGTCACTGTTAGGGTCAGTCACGGGGCACAGGAGGCTGACATCTGTCCTTGGTGGGGTGGCGTGAGGGGGCTGGTCCTGCACAACTGGAAATACAGCAGATATATTTAGACCAAGAGAACAAGGTTGTTCATCTTGAAAATGACTGTGACTCTGAGCAACCCTGTTGCCCTCTGCGGCTCCACAGGAGAGCGTGGCCTGGCTCCGTTCACTCAACCCGCTTAAATCCACAGCCAAGGTGCTCTGTTTACTCCTGTGTCAGAGGACGTTTCTCCACTCAGGTGGGTGGAAAAGAGCTTATCTGACTCTTTGGATTGGTGGTGTTTTTTTGTTTTGTTCTTTACTTCAAAGATCAAGTGAAAATTCAGATAAATTCAAAGACCTTTCGATTTAAAGGTTACTTAAACCAGCATAAAGTTTTTCCATGTTTTAAGATGTATTTCCATTAAGTGATTTAGAAGAAGCTTTTATCCAAATCGGTAATTATCATGAATACCACAAGCAATATGTCAAATAAGAGCTGCAATATCTGTATTATCACACTGCAAAGTTTCAAGATTAAGCCATAAGAATGAAGTTGGAACGGGGTGAAATGCTTGATGTAAATTAAAGTATTTTTTTTTATAAATAGGAAGTCCATTTATTGGCTGTGAGAGATGCACAGTTGCTTCAGTAACAGCCTCAACAGATGAGGTTGAGGTAGGAAGTTGAGGTACGAATGTGGAAAGTGATCTGGGGCTGGATTCACAAAACATTCTTGAGGAAAAAAAACGTCTTAACTGCCATTATCTTCTTAGTTTCTAACTTCAGCAAAAAGTTAGGAATATTTTGTATTTGCAAACATTCTTCTGAAGAATGTTCTTTAGAATGTCACAAGAACTTCCTTAACTTCCTTCTTAAGAACATTTTTTGTGAAACCGGCCTCTGGAGACTGACTTTGTTAAGAGTTACATTTTGGGTGGTCATCGCTAGTAAAGGTAAATAAATAAGACAAATCATGTTTCTCCTTAAATCTAATGATAATGTCAACAGGTTTGTGTGAGTTTTATAGATGGATGATAAAAAATATAATTATCCTGGTATGAAAACAACAGAGATATGCAAGATATCCTGAGTAATAAAGACTGACAGGGATGTATGACTAAAACAGCATGACTGATCCCTGCTAGTGAAAACAATCTGACAAAAATGACAGTTATTGTCAGGGTGTAGATATCTTCTTTAAATCACAGCACTGATGTGGCCTGACAGTGATGGTGCTTATCCAGCACTCTTTCAGAAACTTTCAGAAACATATTGAGACAGGAAATACTTAAAAACAGGCAATGGTCCTTAAAGGACGCTCTTCCAAATGGAAGAGTGCCACATTGTTAAAAGCCCGATGGAATTTCCATATCAAGTCAGCATTCTAGGACAGCATGAACTCTCCTGAGGTAAAAATCTGCTCACCACAGATCATTAGACAGTAGAGATGTATGAAATAACATAAACACAATAGGAAAAAGGAAACCGCTTGTGACCAAGACTCCTACACTGTTTCCTACATCCGGACAGGTTTATTGCTGGACGGAGGAAGTTGGCTGATGATTGTTGTGTGTGGTTTTACAACAGCCAAGAAATATGAGGTTCTTACAGGATAAGGAACATCTTAAATTCCAAACCTCAAAATATTCCCACTCCAGGTTTTGTAAGCACCAGATTCAGGTGAAATGTTTCTCAGTCACCAGATCTGAACATCACTGAACATCTAACAGAAGTTCTAAACAGATTTTCACCCCCAAAGCTGAGGAGTTTCTTCTTGAAAAATGATACTATGTCCCACAGCACAATGTTCAAGACTTTATGTCCTTAAGGCAAAGAATGGTTATCCATCTTGTGTTTGAGAGTGTCACCAAGTAATATCAGAAAAAGTAAGATAACAACCACAGCTATGCAGTTACTCATCAGAAAGCTGAATATGCAGCAGTCAGATTTAGGCGTATAGTGTTTGTTCAGATCTTGACTTGCAGAATTCCAAAATTATATATCTGTAAACTCAAGTCCATTAAAACATCTACATACAGCCAAAAGTATCCACATCCTGACTCGTTCTGCATGCACTAGATGTTTTAGTCACACAATGCACCGTAAAACCATCTTATAGTTTCAAACAGAGGATAAATTCTTAGCAGGATGTGAGCAGAACTGGCTCAAACCTGATGAGTCAGCCATGGTCATCTTATTCTGTGTGTTTAAGAGGGCCATTACACAGAAGCTGCAAATCCCCATAAGGCACAATTACTTGAATGAGCTGATTTATCTGTGCTCATCACAGCCTATTATTTCTCGAAACCAAGAGTGCTGGCCGAGCAAGACAGCCATCTTATGGAAAAGAGCAGGCAATTTGTTTGTTTATTGGGAAAGTGTTACTGCATCTGTCTTGCCGTAATAGGTAGATGCCATCACCTGGACAGTCAAATCTGTGTGAGCACTTTATAAATATTGCGCTAAACAAGCTGCACGCTCATTTTTGCTGTTTAAGTGTTCTTTGTGGCGCTATCATTGCATTTACTCCACCAAACACAGTGGCTATGATATGTCTTTATAGCACCGGACACTCTGCTCACATGCAAGAGAATTTAATGAGGCCGTTATAGTGAGGAACTGCCGTCTCCGTTAGTCATGGTAGAAAAAAAGTGCCACATCACAGCCATTATTCATGACATTTGGATATTGCTTTTTGATGCCTGGCATCGAACCAAAGCAATCAGAAGTTGGTAAGCATTCGTTTGTTTTTGGGTGCTTTTGATTTTTCATTACAGCATTGTGGCAGAACAAAACAAGTCGAGGTGACACCATTTCATAATACAAAATTAATGGTCATGCCAAGCTTTGTAAATATTTAACCACCTATTTTTTCCAGAAAATTACCATTTTCCTTTTTTTAAAAAGTGTGATTGCTTTGATCTGGTTACGTTGCAAAAATGCACTTAACATCATTGCAAACAGTGTCTACAGCAACTGTTACCTTGACCTTGGTTACGACAGGTGTACCACGGTTTCCTTGCCTTGAATTTAAAATGGAGAAATTTACATGCATATCTTAATACTCATTGGGGAGAAGAACCTAAGAGCTGTAACTTGCTCATAATTCGAAGCGTCATGCACACAAGTCATTCATCACTACTCTGAATAATTACTAGAGATCATGAAAATTTCAAAGCATGGAGTGTAGAAGTTGAAAACAAACTGGGAAAAGGAGGTCCTGACCAGGTGTGTGCTCTGGGTACTTTGTCTTTGACAGAAACAAGACACAACACTGGGCTCTTGGGGGCCGTTGCGTCTCGGTGGGTAAACGCTCCTGCTGTTTTAAGTAGTACTACCTTTCAGATTTTCATTATCCCTTAGAACAAATAGCTCCTTTACGTTGACGCCCCTCATTTGTTTAAGACAATATCATGTAATTAAAATCTAATCAGAGAAAGAAGGGAATCCATGAATATTTAAGTCCATTTGGCTTCTGAATCCTAATGAAATGGTAATTTATGATGGCTCCAGGCTTCATTCTAGCCAGGGAACAAATTAACTGAATTTTCAGAGATTTCCCCAAGAACTTTCCCCTTTTTCTTATTCAGTGTTCTTAACGTATGAAAATATGATTAAAAACATCTATCTGAAACTCACACAGTTGAAGCAAACGTTAAATCAAGCCACTGGTAATAGCAAAATATGCAAGCTTTTAATTGCGTGCTGTTCAGTTCAATTCGGTTGCACATAAATGAATGATTCAGCATGAAAACTCAACTTGAACAGTTTTTTTGCTTGATCAAATAAAAGCCTGGAATATCAGACTGTCCATGTAACACTGTAGAATGACGCTGTGAAATAACTGTGTACACTTGACAGGGGGATGTTGAGAGACATTATATGATAACAGAGAACGCATTCCCAAAGTTGAAAGGAGACAGACCATTAAAGCAATTAATGGGAGGCTAGGATCTATGTTGTCACAAGTCTCTAATTTGAATTAACATGCTGTAGAGGAATTCTCTCTCATTCACATAAATGTAAACACACAGCTATCATTTCAGCTATCATATGGTGACATTTTCCAATATTTGATCCACAAAAGTATAGTAAAACAAACACACGTTTCTTTCTTGTTTAGTAAGGACATCTCATAAGCTAATTTATATGATATATAAATCATATAAATTATATATCATAATATATGATATATAATATATATATATATATGTGTGTAGATATATATATAATAGGAGTAGGGAACCGTGGTCTGGAAGTGCCCCCTATAGTGCCAAACTTTTTGATTCAATAGAAAATATATATCATGGGGTCTTGGAAAAAAAGACATGAATTCAGAAAGTATGAAACCTGTCAAAAGTTTATCTTTTTTGACTGCCAAACTTTAGTGTGTGGCAGAAATTCAAAAATAACCTGTGGTCACACCTACAAGAGTACAGGAGTAATCAAAGCCAGTAAATCATGTTCCTTCTTGCATGTTAATCATTAATTTAAAACGAGGTGTGAAATATGATTAATGTCACATAAGAAGAACAGAGAGCTGTCAGGAGGAGACCCGCTCCTGATGATCTCACTGTGAAAATGTTGCCCCCGGGTTTTCTGTCGGTGTGAAAGCTTCTCTCTGGAGACAAAGAAAAGATCTTGAACTTTTAGGTGCGCCACATCTCAGTCAGACACAATTATTATTCATCTTTTAGAAAATTCATATTATCAAAAAAATCTAATTACGGTGAGAACACTTGTATAAAGTAAGTGAATTACGGCGTGAACGTAACTAAAAGTAGCCCTGAGTTCATAAGAACATTTTATATGCAAATACACGACACATCGTTTGACAATGTAGACACATTTTTGATGCAATGACATAGTCAGTCAACTCTCTTACAACTGATCTACCAGTCAACAGGAAGATAAGAGTATAAAAGGTGATGAGAATTCATCGAATACAAATAGTGGAGTCTTTGTCGAAGCTCAGTATGATTTTTTCTGCTCTGTCTAACCTTATCTAACCAGAAACGAGTCAACATTTGGGTCAACACAAAAAAAAGAATGGAAACGTATAGCTCATAGTCCTAAAAACCTTGAAATAGAAACAAGCCATCATCTCTAACTTGTGAAGGCAATAAGCACACCGCATCAGATTAAACAGCAATAGCAAGAACAATATCAGAACAAGTACTTTAAATATTTAAAAATTAATATATAAAGAAATGAGTAAAGAAATTTAAAAGAATTTAAGAAACAGCAAAAATAAAGAGCAACAGACACATGCACAGTTTCCTCCAAAGAAACATCGGCCCTTTAAATTTAGCAAACAGCATGGATAAATCCTCAAAAATGCCACAACTGCAAATTACAGCTCAGTGTTTATAAAAGTTTATAATGGTTAATGAAGCCTTTGGATGCTGAATGGTTTAGCAACACATTTATTCTAATGCCAGTGAGTGAACAAGGTCTCTCCATCTGTTGTTATTGTAGACATATAACACAATAGTTATCAGTCATGCCTTACCTACATACATCATTCACTGCTTTTTAAGACATCAAAAGCCCGTCTATTGCCATTATCCTCCAGGTTCTGTTTATTTTGCTCTGTCATTAATGTTATTCAAAGTTCATTTACAGCCATTCATGCTTTTTCAGGCCAATGCTGTGTGTCCTTAACCTGCCGGCACTGCCACTCTGTTTATCTTTCCATCCTCCTCATTTAACAGACCATCTCTCTATGCTGCCTTGGTAACACAACTTAAATGCAATTCTCTGCAATGTTTAATACAGAGATCCTGCTACGTCGAGAGAATCAACTGGTCTAATTTAGCCTTTTAAATTCAGATTGAATGCAGTAATGACGTTTAACTCAAATGTGCCACTTTGGCGATAATGTGCACTTTTTCTGTTTAGCACTCAAATTTGAATTCAGAAGCCTATTCACTGTGCCAAGTCATTAATAGACCTGCACTGCAGCATCCACTAAAAGAGTAACCAACATACAATAACAGCTGTGGGAGAATATATGTTTATTAAATATTTAGGCATGTGAAACAGTGCTGTCAAAATAAAAGTGAGCATAATGAAGGAAACAACCAAGAAAAACAAGGAGAACGAGAAAGTCCTGCCTTATGAGACATGAATCTGTAAGAGATTAGGTTTGATGCTTTGAAGTGGAAGGTACAACAGTGCCCTCCTCTGAGGAACGCATGAGAACTTAATGGGGTTGGTATCAAACGCACAAACCCAGGGTAACATCAGAAACCTTGAAGCATTATAGTAATCTATACTGTTTTCAGCGCCCCCTGGTGGCTACAATAAAAAAGTCAACTCGACTGCAGAAAAGTCCAAAACTGAACAATTTTACGAAATTAAAAAGAAATGCACACAAATGTCAACAATAACAGGTCGCCATGCTATTCTTGATACTTCCAAAAATAAAACAACATACCTACTTGCTCTAATCTTGACCCTTTCGGGTGTTTTTCCTTGTCCGTTTTCTCTCCATGCAATAACCAGAAAAGCAGACTGCATGCTCGTAATGCATGCATACTTCAGTCCCTGTAAATTTGGGGAATCGTGTCTGTTTTTATAGGGGTTTAAATGTTTCTGAAGGGCTGTTTTTTTTTTTAACCAGGCAGTTTTATTTCCGCGTCATTGGAGATTTTGGTAAATCATCAGCAATGAAATCCGGAGCTAATGGTAATCTGAGAGGCGCTCAGGAATGAACGAGCGGCGGCGCACGGCGGCGCTATTCCTGGATCAGCGGGCCGCTCTTACCGGCAGCCGGAGCGCAAAGCCGCCGCAGATGCATATCATGTCCTCTCATCTCTGAGTGACGAGAAACTGCGGGTTTCAGATATCTAATGAGAATAAAAATACCTTTTAATTGTGTGATTGGTCACCGTCTCCCCACAATTAAATGAAATGAAATATTGAATGCGCCAGATTTGTTTGCTCTTCGATGTCGCTTCTGTCGAACAATATGTATTATTTAAAACAAATGATAGGATGCTTTTATTCCCCCAGATTACAGCAGTTTGTGTTATCCCCATTCTAGTCCTGTTCATATCCAGTTCCTATATCCCCATATCTTGAGATCCCAGAACGAACACTTCTTACAAAATTAGACAATCAGTCTGTTGATCATATACAATTTCTTCTTTATTAACAATGTACAATGAAATCGTTCGTTGCATAACAGCAGAAAACATATCTCCCCCATAAGACACAGACGAACGGGTGAAAAACCTGAATGCGTCTCATTCAGATGTCCTTCCCCTCAGCGTAGTATTTCTCACTTGAGCCAGATGCTTTTGTCCCCGACGTCTTCATTATAACCTTCGGCGTATTTCTTTCCTGGGAGCTAAAGAGACAGATTTTCATATCACATATTAGTTTTGTTAAAGCCCTGGTGTGCAGGGCCCATGTCTTACTATGACCTCTTTCTGGAATACCTTTAAAATCAAATACTCAATAAAAGCAGGCATATCATCTATATTCATGACCTTCCCTTCCACATGTTCTCTCGGCTGAGGGAAAGCTCCGTGGGTTTTAGTGTTAGGGCAGTGAACAGATGAAAAATCTGAAGCCTGAACACAGGCGGCAGCTGAATCTTCTTTTGAGCGCCTGTCTCATCACTCTAATGGCCATACAAAGTGCTGCTGTCATGCACTTCATAAGTCCATCTGTCTAGCGATTTGGAATCTCAGTGATATCAAAGAATGACCTCAGGTGACACTCCTGCTCTGAGAAAACTCAATCGTTTTGCTGGCATTTGTAGAAATGTTTTACTAGACATCCAAATGTTATTTTGCTGTTATTTGTCGCAACTTCAACAAATTTTGGCTCCTGCACATACACAGGCATTTTAACTGAATGCACATGTAACAAGTCAATATATGTATTTATAGTGTATATAAATACAATATATGCATTTATATATAGTCGTTAATTAAAAGCTAATAGTTGTGTGTAACAGCACAATATCTGGGCACATAAACCGACTAGGTGTGGCTTATTATCAGTCTTCTGTATTCAGTCATACAGGTCTAGTGAAAGGCACATACCGATTTGTAAGCAAAGTAGGTAGCATCAAACTCATGAGCACCAATTGTGATTTCTGGAAGATATCTCATGATGCAGGTCATGTTGGCCACTCTTTGCTTGTCTTCCACCCTAGTAAACCAGAGCAAAAACGTAGAAAAACAATCTCAGCTGAGAATATAATTAAGCTAAAAAACAGATTATGCTAAGGGTTGTTGTGAAAATGAGAATGTTATTGAGACAAATTTATCCAATGCGTTTAGAAACAGCCAACCGTGACTAAGCCACAAATAATAAATACAACCAGCATAACAAACACTCACATCATTCGCATGTGGTGGAACGTGACATCATCCTGCTCTAGCCAGGGGCCTTTCTCATACTTGAGGTAGTCAATGTCCTCTGCGATCTATATGGTGAAAATAGAGAAAGTCAGAGAGCAATGACATTTGTCTGAACATGCTCCATACTCTGGTTTCATTCTCACCCTTTCAATGTCCTGGGCTTGGGTTGTGTCATAAGCGAGAACCTCTGCCTCCTCCCTGAAAGTCAGATTTTTAACATCAACGTTCTTGAAAAACTAAAACCTCAGAAAAACTTACAACAGGCAGCTGCTATAAACTTACTTTATTCAAAATAAAAATGACAACAGGTAATATTGTCATAAAACAAATATGTGATATGATATTTTGTTTTGGGGAGGTGACCTAATTTACTGACCTGATTTTTGGAAGGAAGGTCTTTTTGTATGCTGTCTCAATGCTCTTCAGGTAGCTTAAAGGAACATTCTGGAGGCATGGCTGCATAAGCAAGGGATGGAAAACCTTGATTTATTGTGGTGGTGTTTGTGATTCGTTCAACTTATTTCATCACATCTTAAATTGTTAAAAAACTCCTGAATCATTTAATTCTTTACTCAGATTCCTGTGTAATCAGAACAATGGTGATATTTTTAGCATGAAAGATGGCGTAGAATTCAATCATGCAAACAGCTCAACTTTCTGCTTGATGCAATTTCTCGCTCAGAAACACATCAAAACGATGTGATGACTGACAGAGCTTTAAAACAAATTTACTTGTGATTGACTTCACGCAGCAACACAAAAGAAAGCCGTGAAGAAAGATACAAATGAGTATTGTATAAAAGTTCGGATGAAGCATATCAAATTTTATTTTTTTTTATCATTGTTTAATCTTTTTTACTATGCCAAAAATAAAAAACCAAACCATTTTAAATTTAATATTTTTAATATTACACTACTTATCATTTATGAAATGTGTTAATGCTATTTTAAATAAAATCTAGTTTTTTTATTTTGACCAAAATATGGAGACTTTCAAACACACCTTTCCTGATGCTTTGAGTTTCTTCTGAACCTCTTCAGCAGGAGAGTCCATATAGATGACCAGATGAGGTGGCAAAAACTCACAGAGACTAACACTTTTAACCTCATTATAATGCTCCACACCTGCAGAAGAGCAACAAAAACATGGCTCTGTCCTTTAGGTGTTCCTTCTCATGTCACCAAACAAGAAACTGGAATAAAACATGCTGTATTTGCTAGAACCTATTCATTTTAACATGATGTTTAAAAATTAATCTTTCACATCACAACTGAATTTCACACAGAATCACTCACACTGCTTGCGAATGAATCCTTCTTTGAACATGGCCTCCACGAATACCATGTCACTAAATGGAGATCGTTCCAGGATAACTCCCTGTCCTAAAAGAAAGATACAAGCATAATCACAGAGAGAGAGGCATAATCAGCCAAACACAAACTTTTTATTTTTAAGTAACAGGACAATAAATTCATGCTCTGTGGCAGTAATACTCAATGACCAGCGTGTGGCACAAATGAGACCCCTAGAGATTATCGGTGGCTCTCCACACACTAACTAGAACTGTTATAATGAACTAAGATGCATGATGCAGCATGATGCAACATGACAAAATAGCACTCCTAATTAAATCAATTAAGTTACACTAGCTCTAATAATGTTAGGCATGCAGTTTTGGGTCATGTCATTACCTGTAGACAGCAGATGTTCAATAGCATCAGAATACTGCAGCAGTCTCATGAGGTACATCCAGCACTGCAGACGATACGAGTTACCATCACTAGCTTTGGGCTCCATGTAGAACTTCTCCAGACTGCAGTTTCCATTAAAGGCTTTATCCAGAGGAACTTTCTCCTTTGTCATTTTGTCCACATAGTGCGTGTCTGGCTCTGGCATGTACAGCATCCCTGATAATGAAGGGAAAACATGCTTTACGAACAACAATCTACCAACATAGATAATAAGCCCTGACTTTATAGATTTAGACAAACATATACACATGCACAGGCACACATATATTTCAAGGTTTCCATGTCCGCGTTACTGTTTGAATAGTTTAAGGATTTACATAGATCAGCCAACATGTTCTTACCCAATTTATCAGCCAATTTCTGTGCAAGTGCTCCTTTTCCAGATGCTAAGTTGCCATCAATGGAAATGATCTTGCTGTTTTCTTTGAAGCGGGAGGTTGTTCTCTCACCCAGAGCATAGGCCCACCACCCATACCGCAGGTTACTGACAGCAGTCGTGTGGATCTGAACCTTAAGAGTAAAATAACCCTGTTATTTTTCTTGCACATATTGGGAATTAGGCTGGACCACTTCAGGTCATGATCAGATACAGTATCCGCATATGGAGTCAGGGTATTTGTTACTGATGGTATAGCAAGCAGCTTACTTTAATGTGGTTCTGTATAATAAACAGTTCGTTTTGAAAATCGACTGGCACTAATTTAGTGTACAAACAAAGGTGAAAGTAGTTTCAAATGAAAGGTTGGTTCTGTAAACACATGCATTCATGTGTTTTATTACAGTAAAGATAATGCTACGTTCACAGCTGCAGTTCTGTTATTGTCCTTCAGTGTGGATTACAGCCCCATTTACCTTTCCTCTTGATTTCAGGGGATGGTTTAAACCTTACCGTCGGCACAGGCGATCCCGCTTTCAAAGCTGCTGCACCATTGGGCACAACCAGCCGAAATAACCGCAACGCCATTGCAGCGCTTCTGAAGCCCCAGCAAGTCGAAACTCCTCAATGTCGCTGAAGGAGCTCCGCGTCGCGTCGCGAGAATTTTGCGTCACAGGTGCGTCATTTTAGTTGAAGCGATTCCCTACGTCACACTTTCTTCAACGAATTATGCCAATAAAATGTAAATAAATTAAGTAAGAATTATGTAAATAAAATGTAAATAAAATTATGTAAATAAAATTATGTTTGAATAACACATTCATTCATTCGAAGAATTAAACGTCAGTTACCGTTTTTAGAATAAACGAAAAGAAATGCCATAATTCGAACACATGTAAACGAAAAAAAAAAAGGGTTTCTCAGTTAGTGGCTGTCATGACAGTCATGTAAATTATTCAGCTACATATAAAGTTTAACAGAACAAATAACAAAGTGTAAGACATAATCTTTATTTCGGAATAATATATAAAAATAAAGAGGAATCAAGCAAAGATTGTTATAAAAAAGATAAGAAATATGTTGAATTCCTAAGATTTTCGTATGTGTTGTGGTATTAAAGTGAACCTCATGGTACTGTTACAAAATAAAATCTGTTCTCCTTTTCGTATGTGTTGGTTTAATGTGTTTCGTGTTTTATTGAGCAATATTAGAATTAAATATTATAATTCAATGCTTGTGAACACATGACTACATGACTGAACTGCTTTACTGCTTGTACTGTATTGTTTGTTATCAGAAGCACTTTATTTACTAATCAGTCCTCAATATATTTAAAACAGGTCTCACTTTATTTCATTTACTTGATAATATACCCGTCAATGTCAACAGAATTCATATTTGATTTCTATAATCGTATAGATTTTGCCTTGATTATGTTTCGTTGGTTTATTGTCCTTCTTTTTTCCAAACGCTTGAAACGGAAATACACGACAACCTATCACACATTTTGAACATTTTCATTTCATGTTTTTTTTTTTTTTTTTAAATGAAATGAAAGAAAATGCAACCTTTTTTGTACCCGCATTTGTCATGCATGCAGTTCAGTAAACGCGAGTTACCAGCAGGTGTCAGTAGCGCCTCACTGCGGCGTTACACCTGGGAAGAACAAGAGTCCGTTGCCATAGTTACCGTTGTTAGCAGGAACAGCTAAATTTGGAGCTTGTTGTTTTGATGCTGTTGCGATCGGTTGTTTCAGCGTTTCGTGTCTCGGGGGAAAGTGGATCAGATACCCAGAGGAACGCGTTTCATTCCTGCTCCGGTTCGGGTCGGTATCGGTTCGTTTTCGCTGCTCTCACTCCGTTGTGTTTTAAATGACCGACAGCTTGTGTTTCACGGGTCTGGTGTCAGTAGCGCAGACAGTCTTATTTTAGGGACTTGTTAAATGCGCATACAAAACAATCGCAAATGATGCTTTAAATGATCTTTATATTGAGTTCTCGCATTTTCCTTGAGTTGTCACACGAGACAATGCAGCGACATTAGTCAGTGTTTTATTTTGATTTATTTGTAATATTTATTCAATGTTTATCAACATCCGATGCTATTGATGTGTAAATGCACAGCGCATTTACAGTAGTAAATATATAGTAGTAGATTATCAATCAATTGCACCAATACGTGAGCTTATTCATTTGTACTATTACTTTAACTCATTTAATAAATCGGACAGTTCTGTCTGTCATTGTAGCCTTTGTTTGCACGTCTGTGCTGACACAGAGATGTCAGATCTTGTTGCTGTCTGGGAAGTGGCTTTGAGCGACTGTGTGCACAGGATTGAGTTTGAACATGGTACAACCACAGGAAAACGGGTTATTTACATCGACGGAAAGGTAAGACATTTTCAGTAGAATTACACATCGGATTGATTGTTAAATACTTTAACATATTGTGGATTAGATTGTTAGAGACTTGTGTTGGACATATTTCTGGTCATGATGGAAAAATAAGTGCAGGTGTCTCACCTGTGTGTGTTCATGACCTTCACAGGAAGTTGTAAAGAGAGATTGGATGTTCAAACTTGTTGGAAAGGAGACGTTTCATGTGGGAGGAACAAACACAAAAGCCACTATTAACATAGATGCAGTGAGCGGCTTTGCATATGAGTACACTCTGGAGATTAATGGAAAGAGCCTAAAGAAGTATATGGAGAACCGCTCCAAGGTTACCAGCACATGGCTTCTCAACCTGGATGGCATCGACTGCAGGGTTGTTCTGGGTAAGAAATATCTGAGTACAGGTTCCTATGAAAATCCCTGTCTTTTCCTTCACTGTGTTACATCCGCTGTTTAGGAAACTCAGATCCGTAGATGCTTCAGCTGGTTGTTTTATCAGTGCGGTCGACATTCGTCGGCTCCACTCAAAGTATTTTCTTGCACACTCAGCTGCCTGTCGTGTAGTGATTAACCTGAGGTTAAATAAAGGTATAAAAAGATCACAAATCCCTTTAACTAATTAGTACATAACAATAGAAGATCCTTCTCATCTGACGAATGCACTCTATATTCTACAGTCTTATAAAGGCACAACTTGTGGGCGTGGCTACGCACTTCTGATGTTACTCTTGTGCATACAGAAAAATATTTTTCGTGGAATACTCTCAAAAATATGTTGGAAAGATCTAGATTTCTTTCCTCAAAGGCACATGAATGTACAACCTTTCAAATTAGAGTCTATTAATTCATTCATTTTTATATAGAAATACAGCTGTGTTAATATTCACATAATAATTGTATACTGTAATCATTAATTAGTTTAATATATATGGTCAGGTGGCCAAAAGTTCTGCCCCACAAAAATAGGTTTTGCTCAACAAACAACAGAGGGAGCTTTAAAGTACTTTACTAGTGCATGCAAAAGGACAATGAGGTCTACTTGGGTAACAGGAAGGAAAACTTCCAAAGACTTTCCATACCTGGAAAGTGGAAATGACTTTTGTTTGTTTGTATTTACGGTGGGTGTTTTCAAACAGTGTTTTTTTTCAGATCAGAGACAGAAGATGGTCTGAGTGTAAAGGTTAAAATCAAGTACATTAAAATAGGACTTCATTGCTGTTTTTATGTTAATCACTCATTCGGCTTGCCTTTAATCACTTATAAACTGTCTCATTTTCAACAGAAAAGGACACCATGGATATATGGTGCAATGGACAGAAAATGGAAACAGCTGTAAGTTTCAGATGTTGCCTGATTCATTTACATTTATGTTCCAACATGTCATTGCCAAATGACAGTTGTCAACAACTGACCAAGTCAATAAAATGTGGGATGCCTTTAAAAATTGACAATTATTTTTTTGGGGAAACGGCAATATACTCCTTTGTTAGCATCTTAAAAGTTTCTTTAAAACTCTGTAGAAGCTGCCAAAATACTATCAATACACTTCATACATACCAGATAAATAATGCTCTCTCCTCCTGTAACTCTTGCAGGGAGAGTTTGTCGACGATGGCACAGAGACACACTTCACTATATGCGACCACGACTGCTGCATTAAAGCAGTGAGCAGCGGTAAGAGACGAGATGGCATCATTCACACACTGCTGGTGGATGGCATGGAAGTTTCAGAGTCTGCTGAATAATCTGTGTATGAGTGTGACTGTGTGTATGTGTGTGGTTGTTGGAATAGCATGTCCATAACCTGTGCTGAGTTGTGAACACATATCAGCATATGCTGGTTCAGTATTGGACTTTGTAACAGAGACAGATGTGTCTTACAAACACATAGTTTAGATAATTGCTATATACCTCATGTAGCAACAATAAATAAAAGTTTTTTAACCCTAGAGATTCATTGTGATTTTGTGTAATTCAGTGTGGCTTTATGAGAGTCTCACCATGAAATTAAACATGGCAAAAGTGAAATAAAGATGCTATGATGTCAGAACCTTTACAGTTTGGTATGTTGATCATGTGATACGGGGATGTAAAGTAATAGGATTGTTGATTCTTTGTGCGGTAGAACAATCATGTTCTCAAAAGCATTAAATGGTCTAACTTAGAGGTAAATGTGAACATATTTAACTTTCTGACCATCCACTTACATGAATAGGGTAAGGGTACAGCAATAATGTTCTTTAGCAATTATACTTAAATGTAACTTTGTAATTTGAGACACCTCGATGTCAAGGCCTTGTGACAAACAAGATTAGTTGTGTCTCTCTCAAACTCCATGTGTCTGGTGAATTCAAGTTGTGGTGATGTTACACTCCTGTTAGCATCAACTTATTTCTGAAACAATGATTCTGTATTTGATTTCCCGAGCTGTTTGTCAGTTCTCATGTGCTGTATATAGAACAATGTTTAGCATGTTAAAAATGAACTAAATCGAAATATGAATCAAACTATGTTTCCATAACAATAATATTAATGTAATATTCTAATTTCTTAGAATGAAATTGTGATTTGTATTCAAATGTGCTTAAGTATTTTTAATTAACTACATTAAAAGGTGGCATCAGTATATTTGCTGTTACAATCTTTTTTATTTAACCCTGATGTATTGTATCTTTTATATGTAAAATATGGTCTTACATAACTTTAAAAATGTGTCTTGTTATGGTCAGTTTGTAGCCAATAAACATTTCACTTGAATGAATTTGTGTAATTGTGAATAAGTGAGACTTTTAATAGTGTGGCATTTATTTATTTTTCAAATCACACAGTCACACAGAACCAACAGCATCACTTAAATTGTCTTGCTCTAATCAATGAATGACCATCATATAGTTTGAAATTATAAACACTTTCATCAAACTTACAATCAACTAAATAACAATAATCTAACTTACATTCCTCTTTACTGATAACCTTGCTTCAAGCAAACAATTATTATTTTCATCTAACACCAATATTCATATTTACAGCATCTCATTTTAACTATTTTCAATTAAAAAATATTTAATGTAAATATCCAGAGCTGAATATTACACAGTTACGACAGGAGAAGGAAGGAATTTAAAAGTAAAAGCTGTTCTAGTCAAAGCAGGATATATTTAAATTGAAGTATTTTCAATAAAAAGTCACCAGTTTCTTATCTTTTAATAAGCAGTTTTGGTTTATTAGTATAAAGATCTATGTTCCTCATTTATGCATCTCATTGACCTTATCTATAGAAATTAACTTTTTTGAAAAATTGGTTTTGAATTCCCAGTCTAACAGTTTCCCTGATTCATTACAAACTGTTTTGTTAATGTATGTGACTATTCACGTGAATATCTGAAGCTACACCAAGGTGGGTTTGTGACATATGAACAGGTATTCAGGAAGAGCCTGTTGACCGTTGAAGATGACAAAAGTGTGAAGCATATCACTTAAGCTGTTATAACAATTCAAAGGGTCATTATTTATGGGAGGGGGCAAAATGAAACCTGGTGAACCAAGTGTGCACTTCCCAGTGAGAACTTGAGCCTGAATGATGTAGATGTACTCTTCTTTCAGTCCGTTCCACAGCTTTAACGCACTGCCCAGTGTATTGGTGAAGTATATACCATTGCCATACTCTTGCTCTGCAAATTAAAACGTTAATACAGAGATCATTAACCGCAAACCAAACCTTGCAGATGAGAAGTATCTCCTGTAGCTAAATACAAATATTAAGCTCCAAACTCATTTGTACATAAAAACCTAAATGTTGCTTTGAATTGACCTTCACTAATGTACATTATACTACTTTTTTGTATGTTGTAGGTGGAAAGGTTAAGGCCAGGAAAAAGTTATGTAACATTTCAGACATCCCAGATTTAGTTTTTAAACAATTTCAGAGAGAATAATCATATTCATCATAATCAACAATCATAACTAAGCATTCAACATTCAAATCACTGAACGATATCAACAAAAAATGGCCTTGCCTGCAGGTGGGGCAAAATCTTTCTGAAAGCCAACTCTGCAGATAGCATCACAGAACTGAGCTGACACACACTGATACAGAGTCTCTGGTTTGTCTTTCACTCGCTTTCTATTCAGCTCAAATATGTTCTGCAGGGCAGCATTCTCTATTTTCTCCACCTGTAACAAATGTATCCACATTACATTAAAAGCTTTTATTAAAACAACGTTGCACTTAAAACTTCCTCATTGTTACCTTCTCCTGTAAGAAGCGAGCAGAAATGACATTAAAACAAATAGATTATCGCTTGACAACAAACAGGTACAACAGCTGTATAAAGAAACATAAACAGTCACCTGTTGGGTTCATTTAGGAGGGAATAAAACCTTTAATAACTCATTTAACTTTTGGTTTTAATGTTTTTAAACACTTCTGTGTTGTGTGAGAATGATTTCATTTGTGCTCACCCTGATGATCCCAAGTCCACAAGCTTTGACTTTCTTTTCCATTTCTGCAAAATTTTTCATGACCTCTGGAGTTCTTGCAAAAAATGAATTACCAGCTATACGATGAGGATTGTAATCCACAAACAGACCTGTGATGTAAAGTTAAAAAGACTGTATCAGGTCATAAGATGCTATGAGACATAAACTAAACATGAACTCAATGACTGTACTAAGACAACTATTTCTATTTTCAACTTTTAATATCTACAGTACAACATGTTTACAATTAAAGTAATATAAACATACATGTCCTTTCCACCATCCTTTTTCCAGAATTGTCTTCCAAATACTTGTACGTAAGGTTAACTTTCATATTTTCATTCAGCACAATCTCCTCATTCTGTGCTAGATAAGCTTTCTCCAAAGCTGCACTGCTTTTAGGTGAAAATTCTCCATTTTCATTCCACCAGCGAACCACAGAATACAGAAGGTCACACTCTTCATCTAGAGCAAAGTTCTCTAGGGCCTGACAGAGCATGGATTCCACTTCTATAGCCACACAGCTGACAGATACAGCTTCTCCAGTGATGGATATGCCACCATTGCCACTCCTGAAGAACACTTTAATGTGCACATCAAACATGGTTTGCAGAGACAGCAGATGTTCATGGTCTTCTTGGCCAAGATACATGACATGGTTGTTAGTTATCGTTATTGTGCCATTTCGTGCACTCAACATATTCATTATCCATCCCTGTGCCTCTCTCACAGCTTCATTGGTACTACTTCTGATCTCAAGAGTGGGTGTTTCATTTGTTGTGGGTCCTTTGGTGCCAAAAGTAGAACCTGAAAACATTTAAGTGTGGTTTAAGAACTTTTAACTCATATCAACATGTAGGTGTTTTTAAGAATGTCTGTACCAAACAAAGGCTCAATGATGTGTATCTCAGTAACTGAGCAAAATAAAGGTGACAATAAAGAGGAGTCTGATAATTCTGTGTAGAATGATTTAAATGTGAAATCATAACTGATAATAAACATTTTCACTAAATATAAACAATGTTATATATTTTGCTCACTTGTCGCTGCTGTATTTAGTGTTTCTAAGGACTTCATCCCTCCTTTCAGAGAACTGAGCTTGTTTTGGAAAGCCTGAAAATAACAACAGTAAAATTAATTGAATGAGTTTTTTGTCTGTTGAACTCTTAATTTGTTTCGCAACCATATTGCACATCACAATATTCATAATGTTTTTACAATTTACTTATGTAGCACTGCTGTGAAACTGCTGTGCTGATTGCAAATTCTGTCAAGTGCTTGGGACATGAAAATAAAATGTGATGATTTATGTATTTATTGTTCCAATCACAGACAGATAAGCGAAACAAAGGTGAACAGTACATTATTAACAAATTACCTCCATCATTTCCATGTCCTTTGGAAACACAACAAAATTTACTTCAAGATTCTTGGTCGGGTTTTGTTTGGCAAATTCTGCCACAGCATCCAACATGAACTTGGCAACATCATGTTTGTGAAAGCCAATATTACCAGTTCCAATAGCTGGGAAAGAAATGGACTTGTATGCATTTGCAGCTTTCTTCAAACAGTTAAAGATCACTCTGTATAAAATCTACAGACAGAAGAACACAGGCTGGTTACAGACAGTCACAGGCATGATGGTGTGATAAACTGGTAAAATCAAATTTACCTTTGTTTCTCCAGGCTCAGACCTAGATACACACACAGTGTGCAAAACTTCTTTACAATTCAGCTTATATCCTTTTGTTGCAAAGATGTCACCACTTGTTACATATTTGTTTTTATTTTTGTTCATCTCTTCTTGAATCTTTCGGCCAGCTTTCTTCAAAATTGCACTTGAAATCACTCCAAAGGACAAATCCAATGTGTCCCCAATTGTATTCACAATTACATCCACCTGCAGAATGAAGCAAAGTGACAAGAAAAATAATATAGATGTGATCATGCATAAAAACATTTTTTAACATTTAATGATTTTATTTTGTTTTACAATTGCATATTTTTGTTACACACCATGCTTAATATAAAAAGCAGTAAACATTACATTAGCAACATGTCTTTTTGCCTGTTTCACACTTCTCAATTCTTTAGTCTTACCTTTTGCTCCTCAATTAACCCTGTTTTGAGGTGCAGTGTTATGTTTTCAAGCTGTAAAATGTTGCCTGAGGAGAAAGTCACGCTCTGGTTTTTGCCTTTCACAGCTCCACTGTATGAGCCAGTGATGGTGGGCGACCCCAGAAACTGCACACAGGCTCTTTCCATTTCTTGGACTGTGGGTTCATCATTATTGACAAGATGAATTTCTACAGTCCTGTCACTAAATGCATTATATTCATTATACTGCTTTATAATATTCACAATAATATCTGCACAGAGATGTCTGGGAAAATGGAAAAGGCCAGAGCTCAGAGCAGGAACTGCAACAGAGGAAAACTTTTCCTTTTCAACTATATCTAGGATGCTCCTAATAGCGCTATGTAAGATGGGTGTAGATTGGTCAATATGCCACTGGGTTGGGTTTGGAGGCAGGCAGGGCCCCACAGCATGTATGACACTTTTACATGGGAGATTTCCAGAAGGGGTGACTACAGCTGTACCAGCTGGCACTATTCCTTTTTGTTTTATAATCTGATCACTACACTGCTGTAACATCGGTCCCCCAGCTTTGCTTAGTGCTAGTGCAAGACCCCCTCCATGACTTAGCATCTCATTGGCTGCGTTGACCACAGCATCCACTTTGTAATGTGCAAGATCATCTTTCCAGACTGATACTTTCAATCCATTGGACAGCTTTGTATAGTACCTCAAACCAGAACCCGAGACCTCACTTGCATGACTACCAAAGGAGTCTTCCAGATTGTTAAAAATGGCCATGCAGTCAAATTTTCTCTCAACAGCTTTGCAAAATGCGCTTCTGCACTGCCTGAGAACGTTGCAGTGCTCTGCAGCCAGTGGGATGTCCGCTTTGGCACTCATGGTCAGCAGTTTCCTTCAGGACAGAAACCTATATTTCTGGGTGAGAAAACAAAGTGATGCCACAATAAAACTGACAATGCAACAATCCAGCTGAAAAGTACAAAATGAAAACCCAGAAAAATTATTTCATTTGCCAGAACCTCTTAGATTTGTGTATCAGAGAAATGGTTTATTTCTTCGACAGCTCCAAATATGGGAATTATGGGAATTAGGTGACAAATAAAATAAACCCAAAACCGCATAAAACAGTTGAGACATAATACATAAAACTGTTGCATAAAACATAAAACTGTTGCATGAAACATAAAACTGTTGTATGAAACATAAAAGTGTTGTATGAAACATAAAAGTGTTGCATGAAACATAAAACTGTTGTATGAAACATAAAACTGTTGTATGAAACATAAAACTGTTGTATGAAACATAAAAGTGTTGCTATTCTGTCTGACAAAAGTCAACCACCCGAAAAATATTACACACCGAAATGAAAGGAGCAAAAATAAACCCCGATCTCCTTCATGTCAACAAAACAAAACTAATACAGTGCGCTAAAAAGTCGCTAAAAACTGTGAAGTATGACGATCAAATCTTACCTTATGGTTTAACAAACTTAGTCAAACGCAGCAAATGTGTTTCCTGTTAAATGTGTCGGAGATCAAAACGAAAGCAAAAGACATTCAATGTAAACAGAACGACTTCCTGGAAATCATTCACAAATTCGTCTTACTAATTCATGCACTATATCAATGCAATTCTCTCTTTCTTCTTACTTCTTGTCCAGGACCTCTAAAGTTACTAAACAGCTTTCTGCATACAGGTCACAGTGTTTTCCGGGGACTTGGTTGAGTTGCAAGGGAAATCCGCCTGCTTCCTAAGTTTGGAAGTCCAAAGGGAAACATAGAGGAAGCGTATAACATATAACATATAACAGTGAGTCTCAGTATAGTCGAAATGGCTGATGGGTTTCCATACCGGCTCCTCCTGGAGGGTCAGTGGGACCCCAAAACTCCCAAACTAAAAAACAAACTTACCATTTATTTCCAAATAATGGTGGCGATTGAGTCGTCGAGCTGGATGATCCCGACGGAGGAAGAGCGATTGTACGATTCAGAAACACTGAAGGTAAAGTAAACGATAACTCTTTATGAGGACTCCAGGAAATGAGACTCGTTTCCTACTTTGATAATAATAATAATAATAATATTTACGTGCTGAGCTCGTCAATGTGTTTCTCTTTGTGCGAGTTCTGCTGAAACAGAGATGAAGGTTGGTCAACAAACTCTGAAACTGACTGTGTGTCTTCCTTCATCAGAGACCAGAAGTATAAATGACAGGGACTAAAGTTAGTCTGTCTACTTTCACTTGAGTTAAACGAAACTGTATTCCTCAGGAACAACTTCAACTTCAGCCAGCAAACTTACAGCAGGTGGGTCACCTCAGATGTTGGTCAGGCCTGCATGTATATGTCCACCACGTCCATCTATCTTTACAAAAAATGAATTGTGCTTATATATTCACCACATACCCCCAAATCGTACACTCGGACATTACCCAAAGGAGGGCCGAACCATCTTCTGTGCTAAAGCATTCAATACTAGACCTCAAAATGCCAAGTCAGTGTCATTTCAGTATTCACCATAAACAGAAATAGATATGAAATACAAAGAAACATTTGCCTCGTCGTAGTGTACGTATGTATAAGTATATTATGAGATAGGCTTCAATTAAGCTTTAGTCCGGTCATTTCTGCAAGCTGTATACCTAGCACAAGCAGAGGAGGACACTCAGGGTTTGTAAGTGACAAGTCCTTAAAAAAGCCCTTTCAAAGTGAACAACACTCTACATCCAGGTAAACTGAAGAGCGAAGAAGATGAAAAGACTGAGCCAACTGAGGAGAAAGAAGATACAACCTGTAGACCAGCTGTAATTGAAAACATTGAAAGTAATAGCCAAGAGTTTCTGGTTATGTTGGTGGAAAATGTGCTAAAGGGAACTTCTGCTGAGTCAAATGACTTCAATATTGAAGTTATACCAGAGAGCAACTGTGCAGTGGTGACATTCTCCAGTAACAAGGGTAAGTCATACGTTGTTGTTTTTGTTTTTTAATACTAATATTGTGTTGTGTCATTGTATGCACTTTCAGATGTGCATGCAAAATACCTCTTTATGAAGGCCTCAAACGTTATGAAGGTCTGATGGTTGATCAGCTTGTTTCTAATGCTACTCTCCATAGATATGGAAAGCTTCATCGTGTCCAGCTTGAGCAATGCAATCATTAAGAGGAAAAACATGAAAGTGAGATTTCTTGAGAGGACTTGATGAGGGTTTACCTCCGAATACAAACTCTGACCTCCTCATAATGTATGTCCCCAAAATCCCAAAGGTAATCCTGGCATGTGGAGGAACTACCAGAATAACAAAAGTGTCATGGAGAAAAAGAATGGTCATGGAAACAATGAGAAAAGACTGTTTCATGGAACCAGTGAACAGACTATAGGTCACATTAACGAGAGAGGATTTAATCGTAGCTATGCAGGAAGAAATGGTAAAGGCAGTATTTACTACATTACATCCATTATTTGTGATAAATATGTATTGTCGTAAATCACTTAATGGTGCTCTTTACAGCTGCAGTGTATGGAAATGGGACGTACTTTGCCCTTAATGCAAGCTATTCTGCTGATGACACATACTCAGTGCCTAATGCTCAGAAACAGAAGCACATGTACCTCTGCAGTGTCCTCACAGGAGATTACACTAAAGGACAGAGAGGATTGATTGTTCCTCCTCCAAAAAATAACATCAGCTATGATCTGTATGACACAGTCGTGGACAACCCTGCTGCTCCGACCATTTTTGTGGTTTCCGGGATGATAATGCTTACCCCAAATATTTAATAACTTCCACTTAGTCACTGTAGATTAATGACAGTTTTGAATGCACAAACATAGATACAAGTCAGTAAAAGGTTTTTAAATGACTTTTCAGGCTGTCATAATAATTGTACCTGTATCTGTAATTTTAAAGGACTACAATAAGAAAATGATCGTACATTAGAGAGCATATCAGTGGTCAAGTCTGGGGCAACTCAATGTTTTCCTTATCTGACACGCTCAGTTCAGCCCATGGATCTCTCTGATTATTTACATAATGTAAGGTAAATATCATGTTAAATAAGGGGGACATACAAAACATGCAATGCTGAGGATCCCCTGAACTGAAGATTGTTCTGATGTACTGTAGATTTGTTTTGAATTTTTGTGCCATAAAAACTGTGTCATGATAATTCAGGTGGCCTGCTCACTAATATATCCAAGAGACAAGCTGCATTTAAGTACATTATAAAGTACATAGCACTATAAAGAACAGCACTTTAAATAAAGAATTCTGCTCCTTTAAATGTTTTATTGTAATTTCTTGCAGTAAGTAACACCCTTGTGTATATACATGTACACAACATACACAACAGTTCAAATGAATACTTTTAGCATATAGACAAGCAAAGGACCTTGTTTGGAAAACAAGAAGGGGGGCTGGTGTATAAAAAGAATTGCTCTTTAATATTAATTAGAATTTAAATTAAAATGTATTCAGCACACGTGACAGAAGATCAGCCAGGTGTAATGTGTTCTCAATGTCTGTTCCTCAAGTTATTTACAAATATAAAAATAAAACAATCCAGTTACATGCAGACCACAATAAAGCAGAAGTATAATATTAAACGTTGATTAAAAATCTTGGATCTTGTAAATTCTGAATAGCATTATAACAGCAACATTATAGTACCATTTAAAATAATAATAAAATTTGTTAATATCATCTAGGTCACTAGATAACTCAGTACAAATTATAAGCAGAATAAGACAATGAGCAGTATACATGTCTTATATGGGGAAATTAGCTGTTGACCCCGGTAGGTTGACACCATTACATGAATTTATTCACATCATGATGGATAAAACAAGTAGAGGTAAATGTCAAAAAAATGACAAATAACTGTGTATATCCACTATTATAAAGACAGTTTATTAGTTACTTTGTGACTAGTTGACCTCAGTTTTGCTAGTTTGCCTTCTTTAGCCCAGGGAGAGAAAGTTCAAACCTATTGAAACAGAAAGACAAAAGTTATACACAAACATACATACCTCTACAGTTAAACAGGTAAACAGTTTTAACCAAACGTTTACCAAAACAAACATGTTTTTTTGTTGACCACACTGTATGCCTATTCTGCTTGTTTTGTTAAGAAACATTATGAAGTATAAAAACCTACATAATAGGACATATTAAAAGGATGGAGCAAAAGTTCTGCTTTCCTTACCATTCTGTGGTACCCTTGATCAGATCTATTTCAGACAGATCAATTAGAACCTTTTAAAACATAAAAAACATTTTTAATGTGTCATTCTCAGGAAATGTCCAAATTATTCTGCAAATGCACAATGATGTATATTTAAATATATTTGTCAAGATATACAACCACACTAAAGATCTTGGCTTGCTTGACTGATAAATAAGAAAATGTGCGGGACAGATTGCTTGTTTTAATGCTAGGCTAATGTGGAGGATTTTTAGTTTATATTTGCCTCAAATATTCATGTTCATCGCCTATCGACTTACCATTCCAATCTCTTTTCTCTCTCTCTTGTGAAGCATTTTATTGTTTTTTACCGCGACATCCAACTTCCTGTTTCTTGCTTCGTCCAGTGACACAGAAAATTCAAACCTGAGATGTACGTTACACAGCGTTAAAACATATCAAACCAAGAGATGGCAATACTTGCTTAATAACAGGGTACAAAATACACTTACAACTCCTCAAAGTTGGGGTTCACAGCCTTCTTCTTAACTTTAGTGCGCTTGCGATGCTTCCATGTTTGATCAGGCAGCAGATACATGCGGACGTAAGTATCAGAGCCACTCTCACTACAGGAGAACAGGTTCCTATGCAGAAACAGATACATTTAGATTTAAATAGATCATTCTTCGAACTCTTTGGAACCCTACACCAAGGAAGAAGATTTCTCACCTGCAGGAGTTGACTATCACAATGAGTCGCTTCCTTAAAGAGGCGTAACGCAACGTCAGATCGATCTGTCCAAAGCTGCCCTGGTGATTTAGGATGGCCCTTTAATGAACACATTCACTAATTGGTTAAATCATATTACTTTCTTCAAACCCAAGAAGATTTCAATTTGTAGTCGTTGTAGGACAGCAAAGCATAAAATCTGATGTTTTAAAGCACATGAATTAAAAACAGCACCTGATTGTACTCACTCTGGATAAGGGACATTATCTGCCAGATCAAAGCGAGAAGAAGCTATCGAGTTCTCTGACAAGAGGCTGTGAGAATCATATCGACGCATTTGACTGGGCATGGAGGGGTTGGATGGTCGCCCCTCCGCAGTCACAAAAGTATTTCGCCGGTAGGGTTGATACTCTGCTTGGAGATCGCTGGTGGAGCTGGCTGAAGCTAGTGTTTGGACAGGTACAATCTGTATTCTTGAGGGTGGGGCAAATGAGACCGGTATTTTTTCTTTTTGGTCAGTCTGTGAGGTCTGAGATGGAGCTGGAGTTGTAGCTGAAGCTAGGAGGTTGGGTCTGAGGGTGAGTTTGGGAAGAGGAAGTCTTTGCTTGAGTCTTAGGTGGTGGATTAACAACCTTTGGCTCTGGTTTCTGCAGAGTAAGAATCTAGTTGGGAGGAGACAGATATGTAGCTATTGTTAACCAGTATACCAGAATAAAAAACATCTCTAATATATAAAAAAATCTCATGTCATAGTCATTTGATTCCTAAAGGCACACTATTTTTATAAGATTTACACAAGGAAATTCCTTACACATAAGGAATTATAGAATTTTTGGAAAAAATATTTAAAAACAGGTACAATCAAATATGTAGTCTAACAGTCACTGTAGCCTATTTAACGCAGTTTGATTCTGTCTGGGGTGGATCACCTCATGGGGCAGACATGTTGGGATTATTTTGCTAACTCATTACTGCACTCTTTCACTCACAGAATTGAGAACAATCATGGCTGATTGAAAATAATGCATATTTGTTTATTAGTAACTGTAAACTATTGCTTTTGCATGTACGCTGCTAAAATGGCTTAAAAATAAGTTGACTGTTCTTACCCTGAGAACAGCTTTCAACTTGATCTGGCTATTGGCTCCTGAGCGCTCAAGCTGGAAGCGCTGATCCATCGTCATGTCAGACAAATTTAGCAGTCGGACCAGAGGCAGACAGAGTTTGCCCAGTGAGGTTTTCTTCTCATGTTCTTTAACCTGAGGACACAGGGTAATGATGAAAGAAAGAGAGAAATTTCCTTTATATCTAATACTATGAGCAAGACATTCGTTCACAAAGAAACCAATCTATTATTTAATCACTTGTATTTACTTGTCTTATAAGTTAGTGCTGTTTGTTATTCCTTTATTCAAACTCTCTGTATAAAGAATCATCATGTTTGTATACAGTAATCTGGGCTTAACATACAAGTTATTATATAATTTTAAGACAGGTTTACCTCGACATTCAACACCTGGCTGTTCACATTGTGGACAAAGAATGTGAAGCATTCTTCATAAACTGGGTCTTTTGAGGCAAACACAACCTGACAGAAGAAAATAATAATTAAACATCTGTGTTTTACAACAGGGAAACTTTTTAATATCATTCTCAAAGAATTACATACCTTGCTTTTCTGAGCTTGCCGATCTACAGAAAACTCCACATACGAGTTTGGGTCGTTAGTTTTTCTGGTGAACTGTAATTTAAAATGAACACAGCTGTAAATAAAGGTCATTATTTGCCATTAGGCATTTTTTCTGCACTTTTAGTTTTGACAGACACCTGTTCAATAACAAAGATTTCAGTTACATTATGTGAGATATCATTTACATATCCTGAACAGAAGATAGTGACACTGTATTTAGTTAATAACCTCCCATATGTTTGAATAACAGGTTTGTGAGCCGCTGAAAGTGAAGCAAAATTATGAATATGAAACTATGAGACTGTGAAAAAGACATTTGCATGGGCACATTTTCATAGTCAAGCCACTGGTAAAAACCAGTCGAACAGGTCATAACAATTACATAGAAGCATAACTAAAAACTGAGAATTGACTTTATCAGGTACACAGTTAAAATGATTCCAAAGATCTCTGGAATGTTTCATTTACTTCCAAGATGGGAGAGGACTGCATTCCAAGCATATGAAACAGAGAGCATGAGAGGGAAATACCTACATATTTGTCATGTTTTAGTTAAGCGCCACAATAAACCTGCTTGTTTGGCTTGTTTGATTCTTTCTACCCAACAGCAGAGAAAGAAAGTAAAGTTTGCTTTTTCATCCCTCTGGTGGGTGCCACTGTAACAATGTCACACTCTTACAGTCAAACTGGCCTGTCAGAATATACATAGCCTTATTACAGGGCTCTCTGGAATAATCAGGAACAATCGAGTCTGACGGTCAATCACATCATCTGGTAGCTTGATATTCCTCAATAATCACCACACATTTGGGGATTAAATCATATTGGACTGTTCAACCAGGCTATTATAGAGTATCACATGAGAAAAGAATACTAATAAAATAAATCTAATAAAATATTTAATCTCAAATCAGTATTGTGTGCAGTTATTTACTTATGCACAAGATCTTATGACTAGTGAGAAGGTACCACAAACTGCACTAAGCAATAAAACATATGCATCAGGACCCTCTGGGGGTCATCCTTTGAAAGTTTTTAGAACAGTGAAGAACATTGAAGAAACTGTGGCAGTCACTTCAAGTGTTTTGTGTTTTCCAGCACCACAGACAGTGTTACACCAGCTCACATGTGGGCAGCAGACACAGTGACGGAATGAGAAATGATGTTACTCAGAAACAGCTTTGAACCACTGCACACCTTCCACAACACCAACCAAACTCACTTCCACAACAACCGCCCAACACCAACCAAATTCACTTCCACAACAGTTTTAGAAACAAAGGCTTTGGTGGTAATTAGCCTGTTCAAAATGACTTCCTAAATAGACTGAGAAATAACAACAGATGGGTGCAATGATGAGCTGAGGCCAAGTCTTACCCGAGACTCTTTAGCTGGTTTTCCATGCTTCTCGTTGTGGGTAAATTCTCGCTGGTCTTTCTAAAGACAATGGAAAACTTAAAGAATGAAAAATAAAATAAAAATACATCATAGAAAAATGAGGGAAACACTTTTTCACATGCATGGTGTTTGTGGTATGAAAGGCTGACAGCCTTGTTTCACATTGTACACTCACAGGCAGATTGGAGGCACTATCTAGGTACACAGCCAGCATGGCACAAGCAAGACCATCATAAGTCTGAAAGTTCAAAATGAACAAATTAGAAAAAAATGCATTAACAATTTCAGACTTTGATGCTATTTATTCTTCAGAGGTTCATATTCACGTAACACAAATTTTGTTTGAAAGTACACAATTTCATGATACCTCTTTCAATAGCGATTGGTTTGTATGCAGAGACAGCCACTGCAACTTCATATGTATCTCACCACTCTCAATGTCCTCCAAGGTAAACCACTGAGAATTAAACACATTACTTTACTACACACACTGGTTTTACATGGTAACACAGCCAAGAAAAAACATGGTAAAACCATTGCACATATCCAAAACAACAATACTACCATGGTGTAATGTTCTAAATATTCTTTTTACTTTCCTGTAGCACAAATTCACCCAAATTCTATGTTCTCCTCACTACAATCAATGAGATCTAATATCAGGTGTGGAACAACATCCAGGTAAGTGTCTATAGATTCTGATGAAGAGGAACTCTTCAAATCTCACCTTATCTATCTCCCTCTCTTTCTTCACCTCTCCAAAATCCAGACTGTACCTGTAGCAGATAATCCAAGATCAAATATTCTCAATCAATCAAGCACAAATGTGTTCTAAGATTTTGCATTGCAATCAACATTTGTCTTACCTCCCAAGAAAGTCGTCAGCATCTGGGTCTTCATCATACAGTTTCACCTCCAGTTCTTGTCCGGGAGCTTCATGAATGACAAACTATTGAAGACAAACATTATTGGGAAGTCACAGCGTTTCTTATTTCACATCTGAAATGAGCAGTGTGTTTGTTAGACAGATGAATGGAGGATCCTTATAATGACATCAGCGGTTACCTCATAAACTTCATTCCAGTGTGGACTCAAGGTCTCCTTGATGGTCTTTGTTTTGAACTGCGTGTTTCCGACCCTCAGCACAGTATATGGATCTGACTTGCCCTTCACCAGTCCCATCATGTATGTGTCTTTGGCTACAAGATTCCGGGCCTCCAAAACATGGACCCTGACTACACCCTAACAACAGCCAGACATCAGCACAAAAATAACGTTCACATGATGATTAAATTCAGGAAATCAATATAAACAAAAAGCATCTTGAAAAACTTTGATTGATTTTGTCAATGGGAATCAATTAGATGCAGTCTTACTCGAGGCAGTGGAAACCTCATTTGGTCAACCTTGACTTGATCGATCAATGGGAAGCACATCCGATTGGGCAAAACCATGAGAGAGGCGATGATGTCCACAATAGCTGATTCTGACACATGACTAGAGAGCAAACATAGATTCATAATTACATAATGAGAAACACCATCAGCTTTGTTTAATTTCTCGAGATAAAGCAAATGCCTAGATTTTTCAAAAGTCTGCAACTGGAGACTTCTGGTAAAACCAGGGTGGCAGGGCACATATGTTAAAAAATGTAATTTTAGGACAGCATATTGTGTGTAATAATATATGATAAACATAAAACAAAGAGGTGCTTAACTTTGTGTCAGGTGTATACAACAAAATTGTACTTTTTAACATACTGGCAAGACCTTTTTAAACCTTATTATCTATTATATATATTATATACATAAAATAACTACTTCTGTAGTATTCATACATAAAATAGGGCTTTTTTTCTGCTATACACAGAACTTGTATGACAAGAGTTCCTGTCCTTAAGCAGCTCTAAAGATATTGAGTGACTACACAGCTTAATGTTTCGTTTCCTTTATTCGTTTAGCCCCTGTAGCTTTAATTTGACCTAGCTGCTTATGCTTGTAGAATCATGTTATAACTCTAACAGCTGTCCTACTAGTACAGGGCAAATGTACATTAACGTAAGTTAATGCAAACTAAAGGGCCAGTTAATGAAATGATTACATAAATAACTCGATAAAATGTGTTCATTCTTATGGTACAGCTTGTGTATTTTAAATAATATAGAAAGTGTAAAGCAAAAAAAAACTTTTAAATTCTCATTACTTTGTCTGACTGTCATGAATATTAAACTATCAAAATTCACATGAACATTTCTACATTTAAAGGTTCTTAAAAACTATTATTGAACAACTTTTGTCAACTATTAAGCCACGTTCACACAAATTGTATTTATAAAAAAAATCCTGCAATATGAACAAAGCTTTATAATCTATTATGTACCTCAGTGCTGGACTGTCCAAAACATTAGTCATTCCAGTCCAATTTATTTGCAGAGTCTGAAAATTGTAGACACAACAGAGATATTAATGACACATTTACTATGATTTGCTTCAAAGCAACCAATTGATTGCAAGTTTTATACTTACTGGTCGACGAATGAAAAACATGGTCACCCCACCTACAAGGGGTGCCTGGCCAATCAGAGGCTCAAGAATAACACGCAGCATCCCCTGAAGCTGAAAGATAAAGTAAAATACTTTCTCAATTAAATCAATGTAGCTTTTATTATTTATTCACTTTGCTGTGATGTCAGGATGCTTATTCTATAATATTGTAATGTAAAAGCCTGTAGTTCTGCATCAGAACATGAAGCTACAAAATCCAGATTGTCTGAGATGCATATTCCCTGCGCTTATTTTATTGTTTACTGGAAATATTATCGCCTATATTGAAATGCGAGCTGCATCGTTTACATTTGTAATGCTCCTCCACTAACCTGAAGTCCTTTGACTCCTACTTTGATGGCTGGTTTAACATCAGCATCAATGTCCACATCAGCCTCGTAACTAGATGAGAGAAAAACAGAGTCTTAAAACATTATATTACAGACTGATAAGACTTACTGATGCGTACACATATTGATATTTAATGGCAAACTTACAGGATATTAAGGTCAAGAATGACCTCTCTTGTGTCCAGCTCATGCGTGTACACACGAACACCTGTAACAGTTGGTGCCTGAAACACAAACACACAGTTGCGGTCTATTGAAAAACTGCAGGCAGATACATCCTCTGATATTATCTTCTGCTTTATTATAATCTGTATTAAAAGTGTTTATATAAAACTGTATTATAAAACTGTATTAACACATTGACTTAAAACTGTGACCCTAAATAGCATTTAAAACACACTTAAAGGATAACACAGACAAAAAATAGACAAACGTCAGTTTGTTCAAGTAAGTGACGATACAAGTAAATAATAGTACAAGTTTTATTGGATGAACTAACTGTTGAACTCTTTTATGTGACTATAAATGTATTATACCTTCTGTCCCATGTGGACTTTAGTAAAGGTGAAGGTCTTCAGATGAGAGCTGGATGATCTTACGGATGGCTGAATATTTTCAACGAGAAGCTTTTCCATGTACATTCCAAAGAATGGCCATGCCTGCTGAAGAATCTGCAATAAACAAACACATTCAGAGAGATATGTTAAAAACTACAATAGAACAACCTGTTTGTTTGAGAGTTGCCTGAAACTACAGTCATGAAAAAAGGACGCAGATCAAGACTTACCTTGTTGATCCAAGCAGCCTTCTCAACATCTGCAAAATTGATCTATTGGGAAAAGAAATGGACAATTCGTTTGAGCATGATGGTCCACCAGTTTGGTGGTCCACAAATTGCTTAAATACTGTAGAAGCTGTGAATTGTTTCATTTGCACCACATTAAGCAAATGAAAGAATCTTCCCCGTAATTCTATTTCCATTGTAGACTTTTTTATCAGACATACCTGTGAAGGAACTCATATTATAGCACTTTATTAAAGGTAAATGGTTATTTAAACACAATATTAGCAGAACCTAAGGGAAACGTCTAGTACACAAAGGTTTGTGGATGCCTATAGCCTTTGATCTACATCAAGATCACCTGATAAAAACAGTCACGTGACTCCCTGTTATTTTACAAGGAAGAAAATAGGCAACCAAACAACCTGAGGCAATTTTCAAATGGGCTGTTTTTATGTAGGGTTAAACATAAAGTTAGATTACATTTTTAGCATGTAATATGTACGTTTTAAGTGATATTTAATATGTATGTGTCGACAGCTTTATTTAAGGGTGTGCCGGTTTCACATGATTGTAAAGCAATCTTAGAAGTCTTTTTAAAGGGCTGGGCATTGTAATTAAGCAACTCAGAGTGACACCTTTGTGTGTGATGTTCCCAAAGCAACAGAACACCTCTGACAATTCACAACACTATTGTGTGGACACCAAGCAGAATACATTGCACAATCAGGAGAGTGCTTTAAAAAGTATGCATCTACTATGTATACGAATACTAATGCATACTAATGTATACTAATACTAATACTAATACATACTAATGTATACTAATACATACTAATGTATACTAATGTATATTAATACATACTAATGCATACTAATGTATACTAATACTAATGCATACTAATGTATACTAATACTAATGCATACTAATGCATACTAATAAATACTAATGCATACTAATGTATACTAATACTAATGCATACTAATGCATACTAATGTATACTAATACTAATGCATACTAATGTATACTAATACATACTAATGCATACTAATGTATACTAATACTAATGCATACTAATGCATACTAATAAATACTAATGCATACTAATGTATACTAATGTATACTAATACTAATGCATACTAATGTATACTAATACATACTAATGCATACTAATGTATACTAATACTAATGCATACTAATGCATACTAATAAATACTAATGCATACTAATGCATACTAATGTATACTAATACTAATGCATACTAATGTATACTAATGCATACTAATGTATACTAATACTAATGCATACTAATGTATACTAATACATACTAATGCATACTAATGCATACTAATGTATACTAATACTAATGCATACTAATGTATACTAATACTAATGCATACTAATGTATACTAATGCATACCAATGTATACTAATACTAATGCATACTAATGTATACTAATGCATACTAATGCATACTAATGTATACTAATGCATACTAATGTATACTAATACTAATGCATACTAATGTATACTAATGCATACTAATGCATACTAATGTATCTTTAGAGTGTCATTCAGCGCGTGCTTTTTTGCTCACGTGACTCGTGATTAAACTAGCGTTAACTGTATCCAGCTCAACGTATTGGCTTTCATATGGCAAAACCAACCACCCACCCAAGCTGGCATGTTCATGGCCTTCAGTTCAGTTTTGATCACGTCCTTTTCGTTTTCCAAAAAGTCAATGGCCGTGTCCATCCTCTGATCTTTCCACCTGCGGTTGTTTTTCCAAATGGTCCACATCAGCAAGCTCAGGAGGATCCAGCTGACGCTGAGTCCCAGCGAGCCGGTCAGATACACGGGATAACACAGCACAATCGCTCTCATCATGAACATGAGGAACTCCATGATGATTTGGTTGACATCCTTTGAGCTGAATCCCTCTGTGCTTTCATCAGAGCCGGAGGGCGATTGACCCTCGCTGGCCGCAGCACTCATCTTTACGGAGACTGTCTTGAATGTCTCTGAAAAGCAACACCACGCAAAAGTGAGTCGAGGCTAGTGATCAGAGATGCATTGCCCGCTGTTCATTCGCTGTGCTGTGGTTTGTGAATTTCTTATTAAATACAACCAGAAACGCCAATTCAGATCATCGGATCATAACAGACCATTAAACAAACCATTTAACCCAGACGCGCTCGGTACGATCACAGGCGACGCATCCGTTCAGTTCACCTCCGGTAAACTAGCTGAAGAGCGGGCTGTGATTTTGGAGGCTCTGCCAGTTTTTGTAAACTTCCGTGTTTCTCCATCCATTACCTTTTCACCTGTCACACAGGTAGACACGCCTAAATTCCTCCCTTCTCTGTTCGTGAGAAATAGTTGACAGACAGGACGGTCTTGCATCGAAAGCAAACAATTGCAGACTCGAAGGTGTAAGAAATAGGATTAATGTTAGAACCAGATGATGATTTCCTCGAAACTAATGTTCTAGACTAAAAATAGTGAAAGTGATCATCATTAATGGGCATGCATAATTGCACATTTTCCCTCTTGCAGCGTTTCAGTTGCAACGTTTCAGTAACGTTTCTCGTACTTTTCCAGAAATATCCTGAGTACTATCAAAAAAAAAAAAGTTGCGCAAATTTAATTAAACCTAATCGTGTTTTAGTCGTGTCTAATGTTGCGCCACCTCGCGGAATTTCAAAGCCATTGCAGTCTCATCCAAATCTCGTCAGCTGTGAACATGCTGATAAAACCGCTGTTATCGACTCGGCAATGACTTTGTATCTGATTATTGGACTCATTATTAAGATGACCCCCAAAACAAGGGTCACACTTCTCTCACAGTTGAATCAAACAAAGTGATAAAAAAAATTGCATAGCAAAATTAATTCGCTTTAAAAATTCTACTTCACTTTTTACTTTACAGGACGTGCTTGCTTTTCTTTAGTCTGATTACGCTTTGCTGTAGTCTACATGTCCTGTGTAAAAGTTCATTTTCGTATGCCAAACTTTGAAGACATAGAAAAGGTTATTGTCAGAAGTGGGATTCGAACCCACGCCTCCATTCGGAGACCAGAAGACCCATGACAGCGGGAAGGTTTGAACCTTGAGTCTGGCGCCTTAGACCACTCGGCCATCCTGACAACTACAACAAGCGTATAAACACATGTGTGATCTATATAAACTACAGCATGTTATTGTCACTTTATTATTATTATTATTATTATTATTAGTATGTGTGTATGTATGTATATGGAGCAGAAGCTGTTCGCTGTACCCAGGTATTATACGTATTTTCACAACTACGTTTCTAGTTCGTTTGTTCGAGATAAAGATGAATGTGGTCGAATCAGAATCGTATTATTAAATCGACACAAAAAGGTTTGATCTCGAAAAGTGATTGTTAGCGATTACTCTTGCTTACGCGCATTGTAAAGTACAACTGCGCATGCGCAATGTTACACGTGAACAAATTCGATACGTGGTGTGTTACCAAACGCCACAGGGGCGTGTCGCAGTTTATTACCCGTTTACTAAGTGCTGGTATGTTACGACACCGGCCCGAGTTTTGTGTAAAACAGCACCGAAGGGACTGTTGCATGATCGATGTCTCTCTATCGAAACACCGTCTGGTTCCTTAAAGGTCTACAGGAATATACGAAGTAAGTCGTGACTAAAATCCAGTTTAAGTTTGGTCTCAGAATACAACGCGTTCATCTGTCATTGCCGATGCTGAAAGTGTCAGACTTCGTAAAATCTCCGTCGATAGTTTCTGCATCCCAATTTTCGTTCATTTCTGTGCGGTTTCCTCTCATCAGGAGCGGTTATGAGGCGGCGGAGAGACGTTTCACCGCGGCGGATCTAGATGTGACTGTGAGCGGCCGCTCGTTTATCATCACCGGGGCGAACAGCGGCATCGGTAAAGCCGCCGCTGGAGAGATAGCCAAAAGAGGTGAGTACGACAAAAACAACGACCGAGGCCTTTATGTTTTGCCCTTTGGTAATCGACAGGCTCTTAAGATCATGTACGTCCCATTAAAATACAATACAATAAGGACGCAACAGCGACTCCTGCTGGCAAATGAGGCGCAGCGCTCCTAAAAACAAAAGCAGGAGCAGTTCGTTCACAAACTCTTGTTGTTCTCAGGTGGGACGGTACATCTGGTCTGCAGAAATAAAGATCGTGCGGAGGAAGCAAGAAAAGACATCGTGGATCAGAGTAAAAACGAGGTGTTTTTTAGAAGTAGATTAACATCACGAGGGTCAGGTGCCCAATACAGCATTACATAACAGTGTTATGATGTTTTTCTTATTATATCACTTCATTTGGTGTGCCATGATATTGCATTACATTTTACAATCACACGCTTAATCTGTGATCTTGCCCACCATTTTTAGCTTTATTTTATTGGCTCGTAACAGATACATCAAACCTTATGTGTGTTTTTCTATTGCTTTCTATTGCAGAATGTTCATGTTCACCTTGTTGACATGTCCAGCCCCCGGAAAGTATGGGAGTTTTCCAATGGATTTTCCCAGAACCACAGTCTACATGTGCTGGTAAATGTATTCTGGGTTTAGTTCAAATAAGCGTGTTTGTGTTTTATCTTCATGTGATTTATCGCTGTAGATCAATAATGCTGGCTGCATGGTCAGTCAAAGAGAACTGACTGAGGATGGCCTGGAGAAAAACTTCGCCACAAACACACTTGGTAAGATTGTCTTAACTGATCTTCTGAATCTGGAAACTTATTTTGTGACGTTTCTAACATTTTTACAATACAGACCACAAAGTTCACAGGCCATCCCTTACTCTTGAGCCATTACGGTTTCTCTGTACAGCAAATATTTTTTACTGTCACCCTTTTCAAATCTAAAGATAAGAATAGATTAGGATGAGAAGCTGGCACACTGTATCTGTCATCTTTATTGTTGTTAGGGACATATATTCTGACGACAGCACTGATCCCAACACTGAAAAAGTCCCAGGATCCCAGAGTGGTGAGTGTACTGAAAAAATGCACCTGTTCCTAATGAATGAAACAATACATAAATGCTTTTATCAGCTAGCTGTGGTGGAGATATAATAGAGCATGTCTTTGGGTTTTATCGTGTTTTCAAATGCAGTTCCATCTGAAAAAGCTGTGACTTTAAAGTGACACTTTAGAGTGACATTTTAAGTTTATGATTCTCTGTACAGATCACAGTGTCATCTGGTGGGATGCTGGTTCAGAAGCTGAATGTGGAAGACCTTCAGTTTGAGAAATGTTCCTTTGATGGCACCATGGCGTATGCACAGAACAAGGTGCCATTATAAATTCACAATAAAATGTGCTGCAACTTGCATTTTCTAGCTGTATTATTCGTTTAAAAAGTAATATACTACAAAGCATAAAGATATGTAGCTGTAATTATTGGCAGCAACGCTTTCAGCTTACAAATCCATTTTGTCCCAGTGGCATTAAACTAATGGCAGCAGCATCACAATACTGGCTCTGTTACACTGACCATGTGATTTCAGACAATGAAAACTTTTTTTATTCCCACAGAGGCAGTTTCTCATGTGTTTTTTTTCACTGTTGTCAAATGTTCGCTAAATATGCCAAGATTTGAACATTTACAGAGGCAGCAGGTGATTATGACAGAGCAATGGGCAGCTCAGCACAAAGAAATCCACTTCTCGTCCATGCATCCAGGCTGGGCTGATACCCCAGGTTTGTATACATATACAAGACCTCTGAAAAAGTTGCAAGTTAATGTCTTGCTTGTGTTACTTCAGTGTATTTTGTAGGCTTACCCACTGTGTTGTGTGACTGTTTCATCTACAGCGGTACGATCATCTATGCCAGACTTTTATGCCAAAATGAAGAATAAACTCCGTACTGAAGCGCAGGGTGCAGACACAGTGGTTTGGCTGGCCATATCAGATGCTGCCAGCAGACAGCCCAGTGGCCTCTTCTTTCAAGGTCAGGCATCATTATAATGTGTGCCATTATCCGATTTTAACTAGAGGCCTTATTTCCAGAGGAACTTACAGTGCACTTATTGTAAGTACAGGCTCTCTGGAACAAAGTAGGTCATATGACATCATCAGGGTCTTAGAGGTCATGGGGAAGGGTTGAATCTCCAGCTCATGGATCTGGTGGGATTTGAACCTTTAATCTTTGTGATTTTTTTTAGCTCAGATCCAGTTAGGTAGTTTCAGTTTATGTGTTTTTAAAATTCAAACTCCCTCCCAGCAATAGAGAGTAAATAATAACAAAAATATATTTATATTGAGTTTAAAATCAGTATATAACAGAAAGAGTTATATAAACAGAATACGAGTAATATTGTGGTTTACTGGGTCATACACATTATCTTTGTTTCAGTATGCTTTAACTATATTACATAGGTAATTTCTCTGTACAGTAAAGTAAATAAACTTTGACCTTTGTGTCTCTCATTGGTTCATCTACAGACAGAAAAGCTGTTTCTACGCACCTGCCCCTGGCCTCCTCCAGGTCCTCTCCAGGTGATGAGCAGAAGCTTATGAGCATGCTGGAGCAGCTTGCTGTTGAATTCAAGTGTTAATTGGTTAAGCTTGAAGCCTGATGTTGATCAAATCCTCAGAGACGTGAAGATCATAAACACATCATTCCACAGAGACTGTGATTGTCATCCTTTATAACAGTGAGAACTGTGATGAGCCCATGATTTTTACACCAAGAATAACAAATGTATATTTCTAAGGCAAGAAACTGATTAATTCAATCCAGTTTTGCTGCTAGCTCAATGCAGTCCCGGTAAAATTAAAGCAGAATGCTTTAACAGGTGGTTTAAAGCAGCAGGTCTTGAGCAGGCCATGTTAAAAGATTGATGTTAATTAATGACACACAAACTCGTAAACAAATATTATAGTAATGAGTTTGCTCCTTATGCACACTTCCAAATGAGTTACTAAAAATGTACTAAAGTTAATAATTAAAATTTTTATGAACTAAAAAAAACTATTTATGATTGTGTATATTTAATTCCTAATAATATATATATAATATAAATCTGTTTTTCCCAATCCTTTCTTTGCTTTGAAGGGGGCAGTGATGTTAACTGAATCTTTGTAACCAAAGCAACTGTTGACTACATGAGATTATAAACTCTGGCTGATTTACCTGCTGCGTTTGCAGTGCATAGCTGATCCACGATCTGTTTAGAGAAAACTATAATTGGAAAGTTCACATTATTTTATTTTGATTTCAAAATACTTGCCAAGAAGCTTATTTTATTACCAGTGTAGTTTATATATCTTTAATTTGTTTCATCAGCATTGCTTTGGTACTATTAGTTTTCCATGTAGTGTGAGTTGTAGATGAAAGTAAGGTCATCGTGCTGTATCTGTTACTGCGAAGGTTACAAAAAAGCATAAGATTAACCTTTGCATTCACCCTCTAAACCAGCGCAGGAGAAAGTTTGGTGTATATTACCATCTTGTCACTAAAACCGCCCCCCATGGCTTTTCCTTAGCTTGCAAGTCTATTTAAACCTCTAGTTTGGATAGAAAGTGTTTTCTGGTATTTTTGTTTTAAAATTGCCCATATGATGACTGTTTAAAACAGCAGGTGTCATCAGTGTGCTTCTTTTAGTTTTGTATGCACTGTCACTTTAATTGAGCATTAGCAGTACAGTGTCTTTGATTATCAAAATATTTTGGTAACTATTCATTTTAATGAGCGTACCGATGTTAAAAGAGACAAATCAAAGAAGCAGGACATGTCATTTAATAGTGATTCATTCTTAATATTAAGAGTTCCAGTTAGACCACCGGCATGTAAAAAGACAGACAATTAAAGACAGACAAAAATGCAAAAACATGTTCTGTCCATTTCTGTGTAAATCTCATTTCACAACTTTGATCACATTTGAGTACTATCACAATGCTCTTTTGTGATATTCATCATAAAAGCATTGCTGGGAAAATAAGTGCTAAGTTTAGGAACAACCAGAAATATTTACACACAACATAACTAAGCAGATTCAGACGGGTCCATATTTACACGACTGTTCCAAAAAATGTGTACATGCACAAACACATGAAATGCGGTTTTGTTCTTGCAAAAATCAGCTGTCAATGACACCAAATCCTTGAGCTTTTTCTCCATGAGATGAATCTGCCCATGAGAGACGTTCATCATTATTCGGACCTGTCACTGGTTAAGACTTGTTTTCTTGGAAAAACCAAGGAAATCTGAACATTCTCTACAAACATCTTGTTGATTCAGATTCAGCACTGATCACCCTTTACACTTCCTGTTTGAAGATACTGAGACATTCTCATGATACCACTGGAGTCATGTCCCACAGCTGCATGCAAACACACAACAGATATTACAACGATTTCAAGTTAATTTCCAGCCATCCTTTTATCAAACTGTTCACATGTGTATCTGAATGGTGACTAACCTTGATTACTTTGTCAGTCCCGGAGGTGAGGAGCCAGCCCCTGGTTGGTTCATACTGCACATGTATGATGCTGTGCTTACTGTCATGGAATGTTGCAGTGGGCGCCCGTCTAAACAATAAAAACGCCCTGTATGATTTTGCATTTATGGATTTGTCAGGCGTTTTTGCATGTTATATACCTTTTATCAATTGTGTGTTGCCTTGAAATCAAACTCATGACCTTGGTGTTGGTAGTGCCATGCGCTACCAGAAGAACATCCAGGGCTATTGGAAGCTGTTTAGGTTACATTAAACTTTGAGACAACTAAAGTCTGACTTACTCCTCATCTGTAATGGAGTCGTGACAACTGTCACAAACCCGCACTTCAAATTCAAACCCCATGAGAGGAATAGTGGAACGTTTGGAGGAACACTTGCCACACACGGCCTGGCCACACTTCCTACAATGATGCTGGGAAAGAGAATGAAATCAATAGTATTACAATTTGGGCAGAATAATGAACAGTTTGAGGGATGCCATCTATGGTTTTGTGTGATGTACCTGCCGCAGACCAATTTTCTTACAGTCCCACATCTGTTTGAAGTTCCAGAAGAATGGCTGTTCACACTTCTGACATGAGTCACTATCCTGCCACTCAGGAGTCTGAGACAGAAAACAGACAAACTTTTCACACAAATTGTTAAGATGATAATATCATTTGTAAAATCATTTTATGAAATTTGAAAAAGGCAATATAAAAGCATTTTTACTAGTGAGATCAGACTTTTGGACTCTACAGTAAATGCCACATAACACATAAATATCACACTTCCTGTTGACCAGAACACCCTCCTCTGTCCCAGATTCTTCACTCTCTCTTTATTTCCTTGTACTCCCTCACCTCCTGTCGTGTGACATCCATGTTCCAGATAACTATTCCTCCATCTGAACCACAGGAAATGAGCTGACGAGTGTGAGGGGCATAACACAAACCCTGCACTTTATCACTGTCAAACACACACATACATTTGAACATAAGAACGCTTTGCTTGTTCTCATATCCTAAAGTAACAGTCCACCTATTATTATTTACATGACTTTTTTACATTTTTACAATTAACACGATTATACTATTTAGTGTATATTTTTATGGCCATAATTCAGCAATGTCCTACTTGTGCCCCTGCAGTTCAATGGCTGTGCCTTTACGACCCCCGATGTCCCACATGATGATTGAGTGATCAGAGCTTCCGGAGAATAAAACCCTTTGGACAGGATCCCAACACAGAGCTGTAACACTGCCTGCACAAATAAAACAGGGAATAGGAAACATATGTAAATAGTAGGAACAGTAAGAAACAGTTGTACTATTACACAATACTGTGTGGACATTTGCATGTAAGGATTACTGTTTGTGTATCCTGCTACTAAAAATGTCTATCTGAGGCTCTTTTTCATATTTACTAAAACTCTGGCACAGTACTGTCACAAATCATCCAGACCATGAGAGGGCGCCTTCCAGTTTTTGTCAATGTTTATTTGAAGTTGTTCATCTGTTTATCTGACCAATTGCTATCCTTTCACATTAGCTATATTGTTAGTAGGAAACCATTTATAAACACACTTTTTCTTGTTTTCTGGGTTGCAGATTCTTGTTTTGCTTTCATGATACTACTGTTAACTCATTTAAGTATGGTTGGATTCATTAAGACCACTAATGGCAGATATGTTAGCCTCTAATAGTGTCCAAACAAATTTGCTTCTCGCAAAGAGGCTTTCTATACAAATGTACTGATCAATACTCAAAGCACTTCTGTGTGGTTAAGAATGTGATGTGCTGCTTTGTGCTTTGAAGCTCCAGCCTTGAAATTGTTTATGGCAGGTGTATTACAATATGTAATGGGTTAATCATGACTATGTAATTGTGTGTGTGTGTGTGTGTGTGTGAGTGAGAGAGAGAGAGAGAGAGAGAGAGAGAGAGAGACACCTGTATGGCCTTTAAAGGTTGTGACCAGGCTGCAGTTGTCTTGCTCAAGCTTTAGGATTGTCACTTGACCAGAATGATCCCCGACGAAGGCATGTCTAGTCTCCACATCAAATCTGACACATAGATCTTCAAGGACCCCACACTGTAAACTTCTGATTCTCTACCCACATCATTTTACTACAGTTATAAATATACCAACCACATCCCTATGTATCTATTCGACATTTTTAACATTATTTGTAAGAGGTGACCTTTCTCTGGTTTATGAATGGATACTGTAGTCCAGACACCCATGCTGCGGTCCTGTATGTGCCCAGCTGCTGTCCACTCTCTGAGCAATGCCATGTAAAGCTCTTGTCCTGCCCTGTGCTTAAAACCCACTCCATCTCTAAGACAAACAGCACCACGGTCACACCACCCTGATGAGCTATAAAAGAAAACACATACACACATTTTGTGTTATCACTTTACCAAATTCAACAACCCAGACAAATATAACTCATGGCCATTCTCACTGTATACCTAAACAACTGAGAACTATACCCAATACATATAAAAAAGTACATGAGGGCAGGAAATTAAACAATTAAGGGTTGGATCTCACTAACAAAAAAGCACCTTAAAACCACAGCACTTAATATACCTCATTTTTATCTGAGGCTCCATATAAGCTGCTAATCTTTATGAGATTAGCATTATTGTTTCATTCTCTTTGTTTGAAGCATTACATTACAAGCCACATGTTTCATAGAAGGTTAGCAAGCTTACTTTCCATTATGTCATTCTCTGCCATAATACTCTTTAATTGAGCCAAATGTTTGGATTAAATACTGAATAAACACATCCTGACCACAATCCTGTACATGGCTACAAAGTAAGCAAGCATCTCTTCTTATGTGGTTGAATTTACTCAATCAAATGTATGTTGTAGGACTGCTATCCAGCAAAAAACACAAAATAAACAGCTCACCCTGATATGTTTGTTCAGGAGTCATCTTGTTGTAGTCCTCAGACAGAACAAACTCCTGGAGAGTGAAGCAGCACACCCCAATTACACAGGACACAACAAAGAGTGAAACAAGTATTGCTCAGTCAATGAAAGTTAATCCAGAACCTTAGAACCTGATAGTGACATAGTACAGACAACTATCAACGTACCGATACAATGCCATTTTCCATTCCAACAGAGATCCTCCTTGTCTCTGGGTTAAAGGACATACATGAACACTGAGCTACATAAGAAACAACAAAGACAAACTTTATTTATTCAATTAACCTTTATTTATTTATCTTTTTGCATTAGAAACCATGTCACTGGCATTCAACTAGAAACTCAACTTCACATGCCGTCTACTGGGAAACAGTGGCCTCTTAGTTACAGTATGCAAAAGAAACCAAGCAGAAATGACATCACTGCAGGGAAATGAAACTGATGAATGTGGGTTTCTGTGAGCACAAGCAGAAGCTCATGCCCAGACTGGTTTCATTTAGCTTTTTAACTTTAATAGTAAAATTCCTGAAGTTCTTTGGTTGCAGGCTTAAATGAGAACTAACCATAGTGGAAACAGCAGCATGCTGGATAGTGGACTTACCAGGCATGGTGTGATAGACACTGGGCCAGTATTGACCGCTGTCCCTTTTCAGCCACACACGGATTGTTCTAAAAAAAGAGACTAAATACTCTTGACCATAGCATTTACATGTATGTATTTAGCAAACACGCATTTATCAAATTAACAAAATCACCGACAGCTGAGAATACATATCGCTTGCCAAGATAGGCCTTAATCAGTCACAAAAAATCAGTTTTGAAAGTAATACATAGACTTGAAGACAAGAATGGGCTATGTTTTATAAAACTGAACAAATTTCAGTGCAAAACCATATATGTGTAAACTATCGCCACCAATTGAATGAGATAAGGATTAATTATTATTAAATTAATAATTTACACAGAAATTCAGTCTGCTCATGTTTCACGAATTAAGCTCAGGAAGTGCAAGTATATAAGTGTGTGTGTGTGTGTGTGTGTGTTGTCATTTAAATATGTATGGGGTGTGGTCTGTTCTTGCAAGGTGTTGACAGTTGTTTCTACTGCCGTGGAGCAAGAAGCTAAAAGTTGCTTGGCTTGCACAAGTGGAACCCCCTTTTAAGGGGAGTAGATAAAGCTAGACAACTAGAAATGGCTGTTTACAGCTGTCAGACTGGACCATTTAGATCCGTTTGTACTAAGCACTTAACATAATGCAGAGATAGTCTGCCAATATATAAGACAGAACCAATCTTGAAGTGGCAACCATTGAAGAGGCTTAATCTGAAAGACATGCCATGACATTGACAGCACAAGGATCAGCATTTTAGATTCACTCAATGGTGCATATACAAGATACCTATATGGTCATAACTGGGTAATTCATTTGTATTACCATTAGATTGAATATCTGTTTAGCTAATCCCCATCAACATGTCGCCAAGAATATGCCACTTACCCAAAGCAATGGCAAGAGATACAGGTATTAGATATCAGGTCACGTGACTGATCACGGTGTTTCGTTGCACAAACATTAAGGTGCACGTCAATCATATGACACCCATACATGTTTTAGTCTTAACACTAAATTCAACGTGGTAATTACGAATAAAGGCACTGTTGTAGGTTTTTTATTTTTGCAATAAATGTAAGTGGGAGTCGGAAAAGCGCGATGTCGTGTTGGAACTGGACCGCAGGCGTATGCGTGTGATACTTGACTGCACATAAATAACAGCGATTTGCATATTAATTTTTCTTCTTAATTATTACTGATGCCTAAATATCCCCTAGACCATTACCAGTGCTGCCAAACCCGATTACTGCTACAATTTAACCGGAAAACGAGCAATCGCATATAGTGGTGAACCGACTAAACGCGTCTCTTACATTATTCGCCATACCGCCACACGTATCATTCATATTAAACGCTATTTATTCCTTTTAGGTGACGCGACTGTGGTTACCCATGACGTATGATGTGATACATATTTCGCAACTAATGTAAATATTATTATTATTATTTTTTATTATTTTTAATCGTATCGTGCTGACCTGTCTTGAGATACGCTGATAACCCCGTCCTCTTTCGGTATGATCACGGCCGTGTTCACCACATCTTGAAAGCCCTCGATCTTACTGAGCAGGACGGGCTTTCGCGTCTGTGGACGGGGTTGAATGTCTGCCGCCATGGCGCTGTGGTTTCTCCGTCACATGAATCCTCTCTCGGCAGCATAACCCGCCGAGCGGGTCTGTTGATTATTTAACCTGCAACGCGGTGAGCTGCGACGGTCAAGGATGCTGCGGGTCAGCTGATTACCTCTCACAAGCTTTAACGTTACAGTGGGTTGCAAGCGCTATAACATGCCCTCCAGACATAGACGTGCATCCCCACGATCCGTTTTGCGTAATCAGACGATCCGATTTACGAATGAATCACTGATGTTTGCGCTTTCGATGTGCAGTGTTGACTCTGGTGAACACCACGTTTGTAGAACCGGAAGGTGAACGTCATTTATTGTTTTCCGTTTCATACATTTCATGGTTTTTTTACATTTCTATATGCTTCGTAGGAGCGCAGCTTGGTGCAACGCCGTGGCGTTGTCATTTTTATTAGATTATAAACAGTTACGTGTATTCCTTCACAAAGAACAAATGAAATGTTAACCATTTATTCTTTTTTTTCCCCCTTTGATCGTACTTCCTAATACTTGGGTCAAAACACTCAAACCACTGCGTGGAAATGGTTGTATTTATAGCTGAGTCTTATCTTGTGACGACAAGCATATCATCGCACATAACTATTACACATGGTTTCTTAAAATGACACCCAAACTAACGCCCTTGTTTTTTGTGACCTGCTTTACATATAGATGTGTACACACTGGTTCAGGAAATTACACCAAACATAGGCTAAATGTTATACTGAACTGAGACATTCATCTAAACCTGGGCTGGGTTTTAAAAAAATCTTTTAAAGGATGTTTTGTGTCATTCGGCATGCATTTTCTCAGGTGTTTGTATGTCCCTGTGAACTTATTTTGAGCCACTTCTGCAAAATAATAATTTGGGCCGCATTCAAATGTACTTAATTGATGCAATTGCCCATGTTTGGTGTACAGTATATACTGTCAATAATTTAGAGACTGAATAAACAATCAATGCACATGCTGCCTGGCTTCTTTAAATAAAGTGCCTGCTTTGAAAGTTTCTGTACATTCACAATCAGAAATGCAGACCCTGTGAAATAAGGTCAAATGTGATCCATCAAAAAAAACGTATAATCGCTTCTCCTGATCTGTTTTTGATTCAGGATTACAGCTTCTTTAGTATCACAGCAAACCTCGTGTTTTCTAGTGCTTCTTTTTTTCTTTTTCTAGTCCTGAAATCTTTCTGACATCTTTGTCATGTTGCTTTGTCAAGGCCGTACGAACACAAACAATCAGAAGGTGAGTCAGTGAAACACGGGGGATAACGGAGCTGTGGCATGTCGGTACAATGCAATACTCGTACGTGATGCTCCACACACTTCGCAGGGTTAATTCTCGACCAAGCGGGTTTTCACTGCGCATGCTCCGCTTGAGCTCCTCTTTTTCAGAATATGCTAATCGTTTATTTTCAGCTGCCAATCAGATTCGGCGTTTTTTTGACACTGACTCGGGTAGCGCTCGTGGGGCGGAGTCAAGCGCAGAGCGGCGAATAAAACCACCGCAGCCCGCGAGCGGACCTCAGTGTGAGGAGAATCATGGACGTACATTAAACAGAAAGTTACTGTGATAAAAGTTAGGCATTTCTTTCAAATTGCAGCAACAACGCCCGTTTCCCTTGTAAATCAACAACCAGTCCCCACGGGGGCTGAGGTTTGCTCAAGTTTACAAGGCATCGCTCTTTAAACACCAACTACAGTTATACTTTTGACAGAAAGAATGCGCGAGACAGTTAGCATTAGCCGGTTAGCATCGTGCTGACAGCAGCGACAGGAGGCGAACAAAAGATTTCTCTGCATTAGTCCGCCTTCACCAACAGTCGGTCCATGTAGCAGGGGCGATTATCAACACCATGCCCGTGTTACTTTTTCTGATAGACACGTCTGCCTCTATGAACCAGCGCTCCCATCTGGGCACTAGCTATCTGGACATAGCGAAGGGCGCTGTTGAGACTTTCCTGAAGGTAAATAAACACATCTCCGCACTCTTTCACTTTACTGGAAACTTACTAAGATAAAACGTCTCCATGTACTTTTTCTCCACAGCTAAGGAGTAGAGATCCGGCCAGCAGAGGAGACCGATACATGTTAGTGAGTTTCGAGGAAGCTCCGGCAGGAATTAAGGTACACCCCTTATTTTTTTTCCTCCAGACCCATTAGATTTCACTTCAGGCACTTTCATTTTTTTTGTTTCTTCTATTTTCTTTTAGAAACACGACGGCTAAATCTGTGTTGTGAAAATATTTTGTCCAGCATGTATTTGTGTTTAAACATGGCCGACATTTTGTCCAGTGTGGCAGCAGAGAGCTCTGATCTCTCTCTCTCTCTCTGTGTGTGTGTGTGTGTGTGTGTGTGTGTGTGTGTGTGTTTGACGACAGAGATGGGGACTAACCTAACTTTTCACCCAGAGAAAGAGAACCCTTGCTGCCCTCCCTCAACCCTTTCAGCCTGTAGAGTTGTGATGCTGGGATGAGTGGGTTTATGGTTCTAAGGAATCATAACTTACCATTTGTTCTGTCTTGACATTTCAGGCTGGATGGAAGGACAGTCATGCCACTTTTATGACAGAGCTGAGGAACCTCCAAGCAGTTGGATTGACCACGATTGGCCAGTCTTTAAGGACCGCTTTTGATTTGCTCAATCTCAATAGATTAGTTTCGGGGATAGACAACTATGGACAGGTATGTTACCAGACCAGGGACTGGTATAAAGTCTGTGGCCTGTCCCCATAAGCCCAAACCCACGTCTCACAGTTATACAAGCACCCTATAGGTTCACATTGTGCCAACACAATCCCAAGGATCCCTGTTAACAAACAGTACTAATTCGTAAATAGAACTTGACATGCAAATAAGGGAAAATACTAGATTTTGTGGTACTACCAGTAATTATATGTATAAGCTGTAATTAGTCCAAGTTATGCCAGACCTCGATTGCCAAACCTTAAATGTAGTTTAACTGGTTTCTATTAAACTTTTTAATTTCAACAGATAGTCTAGCGTCACTAATTATTTGGAAAAAGTAAAAAAAAAAATAGACACCCTTTCACAGATAGTTGTTTCTAACTGCTTTTCAGCTTTATCAATTTCTTATATCTGTGTTTAAAAATAGGAAGTGAAAATTCAGTTGTGGTTCACACTCAAAAAAAATTATTTTATGTAACATATGAAGGACAATACAAAGGTTTTGGCTTGCAGACCTACTTCAGTGTGTCACTGTGTTATTAAAAAGATTTATGCACCAAAAACGAGACAATACACAAGATGAGAGAGTGCAGTGTAAAATACTTTATTTTAAGAATAGCACCTGATCATTTATTTTAATCATTGCATTTGTACTTACAGCAGTTTACAAATGCAATTTAATACCAAAAAATTACTGGTAGTTTAACCTGTGAATGGCAGAACAATGTTCCCTTCCAGCTGAATTGTGTATAGTGCTACCCATCAGCATTTGTTTATAAATGCATCTCTTTGGAGACCCCCAGCACCCAGACAATCCCAAACTCTAAAAATAGTGTAATTTCTAACTATTACTGTCTTGTTCTTCAGTTACTATCAGTTACCTACTGTACCTTACCTACTTACCTGATTGTTTTTATGTGGGGATTTTTGGTTATATGGTATGGTTTAGGCTTTGTCTTTGTGTTTCTTATTGCCATGTGATAGAACTGAATATGGAGACATGACTTCAAAAGGGGGTCATTTCATCTGTCCCCTGGCTGCTTGTGGTAAATTTAGACACAGAAATTCTCACTTTATATTATTGTGGATGCTTAGTCATGGATTGCTCTTGATTTCTGGTGCATATAATTGTTTCTGAAATGACTTTCTACAGCTCTTGCATATTATGTTATCATTCATAAAATCTGCACTGTGCTGATGATGCTATTAGCTGTGATCATTCAAAGAAGATACATTAAAATGATTATATCCTAATGTAGCTGTGTATTTTATACAGCAGAAGCTCTGGGTGCAGCATTTCAAGCCATGCATTTGTCTACTGAGTTGCATCTTAAGTGCGTGACTTGTATGGCAGGTATATTGTGTCTTGTTTTGCAGGGTAGAAACCCTTTCTTCTTGGAACCTGCTATCATTGTGGCCATAACTGATGGCAATAAGCTGACCAGTTGTTCTGGGGTACAAGACGAGGTTGGTTACGATTCAAATTTGACCCTCTTATGAGCTCCCTTCTGGAATATCCTTCCTGTCTTGTCATCAGTTTCCTATTTTATCTTGTTTTTTTCACCCAGCTGTGTTTTCCATTGTCTTTCCTCTGATATAATTCTCTTCTCTGTTGTTCTCTTACATTTATATCGTTTGACTTGCAGATCTGAAGTAACAGCCTGTAGCTGGTAAAATGAGCCATATGAGATATTAGTGTTTCCTGCAGCAATTAGTTATTGCAGCCTTTTATCATTAATGTGCTGACAGTGCAGTGAATTAATTTCTCTTCATTCTCTGCTCCAGTTACATTTACCTCTGACAACACCGTTGCCAGGCAGTGAGCTGACCAAAGAGCCATTCCGATGGGACCAGCGACTCTTCTCTTTAGTTCTCCGCATCCCTGGCCATGCCTCACCTGACCCAGAACCAGTAGGTGGAGTTCCACATGACCCCTCCCCTATCACACCCATGTGTGAAGTCACAGGAGGTATGTGTGTGTGTGTGTTCTTCAGTACCTCTGTTTAGATGGCTTGCAAACTGTGGTTAATGAAATCTTTTCATTCTGAAAGTCTAATTCAGAGTTCTGTATGGGTAATCAGATATTTATGTCATATGGTTGGTTGGGAAATTTAATCTAGCACATATATACTTTATAACCTTAAGAGGCTTGGCTTGGCTTGGCACGGCACAACGATATTAAATAATACAGTGTATTTATATTTTATTTTATTTGATATTTTCATCCAGTTTTAAAGGAGGATATTTATGTTCAATTCTGAATGATGTTTATAAATCCTTGGATTGATTTTATATGTGCTTTTCGTATTATTGTATTTAAAGCACACTTCAAACGTTTGCAATTCTAGTGACTATAACCAGTATCCAGTTTTATAGTTGTGGCATACAGAAGCACTTCCATAAGCAAGTTTTAAAGGTCGTCAAAATTGAAAGGCAACAGTTCATGCAGCTGTTAAGTCAGACCTGTCAGTGATATTTAGATGCTGTGAAATGGTGTTTGAATTGAAGAGAATTGCTGAATTGTGGTGTGTAGATTCTGCTGGACTCGGGTGTGCTGACTAGTACTGTGTAATAGAGACAAACTGAACAAAAAAAAAGAGGAAGAGAGTCTGTGCTCTCATGCTGATCAAATACTAAACACAATAGGGCAGCTAGTGTGTATTGTGTGTGCACGCACTTGCAAGTGAATAGTTGTGGTTTGGCAATGAACTGACAGGGGAAATCACACAGAAGGCCAGTTCTGCTTAAACCAGGCAGTGCTTGAAATGAAATTACTGTTTACTGTCATCTTCAGATATGAATAGCTCTGAACAAATTGTACGTTTTAAAAATTGACTGCTTATCTAATGTATGATGCGTTTATTAGAAGAACTTAACAAACGCGTTTCTGCTGTGTCTCTATAGGCCGGTCGTATAGTGTGTTTTCCCAAAGAATGTTGAACCAGTGCCTGGAGTCTCTAGTGCAGAAGATCCAGAGTGGAGTGGTCATCAATTTTGAAAAGACAGGACCTGACCCCTCACCCACTGAAGGTGAGGACTCCCCATTATAACATTACAGAGTAATGTAAAGTAATTCAATAAAGTGAAAGAATGTTACATAATGACATGTTCAGTCTTAATTGCGAAATGTTAATAAATTATATTTTACTATACTTTTTGGCTTTGTTAATAGTGAGCTAAGTATTTGATTAATTCTTTATGGGATCTTGTGATTCATTAAAAGTGTGACTGTATTCTACAACATGCATCACAGTAAAGATTAAAGAGCATATACACTATATATACAGAATATCTAATGTACACAAAATACATAAAGTTACTTATTGTATGGATAGTGTTGCAATTCCACAGCTGTGTGGAAAACGTAAACCAGATCGGTTAAAAGCAGGATTTCTGTTGTTGTTTCTAGATGGTCCAGTAGAGGTGAAATATGGACCTCAGCCATGGCACAGTTGTCATAAGCTCATCTATGTTAGGCCCAACCCTAAAACTGGTGTTCCTGTGGGCCATTGGCCTATCCCAGAATCCTTTTGGCCTGACCAGAACTCTCCTACTTTGGTACGAGAATTTGTATGTGTATCTTATGTTGTACCATCAGTTCAATGCTGCGTTCATCAGCTATAATTTCTATAGGTTTGCTTTATACTTTTTTCAAACCATGGACTCTTGGTAATGCAATGAACCATCTTCACTGTCTGTGATTGTGTGCTACCCTGCAGCCTCCACGTTCAGCTCACCCGCAGGTGAAGTTCACATGTGTTGATTCAGAGCCCATGGTGGTGGATAAAGTTCCCTTTGACAAGTATGAGTTGGAGCCTTCACCGCTCACTCAATACATATTGGAGAGGAAATCGCCGCACACCTGCTGGCAGGTACTGCTCATTAAATTCAATCTAGATGTACCCTAGTCACAGAATAGGCAGTCTGTACAATCACATATAGTTTAGACAACATATTGCCGTTGCTTAACATTAATTACTGAATTATTCTCGCTCAGGTTTTTGTGTGTAACAGTGCTAAGTATGGGGAACTCGGGCAGCCGTTTGGCTATCTGAAGGCCAGCACAGCTCTCACCTGCGTCAACTTGTTTGTCATGCCCTATAACTACCCTGTGGTGCTGCCTTTGCTTGGTAAGTTTAGCTGATAACATCGTAATGATCAATGTTCAGTTTAAATAGAATTTATATATAATTATAACTAGCCACTGGTTTGTTTCATTTGGTTGTCCATTGATATAACCAAAAGTCTGATAAAACCATTGCGTTTCTGCATTTCTAGATGACTTAATTACTGTGCATAAGTTCAAGCCTCCGGCAAAATGGCGGCAGTCTTTTGAAAACTACCTGAAGACTATGCCCCCTTACTACATCACTGTAAGTAATGAAACCACTCTCATTCATGTTAGGACATGTTTACCTTTTAGTCCGTTTTAGTTGTTTCCTTAATGTTTAAGCTTTCTGTTCTTGCCAGGCCCTGCGTAAAGCACTAAGAATGATGGGAGCTCCAAACCTGTTGGCTGATAACATGGAGTATGGCCTCAGCTACAGTGTTGTGTCCTACCTCAAAAAGCTCAGTCAGCAGGTACCTCCTAAAATACAGTCTGCTTTAGCATCTTTGCTGTTAAAAATGCTTTACATTTCAAAGTACCTAAAAATGCTTCAAAGTTGAATTGATCTTTGCATAAATTACAGGCGAAGGTGGAGGCAGACAGAGTTTGCGCTTTAGTAGGGAAAAAGGCGGCACCGGAGAGCGGGATTAAACTTCGCTGCAGAAGCTCCGCCCTCTCTCTGGCACACAGGAAGGATTTCACGCAGCTACTGCACAGTATCATGGGAGATGGGCCTGCTCTGCCAGTGGAGGCAAATACAAAGGAGTTTGCTGGGTTTCAGCTTGCTGTCCTGAATAGAGTACGTACATGCCATGCACACAGCATACTTTATCACACATAATCACATGAATGTTTTGTGCTATTGTCATGAAAATCCACCAGGGTTACACAAATGAAGGTTAAAATTAATAAAGCCTCTGTTCTGAAGTAGAGCTGTGGGAATCTTTTCAGAACATGCAGTTCAAAAAGTTAGAAGTAAGAAACAGTAAGAAACTCTTGTAGAAGAGCAGATAAGACACAAAGGAATATTTTTCCCAAAAATGGAAATTGTCATTTATACCATAGTCCTGATGTCTTAAAGATTATCACAGACAGTTCTTTACCTCCCTCATCTTCACCATTCTTTTTCTGTTCTCAGGCTTTGAAACCACAAGGATTGAGGAACCCATATGACATCCCAAGAGCTCACCTGCTGGACCAGCTGAGCCGCATGAGGCGTAACCTTCTGCACATCAGCGTCTGCACTCTGAAAGGGCAAGATCAAGGTAACCTTTAAAGGGCCATGAATGGATATTGATCTTCTTGAAGGAAATCTTGCAGCAGTTTCCTGAGTGTCAGTTACTTGAATATTTAAATTGAGTCAAAAGAACTGTGAGCGTCCATTTTGTATCTTTATTGTTTTAAAAATAACATTGTTAATTACAATTTATATTATGTATTTTGAAAAATGTTATTATGGTGCTGTTTATAAATGTTTTATTATATAACTTGTCCTAGATCAACTTCACAGTGTGCCTATAGCTCAAATGGGCAACTATCAGGACTTCCTGAAGCATTGCCCCGCCCCTTTGAGAGAGGCCGACCCTGATCAGCCCAAACGTCTGCATACTTTTGGCAACCCCTTTAAACTAGACAAAAAGGTATTTAAAATGTCCTGCTTTCCTAAAGAACCACTGAAAATGTGATAATCAGGCATTAATCATTTATAAATCACTGCTATTCTCTTCTCTCTGTGCTAGGCAATGATGGTGGATGAAGCAGATGAATTTGTTACTGGCACTCAAAGCAAAGGTAAACGTCCGGGAGAACCAAGCAGTCCTGCTGGGACAGGAGCCCCTAAACGCAGACGCTGTATGTCCCCTCTGCTTCGGTCGGGTCGGGCATACACACCGCCAAAAACACCACCTAGAAGTAAGGCCCAAATGCACATATAGAAGAACCCTTTTGTGGTGTATTCTCATGCACACAAATTGCTAACAACATTATCTAAATTAGATGTTTTACATATGAAACATGCTGTTAGACTGACAAGTGTCTGGTCCATCATAGCTCCAGATAACGATCAAACAGCACCGGGCAACCACATCGCCAACCATCTTGAGCCAAATGGCAACTCGGACAAGGAGCTGAGTCCTGGGCCAGAGCCTGAGCCTTTTCAACAGAGGAACCACTTCCAGTCTGAGGAGGTTGAGAACCAACAGGAGGGAGTGCAGGAGAACGGTCAGTCCAGCGAGAGTGAGCTGTCTCTGGGCAGCGAGGGTGAGGAGGATGTCCCGCGGCGCTACCCTTCCCCTCGCCAGCTAAAGAAGATCAGAAATCAAGAGAGCGAAGAGCTGAACTCTGAGCTCAAAGTACTCATCACCAAGGAGATTAGGAAACCTGGGAGACGTACGTGATAAGTTACAGCACACACACTTGTATCATTTCCACTTCTGTTTTGTGATTGGACAGGGCTTAATAACTGAAGAGATGACCACCCACAAACGTTTTGTCTTGGCCCTTGTTAAATCAAACAACTGTGGCCCGCACTTGCTAAAAATGAAATACTTAAATATTGTTACAGCTGGTTTTCATTTGTAATTTTTTTTAAACGTTTCAAATAACATTACAGGCTTTGGGAATGGATTCAAAGCCACAGTTTTACAGTTGCTGATTGGTTAACCATTAAGCAAAATCCCTCTTTTTTTTTCTATGTTAATGCAGGTTATGAGAAAATCTTCCACCTCCTCAAGCAAATCCAGGGCAGTTTGGAAACACGACTGATCTTCCTGCAGAACATAATCAAAGAGGCTGCCCGGTACGGTATTCTCGCCTCCTGTTTAAAGATGTTAAAATATTAAAACATGTTAATCCTCCACACTGGTGTTTTTATCGAGTAATGTGCTTGAGCAAATATTTGAATTCCATTTAATTTACTCTGTAATGCTATTTTTCCTCTTATATTGTCTTACATGTCATGGTTTGCATGGACAATTTATTGAATTTGTATGTTTTTGCATAGATAGCCTAGCATAGCATAGTTAGCTCCTTTTCCAGAAACGGAATAGAATGGATAAAAATGCATTAATAGACAGTAGTGTTTATAAAAGCATTTGTCCTGTTGTGTGTGCAGATTCAAGAAGAGGGTCTTGATTGAGCAGCTGGAGAACTTCTTAGAAGAGATTCACTTAAGAGCCAACAGCATGAATCATCTGGATGGTTTCTGAGCACTCCATATGCCCTACTTGAATTACGCACACACAGATCTGCACTATTTATGTAACATTATTTTGGACTTGTGTGTCTTCAGTCTTTTGGTATTGAAGCTGATTTTGAGGAATTGATGCGTTACCGCTAAACCTCAGGGCTGGGTGAAATGGGAAATTTTGCTCTAAAAGACGCACTCAAACACACACTGCTGTTTCTTTCTCATGGCCATTTTTCTTTCTAATTGTGCCAAAGATGATGGGAAAACTGTACCCCTTTTCTTACTGTACCCTTCATCCTACCGTGACTTTTGATACATTGAATTGATCACCAATAGAAACAAGCTTTCCTACCAGCTTGGTAGAGAATGGTGGTATCCATTCACTGCTGCATTCTGTCTAAGAGCAGATAAATGACTGGGAAAACTTTGTTGGGTTGGATCACTCCAATGAAGGAAATAAATCTGTAACATTCTACACCAATAAAAAAATGCAAATAATTAAGTAACTATGTTGGACATTTAAGTTGCTTTAGTTACCTTTAGATGTGCACATGGAAAAAGGTCTGTTTTTTTGAAACATCATCTCAGGAATCTTATCATTTGAAAAGATTTAGCAGGTGACAGCAGAGGGACTTCCATCTGGAATTGTTTTGTTTTTCTAATATTTGGAAAGCCAGTTTTCTTATGCTTCATCAAAAGAGTTTTCTTTATTCATGAAACTGTTTTGCCATTGACATCTGTTTTTTTTAATCTATTCATCATTACACACATTGTTTACATATAACTTATTTGCCTTTACCAGATAACTTTCTGAACTGTCATAGCTTTTAAACTGTTCAACCATCTAGCAGCTATTTATTTTCTTTATTTTTCTGTAAACAAAATCAAGAACTTTATCACTTATCTGAGTGACTTCTTAAAAAACCGGTTCAGAATTCAGTAATCAGTTTTGGTTTACATAAGGTGCAATAGAAGAAAGGGTATCAAAACAACATTGTGATCTTAGAATAAAAAACCTGTTAAATTATCCAGGATTGCGTTAAAGGCCACTTATTCTTTTACATGAGAGGCAGTTGCTGCTAATGTATTCCTATATTACTGCCAAATGTTCAGTTTTCCACCATAGTACATACCCTCCTAACCCTGCACCCTAATGTAGGGACCAAATCTTTGTCATCTGTGTTAATGAGAGATTAATCAGTGGCTTATTTAAACTATTTTATAATATTCTGTATATATGTACATGGTGACATTGAAAATATTATTTAAGAGAATGTTTTGGTGGAAAACCTCTTTTCTCTTTGTATGTATTTGAATAAAGTCTATTTTACACTGTGAATAATGTAAATAAAATGTTTTTCTGTGATGACGTGATTTGAAGACATTGATTTTTCTACCTGTAAACCCATCTGGTTGCGTCAAGTAGAGTTAAAGTGATTTAGAAGATGGACTTGCGTATCTTTTTCCATTTGCCTTCAGGCTTTGTGCTGATAATGAAAGTTATTGTTTATGGACAGAAGCAATTTTAAAGATTTGTGAGGCTCAGTGTGCAGTTTTTGTTGAGACTGACTTGGACATTTTCTGGTTCATTGAATGGCTGTTTCAGATGAATGGTGTTGTGGTAGTTCCAGGTGCAGCAGAAACCAGATTTCACCAGGTATATAATTCTCAAGAGGAATATGAACATTTTTTTTCTTTGAACAATCAAAACGAAAAACAGGTGGTATTAGTGCGTTTTAGTTTTTCTCTTTTTTTCTAAATTAGGCTTCATAAAGCCTTCAAGATCTACTGAGTTCTCAACTATAAAATCAGTAGTTCATGGTGATCAGAAACTTAAATGAGTAGGGTAGAATAAAGGGTAGAAGAAACATTACAGCAGACACAGAAGTGCAAAAAAACACAGATGTAATAAAAGTTTATTTACAGATATGTACAAAAAGATGTGTCCCACTTCCTCAAGTGTCAGTGGACCCTTGTAAAAGTCCTCATATATTCCTCTGAACCCTTCAACCTCCATTTGAGAGGTGAGAGTATAAAGAGGGTGTATAGAGTTATATTACCATATGTGAGGCAATTTAAAGCCGTTGTGATTGCATGTATCTCCTCAAGACATCTCAGCTGGATTCAAAACTCGACCTACAAACAGTAATGAACCTGTGGAATGAAAGATAAATTACCTCACTTGGGTATACATAATTTAAAGCTTGTGGGAAGAGCGTCACAATTTCAAGAATGAATTATCTTTTTATCTTAATAATAACAAAATTACAGTTTATATTTACCTGTGCTGATTTGTCTTAAAATAAATAGAAATGGTCGATCTGCTTTAAAAACTGCTGAACGAGATCTTTTCAAAAGCACCATTGCTAAAGAGAGACAGAAGGAGCTTGGTGAGGGGTTAAAGATCTAAAAAAAAATAGACACCCTGCTGCTAAAATTTAGGTTAAACTATGTATGTATCTACATTTTATTATGCTGGCATGCTAATGTACAATCCTTTATTTATTTTTTTAGTTTAAAAGAGAAATGTGCTATTATTTATATCCAAGTTTCATAGGTAGTGCTCACTTATACATGTACATGCTTCATTATCAACTAAAAATAACATTAAAAAACAAAATATCCAAAGGTCTCTAACAAGCTGTTTGCAAACACTGCTCTCATTATCATATTATTACCATTTCAGCAATAAAAACCATCAGGTACCTGTGGCTGATGCTGCTTTTGTCCCGTCCTCTGTCACCTCTATTCTTGCCTCATGAAAAGCCTCTGATACAAAAAGCCTTTCCCCTTCTGTAGACACATTAAAACAAAGACAGAATTCATACATTTTGTGTAATATTGGGGCCACTGTTAATTTTGGGAATTTGAGGTAAAAATGGACTTTGTTTATTTGCCACCTGAGATGCCTCTAAAATCTGCTGCTGAGGGACTGAAGACATCAGAGATACCCAGAGACTGTAGAACAGGCTTTAGATTAAACCGTCTCTCCATCTTAAACCTATAATTCACACAAGATCAGGGTATAAATACTATTCATTTAAAATCCCACCTGTATACATGTGAATTTCACATGGTTTATATTTGTGGCATTACCTGGGCAAAAATATATCCATCTTAGTTCTTCTTAAGCCAGTGTTCCAGAGTCCCACAGCACGGGCAGTGAGCTGGGATTCCAGCTGTGATAGAGGGGTTTTCCGGTCACTAGGCAATGCCAGCAACAGCCTGAGTGAGTGATCTAGGTACGGAAGCTCCAGTACTGTGTACTGCTGCTCTGAAGGCAGGTGGAACTGTCCTAAGTATGGAGTTAACACAGGTAGACAGATACAATGAGGGCCTCTTTAAATGATTTTAATATCTTTTCCATCAACACCCCCCATAGTTGCCATATCTAATCCTGTTTGATTCATTTCTTACCAAAATTGACTTCAGTTGACTGGTACATCATGGGCACTTTGACTGTACTGCCATCTGAGAGGATGAAGGGCAGATTCTGAGTCTCAGTGAAGTGGAATTGTTTCTGCCAGCCACCATGGAACACCACTGTGCTCAGTAGAGCCATGTGTGGTATTGAATCTTGTCTAGGGGCCTCTTCCTGGGGCCCACCAGACTGCAGGGCCTCCTGTCTTATCTGGAGATGGTCATCAGCTGTAAAAATAAGAATAATTACCTTAAAAGAATTAACGTTTCTGTCATAACATCGCTAAGCTTTCTAAAACTTGTTCTGTTTCTTACTACAAACTCACCTTTACTCTGGTAACCTGCCCATTGCTGTAGCTGAGTATGCGTGTGGTTAGAATTGCTGAAATTTACACTCAGTAGACTACTGTTACCCCATTCCAAGGCATGCTGGGTAAATTCTGGCAGGAGTTTCACACCACTCTGGACAAATAAGGCATTGGCAAGCTGAAGCCGCACACCCTCACTGGAATTACCCAGGTCTCCTTGTGGCTGAGACAGAATGTTCTGCACACGAGCATCTACGGAGAGCATTGTATTAGCATGACTGTTGAGCCGTTTCATCCTATCTACAGTATAATGTTTACTCCTCCGTGACTGGACAATATCAAGGCACGGCTGATTTAAACAGTATTTTGGGTTACTCAAGGATGTAAACAAGCACATAAAGACATATTTAAAGGCACATTACATATAGTGCATATAAATGTCAATTGATTCATACACAGATTTATGTATTAAGGGTTTATCTCATTATATGAGATTAGCAAAGCCTGTTAATCTGGGTTCAGTTTCTCACATTTTTAATGTGTTTAGCTAAAAAAAAACATGTACCAAGAAGAGTCAAGCTCTTACCATTCACGTCATAGCCCAGAGTTCCCTCAAGCTGAGCAAGAGTGTTTCCTCTGGCCCCGAGCTGCAGAAGGCCAAGACACAATGAGATGCTGGCCGGAGACACAATCAAGTTGGAGTTGTTCTCAGTCTCTGTGAGTGTTTGGTAGAGGCTGATACCAAACTGTGTGTGTAAATCACTGAGGCTGTTGCCCAGGCTACTGTTGCCATGGCAATACTCCACCAGCCACAGACAGAGGAACAGGGAAGTCACAAACAGCTGTTGCATGATGTCAGATCAGAGGGTCAGCAGGTCAAACTCTGTAAACATTCAATTATTACTAAGATGTGTTCAAGAAAAATCCAGGATAAGGATATACCATACTATTGAATTTCTACTGTTCTAGTCTAGATAGATGTTAGACAATCAGACAGTCATCATGCTGGAAATATTGTTAAAATAATAGGAAAACAAATGAGAAATTATTATTTTTTATCATTATTATTATTATTAATTATCTAACCTGCTGAGTGAACAGTGAGATTTCTTCTGTGTCAGTCGCGTTGCCTCCCACTGGTGTTCTGCTGCAGATCCACTGTCACGCAGCGCGCTTTGCTTTAAATGAAGGAGGACGTGAGTGTGCCTTGATCCTCCACGCCTGGACAACTGATTGAAAGTGTTGTCGATCATGAGACCTTGTTTAAAGGGAGAGCTCTGTGTTTGTGGCCTCCGGCGGCGATGTCCGTACCACTCGGTCAGAATTCCTGCCTCCCGCACGGCACTATAAGGAGCCAGGCAGAGGGAGGCATGCCCCTGACCAGCAAATCCGCACACGAGAAGCTGGGAAAAAGGCAAGCACACACGCGCACACACATAATAGAGAGGAAGTCGCTTCATTAAGTTTTTTTGATGTGACATAAAGTGCCATCCCAGCTATCAAACAGGAATGCGGTCCCAAGTTCACGGACAGCTTTGCTTGCCTCAGCATTTCTGCAAGAGATGCAATTAAATGTGAGCGTGAGTTCATTTTATTAATCACTTGTCTAACAAATTGTGTATTTTAAAACATTAATTGCTACTCACCAACATTTCAGATAGTTTCAGAGTAAATAACACAATACCTAGACATTGATATTAATCTCTGTGGTGGATCCAGTCTTGGGCCAGTAGAAACTTCCTATCCAACATTCCAAGTTAAACATTTCCAGGTTCTGTATTCTAAGTGTGATCCTAACTGAAATCACAATGGCTCCTAAACTTGGAAGTTGCTGGGAAATAACCTCACTGATTTCTATATTATAAATCTAAAATTGATCACAATATTTAACTGTAAGGTTATGGCAGAAAAGTCAGAGCTCCACAATAATAGTGATTTTCTAAACTAATGACCCTTAAGGATTGAAGACACATTTTCCCATGGTAAATTGCATGTGGAAATTTTTCAGTAAGCATCGGGTATTTGGACTGTGCCCATCAGAAGGCATGTTAATTAAGAGCCAACTTGGCAGCAATCAGTGGAGAAGAGAGATTCTGTAATTCCAGTGCTCCATCCATGGAATTTGAATTTTTAAAGACATGATGGGAAAGTCACGGTAACTTGAGCAAGGACAATGCACACAAAGGGAAGAGCAGACAAAGTAAACAACTCTTTCATCTTGAGGTCAGTTAGAAAACAGTTTGAAAAAAATTGCTATGAATACATACTTTGAATACAGACATTTGTCCAGGGGTCATAAAGTTCACACAGTAAATGTAAAAAATATAAACATATCTAAAATTGTCTAAAATTCTCATGAAGTTCTCTTGTATATCCTTTACGAACAAGGGTTAACAGAGAAGTATTCCCAAAGTGGGAGGAGCCTCTCATGATCAATGTGTGACACACTGACTGAACATACTAGGTCCCAGTGTAGCATTAAACTCACACATTTAAAGGGATAGTTCACTCATTTTTCATTTCACAAAAATGAAAAATCTATTGTAATTTACCCTTTATCATATTGTTCCAAACCTGTATGACTTCATGTCAACACAAGAGGAGAATCTTTGAAAATGTTCCATACAATGACAGTAAAATGTGACTAAGTCTGTCATTAATGATGATCTTGGGATGAATGTTGTCATGCAGCAGTTGGCAGATTTGAGTGAGTGATCATCAGACATTCAATGTGTGACACCCAGTTTTGTCTGTAGCTGTTTGTAAATTGGCGTAGTGTTTTTAAATCCATTTAGATCTTAAAAGTTGCGTAGTGTAATCCTGCCCTTAAGGGGTTTGTTGCCCTGGATATTTGTAGATTGCTCTCTATCGTTCACCTCTAGTGCACTATTTCTGTAGTTCTGTAGTTGCTGGGCCAGATTAACACAATCCCAGTTGAGTACTGGAGCGCGGTAGTACTGAGAGCCGGTATCGCCGTAGCAATGTGCCAGGTACGCTCATGGGATTAGTTGTGGGGTGCTGGTATTGAGAGTGTGAAAACTCACTCAGATGGAACTTAGGGATATCTGTTCTGTGTGTTTATATATAAGGGAATGTGTATATTAGCAGCAACCATTTACATGTTGAAACATAAAGGTTTGGATATTTGACCTTTATAGTGAAACTCGTGATAAGACTTGTGTGATGTAAAGTCATATGCCATTAGCTAAGTGATAGTTACTGATAATAAAAAAATATGAGAATATAGCTAAACGCTATAAGAATAAATAAACATACATGGGGTGGATGAAATAACAGAGATATCACATGAAAAGACTTTAAGTTTGATGTTACTGAATTGCATTTACAAATGCAGCTGGGCATGATAGGTCACCAATCAATAACCTAATACAGAACACATTTGTGACCAACAATGGAGAGCATCTGTTTGTCATTTTTAAAATATAATGGAAAATTATTTATTGCAAAAATGCAAATATGTGTTCATGTATAAAATCATTTTAGATATGCTTGTCACAGTTAAAGGACTTCGGACTGACAATTGTAAGAAACAACAACAGTTGCTGTTCACTGTGTTTGACAGCAACATATCAGCCACATTATGCATAACATTCAACACACTGGAGAGTTTTAAAACAACTTATTGTGACGAAGGAGTGACTGTAAAATCCAAATATGTTACTTTATTATTTGTGGCTTCTTAGCAAATAGTTTTTAACCCATCTTAAAACAGCAGAAAACATCTGATTTTATTACGTCACATGGGCAGTGGCTAAATTGTAAGAAATGTGTTTCTGTTAGTAAGACATGTTTTCTTAATTTTAAACACAGACATTAACCAATTTCTAGTTATTTGTTAGTTTTTTATTATTTTATTAACATCTATCCATAACCACATATGTTGAGATTTTATTTATATCTACAGAATCTAAAGCTCCATCACTGACAGTTATTTAAAATAAAATCATTTACGTACAATGTAAGATTTAATGTCAGAACAAATGTTATTTCTTAAAACATTCAGCTGTGAAACAAATGATTGAAATGGAACAGTTTATCTTTTCAAGATGTGACATTCATTGATCTAAAAATAAATGTTCAAGCTTGTGTGGTCACCTGTTGTGCCAAAATCAGTCACTGGGTGGCAGAGTTTTGTTCCTTGTGGTCAGTTTAACATCAAAAGCAGTGATGCTTTTCTGATACAAAACGATTATGAAATACTACAGAATGCCACAACATACACAACAAATAAAATAAAATAATATTTTTATTTTAAAAAAATTTTAAGCACACCTTTTTGCTAAAAACAACACACAACTCCACAACTGAATATAAAGCTGCTAGGAATTATGGTTAAGAAGGCATTACAATGTCCTTCTTGCAATACCTTCTGAAATGCAGCCAACCAGAAGTCTGCTGTGTGTATATACTGATGAATTAGCTGTACTGCAGAGGTTGTCCAGTGTGTCAGATGTAAAACTCTTGCTCATCTTCCACTGCACTCTCTTGATTACAGTAATTAGCTGTTGCAATGCCATTGCTGTCATGCTGTCCTCGATCCTGCTGAGCTTCTGCCTGTGACATGCATATATTCTTTGGCAGTGGCTTGTGTACTATACAGGACGTGGACTTCGCAGAGATACTCTGTGTTCTAGGTAGTACAGGACTCTGTTTTAGGTAGAAAGAGGCATTATTATTGGCCAGTTCAGTAAAGTCAGAACGTCCGTCTGATGGAGGAGCAGACTTGGGGCGGGGGGGCGGGGCCCTCGAATAGGGTCTCGACTGTGGACCGGAATACCCTGAGACCACCGAAAGATCCACGGAGCTGCCACTGATGGTCTGTCCTGTGTCCACGTCTGTCTCTTCGGCTCCCACTAGTGTATCGACATTGACACGAAAAATGGGAGACGCCATGGAGGAAAAGCAGCGTGGTTGGAAAATTGTGGGGGAGGCACACATGGAGCGGGAGTCGTCCGTAGGCAGAGAAAAGAGAGACTGTGTGCGGTGACCCATCCATCCAGCATGTAAGAGCTCCACATCCTTCTGCAGCCGCTCCATGGGGATCTCCTGATTGTACAGGGACGTCTTGGAGTCATGCATGACCAGTGGGGAAAGGGTCTGGGCCCGAGAACGTGAAGAGTTGCGATGGTAACGGCGGTTCCGATAAGATGCAGGGCCACGCCCGTATGATGGAGGGGGAGGAGGCGGTTCAGGTGGAGGTGGAGCGGAGGTGACCAGATGATCAACAGGAGGAATATGAGAGAACTTCGCAATGGTGTGTTTTCGGTAAAAATGTGAACCTTGAACCTGACATAGAAAACAGAGTCGTGATTAGTCTACTGTAGTAAATTGTGGGGATTCTATCAGTTTAGCACACAGACTGAAATCAAACCGCATTTACTAGGCAAATTTCAGAAAGACACTATTTATGTAGATCCTAATACCTGGTCTGTGCTGTAAAAGTAACTATACTAAAAACAGAATGCACACACCCTACCCACAAACCTCACCCTCACAACCTTATTTGCATTTTTAATATGTTTATTAAGACACTTTCCTAACAGTGAAGACCCCACAATGTTAGCTTGGACCCCACAATGTAAGTGGCACAAAACACGCATGTGAGTCTTTTTTAAATGAGCAAAAACAACATAAACAAAAGCAACCATTACAGAAAAACATTATAAGACACATCATGATCAGGTAACTATATCACAGCAAGATTTTTTCATGAAACATTTCTCCTAAACAAACTAGTTATACAGGACATTTGTCTACAGAATAGAAGACCCACACTAAACTCTTGTGTTTGTTTGCATGGAAACAAAAACATTTTGTGCCTCAGTGCAAAGCTCAGTCCAAATAAACCGACAGACAGACACATTAGCACATGGGCTGAAAATGCAGGATCAAATAAGCAAAGAATGAAACTCTTTTAAACTCGCTCTAAAAATCATCGGCGCACACACACACACACACACACACACACACACACACACACACACACACTTTCTCTCTCTCTCTAACTCTTCTCACATAACCCAGACCTGTGGCAATATAAAAACATGAGTATCAACATAAAGTCTCTATGGAGGATGATTTTGCTGTGGGCCGTCAGACTAAGCTTTGACAAGCTTGGGAAAATCAGCCATGTTCCTGCAACTGCCAAACCAAACTCAATGTGGGAATGTGGCTTCGATAAGGTAACTGTATACCTGTGTGTGCGTGTGAGAAAGAGGGAGGAAATTTTCTTTTTAAACTCAGCAAGCATTGTTTAAGTGTGTGTGTGTGTGTCCATGAGAGTAACAAAGTTCCACTGTTTCCTCCTTTACACCTCACTGCACATTACCCTTATTCCCTTTAATTTTCCCTCATTTTTTCATCCATCCATCTTAGTGCCTCTTTTCCTCACAGTTCTTCTCTCATATTTCCCATGTTCTTCGCATTTGTCTTGTTTCTCACAATTCTGTTCATTTTTTCTCATGCTATGTCTCCAATTCAGACTTATTATATTTTCCATTTCACCCTCTCTGAAGTTTCCGCATGGTTTCCTGTCTCTGGTTATTCTCTAAACATGAAACTGGAGACAGAGCATCAGATTATGGTCCACAACAGAGGTCTGATGTAAATGCTGAGGAGAACTAAGAGAGTTTGTCTGTGTGTCTGTGCACTTTGTGTAAAATCCTCACTGTGCCATTTGGCACCAGCAGGGGTTGCTAAGTAATGAGGCTGTAGTGTGACAGGGAGCAAAACCCTGCTTTGATCTCAGCTAATCCAGGTCTGACAGAATGGACCTGTACATGTTTGTGTGGTAATTATTGTGTCTGTCTTTAGTGTTGCTTGAGTGTTCCTTGATTACCATTTACACACACTAACAGAGTTACAAACATAGATATTTGTATTACAGCTTCTTAACCTGAATGCATATTTCTAATTACCATTTTGTAGCTTTAAATTAGTTCCATGATCATGATGTATCTTGATGTTTATTTGCATATTCCATTTTTTTCTGTCCGCATGTCATTCAAAGCAGAGTGAAATCTTTCTTTGCCTTCCCTTTTTCTAAAACTTTCTGAACATTCATTTTGAACAGATAGCTTGTTGTTTTTAAGACAGTGGACTTAAAGTGACAGCAAAAATTCTCTGCAGCTGCTGACAGTTAATGAAAAAATCTTGTCATACTAAGTTGTTATAAGTTATATCTTAAGGAAGAGAATTAATATATTCTACACACACATATATACACACCTTTATGCTATCTTACCTGCAGCAATATTTTGTTCCCATCATAATCGTTTGTTTGCCAGCGGATGTCACTGATGGGGGTGCAGGGGCGTGGCAGCAGTGGCACAAGTTCCCCGATGTCCCTCACTCGAATCTCCATCACAGCATTTTCAGTAAGGGTGGGGCTCTGACCACGGGGCATTCGCTTGAATGACAGCTGGATTTCTGTTTCAGGGTTGGAGTAGACCACGCAGAAGCAGAAATCGTCTTTCTTCTGAGCCAGCCTTCGTCGCAGGAGCAGCCTGTACAGACGTACTTGTTCGGTATAGTTCTCGTAACGACAGTAGATGGTGAAGCGCACAATCTCTTTGCCGTAGTGGACCTGGCGAAGCGCCCATAGTGGCGTGCCTGGTGCCAGCGTAACAAAGTCCTGGCTGGCTGGTGAAAGGGGTAAAAGCCCTCGTCCATTCACCCGCTCTGTGTGGTGGTATCTCCATGGCAGGCATCTCAGCTGACTGTAGAGACGTTCAAGGCTCTCCTCACCTCTGCACTCCTCCTGAAGAAAGAGGATGACGGCCAAGGCTGGCTGCCTCGGTGGCGGCTGCAGGTGGACTTTGGGCTTTCGAGATATACCGGATGCTCGTTCTGACACTCTAAAGAGGGTGAGATCAGGGTGGAGCCAAGAGAGGACCTTATCAGCAGCTCTCTGGAGCATTTTGGCCTGACCTGGGTCAGTGATGATGTGAATAGAAACTAGGAAAGGGTCTTGTAGATCCCCCATAGACATATCACCTATCATAAATACATAAGGCAAAGAAAATGATCCAGTCACATATCCAATTGTACAAATTCAATTTATTTTACACTTAAGAAGTCAAAGGTTGAAGTCTGGCCTGGGGCATATTCTATTACTCTGATTGTCCCTCCCTTACCTGTCTATCTCTACAGCCCTAAAAACAGGCTAAAAAGCCCATTGTACACTATAAAAAAGAAGCACTGCAGGAAATGAAAAAAAATGATGGGGTCTCAAGACTGAATGAAATCTTTTCAATCTTTTCATTGTGCTCTCTTATTCTGTAAGCAGTCTGTAGACTGAACACCACAGCCTCATTAATTGCATTAATGGATGGCTAGTAACCCTGGAGAGATGTTTTGGCTCTCTGTAGGACTTCTGAATAAAGTTTGCCCTTCTACTGAACTTTTCACCAGACCACAACCTGAGAACACACAGAGAGACACACACACTAATACACAAGTATATTAAAAGCCTGTTAACCACCTGATGGGGGTTTATGTGATTTTATAATTGCAGAATGAAATCAAACCACAATGTTTGCAGAAACTAAAGTAAGGCTGCCCAGGAAACGTCTTAAAATAATGTTTGTAGTTACATGGGACAAAGTATTTTGAGAAATGCTACATAATGGAACAATTTTCCAAAACCGTATTACTAATATACAGATCTGATTGGCTGGGCTATTACTTCGTTAAAGTCAAGATATCAAATACTAGCAACAACATTATCAGAAATCTTTGTTCTTATCAAGAGCACATAGTTATTGTGGGCCGGCTCACAAAATCAGAATCACAAATTTCCCAGTATGAAGCAGAAAGTGGTCAGCACATGGACAGCTGCCTCTTTCTTTTTACTCTACTGTTCAACCCCCCCAAACTCTCCTGACTCAGGGGACACGTCCCACTTTGTTTGTTGTTTAAGGTTGGGGGCACCAGAGGCCGAGGGAATGCTATGCTCTTACACACTTACACACAATAACACACTCACACAAGTAAACACTTCTCTAGTTGCACTGCACTCATGCAGGTGTAACTGACGCACATCTGAGTGCTATGAAGGGTTCTTTTTGTCCATTAATGGCAGTATGTTCACTAGACAAAGCATCAACAAATATCATTAAAACTCTACATTAATATTCTCTGTTATCTGAATGATCCCAAGCTTTACCATCAGTAGACACAAATAGAATAGAATACCTGCAAGAATACCTCCTCCTAACATCACCAACTAGCATAGCTGTGACCTAACTATAGCCTACCTAAAATATGAGATAAACCCAGTGATATTTCCAGCCCTTATTTTAACAGGAAATGTGCAAACACAGGACAGAAAACTATTCATCAAGCGTTTTCATTGGGCTTCCTTTCTTGTCTAGATTCACAGCTCTGCTAAACTGCGTTTTTCTGCCATTGAAGAAGCCTTGATCACTTTCAGCCATCTCTAATCTCCGCTGAATCTGGAGTGGAATGTAATTTGTTTGACTGTGATGCTCTTAAGAAACAGCATTAAATAAGACCCCATAATTACAATCAGCTTAAGCATCCCTAATACACAACCTTCAATCATGTGTCATGTACAGAATGGTATCCAGAGCTACAAGACAAAGAAGATGCAATCAGTTCTTTCTTATCGATTCTGTATGTTTTGCTTAAAACAAATTTTGTCTTTTGATTAACCTTAGAGCGGGTTGCTATTGTTGATGCCTACAAACTCTTTTAAAGAATTTTACAAAATCTACAGTGAAAATGAATGGGAAAAATACTTGATTCAAAGCAACTAAAAAATGGGCGGTCACTGTTGTACTCCGTAGAGAAGAAATGATCATGGATAATCGGATAAGATGAGATTGAATAAGAGTTAAAGCTCACAGGAGAGCTGCAGAAGTGGAGAAATGCTGATGTGAATGACGATACGGCAGTAAGTGGATATTCATGGCAGAATTTTAAGAAAGCACACTGTCATATAGTTGAAAAGAGACAGAACGCAGAAGCAAGAACAGGAAATGTGGTCGAGAGAGAGAGAGAGAGAGAGAGAGAAATATGCAGACAAAGTAGGAATGAGACAATGGAATATTCAGTGTTCTGTGCATAAATCTGTGCATAAAGAAACACTGCTTTTTTCTCTTGGTTGGGCAGGATGACAGTTTCCACAGATAAACACTGGAGCCATTCATTTATTAAAATAATGAAAAAAATGAATTAAAATTAATTAAATTAAAAAATGAACAGGAAATGATTTTAGCAGGTTAGGTAAAGTCATAATGTAAATACAATATATAAACAAATTATGTAATACTGGTGTGTGAAAATGTCATGATTATATAAACAGCTGCCTACATCACTGCTGTGACAATTCATCTGGTATTCCTCCACCTTCCCGACTCCACCTCTATTTCTATTCCCTTCTATTACTTTATAACATTATAATCTACTCTATTTCAGTAGTCCAGGGGGACATTTGGAGTTTATGTTGAACCTTCACTATGGACAGCCATTTATGTTTACCCTTATCTCACTAACAGATTAAAAATGTATTCTGTAAGACATGTATATGCCTAAAACGTATATGCCAATATGAGTGTGAATAAACAACATTAAAACTTTCATGCTGGTGATCCAAAGACTCAAATACTATTTACAAAATTAATTTTATGTCAGAACTAACATAAATTGCACTCTGACATTAAACTAAAGTGATTTGAAATTCAATCTTTATATCTGTAGGAAACATGGTTGAAACATTTCTCGCCCCCTCTTCTGCTCCCTCTCGAATAGACAATTCTGTTTTCTCTATTTTCTGCCACTGAGTCCATATCGAACCACTTTTCTTCAGGTAAATTATACACAGTCTATTATGTGGTGTCCTTGATGGGTTCTAGGTATTACTGTGTGTGTGTGTGTGTGTGTGTGAGTGGGTGTTTCTATATGTGAGTGGGTGAGAGAGTGTGTCAGTAGAAGAGTGTTTACTGTGCTGTTGCTAGGAGGAGTGTTTCCTGCCCGTCCAGATTAATGGGCTAATACTGGACATTAATCCCTCCATAGGGAAACAGACTGGGCCTGACACAAACGTGAGGAAAGGTCAGACACACACGAACACACAAGCCATGCACACACCAACATGCGGAGGTGTCAGAGCTCTCAATGTACTTCAAGCAGTGATTCTGAGAACAACCTAATCTCATTGTCATGGCAACAGTTCAGCAAGTGATTGAACTGTTGAGGCGGAAACGTTCGCTTGTAATATAGCAAAAGTAAATCTAATTTGTCATTTTAAGGCAGGGTTGTCACTGAATTCTATAGGTTAGGTTGGGCCCCCCTTCCCCTGGGCCCAATAAATAAACGATGTTATACAGGACCTTGGTGGGCCCCTTTCATCAGAGGGACAATGTTCCTGGTTGTCTCCTCTGCCGATGTCCCTGTGTGATGGTACATACAGTAATTCTTACCTCAATAAAGAAGGTTTCATACATAAAAACAATAGACTAAAACAAATTGGTTTACAATGCGGTACCATTACATGAGATGAAGATTCCAGTCAAGCAGTAGTTATACTACATGAAGCGGGTCACTTTATGGGTGCTGAAATGTTGAGATCACATGACTAACCAAACACTACTAACTTTGTCTACCTAACTCCCCTGCTATCACTTGTGGAATAAATCAAACATGTCTGACAGTGAATACAGCATTTCTACAACTTTTGCATAATGCTGCATTCACAGCATTAGTCAGATATACAGAATTTGTCTTTCCAGACAGTAAAGAATGTGTATGAGTGTGAGTGTGTTAGGCTAATGTAAATTGTATAAAAGGGGAAAGTACAAACAAAGTACATGTACTCACTGCTTGCTGATGACATAAGACTGTAGTCAGACCTGAGAAAACAGTGAATGACAGAGAAAGAGAGAAACAGAGAGACTGTTAGAGTGATTTAGAGCTTTAGGATCCCAAGGTTTCAAAGGAAGGTTCTACATCTGGATAAACAATCCTGGGTGTCATGGTATACAGTGAGTGTTTGTGTGTAGCTGCCTCTCCAGTGCCTACACATACACACATATGCAGGTTATGATCAAAGATTGTGTCTGTAACTGCTTTGTGTTACAATCTTTCTATTCGCTTGGCTCAACTGTTGCAGAGGAAGGTAAAAAATAAACAAAACAGTAAGTCAGATCCAAAACATAACTGTTGTACATCTGCCTTGGTAAATATTCCATTATACTGTGTGTTTTCTTTCCCCTTTTTTTTTCCTTTACGTTTTGTGTCTTTATTTCCTGTTGTTCTGATAGTGAGAACAGGGCCACATAATTTTACAATACAGCAATAGTCATTTTAAATGCTGCAATATAGTACGATAATACTAAGGTCTATACTGGCAATATGGTGTAATGTACATACTGGAATCTAACAGTGAGTCCTAGCACCTATAATTGCTAGCACATGTACACTATGTGATTCTATTACTACACAGCACCAATGTTATATATGTTATTATAATAGAAATGTTTTGCATTCGCTAATGCTGCACAGATGGGGGCCGCGCAGAGCAGAATGATCTCATCTTAGTTTAAGTGGTTGAAGTGGTGAATTTTCTGCATGTTAATTCTTCTTTGGTATGTGGGTTTAACCTCAGTATGAGAAGAACACTAGACATACAGCTCACACTGTAACAGCTTGTGCATTTTAAACACCACTCATCTACTTTTATCCAGAACAATTTACTGTTCCAAGCTAGAGGAACTGAATATATATATATATATATATATATATATATATATATATATATATATATATATATATATATATATAGTATATATATGTAATGCACACAACAGCAGCTGTCATTTAGGATCAAGCCAGCCACATAAATTTAACCTGACACTTACTCTGTTTCAATTGCTCACAGGTTCCAATAGTTCCGGCAAAATATGGGTATTCCTGGAATGCATTCGGTATATTTACATACAGTATGTTACACTCAGCCTTAATTTTTGTTTTAAGGAACAGGGTCAAACAACCAAAAACACGTTTGGGTCACATGGATTACTATAAGACTGTTACTTTGCTGCGATCACTGCGTTTTGAGGATAAGTGTAATGGATCTAATGTGGTAGAACCTAATGGTTAAAGTTCAAGGCTTTAACCAAGAGGTCGTAGGTTCAAATCCCACAAGTAATGAGCTATCACCAATGAGCTTAAACAACATGTTGCTCTGGTAATAAGTAAGTTCTGTAAGTGGCTTTGGATAAGAGCATCAGCTAATTGACCAATTAGTAATTACATTGAAACTTCATTCCCTCTGAAATCTCTTGAGGTGCACCAGGTATTTCCTTCTAAATCCAAATTCCTGTGTCAGATGGGGGCATGTGATACATCAGCCGAAAACGTTGCAAATTGCCGATTAAACGTACAGATCACATGTTTTGCAGATGGGGGATTTAAGCAGTGTGCCTACCAAGTCTACTTTCTGTCTACGGTCCAACTAAACACAAACACCCCTACATTCATTTGAATAAATAATGGTCACTATGGTGTGACATACCTAAAAACAAACCAGGATTCATCTTTTTCTATTTTCCACAGCTGAAAGCACAGAATGATTGTAGGTCACATAACTTTGAAATAATAAGAGTGTTAAATATCATGAATTCACAAAGGTGATTCACGTGGATACTTATGTCACCCTCTCATGCACTAAGTCAAGAGCTTCAGTAAGACACTCATTGGATTGTCCAGCTATTTTTCACAAACACTTTAAGTAGAAAATCTCTGCGCCAAATGTCTTGGGTGATAATGCCAAGCAACGTTTGGTTAAATAAGAAAAAGGCATAAACACAGAACCGACTCAAAAACATTCACATATTGCTATTACATTATAAATACCAGCATTTATAATAATATCTTGTTCGGTTATATCAAAATCCTCACGATGAAAAGCTTCGACTGACTGAATTACAGCCCGTTTACTTTACTGACGTCTAACCTAGTTAACACTAGTTAAAACTACTGTCCTTCTTCAACATGTTTTGTTTTTCATTTGCTCCTTTAATTTTCTTATCATCGCTCACCCTCCGGTCTCCGCTCCGGAATCAGCGCACTCGTCTTCCGCCGAGTTCTCCATCTCCGGTGAAAGTGACAGCAAACTTCACATGCTTTCCGTTTGATTTTACACTTTCTTACCCTCGTACACCTCCGAAAATGAATGCAATCGGTCTTTTAAAAGCTCTTAAAGAAATGCACCAAGCTAACAGTGACAGGACACAGTCTGCCTGTTGCCCTTCGTCAAAGCTTGTGCGTCACCGGCGTCCATTCAGTTCAATGGCGCTGCGCTTACCGCTCCCAGGTGGCTCAACGCAGTTAAAGCGCAGATCTTCAATAAAAGAGCCTAAGTAATCCCTGTCGGTCTTTGTCGAAATAAAAGCTGTTACGTTAAACACATTAAATGTATTGTCTACAAATGGTTAAGTCACGAACGCATTCATCATATGCGCTTATGTCAGCCGTATACCTGTAGAACAGCAGTCAGATTTTAATGAATGACTTTATTGGAGGACAAAAAGAAAGATTTCCTAAAGAAATAGTCATGTAGTCCTTATTAAATATATATATATATATATATATATATATATATATATATATATATATATATATATATATATATATATAAATGAATGATTCATGGAGTGCATCAACAACACAGCCATTCAAACAATGTGTCATCATAAATCTGTACTGTGAGGCTATTTACACTGATATTACCAACATAGCAAATGTACAAAAACTGGACTGCAGTGAAAACAACAACATCAACAACAACAACAAAAAAAACAACAACAACACTGAGCTCTCGTAAATGTCCCTGTTCTGACTTCAGAAAGTGAATTTAATGTGTTCTCTCAAAGATTATATCTAGTCAATATAGCCTTCTGGCTCCAGAAGCAGATACTGCTGTAGAGGCTTTGGCACAGGCAGTCTGGGAATGAGCAAGTAACAGTCCTTCCCAAAGTGTTTCCTCAGTGCAGAGCGACACAGGTGCTGTAAACTACGTGGTTTGTACTCCAGGGCAAAAAGAGACTCATAAAAGCATCTGTGAAGCTAAACAAAAGCATAGACATGCATTATTGTTTAAGTTTGCATCCATCTGTGACAATACCACAGCTTACATGCATGCATTACTCAATGTCATGTTGATTTGTGTATCTTGTCATGCTCCTGGGTTCACATCCTTGTTGGTTATGGAACAACATTCCTGACAGCTGATCAGATTTGTAGGGTTATGTTTATTGCTAATGTCAGGGATAGGGAATGCTGAATAACTCACATGAAAAATGTCATCAGGTATGGCTTCAACCCATTTGTAAGTCACAGGAACAAGTGTGTACGAGTTAAAAAGGATTTCCACGGTTTTCGGTGCTTCTGCACAAGCTGTTAATACCTTAAAAGCACAGAAGAGGAAAGTTATTCATTTAATCGACATGCAAGAGAAGCTCAATGAAGGATGCATGAAAAAGTCAAATGAATCGACATCATGCTGCCTCTTCTCCCGGACTACGTTTACCACGAGTGTAAGTCTCTTTTAACCATAACTTAAACGCTATTAGTGAATACCTTCAGCAATGCTTGCGGCCATACTTTAATAGATCCGTGATTTAACAGGGTCTGAACCACTATGTGAGGTTGCCACTCTTGTCGGACCACGGAGCTCTGCAGCACGTTAGATAACGGTGAACACCCGTTATAATCAATAGCATTGACGTCAGCCCCGTGATCGAGAAGAACTTCCACCATCTTCTGCTGAACGCTACGGGCCGCCTTGTGCAGCGGACTGCGGCGCTCTTTATCAACCAAATGAATGTCAGCGCCGTAAGTCAGGAGCAGACGGAGGAGCTGGAGGTATCGTTCATCTTCCCCGTTGCATGTCTTTTCTGGGGCCGTCCCACAGACGACCCCTAGTGGCGTTTCACCGGAGGAGCTGACATGGTTCACACTGGCTCCGAATCGCAGGTAAAGCTGTGCGTGGTGGGGCAGGCCGTGTCTGGCTGCCACATGCAGCGGGGTTTCATCCTCTTCTTCACTGGGTTGGTTCACTGTGGCGCCATATCTCACCAGAGCTTTTGCACAGCTGCGATAACAATTGCACAAACACTGTTAGCAATGGGACGTTGCTAGATGGCACGGAAAACCTTCTTGCAGATGCTCCTGGAGCCATCCAGTTTGAAACTTGTATGTCTTTAAGAGGATGCACAACATGCATTGTAAATATCACGGCTAAGGCCATGGGTGTTACATGGTGTTTGTTAAGAGTGACCCAAGTTTAGAAATAAATGAATAATTGTAATGTGTTATATCATACCGTAGTGATTGTGGTGTCCTGCAGAAATGTAAGGGTGTGAGTCCCTCCTCCGTCATCTGGTTGGCGTTAGCTCCATGTTCCAGCAGAAGATCCACACATTCAGTGTTGGCGTTTGCACAGGCCTCATGAAGCGCTGCTTTTCCTCCTGCGATAAGGTTGGGGTGTGCACCATGTTCCAGTAAATACTGCAGACATTCAGTGAAACCTTGTGCAGCAGCAATACACAGCGGGCTTGTCAGTTCTCTTTTATATTCCAAAGACCAAAGACCTGAAAAGGACAACGGTATTAGACCATTACAGCTGTGATATATTTGCTCAATCGATGATAAGTCATACATACAACAAGACTGAGAAAACCTGGAGTAGCCTGGATTTAAATTTAATTTACATATTTAAAGCCATTTGGCATTTAGAGGTGAATTATTTACCCATTTTTCCTGTTTATTTACCTATTTATTTAAGTCAGGGTTTTCGAACGTATTTGTGTCAAGAAATAAAATGCATTTAATTTCTTTAAAATAAATCCTGAACAGTAATGAGAGTAGAAATTAAGGATTAGAAATAAATAACACATTTCAACAAATAATAAAATAAAAAAAACTGATATATTCAATCAGGTTGAGTTACACATTCAACTGGATGAGAATTAAAACCATCTTCACATCTACCAGCAGATCTATTCTTTGTGTTTTCTTGTGTTTATTTGTGTCATACAGATGCACCAAGCAAAGGAGACAGTACCTCAATATAAGATGAATGGTCAACACAACATACAAATATTAGTAGATTTCTGATAAACCTTCAAGGTTCCTCTCACAAGGTTTATCCATGGCTTGTCATACCTGAGGGTCCGAATGTATTATCTGAATGAGCTTGCCATTGCAGTTCCTCCCGGCTCACATTGTAAAATACATCAACATCAATGTAATTCCTTTTAAGGAGGGTACGGAGCTCTCTGGTGTCTCCCTTTACTACGGCTCTATAGAGCTTCAAGGAACGTAAATGAGCTCTTTCCCAATGATCCTGCCCTGACTCGCTGTTGTCATCCAGCAGAGCCTGCCGTCCATTCAGCTGCACGGTGGAGCAAAGGTTCTTAAAATGCATAGTTCTCAGCATCTCCTGCTACCTAGTCAAATGCCTAATGCTGTGTAGGACTTGATTTATATAGCACTAGTCATATTTCTCCTATGACTTCAGGCACTATTTTAATTCTATTTTTAGTAAGCCATTGTTCTCCATCGGTCGGTCAGAGCTTTCTGGGTCCATATTTAGTTGTAGATGTATGAGATACAGGCTAAATCCTTTGAGCTGCCAACATCCATGTACTCTTCTATTTTATTCGGATAATAGACCTGTCTCTGCAGGGACATTTAAAACACACTCTGTTGTTAAACAGATCAGGTTTTATATGTTACAGTACTTCCACGTATGCTCAAAAGTGACTGCAAGATATTTATAGCAGAGGCAGAGATTTTAAGTGCAATGGTTATAATCTCTTCTTTGTATGAGAACATTTTGGCATTCTGAAGGCACACCAGAAAAATATTTACTGGAATCTGAAGAATGGGCTGTAGAACTCAGTGCTGCATGGAAACATAGCCAAACAGAGCCTGAATCAGGACCCCAGAGTATAGATCGGTGCATGGCATTCATTTATGCAAAGATTACAACAATCCCTAAGAAATCCTGTGTCAGCTCAACACAGATTCCTCTCTCCAGTAATAGTGTATCCGCCCACAGACAGTATAAAGAACAATGAGTTAAGGGCTTTTTCAGTGATAAGGGACTTGTACAGAGTGGCATATTTAGCCTATTTTGGAAGTGGCAAGCTTTGTTATCCTTACATGAAAAGCTCAAATATGTCTGCTTGCTTTATGTAAGATGCGTGTCTCTTTGAGACTGCATGGAATGCAAGGGGAGTTTACTAACAGACGTGCTGTCCACTGTAAAATCCTGGATTATTACTCATCTGTCACTTACACATCCAGCAGATATTCAAATTTACAGCAGGGCACTTCTGCATAGTTGAAACTATAGTATTCAGCCACTAGATTTTTTGTGTGTGTTTTGTTAATAAGAATTTCACATACGTTTTATTTTCATAACTGTATGAAACTCCAAAAATATTATTTGAATAAATGTCTGACTAGAGCTGTATGAATGCACAAAGGTCTGTTTACAAATCAGTGTGTCTCAAATACTAACGTTCGCTCATTTTTCTCCCTAAACAAACACAAGAAGCTTATTGTTGTTTCATTTTGTGCCTCCGTCTTGTTCATCGTATCTCACTCACCTCGTTTTTGGGCAGTCCACAGCAGTTCATCGCTCTGAAACTCAAGCACCTTATTCAATTCCTCTGCATCAGAGAATCCATCCTGCATGTCCCTCCAGTGGTGGGTTAGCAGGTCATGAAGAACAGGAGGACAATGGAAGTCCACCCCTGGTTGTTTATAGCCCTTGGTCTTGTCTTTTCCAACCGTCTGATCACTGTTTAAAGAAGACCGCCTTCTCTCGGTCAAGAACGTGGCCTTACGACTCACAACACACGTTGTACTGGCTTGGGAGAGCATTGTACCAGTGACGACACTTTCCACTTTCCTGCAAGATTCTTACTGTTTTGAAGGCTATTTATATATAATCACTGTTGCTCTGCATTTTGTATTTTTAGTACAAATGACATGTGATTAAATGGCAAGGCAATTGCATGACAAGAGTGCCTTGATCATTGTTGAGATCAACAACACAGTAGAGACAAAGTCTTCCGAGAGGTCAGTTCGATAAATATGCCAGATACATAACTGAGTGGAGAGCAATGACAGTGATATCACCACTGGACTGCCCAGAAATAGAATCAGACAATCCATTTCAACAAATCATGAGGTACGGCTTCATTGTCCTCCAATCAGGCCTGCCACATGTCCGGCCAGGAATCTGATCCACGCTAGTGCTTTACATTGTGACCTTAATTCCAAAAGTGCCCTGAGCTGTCAGCTCTAATTCCAGTGACAAAAGGAAGGGTATCATTTTTTCCTTGATATAAACTCTTATTTTTTCAGTATGACCATTGATTGACCTGCTCTATAATATGTCAAGATCATTTGTTAAGCATAGGCCAACAATAAGTTGAATTGATGTTATAGGCAGTTCATATGCAGATGTGTTAGTGCCTGTCTCATGTGAAGGTAGTCTGACCTTAATCTGACCTTACATTGGAACCACTGTAGACATAAACACAGTCAGCCAAATATAGCAAAGGAAAAGATACTGTAAATAGGTCTGTGTGATTTATTTAGAGTCTTACAATGAGCTGATGAGATGCATGGATGTTTTATGGCTTTTAGATTCTCAGGCATACTGAAAGATATCAAAGCAAAGGGGACTTCATGTTAATAGTTTGCTATTGTGATTTTGACATTGATGGCAATGTACTGAAAATTATTATAAACTTACTCAACTGAGTAAACTTGTTTCCTCAGTTTAATTGAGTAATGGGTTTACCAGAAACTTGTATATTTAAGTACACTTAACTTGGTGGTCATGTAGAGTGTATTTAAATTGATAAGTTAACTTGGTAAATCATGTTTACCAAAGCAAACAATACTTCACAGAAAATTATTTTTTTTTACCACAAAGCAACATCAATAATACTGAAAAGAGCTTAAACCGCTATGAACCATTGTTAACAACTAGTTAAATGTCCCATTTGTTCATATTCTTTTACCAAGCACAAAAAAACCTAAGTATGGGTATACCCATACTTATGGGCGTATGGGTATACCCATGTTTTAATATTTTTTATTAGATATTAGAATTTTTATTAGAATTTTTTAGATAAAACTAATTGTATATTTCATCATCTCCAAAGTCCCTTTAATGTCGGCACACTTAGCACCACCCATAATTAGCATGTCAAGGTTGCACTTACCCAACAGCACAGCTGGGGGGAGCGTGACATCAGGGTCTTTCATCCAATCATCATTTGACAACTCGATGATGACATCTGGATTTGCTTTGCTGGCTTCTTTCAGAAGAGTCTGTACACACTGGTAGTCCTCCTTAGATTGTGCTTCTTTAAGAGTCTGAACAAACTCTGATTCCAGAGGGTAATCCAATGCAATATCTTCTGACATTGTTTCATAACACTCCTAATAGGTTTCTCCCCTTCACACTGAGGCTGACACTGTAATAAGTGTCACATGGTGGTGATCTGTTGTTGTTCTAAGTGGTTGTCTAAATATAGAGAGCTGAGACTGTAAGCTGATCTAAATGTTTATATGACTGGGGCGAGCGTTTATACTGTGAAAACTGTCTCTGAAATCTCAGTTGTGATTTTAAGAGTGGAGAATAAAGGTCTGATAAAATGTCAAGTTTGTTAGAGACACTATCCATAAACGTTCTCCAAGTTGGTCAGTATTACCTGTAATAATGTGTCGCAGCATCACAGTAACAATGTGATCAATGTGATTTAGACATGTTTCTAAATACAGTGTGGTGTTATGAGAGGTGGATTATAATGGTGAGTGTGGATCTGCAGATATTTTCCTACTAGACATAAAACTGGTGAGCAGCTGGCCAGCACTATTAAAACAGTCAATCAAGCTTTGACAATATTAGTGTTCTGAGAAGCCATTTTTCAATCTGTTTATATTGTTTTCAAGATGTTAAAATGGGCCTGTGAATAAAGCAAAGAGTCACTCTATAACATACAACAATATGAACTACGTGTTTTACAGGTTTTGCACACAAAATGTAACAGGGCAACTATTATTTCTGCGATCAATTAAAATTGATTAGAAATAATACATAACAACCAGTGTTTATAAATATAAATGCAATCCCACTTTCCAGGTATTTTAAATAAATACGATGTAACACACTGAAATGCATTAAAAGACTTTCAAAGAGAAAATGTTATAGCCAACTCACAATAGCTTTTTTAAGTCGTGGTACGCCCCCTGTAGGACACAAACATAAATGGCATCAGTGTTGAATGTACTGCATAGAAATGCTTACACATATGACTGTACATTTCTCTGATTGTTTTATTGTGTTGTAATGTGTCTGCTCGCAACAATATGTATTGCACGTCCTTGTTTTTTGTATTGTCAGTCCTCCATAATGCAGCCTGGTGGCGTCGCCCGCTCTCCGCTCCAGCAGGCGGCAGTGTGGCGCCATGAAGCCAAACCTGCGGCGGTTGTGTTTTCCTTAGCCGTTAGCGTTAGCAGATCTGTAAAAGATGCCCGGGTCTGTCATGATGGCTGAACTTGATGAAAAGCTGTTGTTGCAGTTTGAAACCCAAGAGCTTGAGGTAAACACAGACACAAAGAGAGCTGGATTTATACATGCATGCGTTTGGTAGATGCTTTTGTTATTGTCTACACTACACATACGTGCATCTATAGGACTGTCAGCTGAATAACGCTACTCATGTTCAACTAAATTGTAATATTTATTCATGCCTGTGTGTGTTTATTTTTACACACTGTATGTCATTTTGTTTTTTGAAAACACGATATATTATATCTCAGGCTCCTGGTGGCATTGCAACGCCTCAGGTGTATTCCCAGCTTCTGGTCCTGTATCTCTTACACAATGACATGTGAGTTTATTCACATATAATGCATTTCACGTTTATTCTTTTGCATTATTAGTTCGTCCCGTCATCATATTCCTTTTTTTATACAGGAACAATGCCAGATATCTTTGGAAACGGATACCACAGGCGATCAAGACAGTGAGTTTTATGTTTTTTAGCAGTGAGTCTCATAGACAACAATATAAAATCCAGAAGTCTGACTTAGAGTTTGTTCTTAAAGGCAACCCCAGAGTTGGCAGCTATATGGGCTGTGGGACAACGTATATGGCAGCGGGATTTTCCAGGGATCTACACTGCTATTGCTGCTTTCCAATGGTCTGAAAGCATCCTACCTGTGATGGAAGCTTTAAGAGGTACCTTGATTATGTGTTTTTTCATCTATTTTATGCAGGATTGATAACATTCTCGTCCTCCCTCTTTATTTTGTTTGTTTAGTGAAGCACGCTCATCCTCTGTTACAGTAAACTGTTCGGGGTGAGTTGGCAGGGCTGTCATGCTTGGCCAGATGCAGGCTTAGATCCCTTCATCTATGTACACCAGCTTTTAACTTTTGGTGGCCAAGTAATTATTATATCAGCTTGTTTTTTTATATTTATTGTGTTACGAGGTTTTTAATTTTTGCAGTCCTTTTTTGGGACATACCCAAGCATGTTAAATGAGCATAAAAATTAAACAGACACTGTTTATCACATCAGTCGATAAAGAAACAATATGTTACATTGGCCTAAATTGTGCTGTCAGTCAGTCGGGGTTAGCTACGTTAGTTTAAGAAATGCTGGTTTATGATTGCTGATAACCCATTTTTCCCATAAATTAAAATACAGTTGTTTCATAAATAGTTGTTTGATAATGTTTTTATAATAACTTGGGTATCATGATACTGAATGAGACTGGACTGAGGTTATTTACTTCCCATCATGCTGTTGAAAGTATGTTTTGTTACAATAATAAGCAATGTTACTTTTGTAATAGGAAAAAGCATTTGGTTACAACTAGTTGCCTACACAGACCATACAGTTGTTCCAACAGGAGAGAGTGTACGATTAGCTTTATCACTATAAGTTTTGTCTCTATAATTAACTGCAAGGCTCACTCTCATACAATATTCGAATGTTTTAATGTAAAGATTAAAAATTACTAAGTTAAGTTAGTACTACCTTTACTTACTTAGTTAATCACTTACAGTCAGTGTTAGTGGTATATGCTAACATGTTATGTATGCATGAATACTGTATGCATATGTATACACACACACACACACATATATATATATATGTATATATATATATATATATATATGTGTGTGTGTGTGTATATATGTTCTTGTGTATATATGTTCTGTTAGATTTATATAGAAAGTACAAATCATGGTTATTGAACAATTGATTGTGCATGGAAGTGCAGCAAGACATATATTTTACCCTGAGAAGAAGCATGTATCTTGCTCTAAGATTCCACTTCAAGGACTTCATTACTATTCTTAGCTTAGACATTAACACAGCATATTCATAGGCCAAGTGTGACTCCTTTGAGTGATGGCTGCTTTTAGATAAATGGGTACAATGTAAGTGTTAAAAGTTAATCTAACGAAGTGTAACGTTTCTTTGCAAACTATTCTCTGTGTTTAATATAGTAACCTATGGGATCATGCTAAAACACAGCACTCATTTGATCCCCACGTACCAGCACCTGACCTTCCTTAGCCAAGGATAGGTTAAAAATAACCCCTCCATGTGTTCCCTGTGTACTGTTGTGTAGGACATCAAGACAGCAAATGCTGTGCTTTGAGAAATGACACATTTTGTCAAAAATATGAAACTGAATCCTTAATCTTCTTATCTAATACTTGAAATTGAAAACTAAGTTAGGTTTAGAATAGGTTTAGTTAAGTTTAGTTTAAATAAAATGGTTGATAAAGAAGTTAGTAATGTAAACTTAGTAAGTGGTTATAAATATAATATCTAGAATATAAAAACAAAAGGTGAAGTAAATGTTAATTTTTGCATGTTTGTAATGGTGTCTGAACATATTTGTTTAAGATGAACATTTCAGATCGGTTTATTTATTATTTAGTGTACAATGTCATGTTTTCTTTATGTCTGTTTAGTCTCTGAAAGACCAGTAATGGGTTTTGACAAATTTTAAAGGATGTTTGGGTAGACAGGGCGTTGTTTTCTCTTAGCAGACTTTGAATTGCCCAACACATGAAACTTGTTTGTCACAGCTCCAATATTTACATTGAAATTTCACTGTACAGGGAAGGGTAGCAGTGTCATCGTATCATTGTGACACAACACTGGGGGTGGGGGTTGTTCCGTCTCCAAAAATGAATCGTGAAAACAAGTGGATAGGAATTTGTGCTCTGATTGGTTGGCCGAATGACATGTCACCCACTGGCAGGGGGTCATATAAAGACCAGGACCACTGTGCCCCAGAACAAATCTGACAACTGCAAGGACTCTGTTACAGCTGTGTTGCAGCTTATTTTTAACTTTCTAAACAGCCAAGTGTTGCAGCAAGTAAGGTGATAAAAAAAAAGGAGGCAATCTGACATGGATATTCAGCGAACTGCCTCTTTGTTGGGGACTCCTGGCTCTATGGAGAGTCTTGAGAAACAGCTGAGCTGCCCGATTTGTCTGGACATGTTCACCAAACCAGTGGTGATCCTGCCTTGTCAACATAACCTGTGCCGGGGATGTGCTAGTGATCTTTATGACTCTCGAAATCCTTATCGTTTCTCTGGTGGTGTCTTCAGGTGCCCCACTTGCCGTTTCGAAGTGGTTCTTGATCGTCATGGTGTGCATGGACTTCAAAGAAATCTTCTAGTAGAGAACATAATTGACATATACAAACAGCAGCAAGAGGGTGGAGGTGGTGGCAGCACCCAAGAAACATCTATAAAACCCAAGAGCTCCAAGGAACCAGTGTGCCAAGAGCACGAAGATGAGAAGATCAACATCTACTGCGTGACCCACCAAATTCCCACTTGCTCCATGTGTAAGGTATTCGGTCAGCATAAAGACTGTGAGGTGTCACCACTTGCCAGTGTCTACCAGGCTCAAAAGGGAGAGCTGAGTAATGCTATTGATGCTCTTGTAGCAGGAAATGGTCGCCTTCAAGCTTTGCTCAACCAGATGGAGGAGGCCTGCACAGCCGTTCAGGAAAATGCTCAACGGGCTAAGCAGAAGCTGGGTGAAAGCTTTGATTCACTGTACGCTGCCTTAGAGGAGCGCAAAAACGCCCTCTTGGAACGTATTAGTAAGGAGCAGGATGAGAAAGTTGCTGCCCTTAGAGCTCTGGCTAGGCGCTATGGAGATCGTCTTCAGGCAGCCACAGAGTTAACAGACACAGCCGTGCGTGCACTGGAACAAAGTGGTGCCGCAGAGTTCCTGCAGGCCTCGAAGAACCTGATTGCTCAGACGAAGGATGTGGCGAAGAGTTCACTGGCTGAAGAAAGGCCCGAGCCGGGCTTTGAAAGAATGGACCATTTCACGCTGGATACAGAACATGTGGAAACTTTGTTGTCTAAGATGGACTTTGGAGGAGATGATGATGAGGAATTTAAAGATGCTGAGGATGAGGAGGAAGAATAAATGATAGTGAAGAATAAATAGGACATGAGAAAGGACAAGATCAAGATGGCTGCAGAAGCAAGTGACAATGAGAATTAGGTTTCTGAAGTTTATATGCTTGGGTATCGCTGCTAGGCAGTGTCAACATTTCAACTCATGATCATAAGAATATCTCAGTGTTATATTTTATTTAGGTGCCATTTTTATAATTTTGTATTTGTGTTAATATCCTTCTGTCATCACTTTAGATGTTATCTATTACATTGCTGTACTGAGAAGGACAAATGAAATATGGCTCATTTAATGGTTTCATTTTAGAATATGTGGTTATACAGATCTGAATTTTCCATTTACATACAGTAAAAGTGGATTTGATACTTTAATATGAAATAAAATGTTAAAATATTGTGGTTCGAGTTAATTTTTTTTTAGCATGTCAACCTGTGAAATTCACATTAAAGAGTACAGTTTATGCAGAGTATGTAGAAGTTTTCTGAAGGTAGCTGTTTAAATGTAAGCTCGCTTAAAGCAGAGCACTCTTTGCCCTCAACCTTCATCCCTGGAGGTCCACTGGAGGCTATTTTTAAAAGGTAAGAGGATGAGATATGGTTGTGGGGACCTTGGGGTTCAATACCAGAATAGAACAGATGGAACAAGCTCCCACCCCCATCAGCACTTACTTTCTCGGCAGCTGCTGCTGTTGGTTAGAGACCGAAGGCTAGTGAGAAATCAGGAATCAGGAGTCATGTTGGCGAGTAAGACAATTACTAAAAATAAGCACCATCTGAGAAAAACCCTTTTAACCTCCCCAAACTTTTTTTTTGGTAGTCATGAGGTGCAAAGACCAAACACTTCTCACCATTGAACAGTTTGTATGACGTACTTGTCCAACTGTTCCAACCTGTGCTTTGTGATCACCAATGTCCCCTCGCTGTTGCGTTCAAGTATCTGTTAGTGTTGCTTTGAGCATTGCTATCTAGTTAAAGGGCTAAAATGTTTGACGGATCTGATAGCAGTGAATTATACTAAGAGGCCACTTCTATCATATAAGATTTACTTGTCTCTGTTAATCTGGCTGCCAACCATAGTGCAAAAAGATGGAAGAAAGGAGTTGGAGTTGTGATGGGAGGTCTTTTGAAAAGGGCTTGGACACATTCTCTTGCATTGTGTAACTACAGTGAGGTTATCTCTGTCATTTGTGTTTTCCAGAGTCCACCCGCAGGAGGGCATATGGACTAGTAGCACAAGCGTACACCTCAATAAGTGCAGAGGACTTTGCTGCTTTCGTGGGATACTCCGTAGACGAGGCAGTGAAAGGTACATTACATATGATCTGAGATCATATGACAAATAACAGAGGGATTTGTAAGCTTTGAGGAATAGTAGCTTTAGTGTCATGAAGTTTTCCATGTACATTCTGTTCTGCCAGATTTATTATAAAATATAAAAGTGTTTTTAGTTTAATGGCTTTTTCTTTTGTTTTAATTATGCTCATGTGTTTCCCATTTTTTGTGCCAGTCCCACGCCATCAATCCATCCATCGTTTTACTCTGATTCTTTTCCAGTATTTGTAACAAACACATTTGCAATTCATTTGTGATATCAGCAGTTCTACTGAAGTACTTTCAGATACGTCAGGCCGTTATTAGAATAAAAATAATTTACGGTGCATGTAATGATTTCTTGGTGTTTTTCAGGATCAGTTTGCAGTGATTTAGAGCTGGAACGTGAAAACCATCATTTTATTATTAAAAACTCTATTGCCTATAACATTTAGGAAATAAGTATAAAAATGTGTCTTTCTCTTTTGCTGAAGGTGTAGTTAGCCATGGGTGGCAGGCAGATCCGAACACCAGGATGATCATGCCACAGAAACCAGGTGGGGGCACTGTTTCACTTGTTTTCACAAAATGTTTTTTCCCTTGTATGACTCATTCCTCCATAAGGTTTCATTCATAGCCCCTCCACTGTACAAAAAGCTTGTTCCATTGAGTTGACGTTCCTGCATGGCTATTTTATAACAGGCATGTGAATCTGTGACCTCACTCCGGTTCCACTTCCATCCGGCTCTCATGTTCTTTGCTCATTTGCTCAGTCTCTGCAGTTCTGTTTAATTAAAAAGAAAAACAAGAATTTCACTTGTTTTTGGTCATTTTCAGTTCGTAGTGTTTTTTTACGCTACTGTTTTGTGTGCTTTGTTTTTCAAGGCAAACAGCTTTTAATGTGTTTGCCAGTAACCGTTGAGCACCATTTTACGAGACATATTTATTCCAAAGAAGCTACAGTGAGCAGCATCTGGGTTTTTGCACGATCCTCGTGAGACAGCGCAGATGTTCGCAATGCATTTGAGAAATGGATGATTGAGAAATTAATTCCCAGTACAGATGACCTGCAGCTTGCACTAAACGTGGCTGATGTTTATGAATGTAAGATTGTTTCCATGGAGTTTTTTTATTTTGGTTGTTGCATCCCCAATAGCTGCATTTGTTCTTTTGGGCATAGTGGGTTTATTTACACTTGCAGGTCTTTGTGTTATAAAGCAGATTGGAATTTAATCTTCCTCTTTTCTCAAGTTTCTTTGCCTTCCTCTTTCCACAGATCCACCCCCGGTCTCTCTGGTTCCCAACGAACAACAGCTGGCCAGACTTACCGACTACGTGGCTTTTCTTGAGAACTGATAACCGCCCCACCCTCTCCCATCCTCTCCTCTCAGCCACCTCTCAGATACTCTTACACGGTAGAAGACCTCAAACCTTTTAGTCTGGTGTCCAGGACTCTTCAGACATTCATGTGTTGTGCCCAGTGACGTATCATCAATGTCTCTCTCTTTTCTGTTTTTTGTTTTATATCTATCACAATGATATAGGACAAAAGATTTCCTAATAGTTTTCTTTGTATATGTTTTACATTTGTTTAGAATATGACACTGATGTTGAAACTGTAAATTATTATTTTTCCAGGATAAATTTACTGTATCCATAAGTATGGGTTTGGCCTTTGCGATAAGAGCTGTTTGTGTTGTCTCAATGTCACAGGTCAAGCTGTACTCTTTCTACAACAGGGTAAATGGTGAATTTTTACTAAATACGAAATTGTGAAGTTTTCCCCACAATATTTTTAGTGTCATTTGAACATATGAAGAGAAGATCTGTTATAAACCCTGAAAATTCTGAAAAACTGAAATCAAAATCATTAATTTACTAGAGCAGCACAGATTAAAATAAGACTAGTTAACTTTGAGAGCAATTTAAAAGAATATGAGACTTTGTCAGTGTAATAAAAGCAGAGCACTAAATAATGTATATATGTATGTTAGGCTTGCAATGAGGAATTAGACAACTTACGACTTATGATAGCCGCTAAAACCTTATTCTCACAAACAGTGGTGGTCTCAGGCATACAGTTAAGATGTCATATGCAAGATGTTTACCACTGTGTTGACAGCACATCTCTTTCTGCTGGTCAGATGTTTTGAACTCCTTCAGTTTCTCACGCAGTGTGGATTTGAAAAAGGAGAGGAAATATACCAGCTGTTGTCCACTGTCACATGATTTCAACAGGCAAATAAAAGTGTCTTCAACAAGAACATAGTGCTGAGAGAATATTAACCTACAGATATAAAATAGGTTGGGCTTTTTGAATTTTGTCCTCCAGAGTCCATTTTTTCCATCTGTTTACATTTTGGTGATAGCGCCAACCCGGTCTAACAGTGTCTTTAATTTAGCAGATGTTTTTAATCTAGGGCCTGAGATTAAGTGTCCCGTCCAGTTAATTGTTTGTCCCATCTGATTAAACTTGCATCAACCTGCAGATGTTAATTTAGAGATTTAATCATTACACTTCTATGTGGGTGTTTTGAATGTATTTAATTTGAGGAGACAGGGATGGGTAGGGCTGTGTAGACTAAAACCTGGTGTTTTCATTTTTAATTTTTTTTCAACTGTTCGATCTGAAAAATATGTAGGAGAATTTCAAAAGGACAGGTTTCATGACCTGCAGATGAACTGAGGTCGTCAGCTTTACATTACATCAAACAGGTACAAATGCAGACCAGCTGTGCTGAAGTCTTCATCAGGAGCAGCTGGTGGGAGTGTGTGAGTCTGTGCACAACTACTTTTGTTAAATTATATTGCAAGGCTAACTCAAACTGATGTCCCCAGCTAAACTTTGAAACTTGGTGCTTTTCCCCAAGTTCCCCTAGTTCTTTGGTCCTCCTGACAAATGATAAATCAGCATTGTTATGGGGTAGTGTTTTCAAGTAAAATGAGGACTCCTGAGGTAGGCTTGCTTTTCAGATGGCTGTTTATAAAATGCTAGTGGCTATTCCTAATGAGGTCATGTTTTCCAAGGGTTAAGGGTTATGTCTGTATCCCATCATGCTACATGACATGGAAGTGATGTGGGAGAGGTTGATGTCTCAAGTTGTTTTTGCTCGATTTCTAACCAAATTATTTGGCTATGCTCTCATTTAAAAAAAAAAAGATTGCAAACAATGTGTCTGTAATTGAACAATCTTGAAAGCATTCAATTAAAACTTTGGAGCCTGATCAGTGTTTTGAAATTGCCCTAGTTCACGTTCTTCCAGATAATTTAACAGCATGTTTTAGTTTCTCACTTTGTTCTTGGTTGTATGTAAACTTATCTTTAGGGGGTTGTTAAGTCATAGTTCCTAGTATTGCTGCCATAAAACATTGCTTCTTAGTAACAGTTCATTGTTTCTCTGGAAATTTAACATCTAATATCACTATTTAACGCAGCTGATGAAAACGCAGCAAACAGAAATCTGTTCAGAAGTCATATCCTTCTGTTTATTGATAGAGAGCATTATAAGCCGGTGAGAAAGAACTGTTATTTGTCAAAAGAGAGTAATAGACATATCGAAATTATATAAACAAAAATCCCGCCACATGTGAGGAGAACTGTTTCCATATGCGCAGATGAGTCACAAGCTGGGGCCAAAACGATGAAGTATGAAAGTGTTTTGTTGGAGTGTGTTTGTGTGAGACTGAGAATTACTATTTTAAAATGAAGAAGCAATTTGTTCTGGTTGAGTTATATTATATAAAACCATGAATTAGTTACCGTTACAAGTTGCAGATGTTTCATGGGACAGACTTCTGTAAAGAATGTGCTTATCCTCACAGAATTTCATGATGATTCCCACAATTAGTCATTAAATTGGTCCCATGTGGAGATCCCTAACTGGGGTTTTGTTTATGGCACATGCTTTTTATACAGAGCAGAGGTGAATGATGCTGCTTTGAGTCATTATGTCTCTAAATGTAAACTGTGGACGTGGTCAGACTAATAGGAACCCCAGCACACCACACATCAAGGTGGGGTCTAAACAAAATGCACTGCAGTCAGCAGATGAAGAAATAAACTGTTTTTATTCCTAACTCGTGCTCCACTTGCTTGGACTCATTACTGGACTCTCCTCACATTAGTTCTACTATTTGGCAACAATTTGCCAAATTGTGCTTTATAAAAGAAAAACACTTCAATGAACTTACAAGAATAATCACAACTTGCATCTCATTTTCTAACATTAAGCGTTGCTGAAAAAACTCAAACTATTGCAGCCTGCTACCGTTTCACAAGGTTTACAGTAATTTTCCAACATGTCCAGTCCAAGGAGTTACATAATGCTCTCCTGGAAGCTGAGGTCTGTCAGTATATGGAAAGGCAGATGCTTGTTATGCTACCCACTCAGCCAAAGATTTCATGACAATAAGTTCTAATTAATATGCTTGCGACTCCTATGAAATTAATATGCTTGTGACTCTTTGACCACTGAGAAAATGGTATGGATCGATTCGAATGATCGTTTAAAATAAGAAGCTGCACAAAAGAAGTTGGCCAGTATAGAGCAGAGCAGGACCATAGCATGTTAAAAAAACAACACAATCAAAGGATCAAGCATTCTGGACGATTTTACTGTGGTTCCGGAGCATGTTGGATCTGAAAATGTGAACGTGGTTGTGAACATTTTTTTTACAGCCCCAAAATGGAGGTAGATTAAAAGAGTCAGGATGTTTCTAGCCAGTGGAAAAAGGATTTTTCCCATCTTTAATTTGGAGCAGGGGATGTCTGTGGGTAGAGGGCTAATGAGTCTTCTGAGGCTAGAGATTTTAAGATGAGTGTGGGATAAAACTGCGGTTGTGCTGAGCTGGACATAAAGGAGCCAGTCAGTAAATAAATGAACAGTTGTGCGAACAAGCTAAATAACTAGCAGTTCTTAATCATTTTTATAGCTGCTTGTAGTATTACTAAACAAGCTGACAAAAATTTGGTAGACATCTCTATTCAATGTGACAGTGGATTGAAGGTAATTTACTTTTGATGTGTTCCTTGGGAATCAAACCCATTAACTTGGCGTTGCTAGTTGCAGTGCCATGTATGTCAAGCTACAGGAAAATGTTAGTTTGTTGGAAATGTTTGCAGGTATTGCTGCAAGATGAAACACGCTGTGTTTTAAAAGTAGCAACAGCCTAAATTTTTTTCAGTTTTAAATGGACCAAAATGTGTTGTTTAGCTATGGCTTTATTGTATTGATAGACATCATCTGTTTGTTGTCCACCCATGAAGTAATCTGTATTACAGTTTAACTGGACAATCTAGGGTTATTTGTTTTGTTTTTTTTTGCATTCAATTGTATCTAAATAGTATATCATATTAAAAAGAGGAAACCATGTTCCCACTCAGCTTTTTTCCAGAGTGATTTCATAAAGTGCAGAATCTTTAAAGAACAAATAATAAATGTAGTAAAATATGTAAAAAATGTGAAAGTGGCTGTAGTTACCCACCTTTCAAAAACAGTTCAAGATTAATTGAACCTTTTGAATATAGTGATTTACTATCATGTAGGACAAAAACTGTTTTGTTTACTACGAGTCTTATTCTGTAAGATGTTACAATAAGGTGCCGTCAGCGTAATGAAACGGCTCCCATGATGAGCCAAACGGAGATCGTTTTCCATTCTGATGCAACCTGCAGATAAATTAGTTGGACTTAGTGGTGAACCTTTCATTATTTGAAATATATGGTGGGTTTTTATTGCACCCATGGAAAGCCAAAATGCCACTACAATGAGTCATTACCAAAAGGTCTAGGATAAACCCAAAGCTCCTTCCCCATTTAACAAATTTAATCATGGGAATAAAAGAAATCCTTGGATATTCACACTGACATCTGAACTGCATTGACATTTTATAACAATTTGAGTTTTGGTCATATTCAGCTTTAAAAGATATAACAAGTAAATAAGTTAATAAGTTGTTTATAACAACTTATAAACAAGTAAACGCTGGCACTACCAATTTCTATTGTGCATTGATTTAGTGTAGTACACAAGAAAGAATACCAAAAAAGAATAGAAAGGAATTTCTATTCTCCCGGCGTTCTCCTGTAGCTCAGTGGTAGAGCATTGCGTTAGCAGCGCAAGAGGTTGTGGGTTCATTTCTCAGGAAGCACATGTATTAAGAAAATGTATAACTTGAATGCACTATAAGCTTTACATTTGCATAAATGTAAATGGAATGCACAGTATATGAAGTCATTAGTATCTTATAGGGTATGTTAGCCAGAGCAGCTGATACAGAAGACATTATAAAGAAAGTAGAGAACAACGTCTGGCCACCGTGATGAATCACTGCTTGTTTCACAGCATAAACATGCCACAGCAAAGAAAATACTGACTGCTCTGCTGAAAATGATTTATATGACTTGTGCACCAATGCATTTACTGCATGGAAAATAGGCCACACAGATTCTGCATAACCCACAGGGCCACGTGCAGTTCATGATTTTCAAGGTCAAAATAAAGCATAGTGCTGTGTATATGCTGCTGTGATGGATTTACAAACATAATGACAGAGACAAACAACGACTGTAGATGACAAACTGCGGAGTATAATCATGAAGAGATGAGTTACACTGTGTGTATATGGTAAAGATGTTGATTTGGGGCCCAGTGTTTAAGACTGGAAAAGAGGATCATAATTTATGCTTTATTGCCAGCTGTGCTTAATGATAGATGGTGATTTTGCAGTTTTCTATTTTAAGCAATTTACTAATAACTTTGTTTTAATAACCTGAATAACTGGTTTCTGACATTTTAATGTTCTAGTGGAGGTGCTGCTATGAAAACCTGAAACGTTTCCAAATTCGAATCTTTTTAATGCCTCTGTAGAGGGTCACATAGAGTACACAGCTAAATGTTTATTAAGGTTTGTTATCTCCAGTTGCCATAGAGCTTGACTCATAGAACGTCTGTCGAGATAAGAAACTGCCTGTCCTCCCCAAACACTCTTGATGTGGGGTGATTTCCACTATGAGGAAAAAAGATGGAGACAGGAAATTACAGCTTTAGCTGACCTTCAGAGTCAGAAGCTTACCTCTTTTCAACATACACTCAAGAGTCCTGCACTCTTAAAGAAAAGTCTTAAAATATTAATACAAAAAAAATTAAACTAGAGCACACAGTAACAATGTCCAGAGCCTTTAAAAGGATATTCTCAAATATCTCACAGGAGTCTAGTGAGCAAAAATGACCTTTAAGCACTTACAGCGCTCACAATGCAATACAACAAGTAAAAAAAGCAGATTCAAAATTGTTTTATATAAAGACTAATTTATTTATATTTTCCCATTTCCAAATGAAATACAAAGTTTAAAGACCAAGCCCCCCACCCAAACAATCCCCAAAATACAGCTCGACAAGTACATTCCTTTTTTAAACCAGAACTTGTAAGGCAAAGGTTCCAGAAGTGCATCGTTTTTAAAAAAAGACTCATTCGTTGCCAAAAGGATGATGGTCATTTTGTAACTGCTTAATTTAGATGTGCAAACATCAACATTGGGTTTGTTTAGAGATGTAATCATGATTCTTTTGTCAGTGGATGTCAACAGCAGTATGATCGTACAGAGCAATTAAGATTCTTTCTTCTAAGCGGTGGAGACTTAATAAGGGACTTGCAGTAATTTAATTTGCTAAAATGTAACTAAACTGTTATTAACCTGTCTCATAACTACAAAGATTTATTGATGTTTTGATGAAGATATTCCCACAAGATTGTGTCTATGAAACTAAAACCACATGAGTAAAACAGAATACCATTGAAAAAAGCTATGTTGTCCTGGACATTTACAATGGGGTTTTCTCTGAAACCCACACACACACATGAAACACAAGACAATGTTTTTAACATGAAAAATAAACTGAATGTAGCACCAGCACGAAACAAATAAACTACTTGTTTTACTTCTTTTTGTGAAAAATACTACTTCAAGGTATTCTTTGGATCAAATCTTTAGCTAAAATCCAGTGCAGGCATCTTGGTGAAGCTTCTCGTTCTAGGTGCTATATCCTCTGAGTGTTGTCAGCAGTTAGCTAACAGTCTTCATTAGGTTCTATGTTTTAACTGCAGTAATGGCTCCATGTTTAACAGGTGCTGTTGAAAACAAACAAGGATCGATTACTGGCTGCTTAATCAATGCATTTTTACACAGTGTCAGCTGTATAAACGTCATGCCCTGCTGTACAGAATATTTACATGTTATGCTTAAAAAAAACAAGATTTTAAAAAGGTTTAAAAATATCTGGATTTCTTCACATACATCATCGTAAAATATGTATGATGGTGGACATGAAAAATCACATTTAAACCCTATGTAAAATGACCAACAAGCTGTAAGCATTACATTACAAAAAACAATTCTGGAGTAACTTAGATAAAATGTACTGACATATCTTTTTAATGTATATTTTCATGTGCAGTTTCTACCGTGTTATTTTTAGAAGTAAACACACCTGGTTTTCTGCAGGCCTTTACACACTCGTCTTGTGTATCAAATCGATTCTGGTTTCCTCCACAGCCTCCGTACCAGAAGCGGGTACAGCTTCCACTTAGTGGGTCAAAATACCACTTCAGCACAAATTTAGCACAGGTGCCTTCTTCTTTTGGTAGCTTGCAGATATCCACAGTGGTGTGCAGGGCAACTGTTATAAAGAGAAGAGAACATAGGCAGGTCTTTACCTTTACAAAGACCAAAGCTGCACTATTAAGCATGACGTGATGTCTGATCCAGTGTACGGTACATGCATTAGACAATACATACGTCAGAAGAGACCTGATTACACATTGTGATATGAATTGTAAATGTATCACTTACACCAAATAAGTTTTGTTAAATAGAATTGTGCTATAAATTTGTGACATCAGCTCCAAACTTTAAAAAATCCTCCTGAAGTTTCTACAGGCTACAGTAACTACCGTAATCGTATGGTACCGTCTACCGTAACTGGTGTACTGACCTGGAGCAGGTGCTGGGGCAAAGGGATTTTTGAAAGGCTCATCGCTAACTTTTTGATCAGTCACTGTGGAAGAAAAGAAGAAACAGAAAGAAAACGATGAGAAAGAGTCGCTAAAAAATTATTTTATTTTATTGTTCCCATTTGTGGGTGGTTGGTAGTAGTCTAGAGGTAAAGTCTCTAGACCAGTAACACAATTAAGACATCTCAAGTGAAGCGTCAGAAGCAAAAACTGCGGGCAGCTCAATTACAGCAGTGCTCTGTCAAGGGGTCAAAGGTCGCACCTACCTGCCTTCATGCAGCGTTTGAGGCAATCTGCCTCAGTCTCAAACCTATTGTCATTTCCTCCACAACCTCCAAACCAGAACCGTGCACAGAATCCATTCTTTCTGTCAAAGTACCATTTAACTTCATAGTCTTTGCATAGTAGTCCAGTGTCAATGTCAAGTGAACATGGGTCCATAAGATTATTAACTGAAACATGCAAATAAACAAACAGACAAACAAACAAGGAGGGTTTATTATGAAAAGGGAAAGACAGTGATAGTTAGTGATGCCAGCTGAAATTCACATAAAATCTGTAAATATTAGGACACCGGTATTACATTAAAAGACATTAGCAAATTATTTCACAATGGTTAGCTGACTGAGTGCATTTATATGTAAATGATGGGTCATTTAAAATTATGGTTTATATGGACCAGCATATGCATGCTGTAAGTAATGCCATAGTGTGTCTGGTTTGAATAGTGACACCATGCTTAGCTTCAACAGTTTCTAAACAAGGTCTCTGACACAATTAAGTACAGTTATGTTAAACTATAAGCATGTCATTCTTGCAAGGGCCATCAAAACAGACCGTTTTTATTTCATTTTGATTCTTATTTTAATGATAATCAACATTATTTCACAAATGCTGTTGAATGATCTTAGCTTGTATATAACCTGGAGTATTTTTTTTATATTTGTTTATTATCTAAGTTTCTGATTCAATTTTTATATTGTCTTCTGTGTTATATTCAAAAACCTGGTCACTGTACAGTTCCATTAGAAAAAGCACTTTTTAATACTTTAATACTTGAAATGCCTGTAATTCAAATCAATTGGAAACTTAAGTACCGTACATGCAACACTTGCCATCTGCTGTTCATTAGTGTGATCTCAGTCACACAAACTGTGCCTGCAGAAGTTATGAAGCAGAAATTTGTGAGATGGCCCCAGCACAGAGAAAACATGACTTTTATGTAAAACAAGTGGTCCTTTTAAGTAAGTATTTCACCTTATTAGTGGTCATCCAGTCTGTATTAGATTTAATTCAATGTTCTTTAGGTTAGTTGTTTAGTTTAGTTTAAGTGACTATGACCAGTTTACAGAGACAATGACCTCATTACCTTGCGATGTCTAGTGTCTCTATCCTAAAGGGCTCTTACAATAGTTCAGATTTAGCATTTACAAAGTCCCCGCAGTGAGGACATCATAAACAAATAATCATTTACACATTTTCAAACCGAAAACACCCTTAAACCCCCATTCACACACTTAAACGCCCTCATAAAATTGTTCCTCCAAACATCACTGTTACACATACAGCCTTACTACAAACAAGTACAGCTTCAGCACTTTTCCTAAACAGAGCAAACTACCTAGAAATTTAGAAATAAGCTTCGTTGTTGTTTCAGTATATCGTTTCTTTTAATAATCAGTAGACTGGAAACTGTATATGCAAACATTTCATGCTTGGCTTTGTCTTCATGTTGTAGCACTGGATGAAACACAGGAAACCTCTAATGACAGGATCTTCATACCAAAACACTCAAAATCTTGCTTTCATGTTTGATTCGAACAATGTGTTCTTCAAAAAACAACTCAAACAGAACTCAGCTGGGAAGCCCACAAAATACAAAGTAAATTAATGGCATTCCTGTAATATGTGGATGCATGTGCAGATTTGCAAAAACTGGACGTGCAAAAACTCTAGCTGATATACACTGTAGAGAAAATCCTCTGCATCACTTACGTGTTTCTGGTTTATTTAAGGGTACAGTGGACACCTTCCCCACAACCTCCCTGTGAGCAGGAAGGTTCTGTTCTGCTGACTCTGTTCCAGAAGACAAATCTGAGGTTAATTTGGGGATTCAGCTTACTTTGATAACTAAGTTAACTAAAGCTAACAATGCATTATACATGAATTGTGGTGAGATCATGTAACAATGTGGCATGCTAATGTTTATCAAATATTGAATATCTTTCATATACTAAATAATTCCATTTCATATGTCGGTACAGATTGTAAAGTAAATATCTACACATCACTTACTAATTTCTGGTTTGTTTAAGGGTGCAGTGGACATAATTCCCATCACTTCACTCGGAGTGAGATCCTTTTGTTCTGCTGATTCTGTTTAAAAAGACACATCTGAGGTTAACTTCATTTCAAGAAGCTCCAGGATTTATTTCATCATTAACACACTTCACAAACCCTGTGTAATGTAACAGTATGCAAGCGAAGACCATCAAAACTTTTCTCTCAGCTTTGCATCTTACATAATGTCATTGGAAAAATAATTTCACAGATTTAGGCTGTAGATTAAGACCTCTGCCACTTACTAATTTCTGATTTACTCAAGGGTGGAGTAGACACACTTCCCATCATTTCACTGACATTAACAATTTTCGGTTCTGCTGATTCTGTTTAAAAGGACAAATCTGAGGTTAACTTCATTTGAAAGAGCTTTAGGATTTCAGTCATTATTTATGCACTCACACCTATTAAATAAACTGTGTGTAATCTAACAGTATGCACACAAAGGCCATCAAAAGTTTTGCTTTCTCTAAAATGTAGATCAAAACCTCTGTCACTTACTTGTTTCTGGTTTATTTAAGGGTACAGTGGACACCTTCCCCACGACCTCCCTGTGAGCAGGAAGGTTCTGTTTTGCTGACTCTGTTCCAGAAGACAAATCTAAGGTTAATTTGGGGATTCAGCTTGCTTCAGCTTGCTAAATTAACTAGAGCTAACAATGCATTATACATGAATTGTGGTGAGCTCATGTAACAATGTGGCATGCTAATGTTTATCGAATATTGAATATTGCTTCAATATATTGTTTCTCTAGAATGTAGATCAAAACCTGTCACTTACTTATTTCTGGTTTACTCAAGGGTACATTAGACACACTTCCCGTCACTTCACTGGCATTCAATTTTGGTTCTCCTGATTCTGTTTAAAAGGACAAATTTGAGGTTAACTAGAGCTTACGCAGTTTTCAGCTAACATTAAATGCATTCATATTCCAAGAGTTTTGAGTTTACAAACTCCAGGTTGCATAAAAGTATGGAAGCAGGGGATCATTAAAATACACAGTCCCTTCTCTGCTTTGCATGATTGTATTGAATTTGCCAAAATCCTGAAACTGATGCAGACTGTGGAAGAAGCTTTCTGTTACTTACTAATTTCTGGACTACTTGATGGTGCAGTGGGAATAATCTTCCTTTCACTCACTGTATGAACCTTCTTTTCAGCCGTTTCTGTTCAAAATAATCCATGCAAGGTTAATTTGAGGTTTAGCTATATTACAAAGATCTAACAGATCTCAGTGCACGTCATATGGACTAATTTTTTTTAATACTTTGACTATAGTTTTTCTTATTTTTGGTTGACAGGTACATTTCCTATTTGTGTTTATTTTCTAGAAAAGGGCAGCCTGGAGATTCTGCTATATTAACGACATGACAGTAAAGGATTTCTTTACTTTATGGTAATCACATTGAGTCATTTCATAGTCATTGTGTTGTGAAACACACAATGAACTTACTTGTGGGAACAATGCCTTTGTAGGTTTCGGCAACATGACCATTAGCATTGCGAGTGGTGACCATTACATGGTAAATTTGTGCTGCCTCCAGTTCATTGATAGAGAGAAGGCTGCCGGTCAAATTCTTTTTCAGCACCAGACTATGATCCCCAAACCGAGACACTGTAACCTCATGAGTGGCCTCTGAATCACTGGTCAGCCACTGTAAGAAGAACCCGCTGGAGGTGACATTAATCAGATGCATCTTCTCCATACCTGAATCTGGACAAACACACAGCCACAACATGTGACTTCACACTGCTCTTAAACATTACTGTAAGCAAAGACTCTTGCAAGTTATACTGTCAGTACCTTTATGTTTTCTGTCATGAATGGTAGGAGGTTCATGATGCTTCTGGTGTTTGCTGAAAGAGATTCCACAACGCTTTGATCACATGCATATTCACACATGATATAAACATGCATTTACGCATATTAACATTTTTTCCCATTAAGCACAATAGGAGTAATTAAATAATAGCAGTTTCCATAACTGTGGGAACTATTTCTTTAAATGGTAGTGCACATTTAAATGACTGTGAAGAGTTAACAAAAGATCCCGCAGAGCCTTATCAGTAAACGTACTCATGTGTTTGTGATGTCCTGAATGGGGTTTTGTGTTGCTGGTCACTCTGATACCACTGGCATTTCTTAGAAACTTCAGGGGACAGGTAGAATGCATTATCAACTGCACAGAGAAAACAAAGCAACCGTTAAAGGCAGTTTTGGATTTTACAGGGGCAAATGACATTGTCAAACCAGGCACAAAATGTTGAGCTAATACAATTGTAAACATAAAAAATCCACAAGAACATATGCTTGACTTACGGCTGAGGTACTTGGGCAATAGTTTGGCAAATGTCTGAATATGGTCCTCATAGAAGCCTGATGGTCCATCCACTCTCTTAAAGAACACATCTGAGGGCTCACTGGCCACTTTGGCCATGACGCGTACATCGCCTGGACTGAATTGTTTTCCAGCTGCTATTACCACAATAAAGTAGCCTTTGCATTTAGCTTCAATGGAGGCCCTTATTATCCTCTCCTCATCTTGTTCTACTGGTCCAGTGACCATCAGAACCAACACCTTCAGGTGGCGGGGATGTGGTGCCTTCTCATTCACATGCTCCACGGTGCCTTCAAGTGCAGCTGCAAGGTCCCGTCCTCCCTCCAACTGGTGCACCTTATGCTGCAAGAAGTTTCTGACACTGTTTGCTGACTTGTGGTCTGTCAGGCCAAAGGCAATGCTGATGGGAATGCCGCTTCCATTGTGCAGGTATTCATAAGGTGTGTGCTGGACAAGTGCCACTCGAGCGTGATGGGTAGTGATGGCTGGTTCAGGAGATAGCTCCAGTTGCTCTACCATTTGACCCACGTATTGCTTAATATCTGTGAAGACAGAGGGCCATGTGCTTTCTGAACTGTCCACAACGAAGGTCATGTCAATGTCCAAGTCAGTGGTGGAATCCCTCCGGTCTCTGACTCCACGTGGAGGGATATAGTCGCACATCCCATCTGGGGCACAGAAGTCTGAAAAATATGACAGACAAGAAATTCACACTCTCTTGTTTTTATAGTTTTGGAATTTGAATGAAATAGGCCTGTGGATTGTTTAAAAATAGTCTGGTGACTGGTTTTTGTTAGATTATGCTATATTTTAAAGTCTGACTTTACCCAGGCAGATATGGCAGGTCATGATCTTCTTGACAACATTGTTGTATTCAGCACTTCCAGGAGAGGGTAGGACAATAACCTGGGCTAGTGCAGTGTTGTTAAGCTGAAACAGAGTAAATGTTACATGCTCAGTAGAATGCTTTCTTTTATTCCAAACACCTAAATCAGAACATTCTGGGACCGTGTCCTATGAGACGGTAATGTGTAATCATTTTTAATAAAGCCACGTGATCTATGACAGGTGCTGTAAACAGGGAGATGATAGAACATTAATGGCTTGTTTGCTTATATTGCACAAAATAATAACCATGTAACATTTTTTTGCTGCTATACCTGTCAGAGCAACAAGCTTTATAACCAAAACATAACTTTACCCAAAGAAATGCAACAGATTCTTCCCCTACCTGCAAAGCTCTGCTAAGCTGTCTATCTTCCCGATTAAGAAGGAAAACAGAAGCAATTCCAGCATCGTAGAGACGGAGAGCAGCAGCACTAAATTCCTTGGTGACAGTGACAGGGCCATTGACAAAGAAAACTGCAACCTTGCGTACCAGGAAGCCGCTGCGGACTCTCTTGAATGTGTTCTGTGCAACAGAATTCATGGCTGTCTCTAAGCTGCGCTGCTTACGGGTCTGCAGAGCCTGGAGCCCTTGAACGCGCTCAACAAGCGCTCGCTTCTTCAGGGCATCTGCAAAGCGGATCTCAGTGGTCACCTCATTGTTGTAGAGTGCCAGAGCAACACGAGCCCCTCGTGGACAGTTGCTCTCAGAAATAGTGATGTCACTGACCAGACGCAAAACAGTGTCCCGCATATTGTTAAAAGCAGAGCGTGGTACACCGTCTGATGCATCCAGGGCAAAGGCCAACTCAGTGGGGTACAGAGGACATTCCTGTGCACCTGAGAAATCAGAAACTCAAAACACTTAGCTGGGACGCTTATTATGCAATACAAAGTGTTTTACTGTGAACAATCTCTTCTGCATCTGCACCGTGGTGTTGATATGTTAACATTTACTTACCATAGCAGCAGGCTAAAGGAAAAAAGAATAATAAAGATGTTAAAACCTCAAACTAAGAGACACTAATTCTTTGAGACGTAATGAAATCTACACTAGAAAGTCTAGTGCATATTTACTGCACTATAGAAAAATGTTTATTTTTTTTATATATAAGTATCTTTCAGATACTTACGGCAGTTATCCCTAATTTTCTTGACCAGTTCACATTGCTGTGATTAAACACAAATAGGACATATGTTATCATGACATTTACGTACCAAAATTTAACATGAACAAAGAAACTAAATAAAAAATAAACTAATAAAGAAACTAATAAAGAAAACTCAAGCAGTGAAAGGACATACCACCACACCAGGTCCTCTGGGTCCTTTTTGGCCCTGTTTTGACAACAGAGAAACATGATTTTCTCAGCAGCTGAGAATATCTGTGTACAGCCATCTGGGTTTATTCCACTGAGCTTTGGGTGCCAAAGCAGACTGTTTGTGCTTGTTACTAGTTTTCAACACATTTTAACAGCTTGTGTATGTGAAGAGAGGATGTTTTATGTAAAAGTGAAGATCCCTAGATTCATTGAATTTATAGGAACTTATATTTTAATATTTGAAACAGGATTTATCCTTCTTTTAATCAAAGACAAGCAGTATCATATATATGGCACTTACATAGGGCCCTGGGTATCCAGTTTCCCCTTTCTGACCAGGTCCACCTTTCACTCCTGCAGTTCCCTACAAAGCACACAACCATATTATTAGTGAGAACCTGTATTAGGGAGATGCTGACCTCACAGAAAATCCATTTAACCAAACTGACTCACCCTCTGGCCATTGTTTCCTCTTGGTCCAAGTCCTCCCTTTGAACCCAGGTCCCCTGCTGCACCCTAGGATCCAATTCAGATGAAACATACATTAACCATTGTGGTGCACTGCAAGAAAGTGTGTCAACAAAGCGCACTATTATAAGACACATTTAAGGCTGTAGTCTATGATAGTCTCACCTTTGGACCAGGGAAACCAGGGAAACCTTCATCACCCTAAAACATTAAATTGGTCCAACATTTAGAAATGCATCAGAGCAAAATGGACTTAAATAAGTATATACTTAAGTAAGCGTCTGTAAAAACACTCCAAAGTAGTTTAACTGCTTCATCCTTTTTAATGAAAAAACTCACCTTTCTTCCTTTTGGACCAGGTATCCCAAACCCATCACGCCCATCCTCACCCTGTATAATCAAGAAATCCTCAGGTATTGTTTTGCTCTCATTTGCTTTCTCAGTTTAACTAGTTAAATTGACTAGACAATTAAATGTTTTATTATATAATATATAATAATTGTATACAATACGTTTAATCTTAAATGTTGACAGTAATTTGCATACCAGATGTGTAAATGTATGAACTATATTATGTATAATTATAGCATTTGATGTAGCTGGTGGAGGATGTGACTCCTCACTTACAGGTTCCCCACGAGGTCCCTGGGGTCCCACAACACCTTTAGGTCCTGCCTCCCCTGGTTCACCCTTTAGAAGAATTGCAAAAGTTCAAAAAAACAAAAACATTGTTTTTTACAGGGGATGGACATAAAATGAGGAATTGTGATACACAGAGAGCAAAGTACTGATAGAATGAAATTTAAGCAATTTAAACTCTTCACACTAATGCATTTAAAACAAAAATGTGAGTTAATTTCCTCTGCCCAAATTAAACTCCCCCAAAGCTTTACTTCAAGTTGACACAGAGATGTTTTCTTTAAAATGTGGCTTAAGCTTGGAATGCCTGGAAAAGGATTTGGTAAATGTTGTTAAAAAGTCCATTACCTTACGGCCAAGAGAACCTCTTCTGCCCTTTTCTCCAGCAGATCCTGGCAGTCCACCTGGGCCCTAAAATAGATAAAATTAGACAAACACCAAAATGTTACTTTTGTCTGAACCCATCATATTTTGTCATTTTTGAGTAGCAAAAACATGCTTAAACAACTTCTCTTACCCTTGGGCCAGGGTTTCCATCCTCTCCTCTCACACCAGGTGCTCCAATCGGTCCAGCAGGACCCTAAAAATGTTTATAAAAAAAACTCGTATAACATGTAACGTCACATTAACATTTTTTTTGAACAGCATAAGATTAACTTTGTTTTGTAGGGGGTGTACATATCAGTGCATGCAAAATAAGGTCAATGAATTCCAATTAGTCTTTTCCACAAATGCAGAGATAAATTAAAAATAATTTACCCGAGGTCCTCCAATGCCTGGTTCCCCTGGCAAACCATCAGCACCGGGTCTTCCAGAAGCACCCTAAAGATGCAACAAAATGATCAATAAACACATAAACTGCTGGACCTATAGACAAGACTAGTGTTCCTGATGGATCTCCATGTGACAACACTGAGATACAATGTTTGAACAATGTATGTGCAGCATAAAATAGCATGTCACATCCACATTACTCAAACTCAGGGATGTCTACTTACAGCTTGCCCAGGAGGTCCCCTTCTACCATCAGGGCCCTTTTTCAAGAGGGGAAATATCACAAGATGAATATGATTATGAACAAACCACAACAAAGTGCTGGTATACATATATTACAATATGGGAAAAGTGATCTATCATTCAATTTTTTTTACAAATCTGATGAATCTGATAAACGCATGTGCATTTTCTTAGGTGGTCAGATTATAACATGTGCTATGTATTATTATAAAAGGAACTTTAGAAATAAAAGAGGTTTTCATATTTCCTTTAGTTTCTTAAGATCCTAAATATTTCATTGACCTTTATTTTAGCAAGTTCATAACTTTTCTCGTAATGCTACTAGATGAATGAGTAAAGACAAGCATTTTGTAAAGGAAACATACCCGTCTGCCTGGTTCACCAGGATCTCCCTTGTTTCCATCCACTCCTGGCTCTCCCTTTAAATAACACTCAGCAATGAGCTCCAAACAACATCATGCACCTCATTCACAATAGCACAAACACACATGCAATAGGCTACAAAATGTGTATTAACTCTCAATCTCATTCAGACTATGGCTTGACCATGTCCTAATAATAATGTGGTGTCAAAATAACTAGTAACAGAAACTATATGACTTTAAAGAGATAGTGTAGAGCAGAACAATAAATTCAGCTGAAATAAACTTTGGTTTAATAATGCTGATGCATGAACATACTATAGTCCAGATACAATCAACAAAAATGCCAGATTAACTGTTATTAAGAGACTGTACCGCTGGGCCAGCATCGCCTAGATCACCTTTCGGTCCCCTCTGGTTGTTGTCTCTTCCTGGTGTCCCCTATACAGCAAAAACATTTTGTTTTGTTAGATTTACTCACCCTAAATCAAGACATTAAACAAACTTTTGAGTAATGGACCTGGACATGTCTGACCATTAATACAATACTTACTGGATCACCAAGGATCCCAGCCTGACCAACATCTCCTGCCTGGCCTTTGGCCCCTTTGGGTCCCTAGAAACACATTTGAAGAAATGTGCTATTAAATGTATGACTTTTATCTTCACTTAAATGTATGATTTTTTTAAATTATCAACTATTTTCTTTATGACCCAACAAGTTACCCTTTGGCCAGGGTTTCCACTGTCGCCTGGAGGTCCAGCAACTCCACTTGCTCCCTGAAAGAAAATTATAAGCAGGCATACACTGAGAAGAATGACAACACAATTTTAAACTTCACCGTTTACTGCTTGTTTAAATCAAAGCATTGAACATGTTTGCCAGACAGCTGACCTCCTCTCCGTTGATTCCATCTAAACCAATCTCTCCAATTTCACCCTAAAAGAAAACACAATAAATCATGACATATTCTTAAATTTATTAAATTGTATAAAATCCTATGCGCATCATAGTAATATATTAATATATTTCACAGTTATATAATGCAATGGTTATTTTCTTGTTTTATATTAAGTGATTTTCAAATTTTAGTTTATTTGCAAACCTTTTCACCATTGTATCCACGAGATCCCTAAAATAAAAAAACAAATACAAGGACTGGTTACACAATATATTTACAATAAAGCACCTTCTTTACCAGAAACATTTAGTTCACTTACTTTTACACCTCTTTGTCCTGGACAACCTTGGAAGCCTTGAGTTCCATTTACACCAGGTGGACCTCTCTCTCCCTGTAAAAAGAGAAGGGATTATACTTGTTCTTACGTTAACATTTCTTCTGTACATATTTGTAGCCCTTTTACGTTCACTGCATTTATTGTGTCGGGAAATGATACTTTTCTTATGTAATATTTGGGTTTTACAAAGGAAAGAGCCACCTTAACTTTTTTTTTACATTTCATTGTAAGTCATCAATACTTACTGGTCCACCTTCATCACCAGGATGTCCACTGAAGCCCAGACCACCAGGCTGACCCTGTGGACAACCAGACATAAATATGGGTCACCATTAGCTCAAGATTTTAAAAGTATAGAACTTTTACTGTGTTCTAGCCTGAAATAAGTTGTTTCTGTTACAGTAAATATGAAGAATGAATCTGACCTTTGATCCAGGAAGACCAACAGCTCCTCTGTCTCCTCTCTGACCATTACACTTGCATGGAATGCCACAGCATTCCCGCTCAGCAATGTTGTCCTTTACAAAACAAAGATTTTTATTACTATATAAAATTTGACTGAATTATACCACATTTTCTCTTTTTGCCAATTGTGGCAGGTCATCTCCTCTGGCCATCTTTACAATTAGATAATTGACCCTTTGCAGGGGGTTTAATTGACAGGCGATCTGAAGTCATCACGCAGATTATGTAGAAGACCAAGTAAGAGGTTGGTGGACTTAAGAAAAATGGTATGAAGATGCTGGTATGGGACTTGCAACATAGCACAGACAGCAGGTACCTGGACAGGCTAAGAATATACAGTTTCACACATTCCCTAAACCTGGCAGAAACCTGTGGAGCTAATCTGATGTTAACCCTCTGATCTGTAGCCTTCAGCTTCGATCTTTATTTTATTCCTGAATATATCCTTTGAATGCATATTGCGTACCCTTCTGTCTGCTTTTGTCTGAAATCAACACATAAATTTCCAGAAATGATTCATTATTTCCCACATAGTGCCTTTAACAGTCTGAGTGCCATGTGTGGTACTGAACACTTGTCGAATGTAGCTACAGTAACTAAGGAGCATAGGTCTCTGTGAAGGGTCAGTTGACAACAAACTGACGGTTCTTACCACTTCTTCCAGCAGCTCATAATCCAAGTCCATGAGGTTGACACGTAGAGGTCGTGTGTACCTGAAACCACGGCCGAATTCCAAAAGAACTGCTTCCTCAAAGTGTGGTACTCTCTCAAGGCCAACAAGGATGAAACTATTAACACCTTGAAAAACAATTAGTTCAATTGTGTGAGATGTTCTGTTTTGTGAGGTAATTAAAGGAACAAACAAACATTGCAAAAACTTAGAAAAGGAGAAATAACGAAACTGATCACACAAAATTAGCCTGTTTTCCTTGTGTGGAATAATAAGCCATTTTCATGTAATTGTGTTGCAGTTAGGATTTCTCTTACCAGCTACACGCATCTGTTCAACTCGCTCTTTCAGAATGCTATATTGGGCATCTAATCCATCAGTCAGGTGGATCACAACCTTTACAGGTGTAAAATCACATAATACGATAAATAAATAATTATTTCTAAATAGATCGATTTTGATGTTTAGATTTTGTTCGTAAGAAGTGGAACAAAATATACCTTGACACTGTCTGAAGGTTGAGTCTTGAATCTGTCAGTGTAAGCTTTGATTGTGGCACCATTCAAAACAAAAGGTCCACGGTTACGGAGGGCCCTAAATTGTTCAAGAAGTTCTGTGTATTTTTCAGTGAAATCCATCTGAACGGGCTCTGAGGCAGAGTCCATTGCAAGCATGCCCACATGTATTGTGGGGACCTGGCCAGAAGTGCAGCTGATGGACTGCATCTGACTAATGCGCTGGAGAATCGCAGTCATCTTAGACTCTAATGACCTCTGAGCACCAAAGATATTCTGTGAAGCCACATCAAACCCCACAAGAACATCCAACTTGCATGCTGCCAAAATAGAAATTGGCAGGATTAATGACAATCAAATAAATAAACAATATTTTCTAAAAATGTAAAAAAAGAACACATAATATATAGAAGCAAACCTCTTGGAGTGTCCTGTCCCCCTGTGCACAGTTTTATCCCTTTCACTTCATCATCAAGTGTTTGCAAAATCTGCTCATTCAGCTCAGAGAGTTCTTGGAAAGTGCTGGCTCGGGCCACTGTAGTTGCCTCACTTCCCAGATTATTAAGCTCGTCCTCAATGTCACCTACCCCAACAGCATAGATGCGCACACCAGTGCCTTTCAGAGCTAGCGCTGCTGACTTGCCGTCATCCTTTGATCGTCCACCAGTGATCACCATCAGGATCTGTGGAATGTTCTCATCTTTCCGGCTGCCTTTTTCTTTTACAAAGTGCACTTGCTCTACGTGGCGGATGGCATTACCTGTCTTAATTTCTCGACCACCCTTGTACTCCGTTCGGGATATTGCACTCATAATGTCTTCCTTATTTTTGTAGGTATTGAGGTAGAAGACATCCGTCACATCTGCAGCATAATGCGCTAGACCAATCCGAATATTGTCTCTTTCCGTGAAGAAGAGGTCAATTAAATTGACAATGAATTCCATGACTTCTTTAAAATTGGCTCTGCCAAGATTAATTGAGCCATCAACCAAAAAGACAATGTCAGCAGCTTTAGGTTTTGGAAGTCCAAGGTCTAGGGGAGATAACACAAAACTAAATAAAACATTCCAAAATACCTTTTAAGTTTTTAATGTCTCTTATGTATGTTTAGAATAATAACATATAACATTAATGCTTTATTTACCAAAGCCATTAGTGGGTGGTGTCTCTGGAATTGTTCCATTAAGCCTGGCTATAAACTGGCTCTGTATGTTTGAAAGACTTGGAAAAGTAGCCACTTGCAGAACATCATCAGAGGTGGTTGCAATCTTTTTCAAGTCTCTTGGGTCTGCATTCTCTGCGCCAATACCTATACAGTTAATCCGAGAGCCTTTCAGAAGTGGGCCATATATAGATACATCAGAGGTTGAACTTCCCCCAGTGAGCACCACCAAATGCTGAGAAGCTTCTGTTAGGCGCACCCCTGCAGAAGGTTGGAACTCATTTCGAATCACATACTTTATAGCCCCACCCAGGTCAGCACCACGTCCACCCATCTGACGTAGTCTCTTGATTGCAGCAAGGACAGACTGCTTGTTGTTGTGGGAATTTAAAGAGAATTCTGTTTTAGGTCTTTCTCCATACTGTACCAAAGCCACACGAACTTGGTCAGGATGTACATTAAGCTTTTCAACCACTTTAAAGATAAAGTCACGGATTTGAGCAACACCATTTTGTCCAACACTGTCAGAGCCATCAATGAGAAATATTATGTCCTTTCTTCCAAGATTGAGGTCTGGAACTGATAACAGAAATTGCAGAATAATTTAGTATTTACTATTCTAGGTAGTTACTGTTGTAAGTATTTACTGTTGTATGTACTATATTTTTGTTATGTTTTGTTATAGTTAAATAAACACTAGACACTACTATGCTGAAAAATCTAAATTAGAAATACAATTTCAATTTTCAAAAATTATGTTAATTATAATTAAAAATTTACCTCCAGGTAGAGGGGGTTCAGAAATTTCTTTACTAGTCATCGTACTGACTTTGCTTAAAAGCTCCTGCTCCACTTTAGGTAGCTGCCTGAAGTCTCTGATTGTGTAAGCTAGTTCTGGGTGGAATGATATTTGTTTTAGTTCCTCTGCATCAGCAGTATGAGCTCCAACTGCCAAGGGGGCAACACGACTTGACTTCAGTTGTCTGGCAGGGGTAGATACATCATCATTTGACTTTCCTCCGGTCACCAAGATGAGAAACTGGGGTACACCCTCCTCTATACGACTACCAGCAGATCTTTGATAGATGTTCCTCGAGACAAATTCCAGAGCTTGTCCAGTATTAAGCTGACTGCCACCTTTGCTTCTCATTCTTTGTACTGCCTGGCGAACTTCCTCCTTGGTGGAGTGCTCATTGAGGAGAAACTCCAGTCTTGGATCATCACTGTACTGCACAACTGAGACCCTTACATTTTCCAGACCCACATCTAACTTCTCCACTACTCTCTGAACCATATCCCTTATTGCAGGGAACTCACTGCGCATCTTTGTTGTGCCATCAATAAGAAACACAACATCCCTCTTGTCTCCTTCAAGTGTTGTTGGAATTACAACCTCTATGTGTTTAAAACAAAGATGACAATTAGAGGCAAAATGTAGGTAATGTAATAAGACAAACACCTGAGTAGCTTTATCTCTTGAATATACCTCAATCCATAACTTTGAAAAAAATTGCTGTGGGGATAACCTCTAAAAATGTGGTAACTATGAACACTTTTAAAATAAATGTATTAATCAATAGTAGTGCAACTATGAATTACACAAAAATGTCAGGTGATGCACCTGAATGTCAACTATTTAAATAAAAATAAAAAGGCATGAATAAAAACTACCTTACATTCTATGATGTGTCTTTATGTTTATATCCTTAAGTTAAAAGTTTGTGAAAATGAGATAATTGCATTTACCTGTTTCTGCAGGGTAAAGAGGACGCAGTTTGGCTAACTCTTCATTAGATAGTTCAGTCAAGGTAGTGATGAGTGTGTCCTGAACTGTATAAAGACCAGGCAAGTCATCAACTGAGAAGGCAAATTTGGGGACATAAGAGATAACCTGCAATTCCTGAGGGTCAACTTCCCTTGTCCCTATTCCAAATGGGACAATTCCTGACTGTTTCAGAGTTGTTGCAGGTGTTCTTAGATTGTCTGTTGCTTTTCTTCCTGAAACCACCACAACGAATTGTGGAACTCCCTCCTGTTTTCTTCCACCACGTCCAGAAGACAGAACTTCCCGACTAACAAAGTCTAAGGCCCGACCAAGGTTGTGCTGTCTCCCCCCTCTTTGTCCGATTTCCTTGATGCCATTTAAAACACCTTCTTTGGTCTTATGGGAGTTAAGGTATATATCTGCATATGGATAATCTCCATATTGCACCACACCTACTCGGATCTTGTTCTCACCAATATTGAGATTCTCCACAACTCTCCGCACAAACTCCTGGATGATTGGGAATTCCCTGCCAACATCATCAGAACCATCAATCACAAAGACAATGTCCTTCTTGGGCCCTTGGGAGTCCGCTGAAAGAAAAGTAAAACATAACCAAAGTTAATATCGTATTAAATGTAGGAAGGCCCAATCTGACAACAAAAACAGCAACACCAGTATTATATGCTGAGATATAACAACTTAGGACAACTGCAAGTTTGTGGAGGTGTTTTTCATTTTTAAATAATCCTTATGCACACTGCACAGATAATACATCAACTGCAAAGTTTGGAATATTTCTTCACTGTACTAATTAGCATCTTAATTAATAGTATATTTGCACAGCAGCATAACTGTAAGAGTAGTTGATTGTTTGATTTCTTGAAAAAGACCTTTATCATGAGATGGAAGTCCAGTGAAAAGAACTAATATTTGACAATGCTACTTTGTACGTTGACAAACGTGGTTTGTATTTTCAAATACAAACTAATACAGTATTGGAAAACTGTACCACCTGTGTTGATTTGAATGAAAACAGTATGTCATGTCAATATCAAGAAGAACATAGCCTAGTTCAACCATACATAACATTGAGGATACTTTGCACATTCAAGATATACCAATACACCTCTTGATAAGAACACAGAAAAAAATGAATTTTCCTATTCAAGAGACACGCAACTGGATGGTGAGAAATGCACATAGTACGCCTACATAATACAACTACAACATGGAGAGATATGAGAGGGGCTGAATGAGCCTGAACATGTACGTAGATTGAACTAGGTAAATAAATATAAACCTATGCAGAACTCGCTGTCACATTGGTGAAATGTTGTGGTGGAATGTGGTTGCTGTTGTTATGTGCCAGCAAGGGTATCCAGAGTAGACTTATACACAAACATATTGTGATGTGTTTGGGGATGCTACTAGGTGGTTCAGGAGACCTCATTTACTGGTATAAGCACATAAAAAAACACCCACAACATAAGAATTCCAAAAACATTCCCTGGGTCATAAAAGTGAAATCTGCCCAAGGAGAAACACTAATTCCAACAGTCAAACTACAACCAGTCAATTGTTTTTTTAGCATGTTTTATGATAATCACATACTCAATGTGTTGAAAAAGTTAAAAGAACAAAAAACATGTTATTATAAGTGTTCTTAAGTTAAAGTAGAACAAAAAGAAAAATTCTGACTCATACATACCTGTGATTGTGGGAGAAACAGGTGTAGACTTTACAGAAACTAGATTAATGTTTGTAAAAAGCTGCTCTAGAACACTGGGAAGGAAACTGAAATCTCTAACTGAGAGCATAAATCCAGGATCACGAGAAATTTGCAGCAATTCTCTGCTATCAGAACCTCTAGAGCCAATTCCAAAGGTCAAGACTCCAAGATCTTTCAAAGAGGAGGATGCTGTATCAACACGATCATATGACCTTCCCCCACTAAGCAGAATCAGTATCTGCGGAACACCCTCTAGTCGTCTGCTGCCAGAGGAGGCAGTAAAGACATTGTCTCTGACGTACTGGAGAGCTGCCCCTATGTTTAAGGGTCTCCCCCCTTTGTGTCTCAGACCTTGTATACTGTCAAAAATATCTTCTTTTGTTGTGTAGGTATTCAGATAGAAATGGACCTCTGCGTCTCTGCTGAACTGGACCACAGAAACGTGATCTCTATTTGCCTCTATGTTTAATTTGTCTACTACTCTTTGCACAAAGTCAAGCATTGCTGGGAAAGAATTCCTAGTGCCATCTGAACCGTCCAGCAGAAAAACTACATCTTTTCTGGGTCTGGTGTAATCAGCTAGGGAAAAAGCAAAACACAGCTTCAGTTACACAAAGTTACTTTGACAACATTCATACACCTTTTCAATATCACGTTACTCATTGGCTAACTAAGATTTGGGTTATTGCCCCACTGTTCACAATTACTCAGCAATTTCAAACAGACAGACAAGACACAGTACGTGAGCTAACTCTTTTAAATGTCTGCCATGCACATACCGGTAACACTTGGTGATGTTGGTGTTAAGAGTATTGCAACAGTCTGCACAGAGGCCAGCAGCTGCTCTTGGACATTTGGAAGCTCACTGAAGTCAGACACCGATATAGCATAATTGGGCTCGTATGAAATTCTCTGTAATTCTCTGCTATCAGAGCCTCTTGATCCTATTCCGAAGGTCAAAACTCCAATTTCTTTTAGAGAGGAGGCTGCTGTGTCAACATTGTCAAATGACCTTCCACCACTAAGCAGAATCAGTATCTGCGGCACACCCTCCAGTCGTCTGCTGCCAGAGGAGGCAGCAAAGACATTGTCTCTGACGTACTGAAGAGCTGCCCCTGTGTTTAAGGGTCTTCCTCCTTTGTGTCTCAGACCTCTGACACCGTCAAAAATGTCTTCCTTTGTTGTGTACGTGTTTAGATAGAAATTGACCTCTGCGTCTCTGCTGTACTGGACCACAGAAACACGATCTCTGTTCTCAGCTACCTCCAATTTCTCCACCATTCTTTGAACAAACTCTTTCATTGCTGGGAACCCATTCCTATTGGCATCCGACCCATCCAGCAGGAAGACCACATCTCTCCTTGGTCTACGACCCTCAGCTAAGAAATAAACGTTAAAGGGTGACATGAAGAACATTGTAAGCAAACAGCACAACGCATTACACGTCATCTTTTGCCATTGCTCGTGGTGTTGTTTATTATTTCTTTCTGACATCAAATATGATATTATAAATCTAAAAGGCAATACAGCAAACCAGTTCAGCCTTTTTTCTTACCTAGAACTGTGGTAGTGATAGGCGTGCCCTCTACAACTACTTTGTTAATGTTGGTGAAAAGATGCTGTTGGACTCCGGGAAGCTCAGCAAAGTCACTCACTGAGAGTGCATAGCTAGGGTCATGAGAGATCTTCTGCAGTTCTCTGCTGTCAGAGCTCCTTGACCCTATGCCAAAGATCAATACTCCAAGCTCTTTCAGGGATGAGGCCGGTGCCTCAACATTATCAGATGACCTTCCACCACTCAGCAGAATCAGTAACTGAGGCACACCCTCTGCACGTCTGCTCCCAGACGAAGCAGTGAAGACATTGTCTCTGACGTACTGCAGGGCTGCCCCCGTGTTGAGGGGTCTCCCCCCTTTGTGTCTCAGACCTCTTACACTATCAAAAATGTCTTCCTTTGTTGTGTAGGTATTCAGATAGAAATGGACTTCTGTGTCTCGACTGTACTGCACCACAGAAACGCGATCTCTGTTTGCCTCTATGTTTAATTTCTCTGCTACTCTTTGCACAAAGTCAAGCATTGCTGGGAAAGAATTCCTAGTGCCATCTGAACCGTCCAGCAGAAAAACTACGTCTTTTCTGGCTCTGGTGTAATCAGCTAGGGAAAAGCAAAACACAGCTTCAGTTACACAAAGGTACATTGACAACGTTCATACACCTTTTCAGTATCACGTTTCTCACTGACTAATTAAGATTTGGGTTATATCGCCCCATTTGCTCACAACTGCTCAGCGATTTCAAACAGACAGACAAGACACAACATGTGAGTCAACCCTTTTAAATGTTTGCCATGCACATACCGGTAACACCTGGTGATGTTGGTGTGACGGGTATTGCAACAGTCTGCACGGAGGCCAGCAGCTGCTCTTGGACATTTGGAAGCTCACTGAAGTCAGACACGGATATTGCATAATTGGGCTCGTATGAAATTCTCTGTAATTCTCTGCTATCAGAGCCTCTTGATCCTATTCCGAAGGTCAAAACTCCAATTTCTTTCAGAGAGGAGGCTGCTGTGTCAACATTGTCAAATGACCTTCCACCACTAAGCAGAATCAGTATCTGCGGCACACCCTCCAGTCGTCTGCTGCCAGAGGAGGCAGCAAAGACATTGTCTCTGACGTACTGGAGAGCTGCCCCTGTGTTTAAGGGTCTTCCTCCTTTGTGTCTCAGACCTCTGACACCGTCAAAAATGTCTTCCTTTGTTGTGTACGTGTTTAGATAGAAATTGACCTCTGCGTCTCTGCTGTACTGGACCACAGAAACACGATCTCTGTTCTCAGCTACCTCCAATTTCTCCACCATTCTTTGAACAAACTCTTTCATTGCTGGGAACCCATTCCTATTGGCATCCGACCCATCCAGCAGGAAGACCACATCTCTCCTTGGTCTACGACCCTCAGCTAAGAAATAAACGTTAAAGGGTGACATGAAGAACATTGTAAGCAAACAGCACAACGCATTACACGTCATCTTTTGCCATTGCTCGTGGTGTTGTTTATTATTTCTTTCTGACATCAAATATGATATTATAAATCTAAAAGGCAATACAGCAAACCAGTTCAGCCTTTTTTCTTACCTAGAACTGTGGTAGTGATAGGCGTGCCCTCTACAACTACTTTGTTAATGTTGGTGAAAAGCTGCTGTTGGACTCCGGGAAGCTCAGCAAAGTCACTCACTGAGAGTGCATAGCTAGGGTCATGAGAGATCTTCTGCAGTTCTCTGCTGTCAGAGCTCCTTGACCCTATGCCAAAGATCAATACTCCAAGCTCTTTCAGGGATGAGGCCGGTGCCTCAACATTATCAGATGACCTTCCACCACTCAGCAGAATCAGTAACTGAGGCACACCCTCTGCACGTCTGCTCCCAGACGAAGCAGTGAAGACATTGTCTGTGACGTACTGCAGGGCTGCCCCCGTGTTGAGGGGTCTCCCCCCTTTGTGTCTCAGACCTCTTACACTATCAAAAATGTCTTCCTTTGTCGTGTAGGTATTCAGATAGAAATGGACCTCTGCGTCTCGACTGTACTGCACCACAGAAACACGATCTCTGTTTGCCTCTATGTTTAATTTCTCTGCTACTCTTTGCACAAAGTCAAGCATTGCTGGGAAAGAATTCCTAGTGCCATCTGAACCGTCCAGCAGAAAAACTACGTCTTTTCTGGCTCTGGTGTAATCAGCTAGGGAAAAGCAAAACACAGCTTCAGTTACACAAAGGTACATTGACAACGTTCATACACCTTTTCAGTATCACATTTCTCACTGACTAATTAAGATTTGGGTTATATCGCCCCATTTGCTCACAACTGCTCAGCGATTTCAAACAGACAGACAAGACACAACATGTGAGTCAACCCTTTTAAATGTTTGCCATGCACATACCGGTAACACTTGGTGATGTTGGTGTGACGGGTATTGCAACAGTCTGCACGGAGGCCAGCAGCTGCTCTTGGACATTTGGAAGCTCACTGAAGTCAGAAACGGATATTGCATAATTGGGCTCGTATGAAATTCTCTGTAATTCTCTGCTATCAGAGCCTCTTGATCCTATTCCGAAGGTCAAAACTCCAATTTCTTTCAGAGAGGAGGCTGCTGTGTCAACATTGTCAAATGACCTTCCACCACTAAGCAGAATCAGTATCTGCGGCACACCCTCCAGTCGTCTGCTGCCAGAGGAGGCAGCAAAGACATTGTCTCTGACGTACTGGAGAGCTGCCCCTGTGTTTAAGGGTCTTCCTCCTTTGTGTCTCAGACCTCTGACACCGTCAAAAATGTCTTCCTTTGTTGTGTACGTGTTTAGATAGAAATTGACCTCTGCGTCTCTGCTGTACTGGACCACAGAAACACGATCTCTGTTCTCAGCTACCTCCAATTTCTCCACCATTCTTTGAACAAACTCTTTCATTGCTGGGAACCCATTCCTATTGGCATCCGACCCATCCAGCAGGAAGACCACATCTCTCCTTGGTCTACGACCCTCAGCTAAGAAATAAACGTTAAAGGGTGACATGAAGAACATTGTAAGCAAACAGCACAACGCATTACACGTCATCTTTTGCCATTGCTCATGGTGTTGTTTATCATTTCTTTCTGACATCAAATATGATTTTATAAATCTGAAAGGCAATACAGCAAACCAGTTCAGCCTTTTTTCTTACCTAGAACTGTGGTAGTGATAGGCGTGCCCTCTACAACTACTTTGTTAATGTTGGTGAAAAGCTGCTGTTGGACTCCGGGAAGCTCAGCAAAGTCACTCACTGAGAGTGCATAGCTAGGGTCATGAGAGATCTTCTGCAGTTCTCTGCTGTCAGAGCTCCTTGACCCTATGCCAAAGATCAATACTCCAAGCTCTTTCAGGGATGAGGCCGGTGCCTCAACATTATCAGATGACCTTCCACCACTCAGCAGAATCAGTAACTGAGGCACACCCTCTGCACGTCTGCTCCCAGACGAAGCAGTGAAGACATTGTCTCTGACGTACTGCAGGGCTGCCCCTGTGTTGAGGGGTCTCCCTCCTTTGTGCCTCAGACCCCTGACAGCATCAAGAATATCCTCCTTTGTAGTGTATGTGTTAAGATAGAAATGGGCCTCTGGTTCTCTGCTGAACTGGACCACGGACACACGGTCTCTCCTATCAGACACATTTAATCGCGCCACCATCCTTTCAACAAACTCACGCATTGCAATGAAAGAGCTCCTAGTGGCATCTGAACCATCCAGCAGGAACACTACATCTCTCCCAGCCATTCTTCGCTCAGCTACGGGTATTGAAAGGGAACAAAAAGTCATGTCAACACTCGTCGCCTGCCGTTCTCTAGAAACGAAGCTTGCTGTATCTAGATAGGGAAAACTCTACAATGCTTGCAACTATTAATTCCAACTAATCTTACAGTAAAAGAAGATGAAACCTTTGGCTTGTTGTTAGGCTAATTTCCTAGGTCTTTGCCCACATGCATTACGCCTGAGTTCTAAACTGTTCGTTGTCCATGACATACATTGAGTAAGTTGTGTGGGAATCTGCCTTACCCGTAACAGTAGGCGCCATTGGCGTGCCTTGCACAAGCACATTGTTCAGCGAGTCGATAAACTGCTGCTGGACACTAGGAAGGTCAGAAAATTCTGGGATGGACTGTGCATAGGTGGAATCACTGGCAATCCTCTGTACCTCTCTGCTTGTATTTCTGTTGCCTATGCCAAAAATCAAGATCCCGCTCTCTTTCAGAGCAGAGGCAGGTGTATCTACGTTATCGCTTGACCGTCCTCCACTCAGGAGGATAAGAATCTGAGGAACACTCTCTTGCCTTCTACTCCCTGCAGAGGCGGTGAAGACATTGCCCCTCACGTACTGGAGAGCTGCCCCCGTGTTGAGGGGTCTCCCTCCTCTGTGCCTTAGACCCCTGACTGTGCTTAGGATCTCTTCCTTTGTTGCATAAGTATTCAGATAGAAATGGACCTCAGGGTCTCGACTGTACTGCAACACAGAAACATGGTCTTGGTCTGAATCTATGTCTAATGTCTCCACTACTCTTTGCACAAAGTCACGCATTGCTGGGAACGAATTCCTAGTGCCATCTGAACCGTCCAGCAGAAAAACTATATCTCTTCTGGGTGTGGTGTAATCAGCTAGGGGAAAAAACAAAACAGCTTCAGTAACACGCAGTTGTTTATCAAATGGTTATACACCTTTAGAATATCACATTACTCGTTTACTCCCTAGGCTGTGGCTGATGTCCTCACTTCTTACAACTACTTAGCGATTTCAAACAGACAGACAAGACACAACATGTGAGTCAACCCTTTTAAATGTTTGCCATGCACATACCGGTAACACTTGGTGATGTTGGTGTGACGGGTATTGCAACAGTCTGCACGGAGGCCAGCAGCTGCTCTTGGACATTTGGAAGCTCACTGAAGTCAGACACGGATATTGCATAATTGGGCTCGTATGAAATTCTCTGTAATTCTCTGCTATCAGAGCCTCTTGATCCTATTCCAAAGGTCAAAACTCCAATTTCTTTCAGAGAGGAGGCTGCTGTGTCAACATTGTCAAATGACCTTCCACCACTAAGCAGAATCAGTATCTGCGGCACACCCTCCAGTCGTCTGCTGCCAGAGGAGGCAGCAAAGACATTGTCTCTGACGTACTGGAGAGCTGCCCCTGTGTTTAAGGGTCTTCCTCCTTTGTGTCTCAGACCTCTGACACCATCAGAAATGTCTTCCTTTGTTGTGTACGTGTTTAGATAGAAATTGACCTCTGCGTCTCTGCTGTACTGGACCACAGAAACACGATCTCTGTTCTCAGCTACCTCCAATTTCTCCACCATTCTTTGAACAAACTCTTTCATTGCTGGGAACCCATTCCTATTGGCATCCGACCCATCCAGCAGGAAGACCACATCTCTCCTTGGTCTACGACCCTCAGCTAAGAAATAAACGTTAAAGGGTGACATGAAGAACATTGTAAGCAAACAGCACAACGCATTACACGTCATCTTTTGCCATTGCTTGTGGTGTTGTTTATTATTTCTTTCTGACATCAAATATGATATTATAAATCTGAAAGGCAATACAGCAAACCAGTTCAGCCTTTTTTCTTACCTAGAACTGTGGTAGTGATAGGCGTGCCCTCTACAACTACTTTGTTAATGTTGGTGAAAAGCTGCTGTTGGACTCCGGGAAGCTCAGCAAAGTCACTCACTGAGAGTGCATAGCTAGGGTCATGAGAGATCTTCTGCAGTTCTCTGCTGTCAGAGCTCCTTGACCCTATGCCAAAGATCAATACTCCAAGCTCTTTCAGGGATGAGGCCGGTGCCTCAACATTATCAGATGACCTTCCACCACTCAGCAGAATCAGTAACTGAGGCACACCCTCTGCACGTCTGCTCCCAGACGAAGCAGTGAAGACATTGTCTCTGACGTACTGCAGGGCTGCCCCCGTGTTGAGGGGTCTCCCCCCTTTGTGTCTCAGACCTCTTACACTATCAAAAATGTCTTCCTTTGTCGTGTAGGTATTCAGATAGAAATGGACTTCTGCGTCTCGACTGTACTGCACCACAGAAACGCGATCTCTGTTTGCCTCAATGTTTAATTTCTCTGCTACTCTTTGCACAAAGTCAAGCATTGCTGGGAAAGAATTCCTAGTGCCATCTGAACCGTCCAGCAGAAAAACTACGTCTTTTCTGGCTCTGGTGTAATCAGCTAGGGAAAAGCAAAACACAGCTTCAGTTACACAAAGTTACTTTGACAACGTTTATATACCTTTTCAGTATCACCTTACTCACTGACTAATTAAGATTTGGGTTATATCGCCCCATTTGCTCACAACTGCTCAGCGATTTCAAACAGACAGACAAGACACAACATGTGAGTCAACCCTTTTAAATGTTTGCCATGCACATACCGGTAACACTTGGTGATGTTGGAGTGACGGGTATTGCAACAGTCTGCACGGAGGCCAGCAGCTGCTCTTGGACATTTGGAAGCTCACTGAAGTCAGACATGGATATTGCATAATTGGGCTCGTATGAAATTCTCTGTAATTCTCTGCTATCAGAGCCTCTTGATCCTATTCCGAAGGTCAAAACTCCAATTTCTTTCAGAGAGGAGGCTGCTGTGTCAACATTGTCAAATGACCTTCCACCACTAAGCAGAATCAGTATCTGCGGCACACCCTCCAGTCGTCTGCTGCCAGAGGAGGCAGCAAAGACATTGTCTCTGACGTACTGGAGAGCTGCCCCTGTGTTTAAGGGTCTTCCTCCTTTGTGTCTCAGACCTCTGACACCATCAAAAATGTCTTCCTTTGTTGTGTACGTGTTTAGATAGAAATTGACCTCTGCGTCTCTGCTGTACTGGACCACAGAAACACGATCTCTGTTCTCAGCTACCTCCAATTTCTCCACCATTCTTTGAACAAACTCTTTCATTGCTGGGAACCCATTCCTATTGGCATCCGATCCATCCAGCAGGAAGACCACATCTCTCCTTGGTCTACGACCCTCAGCTAAGAAATAAACGTTAAAGGGTGACATGAAGAACATTGTAAGCAAACAGCACAACGCATTACACGTCATCTTTTGCCATTGCTCGTGGTGTTGTTTATCATTTCTTTCTGACATCAAATATGATATTATATATCTGAAAGGCAATACAGCAAACCAGTTCAGCCTTTTTTCTTACCTAGAACTGTGGTAGTGATAGGTGTGCCCTCTACAACTATTTTGTTAATGTTGGTGAAAAGCTGCTGTTGGACTCCGGGAAGCTCAGCAAAGTCACTCACTGAGAGTGCATAGCTAGGGTCATGAGAGATCTTCTGCAGTTCTCTGCTGTCAGAGCTCCTTGACCCTATGCCAAAGATCAATACTCCAAGCTCTTTCAGGGATGAGGCCGGTGCCTCAACATTATCAGATGACCTTCCACCACTCAGCAGAATCAGTAACTGAGGCACACCCTCTGCACGTCTGCTCCCAGACGAAGCAGTGAAGACATTGTCTCTGACGTACTGCAGGGCTGCCCCCGTGTTGAGGGGTCTCCCTCCTTTGTGCCTCAGACCCCTGACAGCATCAAGAATATCCTCCTTTGTAGTGTATGTGTTAAGATAGAAATGGGCCTCTGGTTCTCTGCTGAACTGGACCACGGACACACGGTCTCTCCTATCAGACACATTTAATCGCGCCACCATCCTTTCAACAAACTCACGCATTGCAGTGAAAGAGCTCCTAGTGGCATCTGAACCATCCAGCAGGAACACTACATCTCTCCCAGCCATTCTTCGCTCAGCTACGGGTATTGAAAGGGAACAAAAAGTCATGTCAACACTCGTCGCCTGCCGTTCTCTAGAAACGAAGCTTGCTGTATCTAGATAGGGAAAACTCTACAATGCTTGCAACTATTAATTCCAACTAATCTTACAGTAAAAGAAGATGAAACCTTTGGCTTGTTGTTAGGCTAATTTCCTAGATCTTTGCCCACATGCATTACGCCTGAGTTCTAAACTGTTCGTTGTCCATGACATACATTGAGTAAGTTGTGTGGGAATCTGCCTTACCCGTAATAGTAGGTGCTATTGGCGTGCCTTGCACAAGCACATTGTTCAGCGAGTCGATAAACTGCTGCTGGACACTAGGAAGGTCAGAAAATTCTGGGATGGACTGTGCATAGGTGGAATCACTGGCAATCCTCTGCACCTCTCTACTTGAATTTCTGGTGCCTATGCCAAAAATCAAGATCCCACTCTCTTTCAGAGCAGAGGCAGGTGTATCTACATTATCGCTTGACCGTCCTCCACTCAGGAGGATAAGAATCTGAGGAACACTCTCTTGCCTTCTACTCCCTGCAGAGGCGGTGAAGACATTGCCCCTCACGTACTGGAGAGCTGCCCCCGTGTTGAGGGGTCTCCCTCCTCTGTGCCTTAGACCCCTGACTGTGCTTAGGATCTCTTCCTTTGTTGCATAAGTATTCAGATAGAAATGGACCTCAGGGTCTCGACTGTACTGCAACACAGAAACATGGTCTTGGTCTGAATCTATGTTTAATGTCTCCACTACTCTTTGCACAAAGTCACGCATTGCTGGGAACGAATTCCTAGTGCCATCTGAACCGTCCAGCAGAAAAACTATATCTCTTCTGGGTGTGGTGTAATCAGCTAGGGGAAAAAACAAAACAGCTTCAGTAACACGCAGTTGTTTATCAAATGGTTATACACCTTTAGAATATCACATTACTCGTTTATTCCCTAGGCTGTGGCTGATGTCCTCACTTCTTACAACTACTTAGCGATTTCAAACAGACAGACAAGACACAACATGTGAGTCAACCCTTTTAAATGTTTGCCATGCACATACCGGTAACACTTGGTGATGTTGGTGTGACGGGTATTGCAACAGTCTGCACGGAGGCCAGCAGCTGCTCTTGGACATTTGGAAGCTCACTGAAGTCAGACACGGATATTGCATAATTGGGCTCGTATGAAATTCTCTGTAATTCTCTGCTATCAGAGCCTCTTGATCCTATTCCGAAGGTCAAAACTCCAATTTCTTTCAGAGAGGAGGCTGCTGTGTCAACATTGTCAAATGACCTTCCACCACTAAGCAGAATCAGTATCTGCGGCACACCCTCCAGTCGTCTGCTGCCAGAGGAGGCAGCAAAGACATTGTCTCTGACGTACTGGAGAGCTGCCCCTGTGTTTAAGGGTCTTCCTCCTTTGTGTCTCAGACCTCTGACACCATCAGAAATGTCTTCCTTTGTTGTGTACGTGTTTAGATAGAAATTGACCTCTGCGTCTCTGCTGTACTGGACCACAGAAACACGATCTCTGTTCTCAGCTACCTCCAATTTCTCCACCATTCTTTGAACAAACTCTTTCATTGCTGGGAACCCATTCCTATTGGCATCCGACCCATCCAGCAGGAAGACCACATCTCTCCTTGGTCTACGACCCTCAGCTAAGAAATAAACGTTAAAGGGTGACATGAAGAACATTGTAAGCAAACAGCACAACGCATTACACGTCATCTTTTGCCATTGCTCGTGGTGTTGTTTATTATTTCTTTCTGACATCAAATATGATATTATTAATCTGAAAGGCAATACAGCAAACCAGTTCAGCCTTTTTTCTTACCTAGAACTGTGGTAGTGATAGGCGTGCCCTCTACAACTACTTTGTTAATGTTGGTGAAAAGCTGCTGTTGGACTCCGGGAAGCTCAGCAAAGTCACTCACTGAGAGTGCATAGCTAGGGTCATGAGAGATCTTCTGCAGTTCTCTGCTGTCAGAGCTCCTTGACCCTATGCCAAAGATCAATACTCCAAGCCTTTTCAGGGATGAGGCCGGTGCCTCAACATTATCAGATGACCTTCCACCACTCAGCAGAATCAGTAACTGAGGCACACCCTCTGCACGTCTGCTCCCAGACGAAGCAGTGAAGACATTGTCTCTGACGTACTGCAGGGCTGCCCCCGTGTTGAGGGGTCTCCCCCCTTTGTGTCTCAGACCTCTAACACTATCAAAAATGTCTTCCTTTGTCGTGTAGGTATTCAGATAGAAATGGACTTCTGCGTCTCGACTGTACTGCACCACAGAAACGCGATCTCTGTTTGCCTCAATGTTTAATTTCTCTGCTACTCTTTGCACAAAGTCAAGCATTGCTTGGAAAGAATTCCTAGTGCCATCTGAACCGTCCAGCAGAAAAACTACGTCTTTTCTGGCTCTGGTGTAATCAGCTAGGGAAAAGCAAAACACAGCTTCAGTTACACAAAGTTACTTTGACAACGTTTATACACCTTTTCAGTATCACCTTACTCACTGACTAATTAAGATTTGGGTTATATCGCCCCATTTGCTCACAACTGCTCAGCGATTTCAAACAGACAGACAAGACACAACATGTGAGTCAACCCTTTTAAATGTTTGCCATGCACATACCGGTAACACTTGGTGATGTTGGTGTGACGGGTATTGCAACAGTCTGCACGGAGGCCAGCAGCTGCTCTTGGACATTTGGAAGCTCACTGAAGTCAGACACGGATATTGCATAATTGGGCTCGTATGAAATTCTCTGTAATTCTCTGCTATCAGAGCCTCTTGATCCTATTCCGAAGGTCAAAACTCCAATTTCTTTCAGAGAGGAGGCTGCTGTGTCAACATTGTCAAATGACCTTCCACCACTAAGCAGAATCAGTATCTGCGGCACACCCTCCAGTCGTCTGCTGCCAGAGGAGGCAGCAAAGACATTGTCTCTGACGTACTGGAGAGCTGCCCCTGTGTTTAAGGGTCTTCCTCCTTTGTGTCTCAGACCTCTGACACCGTCAAAAATGTCTTCCTTTGTTGTGTACGTGTTTAGATAGAAATTGACCTCTGCGTCTCTGCTGTACTGGACCACAGAAACACGATCTCTGTTCTCAGCTACCTCCAATTTCTCCACCATTCTTTGAACAAACTCTTTCATTGCTGGGAACCCATTCCTATTGGCATCCGACCCATCCAGCAGGAAGACCACATCTCTCCTTGGTCTACGACCCTCAGCTAAGAAATAAACGTTAAAGGGTGACATGAAGAACATTGTAAGCAAACAGCACAACGCATTACACGTCATCTTTTGCCATTGCTCGTGGTGTTGTTTATTATTTCTTTCTGACATCAAATATGATATTATAAATCTAAAAGGCAATACAGCAAACCAGTTCAGCCTTTTTTCTTACCTAGAACTGTGGTAGTGATAGGCGTGCCCTCTACAACTACTTTGTTAATGTTGGTGAAAAGCTGCTGTTGGACTCCGGGAAGCTCAGCAAAGTCACTCACTGAGAGTGCATAGCTAGGGTCATGAGAGATCTTCTGCAGTTCTCTGCTGTCAGAGCTCCTTGACCCTATGCCAAAGATCAATACTCCAAGCTCTTTCAGGGATGAGGCCGGTGCCTCAACATTATCAGATGACCTTCCACCACTCAGCAGAATCAGTAACTGAGGCACACCCTCTGCACGTCTGCTCCCAGACGAAGCAGTGAAGACATTGTCTCTGACGTACTGCAGGGCTGCCCCCGTGTTGAGGGGTCTCCCCCCTTTGTGTCTCAGACCTCTTACACTATCAAAAATGTCTTCCTTTGTCGTGTAGGTATTCAGATAGAAATGGACTTCTGCGTCTCGACTGTACTGCACCACAGAAACATGATCTCTGTTTGCCTCAATGTTTAATTTCTCTGCTACTCTTTGCACAAAGTCAAGCATTGCTGGGAAAGAATTCCTAGTGCCATCTGAACCGTCCAGCAGAAAAACCACGTCTTTTCTGGCTCTGGTGTAATCAGCTAGGGAAAAGCAAAACACAGCTTCAGTTACACAAAGTTACTTTGACAGCGTTCATACACCTTTTCAGTATCACCTTACTCACTGACTAATTAAGATTCGGGTTATATCGCCCCATTTGCTCACAACTGCTCAGCGATTTCAAACAGACAGACAAGACACAACATGTGAGTCAACCCTTTTAAATGTTTGCCATGCACATACCGGTAACACTTGGTGATGTTGGTGTGACGGGTATTGCAACAGTCTGCACGGAGGCCAGCAGCTGCTCTTGGACATTTGGAAGCTCGCTGAAGTCAGACACGGATATTGCATAATTGGGCTCGTATGAAATTCTCTGTAATTCTCTGCTATCAGAGCCTCTTGATCCTATTCCGAAGGTCAAAACTCCAATTTCTTTCAGAGAGGAGGCTGCTGTGTCAACATTGTCAAATGACCTTCCACCACTAAGCAGAATCAGTATCTGCGGCACACCCTCCAGTCGTCTGCTGCCAGAGGAGGCAGCAAAGACATTGTCTCTGACGTACTGGAGAGCTGCCCCTGTGTTTAAGGGTCTTCCTCCTTTGTGTCTCAGACCTCTGACACCGTCAAAAATGTCTTCCTTTGTTGTGTACGTGTTTAGATAGAAATTGACCTCTGCGTCTCTGCTGTACTGGACCACAGAAACACGATCTCTGTTCTCAGCTACCTCCAATTTCTCCACCATTCTTTGAACAAACTCTTTCATTGCTGGGAACCCATTCCTATTGGCATCCGACCCATCCAGCAGGAAGACCACATCTCTCCTTGGTCTACGACCCTCAGCTAAGAAATAAACGTTAAAGGGTGACATGAAGAACATTGTAAGCAAACAGCACAACGCATTACACGTCATCTTTTGCCATTGCTCGTGGTGTTGTTTATTATTTCTTTCTGACATCAAATATGATATTATAAATCTGAAAGGCAATACAGCAAACCAGTTCAGCCTTTTTTCTTACCTAGAACTGTGGTAGTGATAGGCGTGCCCTCTACAACTACTTTGTTAATGTTGGTGAAAAGCTGCTGTTGGACTCCGGGAAGCTCAGCAAAGTCACTCACTGAGAGTGCATAGCTAGGGTCATGAGAGATCTTCTGCAGTTCTCTGCTGTCAGAGCTCCTTGACCCTATGCCAAAGATCAATACTCCAAGCTCTTTCAGGGATGAGGCCGGTGCCTCAACATTATCAGATGACCTTCCACCACTCAGCAGAATCAGTAACTGAGGCACACCCTCTGCACGTCTGCTCCCAGACGAAGCAGTGAAGACATTGTCTCTGACGTACTGCAGGGCTGCCCCCGTGTTGAGGGGTCTCCCCCCTTTGTGTCTCAGACCTCTTACACTATCAAAAATGTCTTCCTTTGTCGTGTAGGTATTCAGATAGAAATGGACTTCTGCGTCTCGACTGTACTGCACCACAGAAACGCGATCTCTGTTTGCCTCAATGTTTAATTTCTCTGCTACTCTTTGCACAAAGTCAAGCATTGCTGGGAAAGAATTCCTAGTGCCATCTGAACCGTCCAGCAGAAAAACTACGTCTTTTCTGGCTCTGGTGTAATCAGCTAGGGAAAAGCAAAACACAGCTTCAGTTACACAAAGTTACTTTGACAACGTTTATACACCTTTTCAGTATCACCTTACTCACTGACTAATTAAGATTTGGGTTATATCGCCCCATTTGCTCACAACTGCTCAGCGATTTCAAACAGACAGACAAGACACAACATGTGAGTCAACCCTTTTAAATGTTTGCCATGCACATACCGGTAACACTTGGTGATGTTGGTGTGACGGGTATTGCAACAGTCTGCACGGAGGCCAGCAGCTGCTCTTGGACATTTGGAAGCTCACTGAAGTCAGACACGGATATTGCATAATTGGGCTCGTATGAAATTCTCTGTAATTCTCTGCTATCAGAGCCTCTTGATCCTATTCCGAAGGTCAAAACTCCAATTTCTTTCAGAGAGGAGGCTGCTGTGTCAACATTGTCAAATGACCTTCCACCACTAAGCAGAATCAGTATCTGCGGCACACCCTCCAGTCGTCTGCTGCCAGAGGAGGCAGCAAAGACATTGTCTCTGACGTACTGGAGAGCTGCCCCTGTGTTTAAGGGTCTTCCTCCTTTGTGTCTCAGACCTCTGACACCGTCAAAAATGTCTTCCTTTGTTGTGTACGTGTTTAGATAGAAATTGACCTCTGCGTCTCTGCTGTACTGGACCACAGAAACACGATCTCTGTTCTCAGCTACCTCCAATTTCTCCACCATTCTTTGAACAAACTCTTTCATTGCTGGGAACCCATTCCTATTGGCATCCGACCCATCCAGCAGGAAGACCACATCTCTCCTTGGTCTACGACCCTCAGCTAAGAAATAAACGTTAAAGGGTGACATGAAGAACATTGTAAGCAAACAGCACAACGCATTACACGTCATCTTTTGCCATTGCTCGTGGTGTTGTTTATTATTTCTTTCTGACATCAAATATGATATTATAAATCTGAAAGGCAATACAGCAAACCAGTTCAGCCTTTTTTCTTACCTAGAACTGTGGTAGTGATAGGCGTGCCCTCTACAACTACTTTGTTAATGTTGGTGAAAAGCTGCTGTTGGACTCCGGGAAGCTCAGCAAAGTCACTCACTGAGAGTGCATAGCTAGGGTCATGAGAGATCTTCTGCAGTTCTCTGCTGTCAGAGCTCCTTGACCCTATGCCAAAGATCAATACTCCAAGCTCTTTCAGGGATGAGGCCGGTGCCTCAACATTATCAGATGACCTTCCACCACTCAGCAGAATCAGTAACTGAGGCACACCCTCTGCACGTCTGCTCCCCAGACGAAGCAGTGAAGACATTGTCTCTGACGTACTGCAGGGCTGCCCCCGTGTTGAGGGGTCTCCCCCCTTTGTGTCTCAGACCTCTTACACTATCAAAAATGTCTTCCTTTGTCGTGTAGGTATTCAGATAGAAATGGACTTCTGCGTCTCGACTGTACTGCACCACAGAAACGCGATCTCTGTTTGCCTCAATGTTTAATTTCTCTGCTACTCTTTGCACAAAGTCAAGCATTGCTGGGAAAGAATTCCTAGTGCCATCTGAACCGTCCAGCAGAAAAACTACGTCTTTTCTGGCTCTGGTGTAATCAGCTAGGGAAAAGCAAAACACAGCTTCAGTTACACAAAGTTACTTTGACAACGTTTATACACCTTTTCAGTATCACCTTACTCACTGACTAATTAAGATTCGGGTTATATCGCCCCATTTGCTCACAACTGCTCAGCGATTTCAAACAGACAGACAAGACACAACATGTGAGTCAACCCTTTTAAATGTTTGCCATGCACATACCGGTAACACTTGGTGATGTTGGTGTGACGGGTATTGCAACAGTCTGCACGGAGGCCAGCAGCTGCTCTTGGACATTTGGAAGCTCACTGAAGTCAGACACGGATATTGCATAATTGGGCTCGTATGAAATTCTCTGTAATTCTCTGCTATCAGAGCCTCTTGATCCTATTCCAAAGGTCAAAACTCCAATTTCTTTCAGAGAGGAGGCTGCTGTGTCAACATTGTCAAATGACCTTCCACCACTAAGCAGAATCAGTATCTGCGGCACACCCTCCAGTCGTCTGCTGCCAGAGGAGGCAGCAAAGACATTGTCTCTGACGTACTGGAGAGCTGCCCCTGTGTTTAAGGGTCTTCCTCCTTTGTGTCTCAGACCTCTGACACCGTCAAAAATGTCTTCCTTTGTTGTGTACGTGTTTAGATAGAAATTGACCTCTGCGTCTCTGCTGTACTGGACCACAGAAACACGATCTCTGTTCTCAGCTACCTCCAATTTCTCCACCATTCTTTGAACAAACTCTTTCATTGCTGGGAACCCATTCCTATTGGCATCCGACCCATCCAGCAGGAAGACCACATCTCTCCTTGGTCTACGACCCTCAGCTAAGAAATAAACGTTAAAGGGTGACATGAAGAACATTGTAAGCAAACAGCACAACGCATTACACGTCATCTTTTGCCATTGCTCGTGGTGTTGTTTATTATTTCTTTCTGACATCAAATATGATATTATAAATCTGAAAGGCAATACAGCAAACCAGTTCAGCCTTTTTTCTTACCTAGAACTGTGGTAGTGATAGGCGTGCCCTCTACAACTACTTTGTTAATGTTGGTGAAAAGCTGCTGTTGGACTCCGGGAAGCTCAGCAAAGTCACTCACTGAGAGTGCATAGCTAGGGTCATGAGAGATCTTCTGCAGTTCTCTGCTGTCAGAGCTCCTTGACCCTATGCCAAAGATCAATACTCCAAGCTCTTTCAGGGATGAGGCCGGTGCCTCAACATTATCAGATGACCTTCCACCACTCAGCAGAATCAGTAACTGAGGCACACCCTCTGCACGTCTGCTCCCAGACGAAGCAGTGAAGACATTGTCTCTGACGTACTGCAGGGCTGCCCCCGTGTTGAGGGGTCTCCCCCCTTTGTGTCTCAGACCTCTTACACTATCAAGAATATCCTCCTTTGTAGTGTATGTGTTAAGATAGAAATGGGCCTCTGGTTCTCTGCTGAACTGGACCACGGACACACGGTCTCTCCTATCAGACACATTTAATCGCGCCACCATCCTTTCAACAAACTCACGCATTGCAGAGAAAGAGCTCCTAGTGGCATCTGAACCATCCAGCAGGAACACTACATCTCTCCCAGCCATTCTTCGCTCAGCTACGGGTATTGAAAGGGAACAAAAAGTCATGTCAACACTCGTCGCCTGCCGTTCTCTAGAAACAAAGCTTGCTGTATCTAGATAGGGAAAACTCTACAATGCTTGCAACTATTAATTCCAACTAATCTTACAGTAAAAGAAGATGAAACCTTTGGCTTGTTGTTAGGCTAATTTCCTAGGTCTTTGCCCACATGCATTACGCCTGAGTTCTAAACTGTTCGTTGTCCATGATATACATTGAGTAAGTTGTGTGGGAATCTGCCTTACCCGTAACAGTAGGCGCCATTGGCGTGCCTTTCACAAGCACATTGTTCAGCGAGTCGATAAACTGCTGCTGGACACTAGGAAGGTCAGAAAATTCTGGGATGGACTGTGCATAGGTGGAATCACTGGCAATCCTCTGTACCTCTCTGCTTGAATTTCTGGTGCCTATGCCAAAAATCAAGATCCCTCTCTTTCAGAACAGAGGCAGGTGTATCTACGTTATCGCTTGACCGTCCTCCACTCAGGAGGATAAGAATCTGAGGAACACTCTCTTGCCTTCTACTCCCTGCAGAGGCGGTGAAGACATTGCCCCTCACGTACTGGAGAGCTGCCCCCGTGTTGAGGGGTCTCCCTCCTCTGTGCCTTAGACCCCTGACTGTGCTTAGGGATCTCTTCCTTTGTTGCATAAGTATTCAGATAGAAATGGACCTCAGGGTCTCGACTGTACTGCAACACAGAAACATGGTCTTGGTCTGAATCTATGTTTAATGTCTCCACTACTCTTTGCACAAAGTCACGCATTGCTGGGAACGAATTCCTAGTGCCATCTGAACCGTCCAGCAGAAAAACTATATCTCTTCTGGGTGTGGTGTAATCAGCTAGGGGAAAAAACAAAACAGCTTCAGTAACACGCAGTTGTTTATCAAATGGTTATACACCTTTAGAACATCACATTACTCTTTTACTCCCTAGGCTGTGACTGATGGCCTCACTTCTTACAACTACTTAGCGATTTCAAACATAACCAGAAAAGGCACAGCACGTGAGCTAACTCTTTTAAATGTTTGCCATGCACATACCAGTAACACTTGGTGAAGTTGGAGTGACGGGTATTGCAACAGTCTGCACGGAGGCCAGCAGCTGCTCTTGGACATTTGGAAGCTCACTGAAGTCAGACACCGATATAGCATAACTGGGCTCGTATGAAATTCTCTGTAATTCTCTGCTATCAGAGCCTCTTGATCCTATTCCGAAGGTCAAAACTCCAATTTCTTTCAGAGAGGAGGCTGCTGTGTCAACATTGTCAAATGACCTTCCACCACTAAGCAGAATCAGTATCTGCGGCACACCCTCCAGTCGTCTGCTGCCAGAGGAGGCAGCAAAGACATTGTCTCTGACGTACTGAAGAGCTGCCCCTGTGTTTAAGGGTCTTCCTCCTTTGTGTCTCAGACCTCTGACACCGTCAAAAATGTCTTCCTTTGTTGTGTACGTGTTTAGATAGAAATTGACCTCTGCGTCTCTGCTGTACTGGACCACAGAAACACGATCTCTGTTCTCAGCTATCTCCAATTTCTCCACCATTCTTTGAACAAACTCTTTCATTGCTGGGAACCCATTCCTATTGGCATCCGATCCATCCAGCAGGAAGACCACATCTCTCCTTGGTCTACGACCCTCAGCTAAGAAATAAACGTTAAAGGGTGACATGAAGAACATTGTAAGCAAACAGCACAACGCATTACACGTCATCTTTTGCCATTGCTCGTGGTGTTGTTTATTATTTCTTTCTGACATCAAATATGATATTATAAATCTGAAAGACAATACAGCAAACCAGTTCAGCCTTTTTTCTTACCTAGAACTGTGGTAGTGATAGGCGTGCCCTCTACAACTACTTTGTTAATGTTGGTGAAAAGCTGCTGTTGGACTCCGGGAAGCTCAGCAAAGTCACTCACTGAGAGTGCATAGCTAGGGTCATGAGAGATCTTCTGCAGTTCTCTGCTGTCAGAGCTCCTTGACCCTATGCCAAAGATCAATACTCCAAGCTCTTTCAGGGATGAGGCCGGTGCCTCAACATTATCAGATGACCTTCCACCACTCAGCAGAATCAGTAACTGAGGCACACCCTCTGCACGTCTGCTCCCAGACGAAGCAGTGAAGACATTGTCTCTGACGTACTGCAGGGCTGCCCCCGTGTTGAGGGGTCTCCCCCCTTTGTGTCTCAGACCTCTTACACTATCAAAAATGTCTTCCTTTGTCGTGTAGGTATTCAGATAGAAATGGACTTCTGCGTCTCGACTGTACTGCACCACAGAAACGCGATCTCTGTTTGCCTCTATGTTTAATTTCTCTGCTACTCTTTGCACAAAGTCAAGCATTGCTGGGAAAGAATTCCTAGTGCCATCTGAACCGTCCAGCAGAAAAACTACGTCTTTTCTGGCTCTGGTGTAATCAGCTAGGGAAAAGCAAAACACAGCTTCAGTTACACAAAGTTACTTTGACAGCGTTCTACACCTTTTCAGTATCACGTTACTCACTGAGTAATTAAGATTTGGGTTATATTGCCCCATTTGCTCACAACTGCTCAGCGATTTCAAACAGACAGACAAGACACAACATGTGAGTCAACCCTTTTAAATGTTGCCATGCACATACCGGTAACACTTGGTGATGTTGGTGTGACGGGTATTGCAGCAGTCTGCACAGAGGCCAGCAGCTGCTCTTGGACATTTGGAAGCTCACTGAAGTCAGACACCGATATTGCATAATTGGGCTCGTATGAAATTTTCTGTAATTCTCTGCTATCAGAGCCTCTTGATCCTATTCCGAAGGTCAAAACTCCAATTTCTTTCAGAGAGGAGGCTGCTGTGTCAACATTGTCAAATGACCTTCCACCACTAAACAGAATCAGTATCTGCGGCACACCCTCCAGTCGTCTGCTGCCAGAGGAGGCAGCAAAGACATTGTCTCTGACGTACTGGAGAGCTGCCCCTGTGTTTAAGGGTCTTCCTCCTTTGTGTCTCAGACCTCTGACACCGTCAAAAATGTCTTCCTTTGTTGTGTACGTGTTTAGATAGAAATTGACCTCTGCGTCTCTGCTGTACTGGACCACAGAAACACGATCTCTGTTCTCAGCTATCTCCAATTTCTCCACCATTCTTTGAACAAACTCTTTCATTGCTGGGAACCCATTCCTATTGGCATCCGATCCATCCAGCAGGAAGACCACATCTCTCCTTGGTCTACGACCCTCAGCTAAGAAATAAACGTTAAAGGGTGACATGAAGAACATTGTAAGCAAACAGCACAACGCATTACACGTCATCTTTTGCCATTGCTCGTGGTGTTGTTTATTATTTCTTTCTGACATCAAATATGATATTATAAATCTGAAAGGCAATACAGCAAACCAGTTCAGCCTTTTTCTTACCTAGAACTGTGGTAGTGATAGGCGTGCCCTCTACAACTACTTTGTTAATGTTGGTGAAAAGCTGCTGTTGGACTCCGGGAAGCTCAGCAAAGTCACTCACTGAGAGTGCATAGCTAGGGTCATGAGAGATCTTCTGCAGTTCTCTGCTGTCAGAGCTCCTTGACCCTATGCCAAAGATCAATACTCCAAGCTCTTTCAGGGATGAGGCCGGTGCCTCAACATTATCAGATGACCTTCCACCACTCAGCAGAATCAGTAACTGAGGCACACCCTCTGCACGTCTGCTCCCAGACGAAGCAGTGAAGACATTGTCTCTGACGTACTGCAGGGCTGCCCCCGTGTTGAGGGGTCTCCCTCCTTTGTGCCTCAGACCCCTGACAGCATCAAGAATATCCTCCTTTGTAGTGTATGTGTTAAGATAGAAATGGGCCTCTGGTTCTCTGCTGAACTGGACCATGGACACACGGTCTCTCCTATCAGACACATTTAATCGCGCCACCATCCTTTCAACAAACTCACGCATTGCAGTGAAAGAGCTCCTAGTGGCATCTGAACCATCCAGCAGGAACACTACATCTCTCCCAGTCATTCTTCGCTCAGCTACGGGTATTGAAAGGGAACATAAAGTCATGTCAACACTCGTCGCCTGCCATTCTCTAGAAACGAAGCTTGCTGTATCTAGATAGGGAAAACTCTACAATGCTTGCAACTATTAATTCCAACTAATCTTACAGTAAAAGAAGATGAAACCTTTGGCTTGTTGTTAGGCTAATTTCCTAGGTCTTTGCCCACATGCATTACGCCTGAGTTCTAAACTGTTCGTTGTCCATGACATACATTGAGTAAGTTGTGTGGGAATCTGCCTTACCCGTAACAGTAGGCGCCATTGGCGTGCCTTTGCACAAGCACATTGTTCAGCGAGTCGATAAACTGCTGCTGGACACTAGGAAGGTCAGAAAATTCTGGGATGGACTGTGCATAGGTGGAATCACTGGCAATCCTCTGTACCTCTCTGCTTGAATTTCTGGTGCCTATGCCAAAAATCAAGATCCCGCTCTCTTTCAGAACAGAGGCAGGTGTATCTACGTTATCGCTTGACCGTCCTCCACTCAGGAGGATAAGAATCTGAGGAACACTCTCTTGCCTTCTACTCCCTGCAGAGGCGGTGAAGACATTGCCCCTCACGTACTGGAGAGCTGCCCCCGTGTTGAGGGGTCTCCCTCCTCTGTGCCTTAGACCCCTGACTGTGCTTAGGATCTCTTCCTTTGTTGCATAAGTATTCAGATAGAAATGGACCTCAGGGTCTCGACTGTACTGCAACACAGAAACATGGTCTTGGTCTGAATCTATGTTTAATGTCTCCACTACTCTTTGCACAAAGTCACGCATTGCTGGGAACGAATTCCTAGTGCCATCTGAACCGTCCAGCAGAAAAACTATATCTCTTCTGGGTGTGGTGTAATCAGCTAGGGGAAAAAACAAAACAGCTTCAGTAACACGCAGTTGTTTATCAAATGGTTATACACCTTTAGAACATCACATTACTCTTTTACTCCCTAGGCTGTGACTGATGGCCTCACTTCTTACAACTACTTAGCGATTTCAAACATAACCAGAAAAGGCACAGCACGTGAGCTAACTCTTTTAAATGTTTGCCATGCACATACCGGTAACACTTGGTGAAGTTGGAGTGACGGGTATTGCAACAGTCTGCACGGAGGCCAGCAGCTGCTCTTGGACATTTGGAAGCTCACTGAAGTCAGACACCGATATAGCATAACTGGGCTCGTATGAAATTCTCTGTAATTCTCTGCTATCAGAGCCTCTTGATCCTATTCCGAAGGTCAAAACTCCAATTTCTTTCAGAGAGGAGGCTGCTGTGTCAACATTGTCAAATGACCTTCCACCACTAAGCAGAATCAGTATCTGCGGCACACCCTCCAGTCGTCTGCTGCCAGAGGAGGCAGCAAAGACATTGTCTCTGACGTACTGAAGAGCTGCCCCTGTGTTTAAGGGTCTTCCTCCTTTGTGTCTCAGACCTCTGACACCGTCAAAAATGTCTTCCTTTGTTGTGTACGTGTTTAGATAGAAATTGACCTCTGCGTCTCTGCTGTACTGGACCACAGAAACACGATCTCTGTTCTCAGCTACCTCCAATTTCTCCACCATTCTTTGAACAAACTCTTTCATTGCTGGGAACCCATTCCTATTGGCATCCGATCCATCCAGCAGGAAGACCACATCTCTCCTTGGTCTACGACCCTCAGCTAAGAAATAAACGTTAAAGGGTGACATGAAGAACATTGTAAGCAAACAGCACAACGCATTACACGTCATCTTTTGCCATTGTTTGTGGTGTTGTTTATTATTTCTTTCTGACATCAAATATGATATTATAAATCTGAAAGGCAATACAGCAAACCAGTTCAGCCTTTTTTCTTACCTAGAACTGTGGTAGTGATAGGCGTGCCCTCTACAACTACTTTATTAATGTTGGTGAAAAGCTGCTGTTGGACTCCGGGAAGCTCAGCAAAGTCACTCACTGAGAGTGCATAGCTAGGGTCATGAGAGATCTTCTGCAGTTCTCTGCTGTCAGAGCTCCTTGACCCTATGCCAAAGATCAATACTCCAAGCTCTTTCAGGGATGAGGCCGGTGCCTCAACATTATCAGATGACCTTCCACCACTCAGCAGAATCAGTAACTGAGGCACACCCTCTGCACGTCTGCTCCCAGACGAAGCAGTGAAGACATTGTCTCTGACGTACTGCAGGGCTGCCCCCCGTGTTGAGGGGTCTCCTCCTTTGTGCCTCAGACCCCCTGACAGCATCAAGAATATCCTCCTTTGTAGTGTATGTGTTAAGATAGAAATGGGCCTCTGGTTCTCTGCTGAACTGGACCACGGACACACGGTCTCTCCTATCAGACACATTTAATCGCGCCACCATCCTTTCAACAAACTCACGCATTGCAGTGAAAGAGCTCCTAGTGGCATCTGAACCATCCAGCAGGAACACTACATCTCTCCCAGTCATTCTTCGCTCAGCTACGGGTATTAAAAGGGAACATAAAGTCATGTCAACACTCGTCGCCTGCCATTCTCTAGAAACGAAGCTTGCTGTATCTAGATAGGGAAAACTCTACAATGCTTGCAACTATTAATTCCAACTAATCTTACAGTAAAAGAAGATGAAACCTTTGGCTTGTTGTTAGGCTAATTTCCTAGGTCTTTGCCCACATGCATTACGCCTGAGTTCTAAACTGTTCGTTGTCCATGACATACATTGAGTAAGTTGTGTGGGAATCTGCCTTACCCGTAACAGTAGGCGCCATTGGCGTGCCTTTCACAAGCACATTGTTCAGCGGTCGATAAACTGCTGCTGGACACTAGGAAGGTCAGAAAATTCTGGGATGGACTGTGCATAGGTGGAATCACTGGCAATCCTCTGTACCTCTCTGCTTGAATTTCTGGTGCCTATGCCAAAAATCAAGATCCCGCTCTCTTTCAGAACAGAGGCAGGTGTATCTACGTTATCGCTTGACCTTCCTCCACTCAGGAGGATAAGAATCTGAGGAACACTCTCTTGCCTTCTACTCCCTGCAGAGGCGGTGAAGACATTGCCCCTCACGTACTGGAGAGCTGCCCCCGTGTTGAGGGGTCTCCCTCCTCTGTGCCTTAGACCCCTGACTGTGCTTAGGATCTCTTCCTTTGTTGCATAAGTATTCAGATAGAAATGGACCTCAGGGTCTCGACTGTACTGCAACACAGAAACATGGTCTTGGTCTGAATCTATGTTTAATGTCTCCACTACTCTTTGCACAAAGTCACGCATTGCTGGGAACGAATTCCTAGTGCCATCTGAACCGTCCAGCAGAAAAACTATATCTCTTCTGGGTGTGGTGTAATCAGCTAGGGGAAAAAACAAAACAGCTTCAGTAACACGCAGTTGTTTATCAAATGGTTATACACCTTTAGAACATCACATTACTCTTTTACTCCCTAGGCTGTGACTGATGGCCTCACTTCTTACAACTACTTAGCGATTTCAAACATAACCAGAAAAGGCACAGCACGTGAGCTAACTCTTTTAAATGTTTGCCATGCACATACCGGTAACACTTGGTGAAGTTGGAGTGACGGGTATTGCAACAGTCTGCACGGAGGCCAGCAGCTGCTCTTGGACATTTGGAAGCTCACTGAAGTCAGACACCGATATAGCATAACTGGGCTCGTATGAAATTCTCTGTAATTCTCTGCTATCAGAGCCTCTTGATCCTATTCCGAAGGTCAAAACTCCAATTTCTTTCAGAGAGGAGGCTGCTGTGTCAACATTGTCAAATGACCTTCCACCACTAAGCAGAATCAGTATCTGCGGCACACCCTCCAGTCGTCTGCTGCCAGAGGAGGCAGCAAAGACATTGTCTCTGACGTACTGAAGAGCTGCCCCTGTGTTTAAGGGTCTTCCTCCTTTGTGTCTCAGACCTCTGACACCGTCAAAAATGTCTTCCTTTGTTGTGTACGTGTTTAGATAGAAATTGACCTCTGTGTCTCTGCTGTACTGGACCACAGAAACACGATCTCTGTTCTCAGCTATCTCCAATTTCTCCACCATTCTTTGAACAAACTCTTTCATTGCTGGGAACCCATTCCTATTGGCATCCGATCCATCCAGCAGGAAGACCACATCTCTCCTTGGTCTACGGCCCTCAGCTAAGAAATAAACGTTAAAGGGTGACATGAAGAACATTGTAAGCAAACAGCACAACGCATTACACGTCATCTTTTGCCATTGCTCGTGGTGTTGTTTATTATTTCTTTCTGACATCAAATATGATATTATAAATCTGAAAGGCAATACAGCAAACCAGTTCAGCCTTTTTCTTACCTAGAACTGTGGTAGTGATAGGCGTGCCCTCTACAACTACTTTATTAATGTTGGTGAAAAGCTGCTGTTGGACTCCGGGAAGCTCAGCAAAGTCACTCACTGAGAGTGCATAGCTAGGGTCATGAGAGATCTTCTGCAGTTCTCTGCTGTCAGAGCTCCTTGACCCTATGCCAAAGATCAATACTCCAAGCTCTTTCAGGGATGAGGCCGGTGCCTCAACATTATCAGATGACCTTCCACCACTCAGCAGAATCAGTAACTGAGGCACACCCTCTGCACGTCTGCTCCCAGACGAAGCAGTGAAGACATTGTCTCTGACGTACTGCAGGGCTGCCCCCGTGTTGAGGGGGTCTCCCCCTTTGTGTCTCAGACCTCTTACACTATCAAAAATGTCTTCCTTTGTCGTGTAGGTATTCAGATAGAAATGGACTTCTGCGTCTCGACTGTACTGCACCACAGAAACGCGATCTCTGTTTGCCTCTATGTTTAATTTCTCTGCTACTCTTTGCACAAAGTCAAGCATTGCTGGGAAAGAATTCCTAGTGCCATCTGAACCGTCCAACAGAAAAACTACGTCTTTTCTGGCTCTGGTGTAATCAGCTAGGGAAAAGCAAAACACAGCTTCAGTTACACAAAGTTACTTTGACAGCGTTCATACACCTTTTCAGTATCACGTTACTCACTGAGTAATTAAGATTTGGGTTATATTGCCCCATTTGCTCACAACTGCTCAGCGATTTCAAACAGACAGACAAGACACAACATGTGAGTCAACCCTTTTAAATGTTGCCATGCACATACCGGTAACACTTGGTGATGTTGGTGTGACGGGTATTGCAACAGTCTGCACAGAGGCCAGCAGCTGCTCTTGGACATTTGGAAGCTCACTGAAGTCAGACACGGATATTGCATAATTGGGCTCGTATGAAATTCTCTGTAATTCTCTGCTATCAGAGCCTCTTGATCCTATTCCGAAGGTCAAAACTCCAATTTCTTTCAGAGAGGAGGCTGCTGTGTCAACATTGTCAAATGACCTTCCACCACTAAGCAGAATCAGTATCTGCGGCACACCCTCCAGTCGTCTGCTGCCAGAGGAGGCAGCAAAGACATTGTCTCTGACGTACTGGAGAGCTGCCCCTGTGTTTAAGGGTCTTCCTCCTTTGTGTCTCAGACCTCTGACACCGTCAAAAATGTCTTCCTTTGTTGTGTACGTGTTTAGATAGAAATTGACCTCTGCGTCTCTGCTGTACTGGACCACAGAAACACGATCTCTGTTCTCAGCTATCTCCAATTTCTCCACCATTCTTTGAACAAACTCTTTCATTGCTGGGAACCCATTCCTATTGGCATCCGATCCATCCAGCAGGAAGACCACATCTCTCCTTGGTCTACGACCCTCAGCTAAGAAATAAACGTTAAAGGGTGACATGAAGAACATTGTAAGCAAACAGCACAACGCATTACACGTCATCTTTTGCCATTGCTCGTGGTGTTGTTTATTATTTCTTTCTGACATCAAATATGATATTATAAATCTGAAAGGCAATACAGCAAACCAGTTCAGCCTTTTTCTTACCTAGAACTGTGGTAGTGATAGGCGTGCCCTCTACAACTACTTTGTTAATGTTGGTGAAAAGCTGCTGTTGGACTCCGGGAAGCTCAGCAAAGTCACTCACTGAGAGTGCATAGCTAGGGTCATGAGAGATCTTCTGCAGTTCTCTGCTGTCAGAGCTCCTTGACCCTATGCCAAAGATCAATACTCCAAGCTCTTTCAGGGATGAGGCCGGTGCCTCAACATTATCAGATGACCTTCCACCACTCAGCAGAATCAGTAACTGAGGCACACCCTCTGCACGTCTGCTCCCAGACGAAGCAGTGAAGACATTGTCTCTGACGTACTGCAGGGCTGCCCCCGTGTTGAGGGGTCTCCCTCCTTTGTGCCTCAGACCCCTGACAGCATCAAGAATATCCTCCTTTGTAGTGTATGTGTTAAGATAGAAATGGGCCTCTGGTTCTCTGCTGAACTGGACCACGGACACACGGTCTCTCCTATCAGACACATTTAATCGCGCCACCATCCTTTCAACAAACTCACGCATTGCAGTGAAAGAGCTCCTAGTGGCATCTGAACCATCCAGCAGGAACACTACATCTCTCCCAGTCATTCTTCGCTCAGCTACGGGTATTGAAAGGGAACATAAAGTCATGTCAACACTCGTCGCCTGCCATTCTCTAGAAACGAAGCTTGCTGTATCTAGATAGGGAAAACTATGCAATGCTTGCAACTATTAATTCCAACTAATCTTACAGTAAAAGAAGATGAAACCTTTGGCTTGTTGTTAGGCTAATTTCCTAGGTCTTTGCCCACATGCATTACGCCTGAGTTCTAAACTGTTCGTTGTCCATGATATACATTGAGTAAGTTGTATGGGAATCTGCCTTACCCGTAACAGTAGGCGCCATTGGCGTGCCTTGCACAAGCACATTGTTCAGCGAGTCGATAAACTGCTGCTGGACACTAGGAAGGTCAGAAAATTCTGGGATGGACTGTGCATAGGTGGAATCACTGGCAATCCTCTGTACCTCTCTGCTTGAATTTCTGGTGCCTATGCCAAAAATCAAGATCCCGCTCTCTTTCAGAGCAGAGGCAGGTGTATCTACATTATCGCTTGACCGTCCTCCACTCAGGAGGATAAGAATCTGAGGAACACTCTCTTGCCTTCTACTTCCTGCAGAGGCGGTGAAGACATTGCCCCTCACGTACTGGAGAGCTGCCCCCGTGTTGAGGGGTCTCCCTCCTCTGTGCCTTAGACCCCTGACTGTGCTTAGGATCTCTTCCTTTGTTGCATAAGTATTCAGATAGAAATGGACCTCAGGGTCTCGACTGTACTGCAACACAGAAACATGGTCTTGGTCTGAATCTATGTTTAATGTCTCCACTACTCTTTGCACAAAGTCACGCATTGCTGGGAACGAATTCCTAGTGCCATCTGAACCGTCCAGCAGAAAAACTATATCTCTTCTGGGTGTGGTGTAATCAGCTAGGGGAAAAAACAAAACAGCTTCAGTAACACGCAGTTGTTTATCAAATGGTTATACACCTTTAGAACATCACATTACTCTTTTACTCCCTAGGCTGTGACTGATGGCCTCACTTCTTACAACTACTTAGCGATTTCAAACATAACCAGAAAAGGCACAGCACGTGAGCTAACTCTTTTAAATGTTTGCCATGCACATACCGGTAACACTTGGTGATGTTGGTGTGATGGGTATTGCAACAGTCTGCACGGAGGCCAGCAGCTGCTCTTGGACATTTGGAAGCTCACTGAAGTCAGACACGGATATTGCATAATTGGGCTCGTATGAAATTCTCTGTAATTCTCTGCTATCAGAGCCTCTTGATCCTATTCCGAAGGTCAAAACTCCAATTTCTTTCAGAGAGGAGGCTGCTGTGTCAACATTGTCAAATGACCTTCCACCACTAAGCAGAATCAGTATCTGCGGCACACCCTCCAGTCGTCTGCTGCCAGAGGAGGCAGCAAAGACATTGTCTCTGACGTACTGGAGAGCTGCCCCTGTGTTTAAGGGTCTTCCTCCTTTGTGTCTCAGACCTCTGACACCGTCAAAAATGTCTTCCTTTGTTGTGTACGTGTTTAGATAGAAATTGACCTCTGCGTCTCTGCTGTACTGGACCACAGAAACACGATCTCTGTTCTCAGCTATCTCCAATTTCTCCACCATTCTTTGAACAAACTCTTTCATTGCTGGGAACCCATTCCTATTGGCATCCGATCCATCCAGCAGGAAGACCACATCTCTCTTTTGTCTATTATTCTCAGCTAAGGAATCAACATAGGAACCAAAACTGGTAAATCATCTTCTAAAATAATTCCAAATACAAATACTAAACTATATATTTTACTATTATACTTACCCATAATTTCTTTTTTGGCACCAGCGGTTAGTTTCATTGCTTCCAATAACTTTGCCTGGATGTTTGGTAATTCACTGAATTCAGCAACTGAGAGCACATTGTTTTCAGATGATATTTTTTGCAATTCATTAGAGTCTGAGTCCTTTGCTCCTATTCCAAATATTTGTACACCATGTTCTTTAAGAGAAGACGCTGCCTCAGAATTGTTGTCTCTTGATTTCCCATTAGTCAGAAGTATTAATATTTGAGGGATATGTTCTTTGTGCCTGCTCCCTGAAGAACTTGTAAAGATATTTTCCTTTACATATCGAAGGGCAGATCCTGTGTTAAGAGGCCTCCCACCTTTATGGCTTAGTACCTTAACAGCATTCAATACATCATCTTTTCTTATAAATGAGTTCAAATAAAAATTTGCCACAGCTACATTGCTGTACTGAATTATTGATATTCTGTCCTTATCAATTCCTACATTGAGATTTTTGATAATATTGTATAGAAAATCACGTATTTCTTGAAATCCTCTTCTTGTATTGTCAGAACCATCGACAAGAAAGGCAATATCCCTTTTAAATCCTGTACATGGAGTTACAACAATTTTAGGATTAGAAATTTATTTTTTAACTTATTTTGTTTTAACTTAGAGGGCTAATCCATAGAATCTCAACTCATAATTTCTTTTCTAATATTTCTAGCCTCTTTCGAACACCAAAATAAACTTAATTTTATCAGACATAAATCTCAACATGTTATTTTTTTAAAAAACTATCTTTCTAGAATTTTGATGTGATACTAATTATTTTAATTCTTACCATCAGCTTCAATGTCTTCTTTGTGTCTTACTCCTGTAAGTTTTGTCAATAGATTTTGGCGCATGTTTTTCAAATCATAAAAATCAGGAACAACAAAAGTATAGTCTGTTTTTGAAGAAATGGCTTCCATTTCAATGGGGTCTGTCAGCCTTGACCCAATGGCATAAATGGTTACCCCCATACTCTTGAGTGCGTTAGCAGGCCCACGAGGAGAGTCTCTTGATCTGCCACCAGCCACAAGCACAAGATTTTGACTAACACCATCTTTATCTCTGGGCGAAAAAACATTGTCTCTAACAAATTGCAGAGCCTGGCCAATATATTGTGGCCTTCCTCCTTTCGGTTTGAGGTTTCTTATAGCATCTGCCACCTCAACAGTGGATGCATATGTACCAAGATTGAAGCTTATTTCTGCAGTATTACTGAACTGCACAACAGCAATTTGATCTTTTCCCTCTGCAACATCAAATGTCTCCGCCAAACTGGCCACAAAATCTCGTATTGCTTTGAATCTGTGACTAGCATCATCAGATCCATCTATAAGGAACACAATGTGTCTTTCTGCATTCGAAGTCTGGACTAAAAGAAATAAAAGGACAAAGAAACATGAGCAAATTCTTTGCATAAAGAAAATGTAGTATTTAAAAAAAACAGTGGATCAGCTGTAAATATCAAAAGACAACTAATGTTGGGGTAACACATTACAAGTCAGGAGCATTAGATAATCAGATTACTTTGTTAAATTTGCATCATATAACTTTCTAAAATGTAACTTTCTTTAAATTTCCTTTTCTATATTGGAAAAAAATGTGCAAGCACTGTTTTTGTAGCAGATCAGCATGAAGGTGTATTTAGTTCTTATGTCTCAGGGTTATCAAAAATGTATAGCACATAAAATGCTTTTTCACCCCACCATGAGATATGTAGGAAAAATTTTTTGGACAAAGCTAAAAAAATAAATCAATTGCTTTACTGGAATCTAGCTGTACTTATCATTTGCAGCACTGGATTTGCTCTGCCATGCAGCTCGCATGTGTGGCCATAAACAGTATGGCTGATAAACATTGTGATAATTGAAAAAAAATCTTTATTAAAGATGATTGCCTTTATTGCATCACTGCATGCCATTACATGTAAAATTGAATCTAATAAGATAAAAAAACATGGAGCATAGGTCAGGAGGGCTCACACACCACCTCTTTATTCTGCACATTCACCCTCTGAAAATGGTATATAGACTATGTCATTTTAAAAACATATATACATTTACATTACATTACTTTTACAAGTAGTGTCCCCCAACATGGGCCAGAACTACATACAGTACCTAACAGAAAGATATAGGAAGCAATAATAGAAATTTGAAAGACAGATAGCAGTTATAACAGCTCTTACCCCCAGGTGTTGGAAACTGCTCAGGAATTTCATAACCACTTGTCAAAACAGAAGCAGCTCTTTGGAAAATGCTGTTGATGGATGTAAAGTCAGGAACAGAGAAGGCATAGGCTGGTGTGGAAGACATTGTCTGCAATTCAAGTGTGTCAGCATTTCTTGTGCCAATGGTAAAGAGTTTAACTTTGCTTTCTCTTAAATTCTGTGAAATGGTTCTCACATCATCACTGGATCTACCACCACTAAATAAGTAGAGAATCTGAGCTACGCCCTCTTGATTTCTGCCTCCAGATGATGGTGTAAATATATTTTCTTTAATAAACAGCAAAGCAGCTCCAGTGTTCTGTGGTCTTCCACTTTTGTGTCTCATGGAACGTATTGAATTCAGTACCTCTTTTTTGGTTGAGTAGGAGCTGAGATAAAAATTTGCTGTAGGATCTCGACTGTACTGAACAACAGCTACCCTGTCAAGATCTTCCTCCACATTTAGACTCTCAACAACTCTTTGCATAAAATTGCGAATTGCCTCAAAACCATTTCTAGAATCATCAGATCCATCAATAAGAAATGCAAGATCCCTTTTGACTGATTCTGCAACAAAAAAAATATCATGACAAGATTTACAATGACGGAGGAATTACCTCTTTATGAGCACATTCAGTAACACTAGACTATGCCTAAATATCAGATTTATGTAGAATGTGTCCTACTGTTTATGTTATTCTATGCTACTCTGTAGTATGGCACCGCTGTCAACCACCGACATGCAGACATACAGTATGAAATTGAAGAGTTTTTTCTTACCAGAGACCTGAGGACTTATTGTAGGCAGCTGCTGGTAAGATACCCCTTTTATTAATAGTAAAATATTCTCTTGCACTTCAAAAACATTCTCAAAGTCAGAAATGAAAAAGTAGTTTGGTTGATGGGAAATTGTTTGTAACTCAAGTGTGTCAGCATTTGCTGTACCAATACTGAATGAAATGACACCGATGTCTCTCAAAGCTTTAACTGGACCACGAATATCATCTTTAGACCTTCCAGAACTCATCAAGATTAGAACCTGTGGCACACCTTCCATATGTCTGCTTCCTGCGGCAGCAGTAAACAGGTTGTCTTTAACATACTGTAAAGCTGCCCCTGTGTGACGCAGCCTTCCTCCTTTATGAATTAGACGCTTCACATGATTTAAAACATCATCTAAGGATGAATGTGTATTTAACTGGAAATCAACAGCTGTGTCATCACTGTACTGGACCACTGAAACACGATCTTTATCTGATGCAACATTCAGTTGCTGAACCAGGGTCTGAACAAAGTTTTGCACTCCTGAGAAACTTCTCCTTGTGTCATCAGAGCCATCAATTAAAAACACAATATCTCTCTTTCCAGTATCTGTTGCAACAAACAGTATAAATAAACACATGGTTATGTCATTGGTCTATACATAAATCAACCCCATTCCAGGTTACCTCATATATATGGAATAGAGTACCCCCCAGACATACCAAGTACTAAACAGTTAAAACATACAAACACCAAGAAAAATAAAAATAGAAATATTCATTCTTACCTATTGTAGTTGGTTGAAGCCTTCTGGGCTGACGAGGAACTCTTTTTACAAATGATAAAAGTTTTTGCTCGATGGTTTGAAGGTCATCAAATTCAGGGACAGTAAGAGTATGACCAGGAGTATACGATATTGTCTGCAGCTGAATAAGGTCTGCATTCTGAGTCCCAATGCTGAATGGGACAATATGTTCCTGTTTCAGAGCAGCAGCAGGTGCTCTAACATCATCCTGAGATCGCCCTCCAGTCACAAGAACAAGAATCTGAGGAACCCCCTCCAGCAGTCTGCTACCAGAGGAGGTAATGAACATGCTGTTTTTTATAAAGCTAAGAGCTCCCCCTGTGTTGAGGGGACTTCCTCCCTGGTGCTGCAGGCTCTCAACTGAATTGAGAACCTCTTGCTTTGTGGCATAAGTGTTCAGGTAAAAATGGACACGTGGCTCTTTGCTGTACTGGACCACAGACACTCTGTCTCTGCTCGGTCCAATATTGAGTTTGTCCACCACTCTTTTGACAAACTGACACATGTGTTTAAATGCACCCCTAGTGTCATCAGATCCATCCAGAAGAAAGACAATGTCTCTTTGTGCTGCATCTAATTCCACTGGGATGGAAATTGAATGACTTCAGTAAAATTATCTACATTTGTGTAAAAACATTATCACCAAAACACTGCATGCAGTAACATTCCTTACTAATATATTTTCTGTAGTATAAACAATGAAATTTAATTTGAACAGAAAGATTTTATGGACAAACATAACATACAGTATAACACATGCTTGCTTTCTGTCTTTAAGAATATACTGACAATGTTTAGAATTACAAAGGAATGGCACCAATTTATTTTTATTTCCAAAAAGTAAGATCAATCAAGCAACTAGAACAGAAAAAGCAAAGAACAAGAAGTTTTCAATGGATGAAATACCAACAATGATTGACAAATCATTGGCTCAAACAAGAGCTTAAGCTGAAGATGAATCTTCACAAGCAGAGACTCTTCCATGGTTAGGAGGACCTGTGGTTGATCATGGAAGTTCTCTGAATCAGCAAAAGATGAACAGCACATGTAAATATTTAGTGCCAAGGCCATTAATTGTCAGTCTTTACCAGAAGAAAGAAAGCTGAATCAAAATGGCCTCATGGTTAAGCAAGAAATTTAGTGAAAGGAGATTTTCCATTAAATTTCATATCCAAATTATCAAAGAAAAGTCAAAAGAGGGAATCTGAATTTGAAGAAAATGCCAAGCAAGTGTGGTTATTCTTACCGATGATGGTAGGGGGTTCTATTTCCATTCTGGATTTGATAAAGGATAGAATATCAGGCTGTATAAGTAAAAGTTCACTATAGACTGGAAGGTTAAAAAGAAATCTAGGTGAAAATGCTATGCTTTGGAGCTCAGCCTTTACCGCATTCTTTATTCCAATGGCAATGGACAGAACTCCCAAATCTTTGAGATCTTCAGCAGGACCTGCCACATCATCACTGGACTCTCTGCCAGTCATGACAATCAAGAGCTGGGGGACTCCTAGCTGATGTCTACTTCCAGAGGCAGCAGTAAAAACATGGTCCCTGACATACTGTAGTGCTGCCCCGGTATTTAGGGTTCGTCCACCTTTTGCTGTGAGGCCATTAACGGCATAAATGACAGCCTTCTTACTACTGTACGTATTAAGTAGGAAATGGGCCAAAGCATCTTCACTGTACTGTATTACAGCAACTCGAACAATATCCTGGTCAATGTCAAGATTCTCTGCCATCCGCCGAATAAACTCTCGGATGACAAGAAGTCCATTTCTGGAGTCATCGGAGCCATCAAGGAGAAAAACTATATCCCGCTTGTTAATTCCTGTATCAAGCAAGTTTCCAAGAAAAGAAAAAAGGATATTGGAATACATCTTTTTTCATTCAATGTATAAATTGAATTGTAAAGACTTAATGTGTATAAGAGCTAGAACAAGTCTCAAAGTGTCTGGAAAAAATGTGCAAGCAAAGCAAAGAATATCAGTGACTTTGACCCTTCAAATATTATTTTGTGGGTCAGAATGTGAATAGTGCTGAATAGTGAAGCACTTGCAAGTGCAATGTAGTTCAAAAACTTCCATGGAATGAACATCTTTTATGTTCAAAAGATGTCAACTGAAGACATGGAAGAGATGCCAGAAGAGAGAAAGAAAGATGAATTAAAAACATAATTTTAAATTCAGTCTATTTAATGAAACATATGACATTGACAGATTGCTATATCTCCTAAACGACCTTAACAATACCTAAACTTAAACAGAAATAACTGTTTTTAAAGTCTGCATATTGATTGCTTATAGTAAAAGATCTTACCAGCTGATTCTGGAACTCTTTTGTATGAAATTTCCCCAAACTCTTTGGAGTACTTAATAGTTGAAACTAGCTGTTGCTCAATTAAAGGGAGGTCATCAAATCTATCGATATATGCGAACTGGGATTGGAGTGAAACTCCAGCCAATCCTTTCAGCTCATTTGAATCTGCATTTTCCACACCAATGCTTATTGTCACTATTTCAAGATCTTTTAGAGCCATGGCAGGTCCTATTACTTCATCACTAGATGGTCTGCTACTTAACAATATTAGTATTTGAGGAATACCATGAAGTCGTCTACTCCCAGAAGAGGAAGTGAAAACTTGGTGCCTCACAAACTGGAGGGCTGCCCCAGTGTTAGCATCTCTTCCACCTTTGTGTTTCAGTAACTTTATGGCATTTAGAACCTCCTTTTTTGTTGAGTAAGTTTTCAGATAAAATTCAACCTTTGGATTATCACTGTACTGAACCACAGATACTCTGTATTTGTCCTCCTCCACAATGAGTTTCTCAACAACTCTTTGAACAAAATCGCACACTGTTTGGAATCCACTTCTAGTACCATCAGACCCATCCAATAAGAACACAACATCTTTTGCTATGTCTTTGCCATCAACTAAGACACAGTACATCAATGAAAAATATTTAGAAACAGAAAATAGTACAGCCACTGTACAAAAAAAAATTATGTGCTCCTACGCAACCATATCAACCAAAGCAAAATGAAGAGCTAGACGTTCTTACCTTTCTCTAGAATGACCTCCAGTTCTGCCTTTGGAAGACTCACATAGGTGTTGAGCCTCTGGTGAACCGTGTTGAGCTGGCTGAACTCCTTCACATTGAAAGCAAATGATGGATTGTGTGAAATAGCCTCAATCTGTTTAGGGTCTGCATTTTTCACTCCGACACCAAAAGGTACAACTCCCTCAGTCTTTAGGGCAACTGCAGGTTCCTTGACGCTGTCTTTTGATCTCCCCCCAGTGAGAACAATCAAAAACTGGGGGACATTTTGGCCAGATCGACTGCCATATGCTGGTGATAAGATGGTGCTTTTCATGAAGGTTAAAGCAGCACCAGTATTCAAACTTCTGCCACCCGCCAGAGTAAGTCCATTTACAGCCCTTAGCACTTCATCTTTGGTTGAATAAGTGTTCAGGTAGAAGTTAGGAGTTGGTCTCTCACTATGCTGGACGACAGCAACTCGTACTTTGTTAATGCCTACATCAAGAGGCTCAATGACTTTGGAAATGAAGTCACGGATATAGGGAAAGTCTGCTCTGACATCATCAGACCCATCAATTAGGAATGCAACATCTCTTTCGCTACCAGTGGGAGTACTTTCAATTTCTGTAAAATGGAAAAAAAAAGAAAAATGACAACAATGAATAATATGCAAGGTTAGAACATAGTATGGGTAATAGTAATTAGAATAATTAGGCCATTTCACTTTTGTTTTCAGTGTGCATTGCAGGGTGGTCAAAAACAACTTATTTTTGGTTTTGTGATTACTTTTACTTATATATGTGATATGGAAAAATGAAGGCAATGTGCAGTTAGAGGTGGTTCAGCTTACCTATTTCTGGCACAACTGTGTCAGTCTCCCCAACAACAGTGATCAGAGGTGTCATGATCTCATCAACAACACTTGACAAGCCAGCAAAATTTCTTCTGTAGTATGACAAATTTTCTACAAAAGCAACTGTTTTCAGGAAACTTTCATCCACCTGGCCAGCTCCAACAGTAAAAGTCAAAACATTAGCTAAAGCCACACGGTCTGCAGTTCTCTTGACCTCATCTTGAGAAGGACCTCCTGTTATCAGCACCAGCACCTGCTGGACCCCCTGCCTCCTACGAGACCCAGCTGAGGTCTGGAAATGGTTGGATAGGGCAAAATTAAGGGCGGCACCAGTGTTCAATTCTTGTCCTCCCATCAGACGCAGTTGAGCAATGCCAGAAAGCACAGCCTCTTTGGTTTGGTAAGTGTTAAAATAAAACTCTGTACGCTGTCCCTCAGCAAACTGCATCAGGGCGATGCGCACTCGCTCAGGTCGTACGTCTAGATTATTCACCACCCTAGACATAAAGTCCTGCACATATGGTAGGTTGGTATTTCCAACGTAGCTGGATCCATCCACTACGAAGAGAATGTCTCTGATAACTTTTTGGGTCTGGACCGTAGTAACCTCCACATATGGACCTGGAAGTTTTAGCATAGTTGTTTTATATTAGACATATAAAATCTACACAATCACATATGCATGGAAATACTGTGCACATAAATTAAATAAACTAGCATGTTTTCAGAACTCTAAATTTTACCTGTTTCAGTTGGAGTCTCTGGCACAGCAGCACCAGATAATGTAGAGAGAGGGGAGATGATTTCTTTGGGATTGCGTAACAATGACCTGAAGTCTCTGAGCATGAAAACCAGACTTTCATCAAAAGCTATTTGCTTGAGCTCAGCCTCATCAGCAGCCCTGGAGCCTGCGGCCAAAGTTAGAACACCCATCTGACGAAGTGCTTCAGCCGACTGCTGGACACTGTCTTTAGATTTTTTACTGGTCAGTAGCAACACAAGCTGTGGCACTCCTTGTTGAATGCGGCTCCCACTCTCAGCTCTGAGCATGTTGGTCCTTACAAAATCCAGGGCTGCGCCAATGTTGACATCAGCTGAGGCTCTGGGTTTGATTCTGGCAAGGGCAGAGCTTAGGGATTCTTTTGAATTGAATGAGTTGAGGTTGATCTCCATTTTTGGGGTTGTCGAAAACATGGCTACTCCAACCTGCACCTGATCAGGGCTGATTGGAATGGTGTCAATAAACCTTTTTATGAATTCTCGCACTGCATTGATAAAGGTGGCACCCATGCTGCTGTCAATGAGGAAAATTATATCCCTCCTTGAAACACCCAAAGCTAAAAAGAAAAAAGAATTTTGATTAGTACTTCTGCAAATAATAATCAAAATCAAGTTATAAAATTGTTGTTTATTTTGATAACACTTTACATCAAGGTCCAATTTTTTTAATTTTTCCAATTAGTTAACTACCTTAGTTAATATGGACAGATAATCAACAATACTTACACAACACATTAATCGTAGTTAATGTTAATTTCAAGATATTATTATATTAGGTTCAAAAGGTTCACAATTTGTTATCATTAGTTAATGACGTAACATGAAAAATAAATAATTGCATCTGCATTAACTAGATTTAAAAATGCTGTAAAAATATTGTTTATAGTTAGTTCATGTTAGCTAATTAACCGTATTATCTGAACTGCAATTATTTTTCAGTTACACTTTCTTAAAAGAATACTAAAGATAAAAAAATAGAAATAACACAAAATGTGTTATTCAGTGTTATTCTTAAGTGACCATTCGTATCTAATATGGTTATCAATACAATTTCTGAGAATTTTGGTAGGATTTTAGATATTAATCCTAATTTTTGCAAAAACATTTAAGACAACATTTAATGCTTGTGTTGTCTCCCTCCAATTGCATGCTGTGCTCTAAAGTCTACTGCAGATTAAGTCTGCAACAGAATATTGTTCTGAACTGAACTACTAAAAATGATTTTTGCATAATATTGCATTATATTGTCTACTGGATATTGTTGTGTTGATTTCAGCTAAGTATTGTACATGTGGACACAAATGGACCACCACAACACAAGAGAAAGCAGTAAAAAGCAAAAAAAAGTGAGAAAATATACTTTACTTAATTTTTAAAGAAAAGCTAAACTATTCCAGTTTGACCTAATAAATATGAACTTCATGCGTTTTGTGTTTTTTATTATAAAATTATCCACGGTGCTACTGTATTGGTATTGGTTCCTGCTCCTTTCTACGGAATTCACCACATTTGGTAATTACATACCTTCTACGAAATGTGTTTCATACACAATGCTGCGCTGTGCGACCCCATTAACGTACTGAAGAATCTGGTCACCAAAGTCTGCCACTGTTCTGACATCAGGCGTGGACAGAAAAAAGCTTTTGTCTGTAGTGATAGCTTCCAATTGGGCAGTATCAAAATCACCCACAGCAATGCCAAAGGTGTACACATTGGCTTCCTTCAGGGCCCTCTCGCCCTCACTGATATCATCATTGGACTCCCCAGCACTGATCACCATCAGTGCCTGGGGTACCCCTTCCTCTGCCCTTCCCCCTGCATCTGGACCCAAAAGACTGTCTGTCACCTCTTCCAGGGCTGCCCCGAGATTTGCCTCAAAGCCGCCAGGGTACTGAAGTCCCCGGATAGCACTGAGGACGTTCTCTTTGTTGTCATAGCTATTGAGATAGAACTGAGTCTCAGGGTCAGCAGAGTAAAGCACAACGGCTACACGGATTGCGTCCTTGCCCACGGCAAGTCCCTCAACCACTTGGACAGCCAAATCACGGACAAGGGGGAAGTTGTCAGCTCCAATTTTCTCTGATCCGTCAATTAAGAGCACAAGGTCGGCTGGCTCGGGGGCTTTGTGAGGAGAAATGGAGAGAGGACAGAGAGACAAACAAAACATAATGCAAAACGTGTAGGTTAAAAAAGGTACAGAGAGAGGGAGGGAGAGAGGGGAAGGGTGCAAGCATAAAACATGGTCATGGATAATTACAATCCATCATAAAAACACAACACAAACACAATATACTACATGTCTGCTGAACCAAGGAAGATGCTAGCTTTTGCAAGTTCTTCACCTTTTTCATGTTTATACCAGCTAAAAATTGAAATAAATTGCTATGTGTGGATGTTTTTTAAATAAGGTTATGTGTGTGGTTGTGTGCCTTTGTGTATCTGTGTTGTGACAATTGAACCTTCCCATCTTCCTGTGTTCAGTCAGATCATGCAGACTCATGTTACAGTATTCAGTGGTAACAGCACCAGTAATGACCCTTCTGCCTCATCTTTGCACCTGCAGTATTCACAGAACAAATATAATGCCATGCAGCCAGAGCACCTAAAGTTGGTTTGTTCTGGCATTTATCATATATTGATTCTTAATGTTTTTGTGCATGGCCTTGAGGTGGACATTTCAAAGATGAGAACATACAGGTTCATCACTGTATTGATTTTGGTGGAATGTTTTCTTCTTGTATGGTTACACAGTGAAGACACTTGGAACACAAACATATACGAATCAGACACTGAGCTTTCAAGACACAAGCTGTGTTGGGTGGTTAGCCATCATCAATAGTTGTTGATGATCTCTTAAGTCTTAAGACAAATCAGTGACACCCTGTCAAAGAATAGTTTCATCTGAAGTGTATCTTAGTTGTTTAAAATGTAGTGGAAGAATGAGCAGATGGATGAGTGAATGGATCATGGTAAGACAGGAAGACAGCTGAATAAATGTTGATGGTTGTGATTTTGCATTACACTTTATTTCTATTATGTCTGTTTGAGCACTAACAACAGAGGTGTCACAACATGCAGTAAATGTGATTTTGTGATAAAACCAGTGATGTTAACAGTGAGGGGCAACGGTTAATTGGGTTATTTCTAGGGCAGTTTTGCATGGATTACCCTTGGACAATATTAACTGGCTGTGGACAGTCCTGATGTTGACAGTAGCCCTCGAGTTCCATCGTGATTAATGGTGTAAACAAAAAAATTCAGTTATCGGTTGAATGTTTTTAATCATTAGGAGTTTGGAGCACCTCTTAAAACACACCAGATATATTCCAATTGCCTATGAATGGCTTCACAATATTTAAATCAGTAACCAACTGTGTCCAATTTATCATGTTCCCCATTCCCTATTTTTTAAGAAAAAAAAGTTTCACTTCACCGTCACATTCTGGAATATGACATTTCACACCAAACACAAACTTGACCAGCACTGAAGAAATAAGGGTATTTTAAACTCACTCTGTTTGATCCTTCCATTCATATTTATACTTCATATTGCGTAATACTTCATATTACGCAACCAAGTAAAAAATTAGTAAATAAATTTGCATGTTAAACAATAGCGCTTTGTAATCTGTAATCTGATCTGATCTAATCTTTTTTTTACTCCATGTGCCTAACTTTTGTAATCTGTACCAGGATATTTATCTCTAAAAATAGTGAAGAGAAACATGCATGGACAAAACTTACCATCTTGAGCTTCAAGTTTTGGAAATAGGCCAAAGACCATTACACCCAAGAGGGTGTACAGCGCCAACCGCTGCTTCCACATTGTCCACATGGACTGCTAAGAATAAAAGACAAAACTGCTGATAAGCTTTTTGTAGATAATGTGCAGTCTACAATATACACCTCTGGAGCTTTGTTAGCCCCATACACCTTTGCTAAGAGCACACAAGGCCTTTATTTATATCAGAGAGATCCTTTCCTCTATAATGGCAATGTTCAACAGTTCTGTCTGAACTTACCACAATTTGAAAACTTATGGCTCTGTGGTTGAAACTTTATTAGCTAATGATTATCAAACTATCAATACTCTATTTAGAGTTTTATTATTGCACTGTTTTGTTTTCATCAAAACTCAAACTCATCAAATATAGCATAAACATTTCCTGGAGGCCACAGGACCGTTAACTCCTAACTTATTTTTAGGAGGAGAGGAAAAGTTTTGGTAGGACATTGAAATTTGTGACCTGTTTCCACCCCATGGGCCAAATCAACACAGCTGTTAGATTTCAGAAGTTCAACAAGATTGGTTCCCACATCAACCATTCTGACTTGCAGGTAAAAACCATTGTGTCCACCCTCAGAAAAACAGCAGAGCACTGAACACAAAAAACAATGCAATACAGATGCTGCATAGCCAGATAGCAGGATGCCTGCTGAGCTCTAAATGAGTGTGAAAGGTGCTATTGTAAAACAGAATTATAGGAAAATACTGTTCTTTCCATCACAGCAGAGTTGCTGGACTGGCAAAACCTTGAGTCACGGTACAAATTATTCTCTAAATTAGTTTGGTGGTAGGTTGTTATGTTACCATACGTGTGAACGTTGTGAAACCTTGAGGGTCTTACAGATTTGTTTTTGAGACAATTTTGCATGGGTACTTTGTATTGACTATATTGTATTTTGCCATCACTTTTAAATAAAGTGACTAGAGCTTCTTAGCTTTAGAAGCACAAAAAAGAATGACTTTGTGTATTTATAAAAATTGAAATATCAAAATAAATATGAAACACTATTCACAACCCATTTTACTTATATAATCTGACATATTTCTGTTTGATATCCAATAAATGAAGAAATGGTAATGCAAGTGACTTGGTCTGGAATTGATGAAAACCATTAAAACTAAGAGGCATTCACAACGTCAGCTGTTTCAGTGTTAGATCAACTTTTTAACTTCATTTTTAACCTAGAATAACCCATACTAATGAACAAATAAGAATAATATAGAATATTAAATTTTATGCTCAATGGACATGCTAAGAATAGTCAACTGTTATAGTCTCACTCTCCCATTCTCCATTAATATGGACATGGTCTTTATATGCAAAATGATGCAGACAACAATAATTTATATCAAATCACATTTCTAAATTTTACCCATCCAAGTTGTAAAACAAACAAGAAAAAAAATCAACTCACACAATAGAAACAGTAAAGAAAGCAAAAATAAATGGTACACTGTAAAAAAAAAACGTTGCTGTCTTAAATTTTTAAGTTAAATCAATGTGGTTGCACAAGTCATTTTAACTTACTCTTTGTAATCTTGACTGGCGTTGAGTTGAGGTAATTTATAAGAAACAGTTGGGAAATTGCTTAACCTGTATATGTTTTTAAGTTATACCAGGCAGGATTAAAAATATTAAGATGAAATTACTTGTATAGCCAAGTTGATTAAACATAGACATTTAGGACAGCAAAGTTTTTTCAGTGTATAGAGTGTGTCATTAGCAATATAGATTAGAAGCAATAACATGCAGAAAAAATATTCCCAAGAGATTCACTTTAACAGAATTCTGCTAACAGGATTTTCCTGCACACTTTGCTGCATCATTCATTAAAGGCTTCCAAAATCTGGAATACTAATCAGTTAAAAAAAGATATGTTTGAATCAAAACCAATTTTTCCCCTTAAACAAGGTGTCTCAACATTGCCTTCTAGTGGTCTTAATGGGGAAATTGCTTCTCCCTGTCTGTCTTTTTCAAATCCGCCTCAACAAGGGAAATCCAAGGACCAGAGTGAGACCGTTTAATGTGCTGGCAAATGACCAGGACTAAAGGTTGGCAAATGACCAGGACTAAAGTCAGGAGAAACCAGTGATGAATAAAAGGCTTACTGGAAAGAATAGTAATGGAAAGTCTTTTATGAATAGGCTCTGTCAGAAAAGTCATCCAAAGCACTACATCACTGGAGTCATGGACAGCACACACAAATATGGTGATTGTGCTACTGCTGCTCATGTATTTATTCATATATGTACAGTAAAACTGAGAAAGAACTGTAATGGATCTAGGGGTTCTGGAGTTTGCAAGGGCCCACATCTGGTTCTGCTTCGCTGAAGTTTAATGTCTGAGCTAGAACTCTCCCAGCATTCTTTGTGCATCTGGCAGTGCATGTGGAAAAAGTGTTTCACATCACCCTCTCGTTATAGCGCTGAGCAGAAGGTGTGATTTTTTTTATCTCTTCTTTATGTTTTCAGTGGTAGAAAAGTCCATGATTAAGCCAGACTTTCTGACTTGTTCTGTTTCTGTTCAAACAAGCCATGATACAACCTGATATCCAGTGCTGGAAATCATCTTAATTATAACAGAATGCTGAGGAACTACCCAGCAAGATTCCCATGATGACAGTTCTGCTTAACATCTCTCATGGAAAACCTGTATTTTACATCCTTAAATTAAAACACGTTTTACAATGAGTTTAGCTCATCATAAGCATTAGCTCACAATAATGGTCTAAAAGTTTTTTTCTTGCACAGTATGGCTCAAGCCCCTCCTTATGTTCTTCACTTAATCAGAGTCCATCTCTTATTCTGCAATGTCTCTCTCTGTGCTGCAAATAACTTCAATCCTTTTGCCAAACCTTTGGAATTTACTATACCAGTCAAGTATTTACAATGAAACTTTAATTATGGTGCAGAGCTGTCTACGTTACGTGCATTGAACAAAAAATATGAACAAACAAAACAACCCTTATGGAGGGAAAGGGTATGTGCAAATCAGGCTTTAGAAAAAATGCATTTTAACACGTTTTTGGAACATATACATCAAGCCACTTTAAACCTGCACAATTCACTACAATCGCACCCATGCAATAAACCCTCTTTTCACAAATACATCTTTGCATAAGCCATAAATAAATGCAATAACTCACCTCTGAAATACAGAGTTCAGAGCGCTGTATTCCACAGTTTTTCTATGGGATCTCAAATATCTGCAAAAAGGACAACACTTAGGTCATAATCTTCCTGGTATTTCCCTTCAGTGATCTGTGCTGGCTGGGTCAGGAAGAGTTGATGATGATTAGCTCGGGTGCTGGATACACTCGTCTGTGTAGTTGACTGCGTGCTCTCCAGAGGAGCAGTGCCACTCACTTCAGCCTGGGACAGAACACACAACTCAGAGAATCCTGGAGAAAAGCCACCTCAAACTTTCCACGCCTCCCACTTTCCTTTGCACGGGAAAAAGAAGAGGAAAAGCACAACGAGAGAAAAAAAGAGTCATAAATGAAAAACAGACCCAAGGCCGTATTTGGTATGACTGTTCCTTATGGAGAAGGTGATGTAACAAACCAGAGCAGGCTCCTCTCTCCTCACGCCCCTCTCCACTTGTATCCTTGGCTACCCACTGAAGGAAACATCACAAACATATAACTTTTTTTGCAGCTCTCTGTAAAAGAAAACGTCTGTTCAGAGCAGTCATGTAAATGCAATGTAATTCATTTTTGGGGTTTTCTTGGTTCTGGACTGGTGCATTTGTTTCAAAAATTGCCTCCTTTTTGTACTTTTTGTACTGTAAAATGCCGATCAAAGACATAAAGCACAATATAAATCAATTAAATACATTAAACTACTTTAAGAAAATGCATCCAGAGAAAATAAATTACATCTTAAAGAGAGTAAAACAATGAAAGCCAAACAGTCTTGCATAATGATCACATGTGACATATGAATACCATGTAACACAAGTTCATGAACATGTTTATGGTGTTCCACACAATGAAGTTGTTTCCTAGGTGATGTCACCACTAAAATATTACAAGTGGACCAAAGCTGGGCGGATCAAAGCAAAGGGTCAGTCCTAAAACATTAGGCTCTTTCTGTCACTTAATCCTAAATGTAACATTAGAATGCACATCTAATTCAGCCCTGTTAACACCTATTCCTGCTGTTACATTATGTCAGAATCCTGGAGTATATATACACATTTCTCATGAACTCACGTGTAAGTAGTGCCAGTAGATTCAGTAAGTAGATTCAGTAGTGCCAGCAGTTACTGAAGACACAGTAGGTTTCCCAATTGTATAATCATATGACATGGAAACAAAAGAAGTTAACATAAACATGTGTTTACTACATAATGTGCCATCAGGATTTAAACAGTAGTGTACATATATAAACATATATCTGTTGCCATATAGGGTCTTCATCTGCTTTCCAGCTCTAAATCTTTCATTGACATCCAAAACAACATAACATATAAATAAGAAAATTAAATGAAAAACGAAATGAATGAGTTTGCCCGGGTCAAATAAGTGCAACTGAAATAGTATTGTTAAAAAAACAACAACAAAAATCCTGTACACTAATTTTGGGGGCTTGCATGTTCTGCCATGTCATGGTGCCGATCTGATATTCAACTTTTGTGGTCCAAACCTCTGGAAGTCTTCAATAGTGACTACATATCTCATACTGAAATAATGCTAGTCCAAACATTAAAATGTGTCTCTAAATATTTCCTTTAAAACAGAACTTATCCAACAAATCTCTGAGCTCCTCCTGCTCTGATAATCTGTATGACTCAGCACTGTATTTCTAAATACAATTTAGAACTCACATCTGAGTGTTGCCTTGTGTGTTCTTAGACTGTAATCTTTGAAGAGAGCGATTACTGTTTTGTATACATGTCTTTTTTGGCCCTTTGCTGAAAAAGCTTTATAAACAACCAAAACACAATAAGCCATTAATTACTGAATGCAGTTCAATAAAAAAAACTTGGTATGGCAGCACCTTTTTGATCAAGTTGGATGGCCAATAGTAAAACAAGGTTTACTGTACTTCAGTCTGCATTATAAACCCATGTTTCAGGGGCTTTTGTGCTTATAGTTTAAAATGAAAGCAATTTCAACATTTGTTTTGGATAGTACTGAAACCACCAAAATGGCATTTATAGTTAAAACAACATTGGTTAGGTTTTATTAAGGTTCCGATCTAAGCTCTGGAAATATTGCATAAAAAATACATTTTAGTGGTGGGTTTGATTCTCTATTTATCTGTTTATGTGAAAGTGATGTGATGTTCAAGAGTTTCCATGGGTAACTGTAGAGATGTTGTGAAGTTCCCAGACTGTACTCGATCAGAGTTTCCTCTGCACAGTCATGGAGCAAACTGAATCACATGTCTGAAAATATGATTAATTCATGCTGTCATTCTGAGTGTTTTTATAAAGTTTTAGCTTTTTTCCCATTTTTATTTAAAAAAGTGGAGAGTGGACAGGAAATAACAGGGAAACATGTGAGCCAAGCCCAAACTTGTATCGCCCGCACTCAGTATGTTGCAATGGCTCTGACATCCTGTGAGATTTATTCAGCTTGTGTATGTGCACATACTTTTGGTAAAGAGCTTGCTGAAAGTACTCATCAAATGACTATGTTCAAACAATGCTGCTCTTTTAGTTCCTAGCCTGTCAGTTCTTTTCTCTGCTTCTTTCATTCTTCAAAATAAACATGCATCTTTATTTTCTGTTGATATCCTCACACTTCATGAATATTTTAAAAAACTATTATGCTGTAACATAAATAGTTGTATTATAATAAATATTTATACTTATTTTAATGGAACATCCTCTTTCAGGAGGTCATCCTTACAAATAATCAAATACAAAAACAGGTTTCAGAACATACCAAAAGATCCCAAAAACAGAATGAAAATGATCTGCATCTGGGGACAAATTTTTATTAGAGTTCATCCTTTTCCCAGTGCAGCAATAATGTCAAATTATTGCAACATAATCCAAGGCAGATGAACTCCAATAAGATCTTAAAAAGTAAAACATATAAAAAAGTGTGCATTTAAAAAACACCAAGTAACCCGGCTTCAAAACTGTAAACAATGCACTTAAATTCACTATAAAACTGGAACACAGGATTGAATAGAAAGCTCTTCATAGCTTTATCTGTTGCTACACTGACAAAGAACCATTTAAAAATTAAACTCCTGGTTCAAATTAATTGAATCAGTTAAACCCAGTGAGAAAAAAAGGTAAATATGTCTACAGATCAGAGCCAAACATTTGTAAACACTTATTGTGTTTGCCAAAAGCAGCATTACATTGAACTATAACATTTAGCTGAGAACTACACTAGTAAATGTATTAAACACCAACAAAAAAGACTGCTGTCTGCAACTTTTTTAAAGTTTTATGTTAACTACAATTGTTTTTAAATCTTAATCTACGAGATGAAAAGCCTGTTCACACACATCAAATGTCAGAGTCCACTGTCAACTCTCTGCATTTACAACATGTGCTGCACTCGTCTGCACTTTTGCCGCACAGATTGCAGATTTGTTCCAGCTGGACTGAGGCTGGGTTTGAGCAACACAAGTCTTAAAAGAACTGCAACATTCACACTCAAAATGCAAAATCTATAAACCATTTTTTGTATACATATTTATTCATTCAATCATAAATCTGCACATTTTGAAAAGGGCATTCTGTGCGTTTTTTATTCTGAGCCATTTATTAAGAGTTGTCTTCAATACGTCTTCAATATATATCCCATGGTCAGTGAAGTCTTTCCAAAGTCTCCATTAATTTTTTTCTCTTTTCTTAGTAATAGAAGAACTCTTGGTGAACCAAGATGTCAAAAACTAGAGATCTTTCAACCGTAAATGGCTAAAAATCTGATCTCATTGCAATCCTCAGTCCAAGCTGTCTATCAACAGAATTGGTAACACCAAGTTTGATTTTACAGAATTGCAAGCATCACACCTATAATTACAACACCCACTGTTTAAATTCATCCCAACTGACCATGTGCTTTTGCTGGGTTCCTCTCTCTCTCTCTCTTTAATTTTTTTGTGAGAAGACCCTAAATCAGATGAAATGGATTCTCAGAGATGACTGGCTGCTGTGCACAGCATGTGCAAAACACATTTCAAAAGTCTTCCTCTCACCATAATCTTTTCATTTTTTCAGTGTAAACAGTTTAGCGAAATATCTGTTTTGAATTTGACTTCAGCATTTTTAGATGCTTTGGCACCAAACAAATATACTCATCCAAAGCTTTAGGGTATAAAAATATGCATACTCTGAGTCAGGATTACACGTTAGTGTTTACAGCAAAAGCTGGGGCTACATATTGTGTCCAGATCTGCTCTGGCTAGCTAAAATTGTGACCAATGGTATTTTTAAACAACCTGTCATAAATACAATAAACTGTTAACAGCAATAGTGCTTTGAAATATACACTCTGGTCAATCTGGTGACTAGTGTCATTTATGATCAATAAGTTCTTGAGCACCAGTCATTTGTTCTCTTTTAAGTTGCTTTGTAATATGTTATTTTTAATGCACAGCCAAGTGTTTATTTATCCATTTGATGCTGGCTTCTTTAAGAATGAACTTCTGTCCATTTACATCCCGCTGCTGAACATAAGCAAGAATAACACACCCACTGAAAAGGCTTTTTCTTTCAAAGTAACAGTACTAAATTACAAAAAGCCTGTGCTAAAGTTCTTGGCCCACAGATTGGTCTAACTGCTTACCATGCATCAAATCCCCCGATCCAACTGCCAACAGCAGCCGCAATTTAACCCTCCCTTGTTGCTTCATTGACTCACCAATCGAACTGAACAATGAAGTCTATTGAAATCTCACTGGGTGTCCCGTACTGACAGCTGGTGTTTAAAATTCAACCCTAGTAACCATGACTATGCCGCAATGCCGCAATGACTAATGCCTCATTATACATATTCATGGCTGGAAATGTAGTAAAAAGGGGGAGATGGAACATTCGGAATATAAAAAAAATTAACACCACTGAGCACTGAAATAGCTGAACATGAGTCGTGAACATGTGCCTTCGAAAAGTCAGTGTATTTGAACATCACCCTCATTTTTTCCATGATATGCATATGTATTTTGGAGTTAGAATTTCCATGATTTTAATGAACCCCACCTAGAATTTGTTTGAAAACCATAATATTCGTTAGGCATAACCTTTCCCACATGCAAACTCACTTCCAGCTCAAATGGAAATGTTTATGTGTAAACAGGGAGTGAATAGGAAAGGTAGAGGGACAGGAATGGAACAGGCAAGAAACGACATTACAGGAGTAGTGGTCTCCCAGAATTTAAAAATTCGGATACAAAAACTGCAGGCACAGTGACAAGTTGAGGTGTCCCGGAAATGAGAAATGAGAAAACGAAGAGAATATAAAGAGAATAGGATTCAGTTGGTAAATATGGTTTATGCTCTTTAGCAAGATCCATGATTTCTAAATGAAGCCTGCTGGCCTTAGTGTAGGCCTCCTGCAGGCCGCGCTACATATAAAATCTAATACCTAAATATATCAATAAATATCAAGGATAATAAATAGGGTACCAAATAAGATAAGGTTGCTGACCTTTTTACTAACCTGTAGGTAAAGGCTGAATCTCAATACTGTATGATCATCCCAATCCACAAGAGCCCATCAGCAAACATTCTGTCATAGTAAAATTACATGAGCTCAGCATCAGCCGGTGCTGTGAGGAATGCTGCAATTTCCTCATGTTTTGTCTAGATTTGATAGGCGTCTCTTTCTTGTCCCTGCCAAGTAACCAACAGAAATTTCCTGATGTAACACCCTAGAACACAATAATAGGTGATGCAAGTTTTTTTTTAGACATCAATGACGTGGTGTGATAAAGATAAAACTAGAGAGAGAGAGAGAGAGAGAGAGAGAGATTACCTTCAAAACAGCCGCCATATTTACAATGAGGCAAATGAAACCGAGGCTGTCGAGAAACCTTTATAAGATTTGACAAAACAAAGCAAATGACGTCATTTATAAAGTACACAAATAAACGAACACAATGCCAGTATGCAAAAAATCCTGAAAATATGACCTGTTGAATGTTTTCTTTTGCATGGTTTTAAATAAGCTGATTGGCTATCACAGATGTGATTTCTTTTCTTGACAACAGAGGGAGCTGATGTTACTAACTATCACCTTCAACCACAGCTGCTATGAAACCTTATTTAATTATGAAGGTCCTCAGCTCAGCATCAGCTACCATATACCTCATTATTTAAAATACTTAGAGGCACTAGATATTCAGTTGTTTCTAAACTCAGTAGCTTGGGATTTGTAGATGTGGGATTTTTTTCCACAGTAAAGAATAGATGTCCCTGTATTACAACAATGCAAACACTTTTACAAATGTTTTACATGCTTTGTAAAAGAGGCTAACTAAATCAGGGTCACTAACGTAGAATGAATCACTTTCCCAGACTAAATAATGTCATATGAGAGGTGCTTTTCCTCCCAAGGTCAGGCAAATGCAATAACATTACAAACTGCATTGATTAGCAACAGCATATATCCTTATTTTGTGAGGAAATGAACTGAAACAAGAATGGATGAATCATAGAATTTCAATGATTATTGTGGGATTAATGCATATATGTTACCCTAACTTTATAACTAACAAACAACTATTACTTGGCATCTGATAGAAGTGAGGGATATAGTCTGACAAAATCCTGGAAAATAATTAAAACAATTATAAAATGATTACTATCTAAATACCAAAAGCAACACAATGTTATGAGTTTGTTATAAGCAATTTGCAATGCAGAAACTGAATGGAAAGAGTTGATTTAAATGCAGAATTTGTTAAGGTTGCTATTAAAAATAACCACGTTCTTGTGAAAACTGCAACCATTTGTGGAAATGATAGATGTTACAAGTTACTGTTCAGCTTTTGCTGCAGATAATGTAAAGATTAAACCATATATTTCAAAAAGGGCTCTGAGGTGGGGTTAAATACTTCAGGGGCCCTTCCCAGTGCCACAGTTAATTGGACATGTGATAAACGCAGCAGTCTGATTTTCTGCCAGAAATTGACCAGCTGAAATCCCAGAGGATTACCACCGGCTGCCGCATCAAACTTTAGGTAAAACTTTTTCAATACATACTCTGATATTTTATATTATTCTTTTAATAAGCTATGCAATGGCTAAACCAAAGTACAGATCCTGTTAGTACTTCAGATGCAATTGTTGTAATTGTTATAGGAATAATTTATATAGATGTTATATAGGTGTTTTTTAAACAGTGTCTTTTTAAAAGCATAGCATAACAGCTGTTAGTCACCACTTGTTATGGACAGTAATAAAATAAGAAGTCTAAAGAGCTGCAGTGTTACTTTTTATTGCTTAACAAACCATATACACTCCAGAGATATCTATTATATACAGACCTTAAGGGTCAGCAGTAGAATATCAAGAGTCTAAGCAAAAACGTTCGGTAAACTAAGTCCAATAATGTACTGGATGTATTGGCAATAAATAAACAAATTAATCTTTTACTAATATCAGTCATCGTTGCATAAAAAATTTAAATATTAAAGCTATGAAATAAACACATTTTTTGTTTGTAAATTCTTTCAGAATTATTTGTAGTAAACTTTTATTGAGACATGTCTCAATAATTTTTAAGAAACGTGGTTAGAATTAACCGCTTTTTTCCAAAATGGAAAATTAAGTGGAAAGACTCTTTGTTGCTTTAACATCACGAACTATCCTGGAAAGTCAAAGAAGTTGATGTGCTGACCTTTTGCAGTTCAGCCAAAAAGAGGTTTCAAAAGGAAACGGTATGTCTTTGCATAAACATTGTATAATTGAGCCTTTGTAATCTATCATTATGAAAGGAAGATGGAAAATCATTCAGATAATGATGTCATGGGTTGTGACTGAGAAAAGTTCACTTTTAGCAGCACTCTGCTCATCCACAGCTAATCACATGGCTCTCGACATGGCTGGTTAAGTGTCCAAAAGAGAAATTAAATTACAGATATCAACTCGCTAATTTGTTTATGCCATTAAACAAATTGGTGTTGTTCTTTTTTGAAGAACTATAAAAAATATCCCTTTATCTGTGTGTGTAGTGTATATGAGACATATATCAAATGTTGTTTTATATTACATTCTCAAGGAATGTGCTGAAATAAACAGTCCAGACTGTGAATAATAAAATTCTTGTTTTATGACTTGCTGCAATAAATAAGCTGAACTGTTATTTGTGACTGTAGTTAACAGGTTTTATCAGACAAGAATCGCGATGTTGCCCAGCAGTGATGACAGGAAGAGTTTGGATCTGTCCAGGCTGACCGATGATGAAGCCAAGCACATATGGCAGGTGATCCAGAGAGACTTTCACCTGCGAAAGAAAGAAGAAGATAGATTAGGGTGAGACATCCGTAATCACTTCCAATGCTGTAGATTTAAAATCACAGCTAAATCAAAGACCTAAATCACAACCTTCTTGTTTTTAATTAGTTTAGAGCATTATTAAAAAGGAATCTTTTCATCCAGTGATGTAAAACCAGATATGTTGTAAAAGCCCTTTAATCTCAGAATCATTTTGTATATCTGTTGGATAGATCAACAAACACTTCTAACTAATCCTTTTTAACAAAGTTTTGTTTTTCAGACAGTGGATTCTAGATAGAGTTTCATTCACTTCCTGTACTAGTTCTTTAAGGATAACCTTACAATTATTTTCAAACCTCTCTTTATTATGCAACCTTCAGCTATACTTTGGTATTATGGCCCGATGGTCCCATCACTGACAATGTTTCAAATGACGCTTGTGAATGTGGATCAGGTCAAACTTTCTGGTTTGCATCTCTAGTGTATCCGCCTGGGATTTATCATTTAACAGGAATCTGTGAAACAACTGTGATTAATTTATGCTGCTTAAAAAATATGGATCACAGGAACCGTTCCATGGCAGCCTAGCTGAAATAACAGAAACATCTTAAGGTGATGACAGAAACTTTTAACTCATTGAAGAGAATTTCTTTGAGTTGGAAAAAATTCCTAAAACCACTAAAAACATGTTTCAGGGTTTTTAACAGGATTGTTAAACAGTGCTGACTCTATGCATATACGTGTGCTTGTATCAATTGCTTTAGTTTAAGCTAGAGAACTGGTTAATTTAAAGCTCATAAATGTTAACTAAAAATTAGGTATAGAGAATATGATTATCTCATATATTCTGGAGGATATACCTGTTAAGTTTTGACATCTTATATTATTGTGAATCATAAGTGCCTTAAACCTGTACTAATGTTTTAAAATGAAACCTGTACTAATGTTTTAAAAAGAAGCATCTGCTAAAGCAGTAACTAATGACTTGGTTAGACAAAAAAGGTTCATGTCATGATTACTTATAATATACATCATATCTTGTGTCGCTACTGTCTGGATCTGTAATCACCCATTTCAATCTATTAGGAACAGGGTCACAAATGTGGCCCACAGTCACATTTACAGACATGTGGGAAGTTGCCAATAACCATCTTTGCGTTCAGTGATTGGCTAGAACTGAACATGAGTTTCCTGAGGTTCACAGTTCTGTTGTTACTGCCTGGTCATTACAAGCCTTTATGTTTAAGCACAGTCTTATGCTTTTTCTAACATTATAGACAGTGCTGTATTTCTATGCAATTTTAAAGAGCATGTCTGTGCTCTTTTGCATTGATTTCATTGTTAAAAATCAACAGATGTTTTATGCTTTTGGCACTTTAGGCCCATTACAAACAGACTGAGATGTCTAAATTCCATTCATGTTAAAGGAGGTAATGGGATTTGTCTCAGCATATTGAATAACATCACATGACATTTTTGCCTCAGTTCTCTCACAGTTGGAAGCAAAAGTCTTTCAAGAGTACCTCAAAATAGTCCCATGGAAACTTTGTTATAATGTGGTGTTGATAAATACAAAGAAGCACATATGCACAGCTCACAGTTTTAGACAGAGGTCAGAGTAAAAAACATGATAATGTAAGCAAACGATTTGCAACTGTTAAATTAGTTAGCGTTGTGGGCAAAATCACTCAAAACCAATTATCTGCACTACAAGTGTTCCTGTAGCTCAAATGGTGGAGCATTGCGTTAGCAGCGCAAAGGTTGTGGGTTTGAATCCCAGGGAACACACATACTGATAAAATGTATACACTGATCGTACTGTCAATTGCTTTGGGTTAAAGCATCTGCCTAATGTATAAGTAATAATTAAGTGTTTGTGTACGATAATATTTAGCAGTGATGTTCAATTACTGAAAGGCTTATTACCTGTTTAAAATGTTATGTCATCTCTTTGCGCACTTGGTTTGTGCTAGAGCACAACAACTCAGTAAGATAGTCATGCACACCGATATGTATAGAGTTCAAAGGCACAGAGATGATTTTAGAGTGGACAGACTCCAGGACAAGACCGAGGTTTTTATAAAGTAGCATGCACGTTTATTACATTTTTGCATTGATTTTAAATCAATGCTAAAGATGTTTTAACAAAACTTGTTTGCTGCTTCAAAGATATCTTTAATGCAAATGATAACCTTAGATTGAGCTGTAGATTCCCATGTGTACATTATGAATTGATTATTGTGCCGTAATGTTATATATTTGACTCACTCACAAAACCAGATTATTATTACTGTGCTGAATTGCTTTCAACCTGTGCCAGATAGCACAGAACCTTTCAGCATGTGGAGGAAAGCTCTGAGCTGGTTTCTGATTCCTAAGAGGAGCAGATTTTGCAGAAATTACTTATATATCCTATTTATAATGCTCCACAGCTGTGGCACAGAGAGGTCATTGTGCTTGCAGGCCACCCCTTTGGTCATGAAGCTTGAGAAGCTGGCACATTAAACATGGAGGATTTTGAGAGAACACTAGAGAAGAAGACAGTTTAGAGAAGACAGACTAGAGAAGAGGGCAGATTATTACTTATGTGGAATAATTTCCTTTCTTCCTTCTTAAAACCTGGGCTGATAATCACAAAAGCAAACTCAGCTGAAACCCCAGATTGCTATTTACAAAATAAAGACCATGTGCCCTGACTTGCTATTGTGTATGTGCCCTGAACTTTACTGAGAAAGTAATACATTAAATTTAAAGCTGCAATTCATAACCTTTTTTGGTAAGCGGCATTTAACCTGCAGCTTGTTTTAAACAGAGATGGCGGTAGAGGCAAAAAGTTATTGGATTGCATCATAATAATAAATAATATGTATAATTAAAATAGTACTGTCATCTTGTTTTGTTTATGTTCTTATTGGTAAAGAATGATGTATCACAAAAGACACAGTTTTGAATTACAGTTAGTGGTGTTTTAAAGAGGACATGTGAGCCTATGAGTGTGTGATTTGTTTTATTCTTTTGCATGTAGGGAGCTAAAGACCAAAATAATGAAAGAAGATACAAAGAGAGAGCTGCTGGAATATCAGCCAAAACTCAGCGATTCCCTCTGCATCCGCTGTCTGCAGCCCTTTAAATTCCTGGTCAATAGCAAGCGCCAGTGTCTTGACTGCAAGCTTTTTATCTGCAAGTCCTGCAGCCGATTTAACAAGAAGGAACACAGCTGGATTTGTGATCCATGCCACATGGCAAGGTGATCCCACAGCTTTAGGGTATACCTGACACAGATACATACATTAAGTTTGCAACATTACATAACACATATCAAAGAAAACAGTACATGAGTTACAAACACAGTGTCTTTCGTTTGAGGTGGGTCCTTAATATATGAACCCTTTTGTATTGATGTTGTAATTAGAGGTAACAGATATGCTATGAAATGCTATGAAATGGCAATTGAAAATGAATTACTTTTTGTTTTTTGGCCTTTCTTACTGTATAGAGTCCTTAAGATCGGCACACTGGAATGGTTCCACGAGAATGTCCGCTCTCGCTTCAAACGATTCGGCAGTGCAAAGGTCATGAATTTACTTGTCATGCGGTTGACTAGTGATCATGCATGCTCTCAAAATGACCTTAGAGGTGAGCTTCAACAGCATTAAAAACCTGTTTAATTGAGCAACGTTGCAAAGAGAATCCATGGGATACTGGTCCAAACATTTAGCATACTCTTGAGGTGTCATGAGGCGTGAGATGCAAAGCAACTACTGAAACAATGTCTTACAGATGACTTACTGCAAGAAATCTTAAGGTACAGCTTAGAGGAGAGAAGGCCTCATAACTTTAGGATTTAGGGAGGGATACAGAGAGAAAGAATGAATTGGCTGGGCCGAGTCATCCATGTGATTTACTCCTTTTCAGAGTCACATGTCTTTTTTTGTCCGTGCCTGGACTCAAGTTTATCTCATTTATACAATTTTCAAGCTCTCTCTGTCCTCAGTATGGAGGTCAGCAGGGAACACTGTGGCATAGGTCAAATGAGATGAAGGATTCACAGAAATACAAAACAAATTTATTTACAGTCATAAATAGCTTTTATAATATAAAAATACATTCCAAACACTTTTTTACACAAGTATGAGCCTATTCATTAAAGCCAATATTTACTTCCCCAGGTATGTGGGTTTCTGCTTGAGAATTTTCTTCTAAAACAGCTATTTTAAAACGTTATTCCCTGTACCAAATCACAGCTCATTTCTGTCACTTGTTTTCTTTTAACTTTTTATCTCATTCTGTTCTTTCCCCTCCCCTGTTACCTAGAGCCTCGAGACGATGACACGCACAGCATGCCAGAGGTCCACAGTGAGTCTCTGCTCCTCTGTGATAATCACAATGCTGATGTCACGCAAGAGCCTTAAACAATCAGTGACAATTTTTTATCCACCTGAACATACAACAGCATCTGCTCTCACATTTCTCTGGTTTAATAAGGCAGGAACAAGTAGAACAAATGTCTGTACATTTACAATAATGTATATCTGTACAATAATGAAAAGAGCTCCCCTTCTGGAGCTGTGAGTGAAGTTATTTTTGTAAAACCAACAGAACAAATAAAATACTTTGTCAATAAACTAAAATGTACCTAGTATGCAAATACTCGCTTTAGTCTGAGATCAAAAGATTTATGTCTGTAATTCTTGTCTTTCACACAGCTGGTTCTCTGTATAGCCAGGAGGATGGGCAGTCGGAGTGCACAGGCAGACGGCACTTCAGTCTGGTACAGTAAAAGTTAATCAGAGAAAATTAGAGGAAAGGGAAAATGTGATGCAGGACCTGCATAGTGACAGATCGCCCTCTGGTGGTCTAGCTTTGTTTAAATTAATCTCTACATTTTATAATGTTCAGTATTCCTCCTTGCAATTTAAATCTCCAGACAAAACAATTACAATTGACCATTTTACAGACAGAATTCCAACTGTTAAGGCGAAATATGCTTTAAAAAAGGTTTCTGATCTTTCTGTCAGAAACATTATGTAATAATTATAGAAATCTTGGATTTGTTGGATGTAGGACTAGCATATTAAATGTATGCATACTATTGTGTGTTGGTTTGATAGTTGTTCCTGTTTGTTGATGAATGTGATAAAAGTATAAAATAAACAATGAACATTTAATTTTCTCTCCTTTAAGACCAGAAAAGCCAGACGGCTGCTTCCAGTTGACCCACTTGATTTTAATCTTGGTGTTGAGAAGTCTGATTATTCTGAGTCTGACTTCCTGGTTCGTATTTTTGGTTCCTACACATCTGATATCACAAATAAGCAGATGTCTTAAGATATGTCTTCTGAACACTATCTATCAGACACTAAAGCTTTCACATAAACATAAGTATTGCAATAGCTCAGATATGCAGTAGTTCAGTGTCTTGCCACAGGAAGCCTCTTTAGTGCTATTGTCAGAAGCTTTGCAGTGGAAAATGCATTAGATAACAAAATAAAGAAGACAGAAGACTAACAGAGCGGTGATAATTTAGTATTTATCCAACCAGCGAGCTAAACAAAATCTGTAAAGCGTTCCCACTGAGCAAGTTCTGACTGTTAACACTGATAAAACGTTGTGTTGAAATCTTAATATTTTCCTCATTGAGGTACATCATCTCAAGATTAGTCGTGCCAGGTATGTAGTGACGGTTCTTTTAATTGTAGACCCGGGTCTTACTGGTACACAGATATAGAGTTCAAAATGCTTTCAAATACACAATTTGGATTCATTTGGATTTAGCCCTATGCATGTTTTCCTATGAATCTAAAGAAATTTTGATTCAGTAATAGGTGACATTTTATGATTCTAACAGTATGCAGGTAGCCAGGAAAAAGTCACCCAGAGTAGGGCCTCAGTAACTGAAGAGAACTGCTCCACAACCTTTAAGCAGATCCTGGAGAATGGAACTCATGGAAGAGGTGATGACATGTTACATATCAGCCAGAGAAACCTCGACAGACCTTCTCTTTTTGGTAATGTGCTGTCGACTTCAATCCCTCACTGATTTTCAAAGATTTATTATTTATCCAAAAATCACAAGCGGTGGATGTTTTTATTTCTTCAGGTCATCCAATATTTATTCTAGCTGTCAGAAAGTTGCACTTTTTGGTGGAGATGGAGACCAGGTACACTCAAATTTACAAACATATAAAATGATCATTGTTTTATTCTGCTCTGTGTAGATGACTACACACACATAGAGGAACGGATGACACAAGCACGTTCCCTCTCTAAGATGAGCATCTCCTCAGCAGGCAGCACTAACTATCACCTTCACCGTGAGCTTTCTTACAGCCTGGATGATTCAGAAGATGAGGAGTTGCAGACCCGTGTCATATACAGTCCTGGCCTACAGAGGGAGCCCTCACCAGATGTTCCTCCACAGGTAAAACCATAACCTATGTTATGGTATGTTAATCTATGTTATGATACATTTATTTTTAATTTGTGATAATTGTTGAGTTGTGAAAAGACCACAGTTCTTTTATACCTCTGTAATACCATAGGACTACACAGTTTGATACAGAAACAGTTCAGGTGTTTTTGGCCCATGCAACATATTGTATACAGGTACACATTTTATCTTTTTGACACTAGATTACTGAGCTCAAAAGACGTATGTCAGCAATCGAGACTCTTCTTAGCCGTTTGGAGCAGAAAATGTTGTTATCAGATACTGGGGAAACAATGGATGAGGTAATTTAAATATAGAAATATAAATGTAACACAAATCCTGCAGTGACCCTCAGCAGATCATGTAGTTCTTCTGCTCGCCCTGTAGGTTAAACCAAAGGAAGAGGAAGATCTAACTGACCTTGAGGAACTTGAGCTCAGGAAAAAACTTGATGAACTTACTGATAAAATAAGTGACCATGGTCTGTCTTCTGATGAGGATGATGCCATGAAATCTGAGGGTTCTTCAAAGAAAGCAGTCACGTGTGGAGCTTCGGCTGGAGTTGGGCATGTTACACATGACTGGTCTTGTGAAACAGAGGAGTGGGTAAGAGTATCTAAACATTATCAGAATTTATGACTACGCTAACTAAAACCATGTAATATGTGATTAACAATAGCAGAAAGTCACATTTTGTTTATGAATTTTGCACAGATCTCTGATATATTTGCTTGAGAACTACGGATCTGGTTTGAAGCCCCTCTCATGTTCCTAATGTTTTAGTAAGTCTGGTATGTTTCTCATTGTGCACACTACAGAAAATAAAGCCGGATGTGCATAAATCCCCTAAAAAGCAGAGGAGACTGAGTCTCTTTGATCTTGGCAACATAACCAGCTGTGAGCTGTCACATCTGGAGGGTAAAGTAGCGATGGCAGCAGCCAGTGTCCAGAGCACCCAAAGTGGGGTACAGCACGCAGTCTAAACAATAACATTTTTCCCCAATTAAGTTTTATTTTAGTTATATACACTTCCTATGTGAGATGGCTGTCACATAATAGCTGGTTGCTTTATTTAAAGGTTACAGACATTCAGAAAAGAATCGCAGCTTTGAGCGCTGCAGGCATGACAGGGGAGGCCTCCCGCAGAAGGGTATGTAGAGAACTATCATATATCATGTTTCATAACATTGTATTACTGTTTAGTTTTTTTTCAGCACACTACAGAAAACATATGTTTGACATATGAGCCTGTTAAAAAAATCCATTGTGTAAAAAAGCTGCTACTTGTTGCAAGAGAAAGACAAAAGGTAAAATATTGTTCTTTTTTCTTTTTTTATGCAGGCAAGCCTTCAGCCACCAAAGGTGTTGCATGAATTTCCAATCAGTAAGAGACATCTTTAATTTGAATTTGATAGGGAATAAATAATAAATAAATGTTGAAGCATCTTTGTTAATTTTTAATGCAAAATATGTGTATTTAGTAACAAAGGCCAATTATTTGTAAATCCCAATTAGGCATTTCAGCTCTGCAAGTGTTATTTCTTTATGTTCCTCATTATAATTTCTGAAGTTACAGTGATTTTCAAAGCATGAAGTGTGATTTCAATCAGGTCCCCTGCTTATCCTCACAAAAAAAATAGACTGCTCACCTCCTGTGGTCATGAAAGGGCTTTAGAAATCTTCAGCGTGGTTATGATGTGAGCCTTTATAAAATTAATGGAATTGCTTATCAGGTTGTCTTTTCAGAAGGTTGCCAAAAACTCAGCGGACATAGTATCACATGATAGATACCTCAGAGAAAAACATCAGTATTTGTGTAGGAGAAAAATAATATCATAAGGAAATGCATCTCATACAACAATAAAGTTCTTTTTGCTTTCCTTGAAGGAGCCAGCAATGAAACAAGATCCTTCCGGAAACTGAGCATCATGTGAAGCGAGCTTACGCTCTTTCAGATATTTGATACATAAATATAAACCCAAAGAACATTTACACAAGACAGTATTTCAAGGTATTTGTTTTTCTGATAGAATCTTCAAATGCTCAGAAATACAACAAAACAAATATAGGTAAAAATAATACTCAAAACATACAGACAGAATGTTTGGGGCTGGACTCCCATCTCATTAATAAGATGTATTTAGTATTGTGTTAAATCCCTTAGTAGATGAATGTCAGACTATTCAGAAAAATGAAAGGCTAGAAAATATCTTTATGTTGTCTTTCTACTATGATTATAAACTATTGTATTTCTGCTAAATAAATAATACACATACATATTTTGGCCATCTTATTGTCTTCTGTCAATGCATTAACAGTGAATACATTAACCTGGTTTCAAAATGAATTAAAGTTATTATAGCATTCATTGTGTTTACAGCCTCTCCATATCCATATTACCGCTGTTCTGCTTTAATATATTTGCATATTAAATTTAAGTACATTTGTGTGTATACATGCAAGTTGTGTATCAGTCACCCTCCCCCAGGGGAGATATATATTGGTGGATGAGGCTGGAGAACATCCTCAACTGAAGATAGCTGCTCCGAAGATTCATTTCATCTCTTCAAGATAACATCAGAAAATCCTTTGACAAACCACTACCATTTGTGCTTATTCTACACTGAAGGATCTTTTGTCGGTCACTAGGGAGCAGATAGCAGGAGGTGAACAGAACAAGAGGTTACAACATCCTGTAAGTGTCAATATGTTGTCATTTACAAAGATTTCAAAATACCCTGGCTTAGATTGACTGTTTAGACTATTAGTATTTAAAGTGGAGAACAGTTGAAATTACAGTTAAATTTTGCCTAATGAAATAAAACATTGAATTTGCATTTAAATTAAATATGATCAAAAATCTAATTATGGGTTGCATATTACTCAGACACTTTTTTGTGTCTGTATCTACATTTTTTGTGACAAAAATTTTAATGTTATTTATGTAATTACACAGATCATGAGTGGAAAATATGTATATGGAAAGTTTTGTAGTTTTTTCTTCTTTTTAGTTTTGACTTAAGGACAACTAACTATTCTTTTAATTACTGAATTACTTTTTTTAATGCAGGAGACTTGTTTACTACCCGGCATCAGATACTAAGCTATGGCTTTAAAGCTACGTGCTGTTCTCTATATCCTCACGCTGCTACCATGTCTTACGCAGCCAAAATCTCTGGATGATCTGCCATTACGCTCAGAGATAAGAGGTTTTATAGATAAATGCTTCCTTAAATTATTACAGCAAATATCAGTAGTTCTCTTTTTTATCATATACAGCAACCAACAGAATTTAATTCCTTTGATTTTTTTCCTTTTACACCGATACAGATCCAAACATTGATGCCCTGTGGTATAAAGACAGAGGAATAAGGCCTGTTGGTAGATTTGGGCGACGAATGGCACAAAGAGGTGAAGGGTCATATTTTGGAAAACACAGGTCCTATCCCGAGGTCATGGCTGTTGCCTGACAAATCACATGTACAAATAATTACATCAAGGATGTTCTGTACTTAATTCATTATCGAGAATGTGATTATGTTCTGTACCTAATTCAGTATCTGCTCATTCACTCAAATTGATTTACTTTTCATACGACAAATTAATGTACAATTTATTCAGATAATAAACCGTAAACAGATATAGCCATGCATAATCGTGTTAATGTCTGAAATATCTTGCTGTATTACACGTTCAGGACTGGTCCAATGCTTGTTCCTTTTTATTACATCAGAGCAGACAGTCAAAAAAAACATGAACAATTGTATATAATTTCAAAGTCCTCTAATGGAATGTTCAGTAATGACCTGCAGTATTTGTTTATTACAGTACGAGTCTCATCAAAACAGCTCCAAAGCACCATAATTCTTTACCTAATGATCAACAAACCTGTTCATAACATTAAATGCATCACTGTTAAAATAAAATTCAGCATCAGTAGGTTTACCATTTACAGTGTAGCCATTCACCCTCACTCCCACTGTGATTGGTACTATAAAAGAAAGAATGAGCAGATGAGACGTGAATGAGGTCTTATCTGGTTTGATTTGATACAGAAAACCCAATTGCTTTCATTAAGAGAGGAATGGTCAAATTGCTGTCACTGGGGAGTGAGCAGACACAAGCCGTCTGAACTCCAGCAGGTCATTTAAGGCGATATACATCTGAAATCTTTTGCTGAATCCAAACAATAGTCTTTGGAAGAGTCTCCAGAGGCATCCCTGGAACATCCAGTTCTGAGTCACCTCCATTCACAAGCACCACTGAGCTTTCAATAACAACATATTTGTATATTAAATCTCAATCTCAGAATCTCTACAAAGGCAAAAGCAACATCGACTATCAGTGGTGACTGGAAACGGACTGAGGTAAAAGTCTGTTTTGGTCAGCGGTCCAACGAACGCTTCTGGATGGCCTCGATAACCACGTTTTTGAGGAGGGCAATTACAGAACGGGGGTCATCACTGCCCACCACAGCACTGCCTGATACGATCATGTTAGCTCCAGCCTAGGAAATTTAGCAAAGAATAATAATTCAGCTTAAATTACCAGAGGAACTCTATAAACTTCTTAATACATCATGTAAAATACTTAGCCAAATTGCTTTACTCGCTTGCTATATTTGCTTGAATCTAACTTGAAAATGTGTGAGATTAATAAAAGCATTGTGTTACAGTTGTATTACTCATGGTCTGGTAGCATAATACAGTAGACTCTGTTCAATAAAGCCATAATACAGTGGCTCTGTTTACAATTCAAATGCAGCAAAGAAAACAGCACACTTGTGCCGTAACAAACCTGTAAACATTACTTGGTAAAAATCAGATGAATGTCTGTTTAATGTTGTTTCTAAGGTGTAATACAGATATAGGTAAGGTCATTATAGAGAAAAATTAATTAGACTCATGTACCTCAGCACATCTGTGGATGCTGTCTGGACCAACTCCTCCATCCACCTCAATGTCCAGAGAAGGGAACTGACTCCGTAACCAGCTCACCTGTGGAAACACACACGTTTAATACCCAAAACTGCTAAAGAGACTGACTACAGGAGTCAGTCTGAGGAGTCTACAAGTAACAGAGGCACAGAGGGACTGACATACCTTTGGCATCATATCTTCCATAAATTTCTGACCCCCAAAGCCAGGCTCAACTGTCATAACAAGAGCCATATCGATCTGTCCAGCCCACGGTGCTAATTCCTCAACACTCGTTCCAGGTTTGATGGCAAGACCAACCTGAATCAAAACAGACGACAATATAAAAAGACGAAAATTCAACTACTGTACAAATACCTCAGTTTTCTATCAACATAAACCTGACATAAGCAATAAAAAATTACACCACCTTAAAAGAACCAGCAAAAACATATACTGATACGTAACTTCCTATGGCCAGCAGAGGGCACCACATCAAGGGCCAAAGCAATGAATCCAAGCATGCATTTGCCCAGAATATAAAATGTGCATGGAAACAGTCCCCAAATTCATTTAATCAGTGTGTTTACAGACAAATGCCACATTTCACTGAACAACAGAGTGCGTCTTCTCCACGGACCTTCATACCGCTCTCTCTAATTTCTTTAATGAGGTTGCCAGGGTTGGTGGTGGCTTCTAGGTGGAAAGTGTACTGGCTGGCTCCTGCTGCCGCCATAGGCTTCACCCACTGCTCCGGCCTGGACACCATCATATGCATGTCTGCAAAAAGCCAAAGAGTGAGCAAAGTTTCCAAACATACACAAAACAAACACCGCCGGGTCTGTCCTACAGGTAATGTTTACTTAACACCCCAGACAGCGAATAAAACATAACAGAAGAACATAATACCAAGTCATGTTAATAGAGCAAGATCTTTTATTGTTAAAATAATGACATAAACAGCCACTTCAATCTGATCTAAACAAACAATGTTTTAAAAAGGGATGACCAATGCGCATTAAACTTTGGTTCAATCAATGCTCGTGTCAAATGGCTGAACCTTCACCACCAACAGATTAGATTATCAAAGAAAAACTGTGACAGGGAAGAAAAAAGAAAAACATAAAATATAGACAGATAAAGAGACACTATTTTGGCAAAACTACAACTCACCAAAAAATGGATCAGGGCCAATCGTGCGTCGTAGACAATCCACCATTGGGTGGCCAAATGTTATATTGGGAACAAAATGCCTTAAGATGCAAATGTAATGATGAGGGTTAATGACATTAATGACGTCATTACATACAGAACCAAGTAAATCCCGTCACATTGTGAGTGCTTTCACTATTATGCATGACCCTCAACTCTGTTTATGCATAGCTATGGTTTGCATGAATTAAAATGCATTTAGAAACACTGAAGGTTTGGGTACAGCGGGTCATTTGGGCCGGGTCGTAAGGTGATGAAGTTAAGATGTAGAAATATAAACTTTATTTCTCACCCGTCCATAACATCCAGGTGTAGATAATCAGCCCCGCACTCCATCATTCGCTCACATTCCCTGCCGAGCACCGACAGATCGCTGCTTAATATTGAAGGTCCAATTTTTGCCGTGTAGGACATTATCGTCTTCTGGTTCTGCTTCTTCTTCTCTTTTAATACCCGTTTACTATTTAGGGAGTGTTACCACCCCCTACTGTACACTATAGGAATTGCATAGGCGATGCATTATTGCTGAACGTTTGTGTGCCCTAATCTCTGGACCCAATAAGAGACAAGACTTCAGATGTTTATCTTATCTTGCTTAAACTGTTGCTTGATTTCTGCTGTTTGTAGTATAGAAGTTCAATATAAAAGTTATTCTCATTATTGCCAACAGGTGGCAGGATGTAAAAAGAAATCTAGCCGTGTGCATGAACTAAAAGCATGTATGTTTTGTGTTTTGTTTTAATAGGGTCACAAACAAGTATGAGCTTAGAGTTTATCTTCATCCTTTTCCCCACAGAGAGTAAAACCGAGTTAAGTTATGGTAAAAGTAGTTTTCTGATTTTATGTGTCTCCATACATTTTACTGTACATACGTGTAGTTGGTAATTCGTCCCAGGTGCACCATAAGTAGCTTGAAATGCCACGTAAACAGAATGCTTATGTATCCTTAATGGAAAGAGGATGTTTTCTGATGTTTGATGATGTGGGAACAACAAATAAACATCGCTGATTAAAACATACACACCAGCCAAGTGAATGTCTTGCCTTACAGTCATTCCAGCATATCCACTGCTTTTTACTAAACCCTTTAAATTTGCAGTGTAAGGATACTGATCATTTAGGTTCAAACGGTTATGTTGATTCCAACATAAATTTTGGTCATTTAAGACAAAGTATGAATCATGCAGTAGGCCTCCACTTTCACTGAATATTAATTACGTTTCACATTGATGCAGTGGCTCCGATGAGCTCGACTATTTACAGATGTGTGCCCCAAAGCCTCTCCCTTCCGACCCTTTAAGTCCAGCTGATAACCTTTCCTGGACAGATGTGTTTGTTTCCCATCTCCTGCTCCATAGTCTTTCCATCTCAGCAGGAGTAAACAGTTGCAATTGTCCTCGGAGTTGTTTGTCTTCCTGAACTGTGTTTGGTCTTGGGGTCAGGATGCCATTTAAAACAGAGAGATACTGACATCGTTGATTAAAGCCAACGGTGCTCATCAGGCATTAAACATATTTTTCACATTTTCCAGTTTAAACAGGTCCTGCATGCGAACGCAAACATGCAAAAAAAACTGTAATGCGTTTCAGATAAATAAATGACAATATGTGATACTTCTGTCTAGTGGAAATTTTCACTGGTCACATATATACAGTAAAAATCTATCCATCTAGCCATTGTCAGATGTATATCTGCTTGTTTTATCTTCTCATTAAGAAACAATCATTCTGTATCCTGCAGCACATCATGTTTAAATCTGTAATCACACAGTTTCCACCTTGTATCCAAAGGGGTTGATGGTGTGCATTGCCTAGGGGAATAGCTTTGGCTTCTCCCCTTTTTCTTATGGCTGTTATGTGAGAAGCAGCTCTCAGCTGCGTGCCTCTGATTCCTGATATTAGACGACTGCACTTGTTCTGCAGAAGATCTGATCTATACAGCATGGCCCAACAGCAAACAGATGGTAGAAATGAGAATGGAAGATAGATTTGCATCAAGAAGTTGTGTAATAGAACAACCATGTGCCTTTTCTATTAGGGACTCTATGCTGGAGACCAATGTCTCTTGTTATTTCCAGTTTTCTTTAAAACAACTGATTGGATGAAAGGAAAACATATCTTCTCTAAAACCTAGAAATGTTGTTCACACATTAGTGCTCCCTAAAGCCTGTCTAGAGGAATTCAGTTTGCTTAGTCTCTGTGGAGAGTCTCACATTCCTGTGATATTAGCACAACAACCCAAAAATGTTATAAAAAAATGGGACTGGGTTTAAGCACACATCACGAGGAATATATTTCTGCTATTTGGCAGACTGGATATTTTTTTGTGAATTCATTGAAAAATATGTGCTGTGGAAATTTTGGTATGTGTGTGTTTCCACCTACATTTATGACAGACTAGCTAGTGTTACAATCCTGGCCTCAGAACAAAACATTACCTCTGTGTTTCTGATGCTTTGAATGTGTGTATGTTCTGTCCACATTCTTATACAAACACTGATATTTATAATATGCTTAAAGCATCAGTTCACCTAAAAATGAAAATACTGTCATCATGTATTTACTCTCATTTTGTCCCAAACCAATATGACTTTCTGTACTTCATGGAACACAACAAGCATAATGGTAGGGCTTAGGTAGCCTCAGTCACCATTCACTTTCATTGAACCCTTTTCCCTACAACAAATGTATATAGTGACTGAGGATCTAACATTTGGTCTCTAACATCCTGCCTGATATCTCCATTTGTGTTCCACAGAAGAACAAAAGTCATATGGGTTTAGGGCAGTTGAAGAGAGGCCTCCACACAGACTCTCTGTTTGGTTGGATGTAATGTTTGTAAGCTGTTGCTGTGGTTTGGATCATGTTTTTTACTGTGACTGTACCTTGCCATGTTATGCTCCAGTGATGGATGATGCCTCCAGGGTGTCTGGAGTCACCTGTTTGTTTATTGGTGTAAACGGAGCTGGGTGTACAGAACAGGCTTGTTGAAACAGCCACTGTGTGATTAAAAAATGACAGACCAATGTGAAAAAGCCATTTTTTAAACAGACAGTGACAAATGATATATATTGAGCTAGCAAACAAGAAACATATTTATAGATAAAAAGGTTATAGGCTACATATTGAAATATAACCAGCATTTATTTACTCTGTATGGGTTTACAATAGCTTCAGTAGAGAGATAAAAAAAAACATCTGCTAGTCTTTATACATGCCTTAAAGATATGCAAACGGACTGCATAAGTTTAAATCCTGCAGGGGCCGATTATTATTGAGAGACTTAATACCAGGTTACTGACTGTCCACATAATAACTGCCTCTGTAAACTGTCTCTTTCAGATCAAAGCATCAGCAAAAAGGCACACCCCACTGTGCCAGAAGAAAAATCTTTATTGTTGAGCCCTGTACATGGATCACAAACAGGTTAAAGTAAGATGAATGAAGCCAAGATGAATGAAGAAACAGGTCATTCACATAATGGATGAACTTTTACTGTTATAATGATATTAACAATGTGTTTGTTGGAATTTTTTCACATTTCTATACATTGTTCTGCCATTTTGTGGGTTTTGATGTCTACCTCCAGGCCTGGTATGTGTTAGTCTAAAAATGTTCTGGGTTATCATCATAACAGATCTGTTTACACAAGCAGAAGATATGGTCTGGACTTGGACATGTAGCTAGACTGTGCAAAGCCCAGACTGCCACAGAAGCTGTCAAGAAAGGGGGAGAGGAAGGCCAGCAATGACATTGATTGTGGTATGAGATCATTTTACTAAGAATCTGGACCATCTGGATATAATGAAGGAAACTGGTTGGAGTGGACTGAAATTTGAAGTATGCTACTGTTTCACAGTCTAATGTGGAAAAATGCTTCCCATGTGACAGTTATTTCTTGCATAACATTGTTGTTGAGCTTGGGACATGGTATATCACTATAGTGTATCATAATGAACATGACGCAATGTATCACAATGTGTATGAACACAATGAACAAAACGTCTCTCAATGCTCTATGTTTGTGCTCATAGCAAAATTTCACATGAATCATTAAAGTGTTTGTTGGAAGAAATCAAACGACAATGAAGAAAAAGAATTTCAATGCATTGTAAAAACCTTTCCAGTCACATATATGTAGAGATATATGATATGGAGATACATGTAGATGTGTCTGTGTCCCCTAGGGCTCCAATTTAGGACACATGGACATGGGGATGAATAGAAAGAATAGTGGGTGGGGAAACCTGCTGTCCAGGTTTACTAATCAAGCTATGGTTTCCATGTGAAATCCAACCCTATACACGTTTGATTTGGCATGTTGTATGACCTGATTTTGTGGTAAATGTGAAAAGAAGCTGAGAGGGTTTTCTGCTTCCTTTATCCCAATAGGCCAACGATTCCCGTGGGAATTATGCTGTGGTGTGTATAGGAGAGACACAGACATTTCAGGGTCGAAAACAAGACTTTGTGCTCATCTATACACACTCATCTAGAAACTTGACTCTTATTGACTTCTCCATGACTGTTGGTTTTGTTATCCATCACTTAATGAATGCTGATTGTTCAAAAAAGTGTCTTGCTCAAGGTCACAATGATGATGGGGAAACAGGTCTACAGCTCATGCATCACCTCTTTCAAGGTTTAAATTTACCCGGTGATAACCATGTTACCACCAGCCATTTATACATAAACAGAAGTGCATTGCTTTGGTGAGAATAGACAGAATACATTATTCATTTAACAATGACATATTGCCCACATTTACAGTCTAAGATCATATAGGGGTAATAGTGGTTTTATTTCTGTTATGTTCTGTCTATTGCATAAATGTAAATATATAGAAGATCAAAGAAATCTGTGCTATTCTGCAGTTGTGTGAACAACACTGGTATGTCAGCCACTCTCCCTGACACAGTTAATAATTAGACAGCCAGCTAAAGGACCTAAATGCCTGTTACCATCTGCAATGATATTAAATAAAACACACTGTTTCTATTAAGAGATAACTAAGTCTGGTACACAGAAAATGCATAAGGAAGACAGACTTTCTATGGCCCTGATAGAGAAATACACTGGAGACCTAAACTGTGAACAAGTGAATATCAGTGTTTTCTATAATGTTTGTTTTGCTAAATGTTTGTTGACAGGATAAGTATGTATCTTGTTAAACATGCATTTTTATGTTTTACAGAATCATTGTTGTAGACCCATAGCAACTGCAGTGCTTGCACACGAACCCACAAACAGTATATAAACTGAATGAAAAACAAATCCCTTAGCTTTGTTGTTAAACCAACACACAGACATATTGGCTGTTCATATTTCACGCTGTACTGGGCTGTTCATTTAGTCTGAACCAGTGGCTCTCTGCTTTTTTAAAATCCCCTTTGGAACATCAGCCAAACCACAGGAGTTGAATGAAATGACAGACTAATATTTGACTTCTGAAGACTGAAGTTTCAACACAAGCATAGCAGAAATGTAATGAAGGACTTAGATGAAAGTATGGGGGTCTCTACATGACAAATGATATCATGAAATCTTTCAGTATGTATTTTTAAATATCTCTGGCTTTTTTTCACCGTATCATGATTTCATATACACAAACTTAATAGCAGAAACTCTTTATGGTCACTGGAAATAATTTTTGTTAAAGGCTTTATGGTTTCAATACATTTAAGACTAGTTCAGTCTATTTATCTACAGTACATTGTTAAAATTCCACTGTTCACTGTCTTTGCTGCTGGGCATCATATAAACTGAGGCCCTCTATAGCAGAAACAAAGCTTGTGTGAGTTGTTAGTCATGACCTGTTTCAAACTGATGGTCTCTTTCTTTCCCTCTGTGGGTTTAATACAATCACAGCCTACATTCAGTACAATGGTGTGTTTGAAGAAACACATTTATATGAAGCTGTTTAATGTCTTTTAGGTTTAACTCTGTTTTACTGTGTTGCCCATCTGGCTGACAGTTTTTTGTGGTGTGGATATTTTTCAGACAACAATTAACAGCTGCCAAAAAGAGAAAACACTTCTGACATGTTTAAAAGATGAAGATGTATCATAATCATGATGAAGTTATAAGAAGTACTTGGAAGTTATTAACAGATCAGAGACTAATTAAAACCAAGTCAAACAGTCAAACAACCAAACTGCCAATTACAGGAAAACACTTTTTGGTTAAAGTAAAACCTACAGAATGAATTAGTTTGACTGTCATAAGCTACACCATAATCATGCAGTCTTGGCTCAATCAGATACTTAAAATGAATGAAAGCTTTGGGTTAATTATATCACACCATTTAAATCCAACTTCTTTTTTGCTTTTATTTCTGCAGCCAGGCCTTTAGACTATACAGTATTTTTCAAGCTTAACAAATCACAAGTTTGTAAAGCAACTTTTAAGAACAGCCATCATCCAACCATCTATTGTCTATACCCTGTATTCTGTGTAAGGTTGCAGGTAATGCTGGAGCTTTACCCAAATCTCGCGCCTTAAAACAGCCATCACAGGATGTAAAATAACAAGGCAACCATTTCAACAGTCGTTGACTGTGCTGCAGAAGACTGTGTGCTTTGATGCTGGCTACTAATGTGACCTTATGTGGTTTTGCTCAGACCTTGCAGGTGTCTAAATACAGAAAAGTGTTGAAAGTATTATAGATCAGACAGTGACTGCACACTGAGCTCAGATCAGCATAAATCAAGCTTTAATGTGTTCCGTCCTTGTTCTGCTACTGTTAGATGTGGAAATGCTGCTCAACACTGCCTGACTGAGACGAAGACATTTCAAGGTAAGAGGTATTACAGAGAAATGAATCTGCTGTACCTTCAAGGCCTGTCTGTTGGTTTTGGCTCTTTTAAAAACTGGTAAATATTTAAATGGTAAATACACTCCATGAAATTTATACTAGAGAGACATAAAATCAAACACTTAAAGCAATTTGTGAGGTAGCGGTGTTGCAAAAGTTGCAATGTAGACTGCAGCTGACTTCTGTCTGAGGCTGCTGCTAATTTAAATTTCAACATGTATCCCAGATGTAAACGACGTATATCTTATCAGACGTCTATCCAGCTTTCATAATCAATGCAGATATCTCAGTTAGGAAACAGACTTGCTTTCTTTTTTCTTTTTTTAATATATGAAAAAGCTGCATTAGTCATGAAACAACATCTGTCTGAATCTTGCTGGAAAGATTCTGGTTACCCTCCTATAAGCTATTATGTCATATGTCATAAACATATGACATATATATTCTACATAACTGAATTAACATAACTACATTAAGTTACATAAGCTGCACAAGCAAAAGAAAGGTTTAATGGTAAGATCAAGCAGAAACACAATCAAACACAAACAGCTGCTTTCTGACAGCTTAATTGTGAAATCAGGACTGGATGTGTATATAAATAAGTAAACTTCATTTTTTATGTTATGAAATCGCCGGCAAACTAAAACGCTTGATTTGTTTGTAAACTAGTAAATTTGATTAGAATTTCCTATTTCTCTTTGTATTTTCTAATCCTAAAACTAATGTTTTTGGTTAAGCTGAATCATCAACTAGGTAAAATAAAAACTGAAAGATTAAATTTGTTTATAGATGCCTTAAGCATTAACATTCCATTCCAATAAGTTGCTTTGAGTTTATAGATCAGCATTTTTAATTAAGGCAAAAGATTCAACTAATGTTGTTCAAAGATGTTTGTTGTTGCACTAACAAACTCTGTGGTCATTACCTTTAAGTTTTTATGAAACCCTTAGGGTGCAGATAAAAAGGAGCCACCATTGTGGAACAGATGGTGAACCAAGAATACTACATTTGTTTATAATAATCAAACATAAAAGTTTAGATTAAATCCATATTAACTCTGGCTCATGCATGGGTTAATTCTATCCATGCATTTTCCATAAGATAACAAACAGTAGCCTTATATACAAGACAGTCTGGAAAAAGAATAGAATAGGCATTTTAGTTATTTCTTAGAAAAAAGCATTGTAAATCATAGATTGCCAGAACATTTTCTGTAGGTTTTCAAAGTTCCATCAGAACTCTATAGCAAAAATATATAATGAAATTAAAGACAAATATAATAATGTATTTAAGTTACCTTACAGAAAATCTAAATATACACATCTATACTAAGTATACTCATGGGAGGCTCTGTTACAAGATGAAAGCCAGTCATAAAAAAAATCATATACACAAAAACAAAAAACACAATGATGTATAAACACATATACACAGTTGCATGTTAAGAACACACTTGATCCTTCAAATCCTGTTGAAAATGTGCTCTTTGAAATTATCCAGATTGTTCATCCTCCAAAAATGTTGGAACAAGCTGTTGCAGAGAATATGTGGACACTGACAGTTCAAAACACAAAGTAATGCCAAATCTTTTGCAACAGAGATAAAAGCCCCTTTTCTTATCAAAGAAAGTAAGGAGAAAGCAATATAACAGTAGCAGGTGAGCCACAACTAAACATTACCACACTTGAGAAGAGAACTTGAGCTACATCACTATGTCCTTATTTGAGGTGTTATAAATTTTCTATACACTTTATCAAAATTATAATGGCTTTTAGTTAGTTTTTAGGAATAAGACACTGATAGAATTAGCTGAAATTCTTATATATTGTATATATAAGAATGCTTGTGCATAAATTGAAAATCCTTCAAAGAAACACATTTCTGAGATATCATTAATAGCCCCTTTTACGGTATATAAGATGTCCCAACCACACTGTAACACAATGTAATTTAATACCAGGTTTTCTATAACTTGGTTAAACAAATTTTAAAGTTAAGGCTTCTGGTTAATTTGGGTAGGTACTCATGGTTCTGGGGTTAAAATAAGAGCCTGTCTGTCTTTGGTACATTTCTGCATAACTGCATTTGGAATGATTTCAAAACGCTCAAGAGCTATCAATATGATTGAGGCCAATGATCAGCATGTGCTCCATTTTGAAAAACATGCCGTTCTAATTCAGTTTTGTTTATCTGGAAGTCCAAATCTGAAACATGTCAGGTGAGGTCATGTTTTGAAGCAGTGCAGAGCTTTGGTGATGGAAGGTGAAGGTCCCTAAGGTCCTAGCTCACCGCTGCAGGGGAGTTCTCCACCATTGCGTACTCTGTCTCAGTGCCCTGAGAGCCCTCCATCAGACGTGTCAGCCCAGTTCGGGTGGAGTACTTGAAAATGAAGGCCTTCATGAGGTCATATCGGTAATGACGGTGAGCAAAGCTATAGACCACAGGGTTTACACAGCAGTGCAGTAACGACAAGCACTGAGTGAGGTGCAGCGCCACGAAGAGAGCGTTTTCCGCACTGCAGCCTAGAGGAAGAACCCCCAGCATTGCAAGAGCATCGGCTAGGAGCACAGAATGATATGGTGCCCAGCAGGCTGTGAAGACCACTATGTATGTGAGAATGACCCTCCTGCTTACGCTGCGATCCTGGTCTCCAGATGAAGGAGAATTAGCGGAGGAAGAGGAAGCCAGAGTGTTTGCCAGAAGAGCATAGGACACTGCTATAATGGGAAAAGGGATGGCAAAACCTAAAACCACAAAACTCAGCTGAATGCCCACCATCCACTGCAGAGGGTTGTCCTCTGGATACACAGGACGGCACAAGGTCACATGACTGTGTAGCGACTGCACAGACTGCAGGAAGTACGTGTCCGGTACTGAGGCAAACAGAGCAAGGAGCCACATTACAGCACACACTAAACGCCGTATTTGCCTTCCCCGTCTGTGAGACATTTCCCCTGAGCATACCACAGAAACATAGCGATCCACGCTCATGCAAGCCAAAAAAAAGATGCTTGCGAAAAGATTGACACTGAAGAGAAGATGTGTTAGCTTGCAAGCCACCTGACCAAACGGCCAATGACCACCCTGTGCCAGCGAGCTTACCCACACGGGGAGAGTAGCTACCACACACAGGTCAGCCACTGCCAGGTTTAAGATATACAAGTGCGTCTCGTGATAATGGCGCTCTGAGCGCAGGTTCACCCACACCACTAGAGCATTGGCAGCCAGGCCCACAATGAAAATGAAGACATAGAGGGTGCACATTGCATGAAGAAGAGCAGAACGGTTAAAGGAAGTGGGGCACACTTGTGTTTCTACATGTGTCATGTTTTCATTGGCATCTGTGAAGTTAAAGTCTTCCCACATGGCAAAGAATTCAGTCAGTCCACTGGCACTTAAACCCATCTTCTCATTTGGAGGTGAAGACAGCAGCTGTGGAAGGGGAAGGAAACAGTAGTTAAACATTTTTGTTTTGATTAACATAAAAGACCTTCGGTATTCCCTGATTGGATGAATCTCAAAGTATGTCAAGAACACATATTATTCAAACAATTACCTCTAACAAATATTTAGTACTATTGTATTTAAATTTAATTATTGCAATATTTTGCATTGTACAATTTTTTTTATTTTTTCAGAAGTATTAGTAAAAACTAACAAATATAAGCTTTATGTTGCAGGCTTATACGTGCATTATGTTTAAAAGAGGCACTTAGGAAACATTGTTTTCATTATTTATTTGACATATGTCTTTCCAATACTGCAATTAACAAACCTGTTTATGACACTAGAACGTTGCATGTGTGAAATTTGTGAAAATCGTCACAACATCCTATTATGATTTAATGGTTCAACTCTGTCAGAAAGCTGACATTGCTTCAAACGCACAAAGCTGTTTGGCTTTAAGCCAGTCACGCTGAAGTGCCCTATACACTGGTTCTGCTTTCCAAAAATCAAAGTGATTTGCTTCTATGACTTCACAGCAATTTCTGTGAGCAAAGTAATTTCAGTTTAGGGATTTTGTCACGCCATTAAACATCTAAGTGGTTCTTTCTAAAAGGCTGTTGCCGTGTGGTTGCTGAGGTCAGTGGCCTTTGACCTTATTTTTCTCTGGTCTTTAAATCCTTTTTAGTGGAACCCTTCAGACTCAAGCAGTGCCGAACCGTGGACATGAAGGCTAATATATAATGCTGTGCAGCATTTGTGTCCATTTATAAATCTCTGAGGCTGCCTCATGTTGCGTTTTGAGACTTATCATTAACATAAACACTGTGTGAGTGTGTTTCTGTACCGATATGTTAGAAATGGGGTCTTGAATCACATGCCGCTTTCCCTTTCAAAAAGGACATTTCCTGTTACTCCACCTGTATTCTGTTTGAAGTTCATTACAAAGTCAGATCTAATTGTCTTCCATTTAATAAGTACACAATAGTTCTGTTGGATAAAAGCTTTAAAGATCATGTTTGTTTTGCAATAGTTTATACGCTTTAGCCCTAAGAGAAAACATTTGTGAAAGTTCAAAGCACACAATGTAATACATCATTATATAATTTAATCAAAGATGATACAACACATGAAGCTACACTAAGCAGCATGTGCCTTTTTTCTGCCTTTATGTCTGTTGTCTTGTTCTTAATACCTAAATACCCAGAATTATCTATGTTATACCTCTGATGGTCCTAGGATGGACTATGTAAATGCTTCTCAGCTTCCAGCACATATTATATAAGGGTTAGGAGCAAGGACATCAGGGGGTCGAAGATCAAATGCTTTATGACAACAGACACCTTTAGGGCCTTGAACCTGTGACACTGGTCTTGCTGACAGGATGTTTTAGATTAAGTCATGATTTACTTACAATTTTTTTGCCTGGACCCCCACGGCATAAATATATTATTGGAAATACTGCCAAAGTTTACCTATGTAAAATATATTAGAATATATCTTTAGACTTTTCTTTTTCCGGGGCTCTGAAGTATCTATTCATCAGCGAACACAAATCTGGAGTTTTGAAAGCTCTTTATGGTCTTAAATGCAGTTTACAATTAAGATTAAATGTGTTCCATGTTCCTGCAAGCTAAACTTCTGTTTCAAATGAATGTGTGCATTTTGTGGTTATGGATTTTGACAGATGTAAACAATGGAGGAGAACGATACATTGAGAAGACCCGTAAGGATGAACTAATATGACATACTGAGATCATTTCCAGCACAGACCTGCAGAGCAGAATGTGTGCAGAGTCATGGCCATAATGAACTGCGGTGAAAATGTATAACATATGTGAGCTTACCCTCAAAAACAAACAATAAAAACTTATCTCCACATTGTTTTGTCTTTGGAAACTTTTAAAGACATTACCGAGACAATGAAATGAAAAAGGATTAAAGGATTTAAAATGAAAACGATTTGAGGTGGACCTAAAAGATGGTCAACGGGGCTCGGCTCTAAAAATATGGTCAAAAATAATGTTAAGCTTATGATAATAGATAACATAACAAATAAAGATATCTTTAACGTACTAATACCACAAGTAGCCAATGTCGAGGTTATAGTACTGCTAACTAAGATGTCAGATGTATTTATTACCACACAATTATAGCAGCAGACATTTATGCATATTAGTTATGAGTTCATTTAATAACAACCTCTCTGTGTTAATAGATCAAATGCAATGAGGTACACAGTATTCAGTGCAGGTGTCTAAAAACTACAAAACCCAGCCTCATCTCTTCCACATGATATTATTATTCTGTTATTAAAATTATGATTACATTACTCACCTCTGTCATTGTGGCTCTTTATTTCTTGCTCAATTCACAATATTAATCCTCGGTTTAGTGCTCATCCATCACACATATGAAATATGCAGCCCGTGTGAGCCGCAGGTTGTTTAAATAGTGAAAGCGGTGACGCCCAGACGCGCACGTCAATAGCGGCAATGAAACGAGAGAGCGGCGCATGTTTGCGTGATGTTCACTTTTTAGTCTCTATTTTACTTCCCCACGATTCATCACGAAAGTTTATCACTCTGAATGTAACCCCGTCCGATCACGTCTAGCCCCTTTCCTGATTTCACAAAATGAAACGCCCAAAACGACAAACTGAAAAGTAACTAAAAAAGTTACTGCCCTGCAGACCCACATCTATCACTGTCTCTGTTCACCAAACCCAAGTTTTATTTAACAACACTGTAAACTTACTTAAATACATATGCATAGAAAACATGCATATGTGGTTAAAACATGTTTAGTCAAGTAACCTAAAGAGGAGCAGGCTGACATGTTTTTCTGTTAAACTAAATGTTCTTTTGTAACCGGGGACAAATTTGCTACATAGATTACACCAACAAAATCATTTTTAAGGGTCACATCAAGTATACAGACATCCTTCCTTAATGTGACATGTGCACATTACAGTTTGCAGTGTAGATTACCCGAGAAAACATTTGTATCATTAATGATGGTAATAAAACATCCTGTCTATTGTTTTCTGTACGGGAGGGGCATGGGATATGGCATGTTTCTCTTTCTCCTCTGACAGAGAGAAGGTCTGACCTCAAAAAAAGAACAGGAATTGATTGAGTGATTGTTTCCATCACAATAACCTGCATGAAAGAACAGTCTCGGCCTGCACAGATATCCATTGTCCCGGTTATCAAAAGCATCAGAACAGATTTCAAAAAGTCGCTGATAAGCATCCCGGTTCCCCTGAACCTTGTGCCAGCTTCTTTATCCGAGTCTTTTTTCCACTCACAGGAGGGGAGAGACCTTTTGGCTCCTCTTGGCAAAGGCTTTGAAATAGAGATTCAATGAAGTGAATTAAGGAGGTAAGCGAGCAGGGGTCCAAGCTGCTACAACAGAGGAAAAATCTCTCTCTGCTTTTCAAACATGCGCTTATCCTCTATTGCTAAGCAACAGCTGTTGTAATGCGGTTTTATGAGTGAGTGACGAAGTGGTGAATAGAAAAGGACTTCCTGCAGTTGAGAATTAATTTTCTTTGACACTACATCATTTTGACAATGACACAACACTGTAATAGGACTAAAGCTTCGTATTTTAATCTGGACCTCATAAATCAATAGTCTCAATAAGCATGGAAGACTTATGGTGAAAGCTGAAAGTGGAAAAGATGAACTGGATAAACTTGTCCAAAGATGTCACCTGGGTCATGTCTTCTTCCTCCTCCATGTCAAGGCCAGAAACTGGAAATCACATGTCTCTCTGACCATCTCATTCTTCAGAGTGTGGACCAGCAGATAACTGATATAGGGTGAATAAAGGTTGACATAAGTTTTAAGAATTATGAAGCTCTTCTTGGAAAGGCTGTGTAGTATGTAAGTGGGTCCCCTTTTGAAGTTGGTGTACCTGGAAAAGTATTTAGGCTTGGATCTTTCCAAGGTGGGTTTAAAAGCAGCTTTTATATGGAACGTAACAGGACATAAAAATGCCTTTTAGGTGTTAAAATTGAGTGTGTGAAATCGTTTTGGTAGGAAGCATTGACATTTAAGCATTGACAATGACCAAGAGATACTCCTCATTCTCTCATTCATCTCATTGTGTTTGAAACATTATGGGCACCTTGTGGGCATATTAGATCTTTAAAGGCAAAAGCCTTTGTTTAACAGAATACACTTCATATGTTCTAAGTACATTATAATTAGTCCTGTAAGATGGTAGGGAATGTTAAGTGGATTATGTTTTATGGGGTGAAAATCATTTTTCTGGTACATAGCAGATTTGTGAGCTCGGGTTTAATTTGGGTTTAATATGTCTGGGACTTTTCAGAAACTTTCAGAAAGGGGGAAATTGCACTATTAAGAATGATTCAGAAGTTCAGAATCTGTTAACATTTTTACTGCTCTCAAAATAAAAATGAGAGAGACAAAAGGCATTTGTACAAGAGAAACACATTTATATTATTTTGTTATGTTTTTGTTTGTTTTTGAATTTATGCATTGTTAATGTGTTGTAGAAACTTGAACTTTGCAGCTTTCACACGTTAGTCTTGGTATTGTGAAGCCAGTGATTTGTTTTAGTTTTGTCATTTAACTACTATGAACTCATTTGCACTACTCATATTTGCACAGTCTGTCACTATTATTACTACTGCTACTCATATTTGCACAGTCTGTCACTATTATTACTACCGCTACTCTTATTTGCACATGTACATTGTTTAATGGTCAGGCTCTTCTTACTTGCACTACCCATGTTTTGCACATTCTGTACGTTGTTAACATCCATGCTATTTGCACTACTGATACACAACACTTTCGCACATATAACTATCTGTATGTGTATTGCTGCTGTTTTTTCTACCTCAGTCACATCTTTACATTTGCACACTTAATATATTGTAAATATTGTATATTTTCAACTCCCTGCACTTATCTGTATATATAAATCACTATATTCCTGCACTTCTGGTTAGATGCTAACTGCATTTCATTAGCTCTGTACTTGTACTCTGCATAATGACAATAAAGTTAAATCTAATCTAATTTCGTTGCTACATTTAATTTTGAACAGGAGAACTCTTAGGAAAGAAGACATTTACAGTTGCCTTATTGATCAGTTTCTAGCCAAGTAGTTTCATTTTAATTGTTTCTCTCAGAAAGCTTTCTGGCCCTCAACAGCTCTCTCACCATTTGGTCAGCTCAGCTGGTGGGTTGGACATCTCAGCTTTGGGATTAATATCACCCCCCACTGCAGACATTTGCTCACTGAACAGCCCAGCTTACACTTTTGCATCAGGGTGATGAACAGCCTCATAAGCATATACAGAACTATAACATGAAAATGTGGAAAGCAGTTGTGTTATGTGCAACGTGCAAACATCGGGGGCTGCAAACATGAATAATTTCTGCATTTTACAATATATCTATTATCACACAGCATAAATAATAAACAAATAACACTATGCAACAGTTAGTTTCAGCCATTTTTGATTACTCCTGGCATAATCACAGCCATGGTAATATTCAGTAGAACAGAACGTGTGATATTGCCTATATAGCACTATAAAAAAAGTAATGTGTTTAACTAAACATTTGAAGTTTATTTATACATTGTAGAAGTGCACAAATGGAGTTAATTATCCCCACATGCAGCGCAGGAACGATATACTCTACAGCAGCTGAGACGTTGTGTCCTGAACTAAATAAAGCCGTACATCAAAAAACATCTCGCCACAAGAAACAGCACGGCTGTGAAATATGCACATGTGGTGAGTGCCGTCATGCAAGAAAACAGACTTTATGCCAGGCCATTGTGTTCCAGGTGGTTGCTGTTTCAAGCCTCCCTTGTGTGAATTCTCCGTGCCATGCAATGTGAAATGCCACCCATGCCACCCAGCTAACAGGGAACATTCTCAGAACATTGGCTAATGTTCTCTTAACGTTCTCTTCAAGTTGACAAAACTTACTTTTTTACATTATAAACATATCAAAAACACTATTCTTAAGTTGTTAGTGGAACATTCTTAAAATGTTACGGTATGTTTTGAACGTTCTTAGAACTTTCACAATAAAAGCTTTAACATTTTTATTACTTAATGAAAACGTTTGGGAAATGTTCCTACAATCTAAACATGTTAGCTGGGCAGTCGTTCTAGCAGACATCAGGGGCTCATGTGTTGCCTGTAACTGAATAATACAGTATATTGAAGATGTGGAGCTATGTGACTTCCAGTCTATGCTATTGATGGAAAAACTCCTGGGAGTTCACAACATAGGAGCTGACTCAATAAGTCAAACTGTAATTAAATATTTCTATATAGTCTGGATGCTCCCCCCTGTTGTGTTAGCAAGCCAGCTGTAACTTTACCCCTGATAATGAATTCTAAGGCAAATGATGACCATGCATGGAAAAGCATGGAAAGCTCACCTTTCAAGCATATAACTGCTACTTGGTGTAGCGCTTTCATTACCTTTCCAAATTTTTTCATCCTTTATTAGTTCAGTAATCTGAATCGTCAGTATGGGATGCCCATTGTCAGTTTATTTGGTCAAGAAGTTTAAAAGCTCCCCACCAGGGTTTATTGAATCAAGGAGCATGGGTTTAAATGACCTCATCAAATAACCTTCAGGACACAACTTAAAATCATGTGAGGTCCAAAAGCTTTTCCCAGAACGACAGTCTTCTAACTAAGGAAGCTCCTTTGATATACCACAAGCACAGGGTGGAAACTGTGTACTGTTTTGAGGTTTCTAATTGTCTCCTTGTTCTGGGTAATGGAAACATGAAATAAGTGATTCCTTACAGGTCACGCATTAAAAAACAAAACTGAGCCATCCAATAGTGCATTTTACATGTGAATCAAAATAGCCCATTGTCAAACACAAAACAATTTAAAAATTTCGACAGTCAGTTAAATTTGATTAGTGGTTACATTTATCTAACGCATTCGATGAAAATTAAAATGGATTTGTCATTGCTGAGCTGTCAAACAAAATTGTCATGTTTAGCTATAACTTCAAGGAATTTAAGTCCATTTGGGGTTTTGAGAAGCTGATTTCTAATATTAAATGTACAGACAACATGTTCAAATTACTCAAATCTGTTCAAAGCATTATCTTGTGTCCCGTAAAAACATTTAGCATTAGTATTCCACAGTTCTCTTTAACGGCTCTAAACACTGAACTGCCATACTTGTCCCCAAAAGGACAAAATCTCTTGTCTGTTATAGACTGCCAGTGTGAGGAAAGGTGTGTTGCATACAGAAACTGCACTACGCCCATGCATCCATCTGCTTATAAAGACACTTAAACCACAGATGCTTCCCCTGCAGCGGCCACACAGAACCGTCCTGCATGTGATTGGTCTTAGCTAGTTGTTAAAACTGCTTTTGTAGTTATAAATTTAGCATTTCTTTTGCCATACAATAAAACACAAATTAAAATTGAAACGTGACATGTTTTAAACTGGTTAAGTCTGGTTGTCTTTTGCTTAGTGGGAGACCTCTTCAAAACTAAAATTAGTTGCCTCCTTTATCAGTTAACATTTCCAATGAATGTGGTTTCCCATACAGTAATTTGACACATGGTTAAAACAAACCATGTTGTGAACAGGGTCATGAGATGATTTATTTTTAAGCATATGCCAACAGAGCCATCATCATTTAGACATGCATTCCAGCATGTATCAGATGGAGTACTTGAATACTGGATCTGAAGAAGTATGATAACAATTATCTCTGTGTATACTTGTCTTGAGTGAAGCTATTCTGGGTGCATGTCAGCCAAAACTGGAAAGGGGCAAAAAAATATATATTTGATTGTTTAGTTTCAGTGCTGTGGTACTATAAAGGTCCCTATAGGCCAACTGATATTGGCACATTCTCAATGTCACCACCAGAGGTCACTCATTATGCAGCATGTTTTAGCATTTAGTGAGTGGCATCTAATATCAGGTTTTTTTTGCCTTTATAATCAAATTTTGTGTAATGCCTTCGCAAAAACTACCCACACAACCAACAACCAAACAGCAGATATCTTGCAAAGAATTCACAAAATCTCTGGACAAATCAAATCATCAGAGTTCTATAGGGATCAACAAAACCATATAAATACGAGATATAGCACAAGGATACAAGATTTCAAGGCATGGTCTACAGACATCTGTTTCACTACAGAAAATACATCCCTCAGAGGAATTTCCACAGGAAAGGGAATAGAGGATCTTGGCACAGCTGGGACAAATGCCCTTCAGAGAGAATACCAACCCAATAAATGACCCACAAACAAATTAAGATGCTGCTTATCCTGAAACGGGATATTTATTTTGGATATTTTTATTCTTTCTGCCATACTAGTTGAACTAGTTGGACAAATGGTTTTATCAGAGCTGCTGAAAAGGTCTACAAGAGAAATTCTTATTCTGGTCAGGGTTTACAAAGCAATACTCGCTTCTATCTGAGAAAGGTTTTTGTTGCTCCCATCCAGTTTTACAATTTTTCCCATGCAACTGTCTGTCAAAACATGCTCGTAGTCTTGAGACTGTTTACAGTTTGTTTTGCAAGATGTATCAATGCTGGTGTAAAGGACCCACTGAATTAAATATCTTACACAAACTCGGTGTAAATCATTCACAAATACGATTCTGCTCATATTATGAATCAGAGGCCTTTGTCACTTTTTCCTGCCATTTTTCATCCTGTACCTCTCACTGTGACTAAAACAATTATTCTGCTAATAGTCATGCAGTAACCAGTAATCTAATACCTGCCCTATTCCCCGATAGTGAAATTTATTATTATTATTATTCCCCAATTTGTAAAATATCTAGGTTTCTAAATCAGTAATGTTTTCAAATATAGGAAAGGAACAAATGTCAAAATTACAAATGAAACTGCTTTAAACAAAGACACAAGAAAACTTATTTTAAACATTAAGCCTTGAGACCATGTTAAATTAAAACATGGTGCAGTGCTGCCCTCGTGTGGTCATGTCACATCTCATTCAATAATGAGCAGAAAAAGAACAAACATTTTACATAACCTCTTACTAAAATTTGTAAATTATGTTAAAGAGAGACCTTTACCTGAACTTGTCACACTGTGGCCTTCACGCCTCCATTGAAAATGAACATGGACTCATAAGAATCAGTGGTAAATGACAACATGACTTTCTTTTCCTTCAAAGTACTTCAAAATTAAAAAGCTGAACCATAATAGTCAACTTTGCAGGAAGCAGAATGCCTCATCCTTAAAGGCTGTAAGAAGCACCTTATTATAAAATAAGTCTTTGAGTTTCTTGTGCTCTTCCACAATATCAGATGTCTCCTCGTTGCCTCTCTCTTCATAGCAGAAATGTACTTGGTTTCCTGATAATGAGCAAAACAAAGCGTACATGTTTTAATGCACTTTTAATATTAAAACGACAAAAACGCACACATTTGTGGTTTAACCCTAAATGCATGTATAACAATGAGCAAAAAGCTCTTTTTTAAACTGCATACAAAATTGCACAAATAATACGGTCGCCTCACCCATGTTTTCTCACCCACAGGTCTCAAAGCATATAATAAAACCAGCAGACCTGAAGGGCTCATTTTAATCACATTCACCTGTGCCCACCTGTGTCGTTGAATCAGTCAGGGCTGGACGAGCCCACCCAAGACGAGGATGTACATCAGAGAAGAGAAAACGAAATAATCCTCCACGTTATTACAGCCACAAAAAGTGATTGAATTGATTTATTTATTACTGAAGCAATACAGCCTCATACTAAGACTGGTAGGTTCTCCTCTTTACCACTAGATGTCAAAATGCACCAACTAAAGCCTATAGTTTGCTCTTTATTTTTTATTTATACACGACCAAAGGCAAATACTAATAAACATATATAAATTATATATATATATATATATATATATATATATATATATATATATATATATGAGAGAGAGAGAGAGAGAGAGAGAGAGAGAGAGAGAGAGAGAGGTTTAAATTCTTTAATCCTAAACATTTTAACTTTGTTTAATGGGTTTAATTTTGTCCATTTTTTTGGGGGGGGATGTAACATGCTTATTATCGTAGACAAAAGGTAGATAATAAAAAAGACTTTAAGAGGCGCAAGATGAGGTTTCTGGTTTCTGTTTTTAGCGCTGCACTCCCGTGATTAAAAATAGAGTGAGAGGCCCGCACCGCCCGCAGAGAACAGGCGCTGGGGTCCATCTGCGCCCGGAGAGCGAACTAAAGCAAGAGGCGCAAAACTTTGAGCAAGCCTTTAATACTGACAACCACACCCGATAGATCAGTGTAACTGATCTGAGCTAACCAGCTTTGCATCATTAACAGCCCCCGTTGGTGCTCCTGGGGGGCAAAACGTGTGGCAACGCACGAATGCGCGTTTGCGCTCTGGGCACCGGTGACCCTCTTTCGGTCTTTCAAAGTGTAACACTAGGAAGGGCGCAGAAGACGGATGTAACGCAATGATCCGTGTCGACCAGACAGCGTAGTCTCTCTGTTTAACTCCTGTTTACATTGAAAACGCGTCGTCTTGTTGAATCCTTTGAAGGAGCAACGCTCATTGATCAGGACCGGGCGCAGACGAGCTTGTTTTTCATCCTGAAGGATTTATTTATTGAAGGTTGTATTAATGGGATCGCAAGGGCCAGGGCGCAAAAGAACCCCCAGCAAAAATGGGTTGACCGCTGAGGAAGATGCTCTCAACGTGATTGCGAGAGAGGTAATATCGTCTCTTAAAAGTTATAAAACTGTGTAATGGTCGTACTTAGCCAGGTGTTGGATTAAACTGTGGACCTCCAAAGAGAAAAAGAAACATGGAAGTCACATGGTTCTGCTACCTCAATGTCAGTTTATGTATTAAACCAAAGATCAGGAACTAATAAAGTAACAAGTAACAAAAGGCCAGCTGACATGTCTGTCTGTCTGTCTGTCTTCATGTGGTCCTGAATGTAGAATATTAACATGCATATTTACAAACTGTAGATCATTTCCTCTCCTACTAGACATACCTGCTTCCTGTGAGTTTTTAGTTATCTGGCTTAATGTCTACACCCGGAGTACTTTGTTAATACATAGTTGTACTTTATTCGTTTGTTTGGTATTGTTGGCTTTAAAGAACGTTCTACCAGTGTGTGGCATAAGCTGGGTTGATGTGCTGGAACAGGTGTTGGGTTTGTGATGGTGGAAACCTTGATTTGACTGCTTGGAAAAAGATTTTGGCCCAGTTAGATCTTTGACGTGTAATGAAGTTTTAAAGCATAACACATTCTCCGTGAATAATGAGTACTTTAAGTGTGTTAACAGCATGTGTTTTCAAAGACAGTGAAACTGTGTATGTAGCAAATGCTTAGTTCTATTAATAGCAAGCATGTCTCTGCTTGACACATTCACCCAGTGGTTGGCAGAAGAGAGTCTTCTCACACTACTGTCAGCAGTAACTGCTCTCATCTGATGTGTGAAATACAGTCAGTGATGCATGCACGGTGTATGAGTATAACCTGTCTACGTGTACCCATGATTCATTTCATCCATGATACTCTGACCACTGATAAACCCTGAAATTAGATCCGTGAGAAGCACAGTGTTGCATAATCCTGTGCAAAATGTTTTTAGAAAGTTGCACAGCACGCACGTTGCAGTCATGCACGACTGGATAGATTGCATTTTGACATTTAAAGTGTACTTTTGAAAGCATAAAAGCATACTTTTGTTCAGTTTTCTTTGGTAGCACATTTGTTTCAGTCTTGTTATTGATCATATTAGGGAAGAGATTCTGGTGAAACAGACCTAGTGTGTTGGCAGAGACGTTATCATGGGGCCGGTTTAAATTTACATAGTTTCAGGATGATTAGTAAGGTTTTCTTTTTTTTTAGTAATGTCCCCACCTGCTTCCCTTGTAAAAGAAATGGGTAATATTTATTTCTTATGCTGATATTGCTGATAGCTTGTACTCCCATGCATGTTTTTTAAAGCTGTAATCTCTACCGCCATCTCTGCAAGTAACCTGCAATTTTATATTTTAAACAGAGTTATTTTTTAAGGTGGATGCCGTAAGAACAAGCTACAAGCGCTGCACCATATTCAGTATCCAGACATTTGATATAGTAGCCGGATCTTGTTTCTGTTTACAGATGGACATTTTCCCATGAAATCCGACCTGACCACTCGATTTTCTAAATGATCATTATAAATTTACCGATGCGAATCAGGCTAAGGAGATTGTTGAACACTAATCTGCATGTACTTGCTCAATAACTGATTCTTGTTCAGATTTAACCAAAAAAAGTTATGTATTGAAACTTTAAATTTGTAATGGCTCTCTTTGTGGACTGTTGTCACTCTAGGCCACTAGGAGCAGGTTTAGTATCAGTTGCATGATGATATTATTTTTTTTCAAGTAGGACTTTTGGTATATACTTGATAAATTAGGTTTTCTAACTTATTTCACCTGGTACCTGCAGCTGCTACTAATATGGTGTCGTCTCACTCTTGCTGGCTTCTGACAGGTTGGTATGCTGGCCCTTGTGTGGTTGTTGATTCTGGAACAAGTGCTTTAAAAATAGAAGGTCCTCAGAAGACCAGCTGTTCAAGACCAGACATGAAGCTCTGAGGGACTTTTACACTGAGCAGAAGGCAGGAACAGGGGCATCTAGTATTGGATGCAACAGATTCACCCTGCAGGTTCACAAGCTGTGCTTTTCTTGTAGGGTCTGATTTAACTAAACTTGAAGTGTGCCTATTGTAAACTGATGTAAAGGCCTTGGTAGAACATGAATCAGTGAGGGATTTCCTGTAAAAACAACCCCAACAATAGCTTCTCAATACTGGGAGTTAGTGTTTTGCTTCTTTCTAGTTGTATGCCTGCAAATTGTGGAATCTGGTAGGAGAAACTCATGACATTAACAGATTGTTTCCAGCTGTTTGTTTTTGGTTAATGACCACATTCCTGAGTTTTTGTTAAGGGCAGATCAGATGCCCTCTGAAGCTCTGTCTGTCTCCTGAATGTAAGATTGTTAACATAACTGTTAAGGATCAGTGGCTGATTTCTCATTAAAAGAACATTTAATGTTACTGCATTGGTCACCTATAGTGTTTTTTTTATTATTGAGCTGTTGTACACATTCCTCTTGACTGTTTTGCTGTTTGCCCTGAGTTGATTGTTTTATTGGACATATTTATTTGCTGTCATCATAACTCCTCAGTTGCAGCTACTGTTGCATTTGAAAACCATTGATTTGCACTGGATGGCTGTACTTTGTGTTGTGCTCCCAGTGCACACGTAACATTTCATCACAGTGTTACAATTTAATTTCAAGAACAGCAACACTTTTTAAATGCAAACTTTGGGCAATCAAACCATTAAGACCTTAACATTCTCCAAAATGTATAACTTGCACATTTATTGTTTTAGATTGATTTAACTGGTATGATATTAAATTGGAACAGGAAAAATAAAATAAATAAAATAAACTATCACATATATCTGTAAGGAAGTAGCACAAATTAAAGTTCAAAGCCTTAAAAGAGTGGCTGTGGGCTGGTCTTAGCCAGTAATCTTTTCCTTATCATAAACAACCAGGAGCAGATGTAAAAAAAGCAGCATTTCAGCATTTGTCCTTGTTTGAAAGCTTCAATATTTAGATTTTCTTCACCCATCTGCACTATAAACCATGAACAGAGACTTTGTAGTTCTACCCTTAAAAGAGCATTTACATGAATGCAGTTTAAAACCATGATAATACAGTTTGCACACACACATTGAGCACAGCAGCATGTTGACACATTAACACCTTCTTACTTCTGTTGCATGATAATCCTAACCTTACACAGGATGACCTGTGCATGTAATAGATTGTATTTAAGAACACACTCTTCCTTTGAATGTTATTCAGGGGCTTTGTTGCATAATTGGGCACAAGTTGAAGCAAGACACTTCATAGGAAACTGTATAGCTCATTTTTAAGTGATATCAGTGCACTGAAGTCAGAGACCCTGTTTTACATACAGAAATCTTCAGTGAATGGAACCTCTCCATATAAGGTCAAGGATTCAGATTCTTCCTCTTACCCGACGTCACAGATGGCCCCTGAAGATTGTTATCACAATTGCTTTTCCTGTTTATTCCCTGCTGTTGTGAGGAATCCTGTATGGATTAATGCTGATTTGTCCATATTTTTAGTGTTTTTTTTAGATGATCATGATGGTCATGATTAGTCAGAAATTACCTTTTTTATTAAGGACTAATCATTGACTCCTAAAAATGTGTTTTTTTGTAACCATATCAAACCCTTTTTATTGTTGATGTCTAATCTAAATAGTTGTTATTTTGCTTATTCATTTAAACAAACATAATGTATATAAAAGATGATATTAAATGATGAACAGAATACAACTCTTAAGCCTAGAACAATGCAAGCATACTATTTACTATAGCATACTACTATTTTTGGTCATTTTTCCAATGCACCTTAATATAATCATTACAAATAAGTTATTCTCCAAAAACAAATGCAGAGAGAGCAAACGGTCCATGTTTCATAATTTATTAACTGTGCGTACAAGGTTGTGTTGTGGATTTTGGTCTGATAAGACTGTTTGCTAAACAGAATGGAATGCATGTGCAGACAAGCTCCTGCTTTGGTGTCAGACTGATCATTTGTGAAAGTGGTTTGCTTATCTGACATTTACACAGAGGTATGAAACAGTTTGGTGTGTAAATATACTAATCAACGGGTAATTCATCTAAAGAACGATGACAGAATTTTTACTTGCGCTTCTGTTGTTTCAAACACACGACATGGAATATAAAAGAAGAATGTACTGGACACTCTTTCTATATAAAATAAATCTGTGTTATCATGCTCCAAAACTCAGCTCTGGTTTCTGACTCATATGCCTGACTATCTCTTCTAAGGCAATCTACAGCATTATCAGTTATTCTGCTGTATAAACCCAGTTCACCCGAGGTCAGACATTTTTAGACCATAGAGCACACTGAATGTCATTAGAAAACCAGGGATCAGTAGATGAGAGAGCTGGTGTGTGTCATCTTTATGCTCTTGTCTCTTAGCCTACATTTCAGCAGGCCAGAGTTGCTCTCACAGGCTTGTGTTGGGTCTTAAGCAACTCTGTGGTTAGTGAAGCAAGTGTTTTGTGATGGCCAAGCACACAAGGTATTCTCCATTCTATTAAGCTACATCTGTGTTTAGTCATTTGAGATGTAAACTGCTATCTTTTTTGGGTACGGATGGTGGGTATTTTGGGTACAGATGGTAGGTATATATCCCTATTTGAGTTGAGACTACTGCAAAATTCCTATCGACAGTTCTAGAACAGTTGAAGCAGTTACCAGGGATGCCTTGGCACAAAGGTGGCAAAGTGTTATTTTTGTGCTACTAGCAGTGTCAAACAAACAATGATGCTAATGTTATTGGTTTATCCAGGTGTGGACGTATTGGAGAGCTCCAAAAAGCAATATTTTCAAAAACACAAACGTACGGTCTATTAGAAACATTGCCTTTAATACCTTTAACCTTAATGTCACTGAGCAGTCTGTGCTCTCACTACTCTTCTGCACGTACTTTGACTGTCTGAGACTTATAAAAGATATAATATATTATTATCACAAAATATAACATTTTAAACAACTCTTTGCCTTCTTTTTCTTTCACTTGCTTTGTGGTTGTCTTTCTCTATACCCAGAATGTCCCTCTACACCCAGAATGTCCCGATCCCTCTTAAATTTGTTACCAAATTCTTTTAGCCATACATGGCCAAAAAATTCAGTCTGTTGCATTTTTAAGCCTTTTTTTAAACTTGCTTTGGATATAAACCACAGAACCAAGAGACTTGATAAAATGTCAATCCAGCGCACACAGTCAGGCTTTGTTTGGTTTACATTTGACATGACAGACTGACACAATTTACGTAGGTGTTAATATGGGCAGACCAGGAGTGTGGCACAAACCTCAGATGTGTGGGGTGATGTCATGTTCCACTGGCTCTGGTGTTAGTATCTAACAGAGAGGGACTGTTTATGTCTCACACTGAAGGCCCTGTTTATCCAATTTTAACTAGCAAAATGATGCACTTTGAGAATTTAAATACCGCTGATTGACTGTTTTAAATGTATTAAATTGGCAAGGGGCTATATTAGTTTGTGTAAGCTGTAGTTTTGTACTTAAAAATAATATTTTTCACTTGTTAGTAGGGTTTGCTTGCAACCTACAGTAATGAAATACTCACAAATACTTGATGTTGTTTATAGACATGAAGTAGCGTCTTTGTGTCACATTTCCTGTGTTTGTGTTACTATGGCTGCCCATTTTTCTTCCAATCAGCACACCAGCTGATTAGCATGTACCCACTCAGCCTGGCATGCTTGTACCAGGGGCCGTGAGAGAATGAACTCAGGCAGGCCTGGCATTTCATTCTGTGGTATTTATGTCAACAGATAAGAACTCAGAATTCTCCTGGCCTTCATCATAAACTCCCAGGGACTTCTGAATGACAAGCTTGAACCGTGTCTCTGCCTTCACAGGCACCAAACAAAGGGTTTTAGTAAACCTGTGCACACAGATGTGTGTCATTTTGCCACTTGTAGCTCAATTGGCAGAGCATTGTGTTAGCAGCCCAAAGATTGTGGGTTCAATCCCCAGGGAACAGATGTACTGATAAATTGTATACCTTGAATGCACTGTAAGTCGCTTTGGATAAAAGCATCTTAATGTGAAAACATAAACAATCAACTGATTATGATTATAATGTATATGTCTGCATCCTGGATTAAAAAAATAGTGCATAATTTCTTTTAACGGTTTGGGTTGAACTTTTATTGTGAATTTTAGCGTGATCAAATCCTTTTGGACTGCCTTGCTTTCTGATAACAATAATTACTAGAACTGGTTTGGAAATTATCGTAAAGGATAGTTCACTCACAAATTAATTTTTTAAATAAAGTTATTTACTCACTCACTCTCAAAAGTGCATAACTTTCTTTACGCCAAACTCTCTGATGCTGTAAGTGGGAGACAAGCTCCAAATAATCATCACAAAAATACTTAATGACTAATGGTCTATATACTGTACCAGATTTAAATAATAGCTTTGTATAAAGAACAGACGGGAAGTTACTTAATATCTTGCGTGACGGCTGTGATCACTATTCACTTTGGTTTTCAGAAGAAATGAGGATGAGTAAATAATAAAATGATACTTTTTGGTGAAATTTCAAATAATGGCCCGCATTTTGTTCATGATGAAGGCTTGAAGAAAAGCTAATTTACTTTGTGGCAGTTTAGACCAGTTAATGAATATGTCCTTTTCAAGAGTTGTCTACCAGAAAGTCATGGTTTGGTGTAGAACTAGCTCTCCACACCCGTTGAGAACAGCCATGTTACAGAACTTTCATGAAATGAGAGCATTTTGGGTATACTGGTAGAGACTGCTCCATTTGGGTCATTAAAAATAGCCATTGAGGAGCGTGTGAGGAGAGAGATGTGTGAAATAGGCCACTTTGTTTCTTTTCTGTGATATGAGTGTGCGAGAGAGCTCAGGATGGGAGAAAACACAGATGACCCCGGCTTCCAGATCCTTACCGTGACAGATATCATGGTGTACTTTGAAAACTGCAAGAAGGTATAGTGAATGTGCTTTCGTTTAACGTAGAGGAAAACGGTGTATGTTTGTTTTAAAGATATTAAACTGCAGGTACGGCAGTAGATTTAGTCCATTGATATGAATTATTAATTTCTCTTCATGTTCAATAAATCATGTGTGCGTATGTCACAAGTATTAAGGACCTGCACATTAGCGCAGAGTAGCGACGGTCTTTCGTACCATCAGCATTTCCAATGTTTTGCTGGAGTAGGGCAAGATGGGTGTGATCCCAGTTCAATTGTGAATGATTCAGACCACTGATTTCCTGCTATGGTCAAAAAAGGGATGGTTTTGGTTAGCTTGTTAGTCACACAGTTGTATAAAGTGCATTTATTTCTGAATATTTCCAAAAGACCCTTACTCTTGGTGTTTAGTCTGAATGCTTTTTTTTACATGAAAGTTTGTGTAGTTTGAAAGTTCAGCTAAGGTAAAGCCCTTTTGGGTGAAAACCTTGTTATTTTATAGTGTGTACATATGTGTACATAGTCACTTTGCTTCGCAAATAGAGAATGTGTGTTTACAGGATCAGGAACCTGTTGTAAACATGTTTGGAGAGCTGCTTAATTACTGGGAATCATTGGTGTAACTTGGTCTCCTTGGCAGATAATGTCAGTAATTTTCTGCCTTCATTACACCCTTACTGACTAACATAACATGGTCATTCAGTTCCTGTTTACAAACAGTCGTGATAATATATAAAAGAAAAGGGATTTGATACTCTATGACAACTGGACAGAGGTACTGTCGCTTCCTAAATTAATAATGTAAAAAAGTAAGTAAATCAGATTAAGAATGTGTTTTCTGCCTTGCTGCTCTTTTAAGGACATTTTGAGTTTTTATCCGGCATCCACACATCGGTCTTTATACGTTTAAACAAAGAAATGAGTCCAGGTTACTAAAATTAAAAGCAAAACTAGGCCATCATTTTCTGTTCACACTGCTACAGGTAGTGGTGGAAATATTTACTTTAGCAACATATTTTTGAACATAGTTGTTGGAAAATAGCTTGAGATCTCGGTGCTGAGCAACAGCTCCTTCCTTGGAAAGTGGCGTGACTGTGTCCAGGACGGAAAGCCAATTTAAGATTATGATCTGACATTTAGTCAGGAACACGTTATTATGGACTTCTGCGTCGGCCAACAAACACAGGAATTAATGTGAGGGCTCTATGTACAGACCGCTTTTGAGAAGTTAAGGGTTAAAATACTTATAGTAAATAGTAATTTTTTTGTTCGTGCCCAGAGGGTTAGTTTACACAGAAGATTAGAAGTAATTTTCAGTTTAGTGGCTTTTAAAGCTCTTTATTTGATCGGCAAAATGAAGCTTATCTGTTTTTCAATTTAACAGTTTTAAATACCAATTCAGTACGAATCACTGTCATATGTTTGTGTAGAAGCAGTGTGTATTAGTATACAACATTGACATTTTTAAACCAGTTTTACTCATCAAATCAGTGTTATCTCATTATTGGCTTATGTAATAAAGGTTCATTTAAAAACATCAGTTTTTGCCACTATGGTGAATTTAGAAGAAAATCTGAACCTAACATGTTAACATAAGAAAAGATATGTTAAACCAAAGAAATCAAAGATTCTTTTGTGCATTTTCATAATTGTATGGTGGGGCTGGTTTCCTGTTAACAAATCCCTGTAAAGTCACATTCATGGCTCTTGTGTAAAGAGATTTTGTAGTAAGGGCTTGGAAGGAAGAGTGGGTGGAGTTAAGATGCAGTCATCACTTTGGGAGGGTCTCTGTGAGGAAATACAGTGGTTGAGTTTTTTCTTTTGGCTGTTGCCACATTTTGTTGCCGTCATATACAGGAAGGAAGTGTGCTTGCTCTCTCTCTCTTTCTTGCTCTCTCTCTCCCTCATGACTTAGGGAGTCTTTTCCTTAAAAGGACTTTTTGTAGTGTGATGCACTGAAGTCGCATACATGCTCATGTTAACAAACATGCATGTTGCATGCAAGCAATATACAGTTACAAAACATAAATGTTATGACAGAGATGTACACACATTGTCACTGAATTATGCCATTTTACATTCTGTTGAATTTACATGTACAAAATACAAGAAAATACACTCAAGACATGTATTTTGAATGCTACTGATATTTTGCTTTCAGATTGTTGATTAATATTGCTTATGGTGTTATGGCTATAGATTAATGTATTTGTCTTTCTCCCTTTCTCTTGACCCCTGCCCCCCCTACAGGCTGAAGCCCGTTTGGCAGCCAAGAGGGCGGCCCGTGCAGAAGCCCGTGAGATCAGAATGAAAGAACTGGAGAGACAACAGAAAGAGGTGAAGACACAATCACTGAGGTCTGAAACTAAGGTTGTTTATTATGCATTTAAATGTACACAAAGGTGTCCCAAATATTATATGTATGTAGTGGGTTAATTTCAGCTGTTGCAACGTTTTCATGTAATATGACATGATATAATATAATACAATATGATATAATATTATATAATATTTGGGACATTTCTCATCCAATCATAAGGGGAACTAACCTTTGTGTAAATTTAAATTCATAATAAGCAAAATCAAATCAGAAAATCCTCTATAGCTACAATGTGAAACTGTCTTAAAACCACACAAAAATATCAGCGGGTGTTACAGGTTCTAGAGGTGTTTGTGCCAGAATATTGTTCCAGTAGTGTGGTGTACTGAGGATGAGAAGAGACTGATGGTTCATGATAAAAGCCCTTCCCCAGGCTTTTACCTGCTTAACCTCAGTCTGTGTGTGTGGTACAGTGGATTTGTCTCATGTTGTTGGTGTGATAATCACACACTAGCCCACCGAGTCAAAGGTTAATCAGTGAAGCATTGCAGAAGTAAATAACCTGCATCATACCTTGTGTTGTGGTGGAATACCAGTGGAGATGTTTCCAACAAAAATCAATTCTTTTTTTTTTTTAAATATTAAAGATAACAGTTTCACTAGTAGGTGTTAAGCACAAAGCTTTGGTCTGGAGACTCGAGATGTTGACATTATAAATTGCTTTGGCCTTTGTGTTCAACTACCAGAGGAGAGGAAATTCTTTTTTAATTTCTTCATTAAATATTTTTTTGTAGTCGTGTTGACTTGCTCCTCTACAACACTGCCATCTTATTTTGTTCGTATTTTTGTTTGTACTTTACCCCCCCTTATATCAGCATAGTAATACAGCTCATTCTCAGCTACAGCTTTTAATAGACACTATATTAATATTTTTTATTTTTAAATTATTGTTTTAGTCCTTTTCACTATGGTACATTGTCTGGTTGTTGAACATTACTCACATACTGTAAGTGAGCTGGATTTCAGGGAAGGTCATTTATTTGTTTAAACTCCTCTATATGTACCTCTCTGGTCTCTGATTGGTTGATGCTATGTAATTAGCGTTAAGGCTCTATAGACACCTGATGCTGATTTGCTACAGCTGACTGCACATAGTAAATGGGGCCTGTGTAGACGTAGCTACAGATTCCCTCATATGTTTAGAAATGGGAGCTTCATCATCTACATTTGAACTGTGAATCTGGGACCTTCAGATGTGAATGGAAAAGCACAATCTCTTATCTCAATACCCAAACAGACACAACAAAACTGACATAATGAAGATAATCACTAAACACTTACGTATGCCCAGGTCACACTCAAGGGATTAAGTAACATTCAGAGTTAAGCCCAGTCTGATCAGGAGGTGTGTGGGAATGTTATGGGTGTGTGTATGTGTTTTGTGGCTTTCAAACTCCAGCCAAGTCTTAAAGAAGATTATGAGCTTTTGTTCGAACCTGCAGTGGGTTAACGTCTCGTTCCCTGTTCACTGGCTAGGCTTGTATTTTACAGTGGTCACAGGCGCACAGAGTCAAGATTGAACATGTCATGATGTAATAGGCTTGATTTTGATCTGGATAATAAACATCTTTTAGGGATGGATCAGGTATAGATCTGCTCACTTGTGAAATCACTATGAATCTGCACAGCAAACGTTTAAGATAGACTTTTTGAAGAAGATCGCTAGCACATGCAGGCTTCCTTATTTGGATTTTAAATGCCCCTGTCTCCATCAGACTTGAGGTAGATGGAAACGCAGTGAGGCTGACAGGACGGCTTTCAGGCGGTTAACGAGTAGAGGGGCGAGGGAAGCCCTCAGTGGGCGGCCCCGGACCCCTCTACTGAGAAAGGTGAGCTTGAATTCACTGGACAAGCATTGTTGCACAAACAAATGTGCAGTTACTGGCTTAATGTGTTAACAATTTTACTCTTATACAAGCTGAATCAGCATCAGATGATCTGAACACGTGTTTTATCCTGGTTTTGTTTGTTTCCTGTGATCTGTTGATTTAACAAAACGTTCTGTAGTCTGTTGGGCTAAAGGTTATCATCGAGATGGGTACTGCCAAGGATAGGACGCTAAAATCAGGTGTTTGCTTGTTTTGTTTCACTTTGTCTAATGTTGCTTGAGTGCCACAGTTATGAATTGCTGTTGTTGTCGTTTATTATTAGAAAAGCAACGTATTACAATTCCGTCATTATTTTTTATCCTATGAAAAATACAGTGTTGTTTTTAAAACTTGTTTTGCCATACCTGTCTTTTTGGCCAGATGTAGGAGGGTGTAGAGAGTCTCGCAGAAACTAAAGATTGTGTGTTTGTATGCACAACAGTGCACTGATGATATCTGGTATCAGCAGAGATAAACAAATCTTTTTACATAATATTTTCATAATTTTTATGTAAAAAAATAAACGGACATGCACACAATAAGTGTTACCTTGCAAAGTGAAATATGTGCAATGAGCAAAAATCTATATGTGCTGATCAAACTTCACCTTGACCCTAAACATCGTCAGTTTATTAATCATAATCAGTGTAAGATTGGACATGTAAACACAAATATATTAAGATGATGGAGGCCCATGTTAAGTTTATAAATAGACAGTGTGGCTCAAATGTGTGCCAGTTAGTCATGGTCGGCACCTTCAAGGTTCAGCTTGAAGCTGTTGTGGATGGACATCATGCATAAATATTGTTTTCAGAGAAATGGGCAGGTGTGGTGAATGGACAGTGCAATGTCAGATGTTAAAGAGGTCTCTCAGGAAGAGATTGTTTTACCAAGAATGTGGAACACAAGTCATCAAAATTGAAACACACATGGAAAGCGAGTTAGGTGAGATTTTATAGGCTTGTCGCTAAGTAAAGGTGGAAGGCTGTAAACAGTGTGCCCAAATACACTGTGTAGTACACAAATGTGCAAAAGTGGAATTAGACTATAAAATAATTATAGATTATATCAGATTTTTAGCTACCTGTTGATGAATGGTCTCTCAAGTAATGGCTAAGAACTAAAATATGCTCTGTGTATTAACGTAAACTCAGCACAAATATATTAGCACTAGCAGGTGATGTGATTCACAGTGAATGAATCCTTAAACTTCCATGGAAAGAATCCTGTTACCCCTTAGACCAGGTCACATGACCTTCCCAAACCTAAGTCTGAGCATTCCCAAGCGTCTGTATATATCGGCACACTCGCGAATGCATGGCATAATTTGGATGCCAAAATCAACTTGTAATGAGTTTAAATGAGTGAGGTTAAAATTCCTGAGTGGTATTTGGGTCTCATTGGTGATGCTTTGAATTGTGCTGCTTGTTAATGTCCCGTCTGTATGACCTTCATATATTGAAGTTCTGTGAACTACAGAGGTGTTGCCCAGACTGTAGTTAATCATGTCTACCTGCAAAACAAGGTAATATGATACTGGCTTGACTGGATTTATAAAACTTTTAACAGCTTTCCGTTTCCTTTTCTGTTCCCTTTATATGTACAGAATTTTCCACTTAGTCATTCCTGTTCTCTGTAGCCCAATAATCAACACTCTCTCTTTTTCTTCTCTGTATGTTTGGTGTTTTATTTCCTCCTGCTCATCTGATCCTCTTTTGCTGGTCTGCTGTGATGTAGATTTATCAGGTGCAGAAGGTAGGACATCTTTCCTCTTTGTGTTTTCTGTTGCTATAGATCTGCCCTGTATTGTTATTTCTCTACTTGGGTTTTTTTTTTGCTCTCTATACAAACTGATAATATGGGTCAATGACAAACAAGAATGTCCAATATCCAAAGTATAGTTCAAAAAGTGCAAAAGTGCAAAAATAGCTTGTGTGTAACATTTGTGTCTTTTGATTTAAACATACACTATAGAACATTGAGAAATCTTTTCCTGTTTAAGGGTGTTGTTTTCATGTGACAAACAGCTTCAGTCAGTAATACTGCACTGACTTTGCAAAGTTTTTTTTTCAGGTATTCATCTTTTTAAAACAAAATTGCTCAATTTAGTTTCACTTTAATTTCAGCCTTCTGCTGAGGCTTTTTCTTACGATCTCCAGACATAATCTGTTTTTTAATAATGTAATAGAAAAGAATTAGCACCACATCATTGACTGATATTATCTTTCCATTATAATCTGTTTGATTAATATAATTGCCTCATATTCCCTTTATCCTGGCCATTCTTATTACCTGAACCTCACTTCTCTGAGCGGTTTTCTCTCCTGTTTTCTGGTGCATTTCTCTCTTTTTAGAAATACTATGGACTGGATAACCTGGACAACAAATGGGGGGACATTGAGCAGTGGATGGTACATTGGGATTCAGCTGAGATATTGTGCATGTTCCAGCCCTCTAGTTTAATCCGCATGTGTGTTTCTATCTATTGCAGTGCAGAAAGAATTCATCTTTTGTTTATTAGTTCCTCATGTGATGGCACAGGCATGCATGTTTTAACACAGAGCTATATCAATATTACTTTTCACGTTTCACACCCAGTTATTGCTAAACTATTAAAAGATTAATTAAATAATCTTAGTTAATGTGTGTCTGCTGGCATTCTACATGTTTATATGTATATGTCAATGTATTGCCTAAATTTACAAAAAAAGCGTGGGCAACTAATGGTGTAGCTATTGTGATTTTTTTTAATATATATATATATATATATATATATATATATATATATATATATATAATAAAAAAAATATGTATATATATAAATATATCACAATCTGAGTTTATGGTTTGTCTGTGGTTAACATTGTTTATGCAACCATTAGATTTTGTTTTTACATACATTACTGGACATTTTCTCCTCTCCTCTTTTTCCTTTTCTCTCATTTTCTTCTTCCTCTCTGTAGGAGGACAGTGAGCGATATACACACGTCTCACGGAGACATGCTTCGGTTTGTATCTCACTGTCTTTGCACTGTGTCCTTTTCAACCCTTATTAGATGCTTAATAGGCGCTCAACTCTGCTTTTGTAGAGTCATAGTTAAGATGGTGATGTTCATGAGTTCTTTTGAGGGAGTTTTGGTTGTGGATCTTCATCAGTATTCATCAGTACACATACACAGTGGGGTGATTAATGTCTCAAACTCTTGCTAACTGTGGGCTCCATCTAATTTTACCCCTTTCTCCATCCATCAAGGTGTCAGACGATGAAGAACGGATGTCAGTGGGGAGCAGAAGCAGCGTGCGGGTCAGTATCAACTTAGCCTGCGTTTTTTGAAGGTTTAAGTTTGTATCATGTGGCAGCTTAGAAGTGATGGAGCTGTCTAAGATGCCCTGTGGGATAATGGGTGTATGTGTGCGTTTGCCATGTTGTCTGATGTTGTGGTCACAAAACAGCCCAAAATTATCCTTAAGCTCATTGTGGTCTTGTTTGTCTGGGCAGCTGGACTTGGATGCGCCGGGTGTTTATGGCGGGGTAAGAAACATTGGTGGGAAACGTTGCTTTAATCACAAAAGAATGTTGTGTTAGCAAAACTTCTTGTTTTTTTTGTGTGTGTGATGTCATGCAACAAGCACAATAAGGTTTTAACTTTTTGTTTCTGATGGTAGTTGTGTTGTTTTGGAGTTGTTTCCATCAATATTACAAATGAGGTGGTATGTTCTGTTCTGAGTTTCTTAAAAAAATGGCTTGAATGTGTCAGTAAACCGCCTGTTATTGTGCTGCTGAAGTGTCTAATGCTTGATCTGCATGGCACAACTGTAGCAATAAATAGTAAATTGTGTGATTTTAATAGTCTTTCCATATTCCACCATCCTGTCCAGCTTTCCCAGGCCTCCTCCTCCTCACATTCACAGAAGAAGTCCAAGAAAAAGAAGAAACATTCATCAAAATCTGTATGTTTTTGGCGGAAATGCGTTACATTCATGTGGTTCTAGAAAAAGTGAATGCCTAATCAATCACAATCTGTTGTTTTCCACAGAGCAATGGCTATGATGATGACCTCTGCCAATTATCTAGTAGGGTTAGTGGCTCAAACGACTGTGTTATGTCAGGGTTTGGGTGTTATCTGCTTTGTTCATCCATGTGATGAATGTAAACTGAACTCTACTGTGTATGTGTGCACAGAGCTCCAGACTCAGTGACGAGAGCAAAAGGTCACATTCCTCTAGATCTGATCTGAAGTCGGTGGGTCTCAGTCCTGCATCTCTGTCACTGCCTGTAATTCTCGTGCCTGTTGGCTTGTGATTAACATGCAGCTAACTGTAGTGGAAGGTTGTGAAGGGTCTTTGTGGAAGCATGATAATCACAGTGTTCTCCTGAAGTAAAAAAACACGCTGGCTTGCTGGTCTTAATTTGTCAGGCTGGTCTGGTTATCTGGTTTTAAAGAGGTTTTGAGCACCTGGTCAAATGGTCAAGTTGACCAGCCAGCTAAACACCAGTTTAGCCAGGATGGCTACCACCGACTTAAGATAACTGCTAACCCTAGTTAAGAAAAGAGTGTGAATTACTAACCCATGGTTACGTCTGAACAGTGTGAAGCATGGAACAAGATAACTCAGGATATAAAAAAATTTAACCTAAAAGTTATTTTTTGACTTTAGCTGGCATGTTGTCCTTGCGTCACAGCTTTTGTTAAACAGTCAGGTCATCTCCTTCAACATCTAAATATCTTTCTCTAGATCTGTTGCTCGCACCTCTCTTCAGTTAATCATTCGCTTCCTCATGATTTTCCATCATTTTAGAGTATCTACAATTCTCCAGAACTGTACAGCAGCAGTAGTTATTCTTCTAAACATCGAACCCTCTCCTACAATGGCTACCAGGTCTGTCATCTTAATCCACTTCTCCTCTCCCTGACCCCTCCATCTCTTTATCTCATTCCAGTGCTTAAAACCCCTGATTGCTTCTTCACCCGAATTTTCTACCAGAATTGTCCTCCTTTAAATTGTTTATCTGTTCCTGTGATGTCCACCACATCACAGGATCTTGTGTCTTCATTTCTCTTCATTTCTCTCATTTAGCTCTCTCAGCTGCACAGCAGGAAGGAGAGGGTTTGTGCTGCTCCACATATTACCCTCTGCTCCACAGCACTTCCTGTACAATAATATGTGAACCGGTGCACACTGATACTTTCACTATTAACATCACACCAGAATGTCTTTTTCACCCACAGCAGGTCATCTAGGGTAAACCCACACAGGAGTACTTAGCTTATTGCTTGTGTTTCAGCTTTGACTTTAGTCCTTAAAGGGGAAGTGTGTCATTTTTTGCAAACAGTTTCCCAAGATCTCCTGCATAACGTTGGTTGAGCCAGAAGTGTCTGATGGCTTAAACAAACAGAGCAATGTTTTAATAGTGCCACAGAGATAATGTTTAAGTTTTTTCAGAGAATGTACTGACTACATAGTGTGCGGCTCACATAGCTGCACATTTAACTGGGACAGGAGAATGTATTTTACCTTTAAAAAGTGACACACTACACTCAAGTGATGCACTGTGCGCTTGAAATGGAGAAGTGAGACTTCAGAGAGAGTGTGCATGCTTACAGAAGTCATGGGTCAGAGCTCTGAGTGTGTGTGATGTGTTTCTTTGTGTTTGTTTATCATCTATCAGGGCTCTATATATGAGGACAGTCTCTACAGTGGCTCTCGACGCTCCAGTGCTCGTGCTGTAAGAAACCACAATGATAGAGCAAAACCGTAAATGTGCATGAGATTAACAGAGTGCACACCCTATTTACATGTGCATTCAGTGTCCTAACCACTAATGTTTACATTTATGTATTTTAATCGCTTTACATTGATGTATTTTAATTTTAGTTGCTTTTATCCAAAGCGACTTGCAGTACATTCAAGTTATACATTTCGTCAGTGCATGTGTTCCCCTGGGAATCGAACCCACAACCTTTGTGACTAACAGTTTAGAACTTTCTAACTGTAATGATAAAAGTATTTATATTTATGCCTTTTGCTGATGCATACAAATCAACTTAGAGGGCATTAAAGGTATACATTTATCAGTTTGTGTTCCCCAGTAATCAAATCCCTGTCTTTGGCAATTCTAGTGCCATGGTCTTCCTGTTTGTTTACAGGAACACTCAAAACTTGTGTTACTCAAAATTAAGGATGAAACAAAATTCACAAAAGAAAATGTAACAGGGTGTCTCTGTATTCTGAAAATACTTTGCTACTCATGTTTATTTTAACAAGCCGTGAGTTGTTGTTTGTGTGTGACTTAGATGCTAAAACTGATTTATTTGTGTACCTCAAAGAGGTGGTTAGAGAGTCCTTATGGGTGTTTTTGTGATGCGCTTATTTGTTATCTGGGTGATTGACATAAATGAATTTCTGCTTGAGTGTTGTAAGTTTTGTGGTTTTTTTCTTAAGCTTGCTGATCTGCATTCCCTGCTCTTTTCTTTCAGTTGCTGTATATTGATTTACACCCTCAGTATTTCTCTGTCGCTGATTCTTCACATTCTCATTATGTGTGTGTCTTCCTCCAGTCATCTGAATACAGTGGTTTCTTGGGCTCGAGCTCTAGGACTTCATCCAGGGCAAACTCTGCTTGTGGCAGTCCTGTGGTGAGCGCCTTCAGTGTCACTGTCAGCCAGTGACAAGTTGATCGTGGATCAATGTGGTTATATTTCATGAGTGAAATATGACATACTACAGGCATCTGTAGTATATGGGTTTCTGTAATAAATGTCTCAAATTAGGTGTTTATACAGTGTGTAATGTATTGTTGGTGTCTCTCTTGGAGTGTTTGTTTGTAGCCCAGTTAAAATTTAAACCTAGTTAACCCAGTTAAAGTTTAGCTTATAACTAGTACAACTAGTGTCAGCTGATCTAATGTGTGTGTTTGTGGAAAAATGTGAAAAGTCAGCTGTTAAATTTGTGTGGTTGAGACTACTTAAATAGCTGTAATACAGGTTGTGGTGCCCTTGAATTATGTTAATGGCTCCCCCTGGTGGTTTCCAGGAGGACTGCAGCGGCTCAGTGGCTAGTTATATGCGCAGCACAGCTAGTATCAGTGGCCTGTCTAGAGACCTTGACCATGTCGTTATTCCTGACCTGCCGGATGTGAATGGAAGACTGTCTATGGTATGGGAGTGAAACTGGTGATCTGGGTTTCATGTGATCTATGGTGGTTGATGCTCAGAGTCATTGAATTAAAACTTATGGCATGTTGGATTGAGGTGATGGTCTGCATGTGGGTTTTATTCTTTTTCAGTTTGAATGTCTCCCAGCCTGAAGAGTTTACAAAACATGTCATTGGTCAATAGATTCTGCAAACTGAATGAACATTTTTGTGCTTAAAGCTGTGATGTTTGCTGGAATTTGGCATTTCCAGCTGTGCATGGTATGATGTTGCATTATTTGCAAATATGACAATTGCTTGCTTGGTATTTACAAATGCGATGGTTTGTGTTTTGAAACATAGCAATTTAAACTGATTTTCTACCCTAAACAGATAAAAAAATATATTGTTGGACTAACATTGTTTTTGTATTGACAGCTGACAGCATGAATCATGATAAATAACACACTCTGTAACACTGTAATAAAGTAGTTGCTCACAGGTTACAGGCACCTTGTGAGAAAATCAAATCATTTTTGTATCTTTATTCACAGGCTGATGACCGGTTAGAACGTGACTACTTGGAAAAGGTTAGTACGTTTATTCATAGATCTTTCATGGACCTCTTTTAAGTGATTCTTAATGGTGCATGTGTATATAAACAATGCAACATGAATAATTTTAAGGGCTCTTCACGTGCATCAACAATATCTGGTGCCACTCTCACCTCTCTGGGCGGAACGTCCTCACGAAGAGGAAGTGGAGATACTTCCATCTCTGCTGACACTGAAGTCTCTATACGTGAAATCAAGGTGTTTGTTTACAGTTGTTTGTAACTCTCTCTTATTTTCCTTCTGTATTTAAATAGCTGTATTACAGTACAAAATCAAAAATAGGTTCTTAAAAGGTTCTTCACATCAGTGCCATAGAAGAACCATTTTGGTTCCTCAAAGAACCATTCAGTCATGGCATTGTGAAGCACACTTTTTAAAGGATTCTATAGTAATACTGACCACACATCACTTGCATATAGTATAAATGATGTACCTGTAGCTCCATGAGAAACCTTTAAGGTTAATATTGGATAACAAAAACTTACATGCACAATCTGTGTAATTAATGGGATTTTGTTCATTTTTATGTTGACTTGGTATATATTTATTATAATAATTTATGTTTATAATATATACATCACTCAGTGTCACACAAATCAAAGCAACTCAATACACTTTCGTTTCTGTGTCATTGCTCAGTTTTGTTGCTATTGATGCCTTCAGCAGAATTTAATCAAACACACCTGAACTAGATGTTTGTGTGTTAGAACAGAGTGTAAGTAAACAGTGCAGAAAGAAAGATCTTCAGGAACTTCACGACTAAGCTGCCCTTCTTCGTTCCTCACCGCTATCCTGTAGCTTTTTACCTGTTTCTAGCATTGTAATTCACTTTCTCAACCCTTTTGTTGCTCTTACTCCATTGCATCCTTCATCCTTCCTCCTCATCTTCACTCTTCATGCCTTTCATTCAGGAGATTCATGAGCTTAAGGATCAGATTCAAGAGGTGGAGGCAAAGCACTTGCAGAACCTCAAAGAGATCAAGGTACACATCAAGGCAGTGCCGGCACAGCAGGAACTTTTTTAGTTATATTTTTAATTGACTGTGCTGTCAAAGAAATTGCAGTGCATAATTTGTGCTTTTCAACTTGGTGTTGGGTTCCTTGATAACCAGCAAATGGGTGGTTGGACTAACATCAGGTGACCGGGTAACTAGATATGATTGCATGTTTCTCCTAATCTTTTTTTACAGTCTCATTTTGCATGCGCATGTTTCTGTGCTACATTAGTCTATAGCCTGATTTTCTCTGTATAGCTTCTGTCTTTAAGTTGATCTTATTCTCCAAAACATCTATTAGACATTACATCTCTGTTCATAACACTATTATGAGGTTCAGTTTGAAAGTGTGTTCTTGTATTTCTGTTCTATAATGCATGTGCAGTAAATATACTCTAATGTTAATGTGATATCTGTCCTTTTAAAGGATTCTTTGTTGGAAGTGGAGGAAAAGTACCGGAAGGCCATGGTGTCCAATGCACAGCTGGACAATGAGAAGACCAATCTGATCTATGAAGTGGACACTTTAAAAGACTCTTTAATGGAACTGGAAGAGATGCTCTGTGAAACACGGCGTGAGCTTGAGGAGAAGAGTAAGGTCTGTACAGCCTAGATGTTTGCTTTATTGACTCGTACGCTAAAACCTTTTACTGTAGAGTCTTTTTTTTATTTAAAGAAAACGGTAAGCACATGGTCATTTATGCCATAAACATCGGTGATGACTCCACAAAAAACGCTTCATTAAAATGTACAGAAGAATGCATCTAAAGCCTTTTTGTCTTTCAGGACCTTGAACGAGAGAAGCATGCACACAGTATACTGCAGTTTCAGTTCAATGAATTAAAAGAGACATTAAAACAAAGCGAAGAACTGCTAACTGTGAGTATTGTTATAAATACAGTTTAAATCTCTCCCTCCTGAAGCTTGTTGTCTTTTCAAATGCTTGGCTTATCTGATCATCTGCCCCTCTATCCCTTCCTTCTGACCATCTGTGATCCTCTTTCACGCATGATGCGTTTCTATAGGAGATTCGTCAGTTACGACTCAAGCAGGACGGCTTTAATAGAGAGATTTCTGACCTTCAGGAAACTATTGAATGGAAGAATAAAAAAATTGGGGTATGAATTGTTTTGTACCCCCAGTAAGTTTTAGTTGTCACAGTTTTCACTGTTAGAAAATAGTTTTTAATTTATAGATTTTTTTCACATTTACATCCTGCTGCACTCTGTCTGTGCTCTATCGAAGCCTTGATGTTTTCATTACTTTCACTCTCTTTCTCTTCTTCGCCTCATCTTTGCCAAATCCCCTCTGGTGCCATTCAGGCATTAGAGAGGCAGAAGGAATTTTCTGATGCCATTCGAAATGAGAGAGACGAGCTCAGAGATGAGGTTGTTCAGCTCAAAGATATTTTGAAGGTATTCATCTGTGTGGTGAAAACAGCTAATTATATATAGCAAAAAAAAGCCCCAAACGCTTGCAAATAGAACAAAGAATGTAATCCAAAACATGTCATTTGTTTTTTATTTTTTGAAGACAGAATTCCTGCTTAGCTTTTTAATTCATAGCTAATATCCAAAATACAAATCAAATTGTCAAATCAGAACTCTGACAGAATGTCAACATAATATTGATGTATCCATATATGTCACAGTGTAGGCACAATATGCTTCATCCGTCTGCTTAAATTAATGTGTACTTACATTAACTTTACATTGATTTATCCTTGTCCAGAAACATGGTATTGTCCTTGGACCTGATCTAACCACTAATGGAGAAACAGGAGAAGAAGTGGCCGAGGCTGATCAGAGTTCTCAGACATCATCTGCTGAGATCCGTGAGGGAAGCAGTGTACTAGGTAAGCTGCTGTTTTGACCCTCAGTCATTGCATGCTAAGATTTCTTTAACATTGCTACCTAGCATTCTCTTGTAGATGAGTCTAACCAAACTGTTTCTGTGGGCCTTGTACAAACTGCACATTAACATCTCTTGCACATCACTGCTTCCACAGTATTAGTGTGTCAGCCAGAAAATGGCACATCATAAAAACAAACATTGTAAGCTTACATCTGTTTCTTGAGTCCATATTCACACACGATGTTGAACAAATAGGAATCATCCAATTGTCCAGTTTGGTTAGAATAAGCCATGTGCTTTAATTAAAATAATAATCTGTGTTGCAAAGCTGTGTGCTCAGTGCTTGACTTCAAACCATGGGGTTTTATTTGGGACACCCTTCACACGTATCATTTTTGAAGGGTTAAGAGCTTTGGCTTGGTGTCTTTTTCTTCCTTCTTCCTTACTTCTTGCTCTAAACATCTGCAACAAGCTACTTGGCTTCTCAAAGCACATTTCTTTTGCCCTTAACCTTTGAAACCTCAATCATCTCCCAGGCACTCATCAGTTGAAGCTGTGTAAAGATCAGCCCCGAAAAGATGTGGATGAGGAAGTGCAAGAAAGTCAACAGTCTTCACTGAGTTCTACAAAGACATCTTTAGAAACAAATGAGAATGGAGAACATAGGGGTGAAATGAACCAGGGTGTAGAGAAGCAGTCTGATAACAGACCTGAAGAACCTCAGAGTTCTGTTGATGATGAGCTGAATGAAACAAGACCCATGCAGGAGATCAAAGCAGAGCAGCTTGTATTGGAAGGTTCTGGGGGTAATGCTGTGGAATCAGAATGTGATGTTCACACAGATGGACCTATTGGGAAAGTTCAACAAGAGACCATGATAAGTGACAAACATAGTCAGATAATTGAAAAGGAAACAACTTTAGAGTCAGTCTCTGATCCAATACCTAATGAAGATCAGCCAGGTGAGGCAGTGTTTCATAATAAAAGCACGCCTGTGGAGAAGCCTGTGGAATCATTTAAAACTGAGAAACTCCCACAAACCCAAAGTGCCAGTGCTTCAAATAAAAAGAGGAGAAAGAAGAAGAAAAGCAAGCAGAAACAGAAACAAAGTGACAAGCAGGAGAGTGAAACAAGGATAGATGACACAAGTGAAAAGGTCTTAAATGAGGATAATCCAAGTCAAAAAATGGGGAGTGATCTAGAGGGAAACCATGAGGAGCAATTAGAGAATGAGAATGAATTACTCGTATCAAAACCAATGAATACAGAGGTCTCAGCTGATTCACATGATGATAAAAGAAACCTTAAACTGGACTGTGTTGAAATAAGCATAAATATTAATGCTGATGATGCTAGAGAGAAATTTCAAGTAATCCCAGATGTGGTTGATTCATTAGAAAGTTCTAACCCCATATCAAATTATGATTGTCCTGAATCTAGAACTGGCAACAGTGTCCCTTCTGAAGTTACTGTCTCTAACCTCACAGGCGTTAATAATGACCAAACTGAGGATTCAACAAATCCTGCCCAAGAGCTTTCTTCAGAAAAAGAAGCTTTAGTGTCTCATGAGCTTTCTGATAAGCCCATGGATGCTGTTGACAGGTGTGTGGAAACCTTTAAGTTTACCAGCAGCTCTGACAACTTTGAGAATTCTTTGTTGGTAGACAGGAAGGAAGTGACAAGCCATTTGGCCACAGCAGAAAAGGAGGCAAGGCCTCAAAATATTGAACTAGAAAGCACCACTATCTCTTGTGAGTCTGCTTCAAAAAGTCATCCCTCTTCCTCTGTGATAGAAGAGGTGGAGAATGAAGGTGAAAAGGTAGTCCAAGAACAACCAGCAGTGCCCATTGATCCGGAGATGAAAAGCCATCTACAAAATAGTTTTGAAGTGGACCAGGAAGAGGTTAGGACACAGACACAGCAAGATGAACTAGTTAAAGGAACTCTAATGCCTAGTGGAGAAGTGTTTAGTGGAAACAATAATATAGACACTGAAGTAACTGAATCCCATGTTCAACCTAATTTAGAAAAGGGTGAACGGGCTGAGGTAGAGGAAGGGTCACTCAATGGTCAGCTTCTACCTGAGGATCATCTTATTGGACAAGATGAAACAAATCAGGAATCACAAGAGTTAGGAACCTCTGACCAAGAATTCAAGCTAGATGATAAGAATGAGAAGGAAGGATCATTCCAAGAACAAGTTATGCTTTATAAACAGTTACCTCAAAAAGATAAAGATATTCTTGTGGAAAACGATGATATTCTGGTGGAAAAAGGTGAGGAAGTTAAGAAGGAAAGATTGTTCCAAGATCAGGTTATGCTGGACACGCAACCACCTCGAGAGGATGGTGATACTCTGGCAGAAAAAGCTAAGGAAGGTAGGAAGGAGGATGAAGAGAATGAAGGCATTTTAGTAGAGTCCACTTCTCCGGAGGCAGTAGAGTCCGCTTCTCCGGAGGCAGTAGAGTCCGCTTCTCCGGAGGTCAAGGAAGAAGATGAGGAGGAAGATGAAGGAGAATCATTTGATTTTGATGACATGGATCTTGAAGCATCATTAGATGCCCCTCCAAAAACCTGTCAAGCAGACAAGGAAGTTACTCTGTTAAATGAAAGTGTGGAAGAAGCAGCATCCAAAGATTACCAAAGTAATTTTATTGATGAAGACCAGATTCAAGAAGATGGTGAACCTCTAGAAATTGCAGATCAGGAATCAGGGCCAAAGAAGGAGAGGAATGATGGACATGCCATAGAAAACCCACGAACAACAACAGGGGTAGAAGCATGTTTAACAGAGGACAGCCAAGTCGAAAAGAAAGATGTTAAACCCAATCATCAGCAGCACAATACATCTGGAAATAAAGAGGGTGGATTTGAGAAGCATCAGCAGGCTGCAGAAGAACCGAGGCACAATGAAGGATCTGATCATGTCTTGGAGACAAGAGATGTAGGCCAAGAAATCAGCAGTTCCATTGCTCATGAAAACCAGGGATCAAAGATTTCTCGAGAGCAGGAAGTTGAGAAAGAAACAACAAGGAATAACAAGGATCATGATAGAAAGGAATCTAAAAAAAGTAGCAAGAAAGGAAAGGGCAAGGGGAAAGAGGAATGTAAAATGTCTTAATATGCCAAGAATGTGCTTAGTTGATTTACTCGATCTGTTCAACAAGTGTGCTTGTGTAGGTTTAACGGATGCTGTTGAGGCACAATTACTTTAAAGACTTCAGAGAATCCTAGAATACCAGTGTTCCTTAATGTCTTATCAGTCATGTAATTTTCATCACACGCTGTTTAAGCATTTTTTTTTACAGGAATATTTTATATATCTGATCAAAATGCTGAATACACGCTTAGGTCAAACACAATGCTTAACATAAAAATCAGTCACGCATCAAATGCTGGAGGTAATGGGTATAAGAAGTCATATTTATGTCAAGATTTTACGAAAGCATGACAAAAGCAAGCTTGAACAGAGCGACCTGTTAGCTTTCTGCATAAAGCGTTTTTCAGTGAATGTTTGCTGTTTGATATATTTGTTATTTGATACGTTTGTTCTGTGTGGTGAATGCTATCTTTAATTGTGCCTTCACTGTCAAATATTACTCCAAGAATTTGACTGGAGCTTTGTAGTTGCATGGTTTGATTTTCCATTAACATGCTGGGAGATATTGAAAACCAATGTAAATATTTATTCTGAGACTTATTAAATGTTGTTGGAACCAGCCACCTATAAAATAAAAGTTTAAAATATTAAATATTGAAATACTGAATTTTGTTTTCTAGCAGAATATTTTATTTCAGGGTCACAGTTACTGGCTGACTGAATACATGTTTATTATATGGATGGAAAAGCTTTGTAATTCTACTATTTACTTAAACTGCTTAGTTTAGAATAAAGGCCAGTAGTTTTGCTGTATCCTTAAACATACACCATTTCTAATCAAATGAGAAGGAAAATACTGTCTTTAAAAATACAAAAAAAAAAGAATTTTCTCTTCACACACTCATTGCACAATACACACAAATGCACATGCATATCAAAATGTATCAAATACAAACTTCACACAAAAGATATACAGATTTACTGGTGCATTTAAGCTGAACACTGGTAACTAAACCGCACAAGGCAGAGGCCTCTGAGGCTGAGCTCACTGAAGTTTCTGCATGTTTATCCACCCTCATCCTTCACATCCCAGCATAGGATAGCCTCACTTTTGCATGCCCTGACTCCTCCCCCTCCATACCCCTGGCTCCTCCCATCCCGGTATGTGAAAATCTCTTTTCCTGTCTAAACTTGGATAGTGTTTGATTTTACCAGCACGAAAATGTGTTTTTACTATTGCAAAAGATATTTTTAGTCCTGTTAAACTACATGATGTTTGATGTTTGTTCAAAAATTGTGATGAATGCCATTTGTAAATGCTTATTATATTTAAGCGTTTGTATTGATGATTCAGTTTAGTAACTTCTGGACCTGCTTTTCAGAAATTCGTTTGCGAAAACTGGTTGACGAGAGGGAGAACTTAATAGAGCAGGTACGCTTTTACCAGTTACTTGCTTCACACATGCAAAACCATTGTTATTTAATTGTGCAATCACAAGGGTATTTTTTGTGTTTATTTCAGGTTAAGCGACTGAAAGGTCAACTTGAGCAAAAGAAGCAGAAGAATGGTGTAGAGGATGCCTCCAGCCCAGAGGGAGATGTGCAGGAGAATGGAGCTGACTCCAACATCATGGATTTACAGAGTAAGACACTGTCTGCTCAGTCAGGGTCAAGGCATTACAGTGTATGGAAATGTACAGTAATAGGTTTGTTTTAGTTTTCCAAGCAAACAACAAGCGCTCTACTTCGGTTGTTTTTTATAAACATTAATTTTTTTTTTCAGGGGATGCCAACAGGCAAATCAATGACCTCAAATTTAAGCTTGTCAAATCGGAGCAGGAAGTCACAGCTCTCGAACAGAATGCAAGTTCTTTTTCAGAAAAAGTTTTTAAATGGTTTTACAACTTACATTAACAGCCGGTTTACTCTACTGATACTTATATATTTAAAATAGCTTTAATTCAAACCCATATTGTAGGTCACAAGACTTGAGGGTCAGGTGTCCCGATACAAAGCCTCATCTGAAAATGCTGAAAAGGTGGAGGACGAACTTAAAGCTGAAAAACGCAAACTGCAGCGAGAGGTACAAAAGCACTAGGCCTAATTCAGTCAAAATAAAATGGACTTTAATGTACATTTTAAAAAATTAATGGCTTGCTCTTTTTATGGCAGCTACGGTCTGCGCTTGACAAAATTGAAGAGCTGGAGGCCAGTAACAGCCACCTCAACAAAAGGATGGAGAAGATGAAAGCTGGTCGGGGAACAGCAACACCATAGTTGTTAAAAATTTACTCCATGACTGGTTCTCATTGATCCATTTCCCAGCTGGCAGCCTCAGAAGATCTCACTCATCCTCTAGCATTTCACAAGTTATTGAGACTGACTATAAACCAAAATAATGAGAACCCGATACATCCCACAACTGTGCCAATTTTAGTGTAGAGTGTGAAGGTTGAGTTCTTATATGGAGAACCCTATCAGGACATTCTGAATGATGCTGAGAGAGTCTGAGTGTGCCTCGTTAAATAGCACAAAAACTGTAGTTTAAAAATATTACAAGTAATTGTCTTGTTTGAATGTTGCTTGACTGAATTTATGTACAGCTTAATGTACAAGGCTGCCTGAAATTGTTGTTATACTTTAGCGAAGCCCTGACTTTGAAGATCTGGGCATGTTGTCCAGCACTAGGATTATTTCCAGCAGGAAATAAAGACCACTGTTGCTTTAAGACAGAAAGGTATGTAATTGTGAGTGTAAGATGCTTTAATTTCTATAATTTTATGTATCTAAAGCCAAAGTTCCTGGAAAGATACTGAGATCTCACAGCTGGCTTCTGCTGTCTGTGCTTTTTTCCCCTAATGAATGACATGTCAAGACTGTTTATAGGAAGACTGATGTGATAACACTGATTCGTGGTAATATTTAAAGTTGCATTGACACTGACCATCTAAAGAAACACGTGAATGAGGAAGCTGTGGCTTTCAAGCTGAGCAGAAACTTTTGGTGTTAAAGATAAAAAGATTTGTAAAAGCCTCATGTTGTCCAAAGTAATTAGTAGGAAACTTTACATAAGTTTAATGCTCCACGTTTACAATGCTTTAAATCATTTGTAGGTTAATCTGTGCAATAAAACACTGGTTTTAATTTAAACAGTTGTCCATGGTCTGTATATGTTCACTAACAGTTCTCTTAGGTTTTTTTAATGAACCATATGGCTTTTCAGATATGGACCTATGAATAAACTGTGGCTAGTGGGTACATGTAGACTTCACAACATTTGAAGAGGACAGTTAAGTCTTGTCTTAAATCTATCATCATATCTAAATGACATCAAATCTTTCTCAAACCCCCAAAAAACATCAAATCTAATCTGATTGTTCAGAATGAAACAATAACAAATATGCTGTCAATCAGATTTTTAAACCACCTCCGAAATTAGTTTAGATCAGGCAAATTAGATTGAATGTTTTTTTGGAAAAAAAACTGTAGATCCCAGAGTGTAGAAGCTTAATAGAAATATTGGAATTGGAATTCCTTCTTCACAGGGAGTTTGATTGACAGCTGATCTGACCAATCATAATACAGATTATGTCCAACAAATAGACTGTGCAGTAAAGTAGATTGATGTCAATGTACTTTTAAGTGAAAAACATGTAAAAGTAGCTCTTATGATACTTATAATGCAGACAGCCGGTACCCAGAAAGGCTGGGGAATATACAGTTTCACCTGTTCTCAAAACTTGGCAGAAGCCTTTGAAGCTAACTGGACATTTTACCCTGTGATCAGCAGGCTATAGTTTCAATCTGTATTTCATTTTGAGTCACTTTTAGATCCTGACTATATCTTTGAAATGCATAATGCAGACCTTGCTGTCTGCTTCTGTCTGAAATTAACACGTAATTTTTCTGGAAATCATTCATTATTTCCCCAGGGAGTGTACAAATCGACAGTGGAAGCGCCATGGCTGGTACTAAACGCTTGTCGGACATAGCAACAATAACTAAGGGGAGTAGGGATCCTTGCCACTGCTTTTAGCATGAGGCAGTACCTGCAACCCCATCAGGTTTCACAGGTAGTCCAGCTCCTCCAAGATGGCACATCCATATGTGCCTTCTCAAGCAGGTTTGGTTTCAAAACGATGAGCAACAGGGGCTTTTAAAGGGTAACAACCCAGGCAGCAGGACCAGTATTTGCTCCTTTATGTGAAGAACAGATGAAGGAGCAATGTTTTTTTTTACTGTGCATTTTGTTGCTGTAGTTATAATAGTTTTATAATAGTTTTTAATCTGTAACTACCAATTCAAGAGATGTGTTTTTGTTGAAATATTTTCTTTATGTGTGACCTTTCAAATTTGACCCTTATTCTTTTGAATAAACATCCTCCACACCAATTCTAAATTGACCGAAAATGTATGTTGGGACAAAAACCCTTCAAGAGGCACTTCCAAATAAACTTTCTACACCCAGCAACAGTATGGGTATGTATCAAATATAGAAACACAAATATACGTATTGCTGCACACCCACACGCTTGCGTATTTGGCAAACACTTTAAGCGACGTAGAGTATATTCAAGTTATACATTTTATGAGTATGTGTGCTCCCCTGGGAATATATTTATATAATATATTTATTTATATTATTTATATTATTTATATATATATATATATTTACTCCTATTAAGATGAGTAAAATGAGTAATTATATATATATATATATATATATATATATATATATATATATATATATATATATATATATATACTCATTTTACTCATCTTAATAGATGCTCATTATTAGGTCTTACTCATTTTAATAGATGCACATGTTGAACTTTGTAATAAAAAGTTTATTTTAAATTTATAAATAGTTTATTAGATATCACCTATACTGTTTCTTTAAGTATGCTAAAGTGTGTGTGTGTGTGTGTGTGTGTAGAGAGAGAGAGCATTTTAAGAGTAAAGAGCATTTTTAAATTGATCTGGATTACTGTGGCTTCTAAGAAAGCTCTTTAAACAACGGTTAATGCTTCGTAATAATAACAAGCACACACACACACACACACACACATAATCACGGGCATCTCTTTGTGAGAGAAGTATATAGTATTCAGCTATAGTTTCATAGCAGATGGACCAAATGTCCTGTCACGTTTCAATTTTTTTATTGTGATTTACCAAATCCTCTAGAACAGATAATCTGCTTATTTCTGAGAAACCAAAACACAGTTTGTACCTACAAAAGAATATCTACAGCTCCTTATTATGAAATCCCTTTTTCTGTTGATTTAAGATGTATTTAAACTAGACACATTTTTATTTAGTGTATAAGTTTGTTTTGAGAAATAGTGAGACTTTAACTTTTTTGAAATTAATTTACAAAGTTATAGACATTAGCCTAGTTCTCCCAAGGCTGTTTCTACTAAAACCTTTTGACGTTTTCATATATTTATTTGTAAACACCCAGTGAGCAAACTAAAGACGACTGTGGGAAAGTTAAGTGGACCAGCTGTCTTCTATTTATATTGTGCAAACATAGTGTTGGAATAAATTGGTAATATGGTATAAATGATCATATTACTAAAATAGTGTTAGTGCTAGTTAATTAAGTTCATTGCATATATTAGTTAAAAAAGATTTGTTTGATATAAATTATGTGAGCTCCAAAACACTATTAAATAAACCATAAAGTAGCATGTCTTACCTGTGAATTTAGCACTTACAGTAAATATTACAATCATCTGATGTTTGTGGTAATTTTGCACATCACTCACAGATAATCAGATGCATTAGATGCACAGATGCATCTGGAGCACAGCGAGCAACCGCGCATTCCTCAGTGCAGTGGAACACATGCTCAGAGCATCAGTACCAGCATCCAGCTCACTGAAAAAGGAATTAAGCATGAATCAAACGGCTGGAGCGTCCAACCAGTGCCACAGACGTGCTTCTATTGACATGAAGGTGAGAACTTCTGTTTACCATCAAGTCTTGTTCAGAAGAAATGCTGAAAAGCTTAAGTTTCTTCTCTAAATGGATGGATGGATGGATGGATGATGCTGATTTGCTGTATACATATACACACTGTAAGGCTTTATACTCTAGGGAGGTAGCGTATGTTATTATTCATAAGAGCTAGATAAATAAACAAACAATCACTATCTCTGCAGTATAGTTTAATTTTCCACTACTTTGATAAGTATAAAGATGAGCAGGAAATATTATAGCTCACGGTAGGTTAACAGCATCTGCAGATTAAAGATTTAACTGAATGAAGGTCAACATGATCCCAGGGGAAACGTCAGTGAACTTTCATTCAATGATTAATGAGACTCAAACTTACTGAGTGCATCTAAATGTGGACCATAAGGAATCGTGTGTGTGTGGGTGGGGGGTTACTTAATCATATATTGGGGACAAATTTGTACCCAAAAGTAAGCAAACCTGACAAATCTGAGCAAAACCTCCTTTTGGGGATGTCCTCATTTGTAAAACTATATACACACATTTGTGTACGCTACACAAATATAGTAAAAAAGTTTTTAAAAATTGTAAAAACGCAGAAAGTTTGTTTGTGGGTTACAGTGTTTGTAGCTGTGTACAAAAACAGCAGAAGTCTATGGAATGTCCCCATTTAGACAGATCGGTAAATGTGTGTTTAGTGGAAAAAATGCTCAAATACAAATTCATAAATGTTATACATGCTCAGAATATTTCCAGTGTTGAGCACATTTCTGAACAGATGTTTTTTGTAACATGCTGTAAGTGAAAACAAAATCAACGGGTTTTAAGCATGTCCATGTACACTAACAAGGTTCAGAAGACTAGATTATAATTTATGTTTAAGATGATAATAGGCTGGTGTTGAAGATTATTGCAAAGTTTTTATGCTAAAGAATTCTCAGCATATTTAACTATGTTAAGATCAAGTTAGATTTAGTCCATCTAACAGCATGTACACTTTGTTTAACATTCAGTTTCTCAATATTCATGATGCCCACAGTGTATCTCAAATAAAACAAGACAAATCTAAAGTTGTGTTAAAGGAATCTCTAAAGCAAATCTGTCCTACCCAAGTATAAAAGATTAAATTCCTCTTATCTGGCCAAAACTGACATTTATTTAATCCGTGGCTTTATTTCAGAGTTTAGGAATTACATAACAGAATAAATGGCAGCATAATACACAGTACTGGAGCTATAAACATGTGCCCTAAATCCTCACAGAAAATGCTTATTTTAGTTTCTGATTTCTGTTTCTATTTAAGAAAAAGCTGCTTTTAACAGCATTGCTGCCACTTCATATTACACTGACATGAATCCATTTTTCAGAGAGTTTTTGTTCAAGTACTAAATATAATCAGTTGAACACTTAAAAAATTAAATGATGAAAGACGGAGTCCAAGCCATTTTGAGAGATGAATCATGTTTAGTTAAAAAAGAACAGTGTTGATCAGATGAGTTAACACACAACACACACAGTTGTGTAGTGCTGTGGAACAGTCATGTCAATCAGATGAGTTAACACACAACACACACAGTTGTATAGCGCTGTGGAAGTGTGACTTTCTGTTTGTCTTTGTAAGATGCAGCCCACAGTGTGAGGCAGACAACATAGAGACGTAAAATGAGAGATCAGTGGTGTAGTAAAAAAAAATATGAATAGTTCACTTTTTATGTTAATTTGTTTTATATTTTAAATGAATTTGAATTCATAGTTTACTTTTACTTTTGGATACTTAGAGGCAGGGTAGAAAATTTGTTCCAAAAAATTGTTTTTGTTACGCTGGTTAAAAGTCTCTTCACATCCTGATAGCAATCACTAAGCAAAGTGATCTAAATCTATTTATATAAATATATTTCTTCTGTGGAAGGCACAGGACCGTGAAGTGTTCATCCAATCATTGCATCTGGACCGAATGCAATGATAGGATATGCTACTTGCCTGTCAAAGTTTGTATGTGTTGATGTGTTGGAGGAGGTGTGGCTTTGGAGAGCGCTCTGAAGGGAGGGCGGGATCTTATGCTTTCAAAACTCGATCGCTGTTGTTAAACTGCATACCCTACCTTTAAGTATTTTTAAAACAGTACTTTTTACTTTCACTTAAGTAATATACGTTTAGTAATATTTTCCCTCACTGAAAATGTCATTCTGTTCCACTTCCACATATATAACAGCAAAATCCACAGAAACTTCTTTAATGAGCCAAATTGAGCTGGAAGAGATAATAATCACAGTTTCAGTTTAAATAAGATGTTTAATGTCCACTATTATAACACACTAACAGTAGATAAAATCAACATTTAGAAACTACAAAGAATCTGAACAGTCTACAGATTCAGAGATTGTCTGTTTTCATTCAGTTTAATCTTAATGAAATTCAACTACTGTATGATTCGCAGACACTATCGTCTGAACATAATACGATGATAAACTTGTGTATGACAATCCGATTAGTGTTTATATTAATTTTTTTTATATATTATACTCTGCTGGTGAGGTAGCAATTATAGTCAGATATCCTTGTAATAAAAACTTGTCACGGTAGATGGCGCAATATATAAACAGTGTGATGAGATGCATTTAAATCTTGTCCAGTAAAAATCCCTGCCCTGTCAGTCTTGCTGCGTGTATGTAATTTAGAAATGAGAAATGTGAACACGTCTTATGATGATAAAATATATAATAAAATAACCACATCCACCGGCTCTGTGTCATCATAATGTAAAAATCATATTTCTTAGAAGGACAACATTCCTGTTCTTTCAGCAGTATGTAATATTAACTACATTTTTCAGCTCAGCAGAATTATAACTTGGGGCCAGTTCTCCTCTATATATCAGGTGCATGTCCTGGAGCTCTGACTATATTTCTGGTGCATGTCCTGGTGCTCTGGCTATATTTCAGGTGCATGTCCTGGAGCTCTGACTATATATCAGGTGCATGTCCTGGTGCTCTGACTATATTTCAGGTGCATGTCCTGGAGCTCTGGCTATATTTCAGGTGCATGTCCTGGTGCTCTGGCTATATTTCAGGTGCATGTCCTGGTGCTCTGGCTATATTTCAGGTGCATGTCCTGGTGCTCTGGCTATATTTCTGGTGCGTGACCTGGTGCTCTGGCTATATTTCAGGTGCATGCCCTGGTGCTCTGGCTATATTTCTGGTGCACCCTCTGGGTATATTTCAGGTGCATGCTGCATGTCCTGGTGCTCTGGCTATATTTCAGGTGCATGCCCTGGTGCTCTGGCTATATTTCTGGTGCATGACCTGGTGCTCTGGATTTTTATGTGCATGCCCTGGTGCTCTGGCTATATTTCAGGTGCATGTCCTGGTGCTCTGGCTATATTTCTGGTGCATGCCCTGGTGCTCTGGCTATATTTCAGGTGCATGTCCTGGTGCTCTGGCTATATTTCTGGTGCATGTCCTGGTGCTCTGGGTATATTTCAGGTGCATGCCCTGGAGCTCTGGGTATATTTCAGGTGCATGCCCTGGAGCTCTGGCTATATTTCTGGTGCATGCCCTGGTGCTCTGGGTATATTTCAGGTGCATGCCCTGGTTCTCATGTAACATTGTGAAAGTGCTATGTAAAAAATCTGAATTACATTGAACAGAAAATCTATAACGTGTAGATATTACCCAAACTGTAAATTATTAGGTAAGAAATATAAGGTCCTTGTCGTGTGGTCTGCATTGTTAATGCAATTCTTTTTATAATTAAGTAGCTGATGTCTGAAATATGTCTCACTTCTTCTCTTTCTCACCTGTAGGATGTGGGAGGATATTCCACTGAGATGAATTGGAAGGGTGTGGGAATTTCTCTGGTGGTCATTGCATTTGTGCTGTCATTAATCGGTCTGTCCATCTTTTTGCTGTCTGAAGGTCTGTGTTTCCACTGTAACCAAACGTAAAGGAACATATAGGAACAAATCAAGCAAACAACACAAATTAAGCTGCAATCCATATTTTTTAAACAATTGTTAAGCATTAAAACAATTTAAGCATGTACATAATCGTGTTCAAAACTGTCTCATTACCTCCCCCGATTTGCAATGGTAAGGTTATAATAATGATTTATAATTTGAGCTGTTGGGTCTGATTTCCCGGGAAATATAAGTTTGGCTCCATTTGTCTTTAAAAGTCAACATTCAAAGTACATAAGGTAGCTTGCAATTTAATGTTTCAAACAGAGATGGCGATAGAAAGACAAAAGTTACAGATTGCATCTTTCATCATGTGGCAAACATTCTATGTGCTTCATTTCTAAATGAGCTATCAGCCGTTTTATATTTTATATGAGCACAAATGCACTTTCTCATATACAAATGTGTTGTGGTTGTGTTTTTGTGTTAATGGTCTCAGGTGACACTCTAAACGTTTTGGGATCATGTCTGAATGTGGATGATCTTTTGTCCAGTGAGCTGCAGGTTCATGACCCCGAAGCTCAGTGGATTACTGGTATGAATTGTGTATATATATATATATATATATATATATATATATATATATATATATATATATATATATATATATATATATATATATATATATATATATATACTTAATTAATAAAACTTAATTAGAACAGCTGTGTTTGAGCTCAGAAGATATTACACACACATATTAACATGATGGTTAAGTGAACATGGTGTTTGTGTTACTGTAATAGTTCTGCTTTAGCTTATCAGGTTGTGTACAGAGGAAGAGATGGAGATCTTAAGATGATTAACATGGAGACAAATCAGACCCAGATTTTAATGAAAAACACAACATTTGTGAGTAACAATTTACATTCTAGAACATTTTCAAACTGCACACCAGCACAACAATCAAAAAATACTAATCATAAACCAATCTAAGAGCACCTACAGACATTTCAGACATTTAATATCAACACCTTCTGCTCATTGGTTCAAGTTGGTCATGTGACACTCATACAATAAAAGATTCAATCTGTGTTAGCAGCGCAAAGGTTGTGGGTTTGATTCCCAGAGACATCAATACACATACTGATAAACTGTATACCTTGAATACCTTGAACTTTAGATAAAAGTGACTGTCAAATGTAAAAGAACCCTTTAAAGACACCTTCTAAGATCTGACTTGTGGTCTGCAGCATCACTGTATTGAATAATTCAAGAATCACATCTAACAAGACTGCTTGGGTTGTTTTTTACACAGGCAAAGTACAAAGCCTCCAAGTTTGCTGTATCACCAGACCAGAACTACGTGTTACTGTCCTGTGACGTCAGAAAGGTTAGAGGCCACAACATTTCTCTGAAGTCTCTTTTTTATAAAAAAGGAACAGAAGATTATAGGGCATAAATATTGCCAAATTCAAAAATAAATAAAATGTTGAAATAAAAAAGGAAAGCTTTTCAAGCAAGTGATTTACTGATTTATGTCAACTAAAAAGTACGCTATGTTTTTCTCACTCTGTGTCTTTGCCCTTGTGTGCCAAAGTTTGCTCACCCTGTCCTTACAGATCCTTGTTTTTTAAATCATTAATGTCTTAATATGCAGAATTATGTGGAGAAGGTTTACATGTAGTATCATTTACAGTGTTCCTCGAGTTCATCTGCTAGATTATGGTGCTAGTAACATCAGGGTCATGGGTTTGAGGAAACACATTGTAGGTTTTAATCTGATTGGGAAGATACATTGTCACTGTGAAAATGTGAAAAGATTTTTTTTAACCACTTTGTGGTCTTTTGTTTTTTATTCATCATTTTATTTACTTATTTATTTCAGTTTGGCAGACAATATGTGCCATAATAATAAAAAATAACCAAAACAAAACAAATAACCTTTATAGGACAATGAATTAATAAGAGCTGTATCTCCTGCATGATGCTAACATGTACGTGTGTGTGTGATTGTTTTTTTAGGTGTATCGATACTCTTACCTGGCATCTTACCTAATCTACAACTTACATACACAGTAAGACAGAACCACATACATACACAATTGGCATATACGACTCAATTAGAAGTAGTTTGCAGTCAAATGGACCAGCAAACTCTATGTCGGATTCATAAAAGCAACATACACACTGAAAAACGTTTTGGTTACACTAAACTTAATTTACTGTATTTATCCAGCTTGTTTGTCAATGTATCTCATTGTAATCTCAATTTTTAGGACTAAGTAAAACAACAAAAAAATGTTTTTAACAATTTGTTGATATGTTAATGATTTAAATCTTTATGATTTGGACACAGAGCTCAAATTAAGACACTCTTGTTATAGAGTATTTTGTATATTTAAATATTTAGAAATGTTTATATTATTTTCTAGGATTATGTCTTACTGTGCATAACGTGTGGATCGATTAAGTATCTAACAAAATGAAAAGTTTTTTGAATATGTTGTATGAATGAGGTTATTATAGGACAGTGTGTCAGACAGACAGCAGGAGTGACAGAAATGTAGTGAGCCTATGAGTGTTAATTTGTTATTTCAGTGGTGTGTGTGTTTCTAAAGTGTTTTCCTGTGTGTGTGTGTGTGTGTGTGTGTGTGTGTGTGTGTGTTGTGTGTGTGTGTGTGTGTGTGTGTAGGGAGGGGCATGAACTCAAGACTCCAGATATGTCTGATTGTGTTTTGCAGTTTGCATCGTGGGGAGTTCATGACCAACAGCTTGTGAGTTAAAGCTTATAAATGAACATTGTTTGTCAGTATATCACTGTACAAACTAAAGCAACATCACACAGTAAAGAGACTGAATATCTCTCTCTCACTCGCTTGCTCGCTCTTGCTCTGTCCCTCAGGTGTACATATATGAAAACAATATTTATTATCAGCCGGTGGTGAAGAGCAACTCTCTCAAACTAACATCATCAGGGCTAAATGGCCTCATATTTAATGGAGTATCTGACTGGCTTTATGAGGGTAAAAATAATCATCACATCATCATATTATAAGAAATCTTCCTGTTGGCTCACCATAATCTCTGCTGTTTGTCTGATTGGTTGTTAGAGGAGGTCTTGCGTTCTCCAGTCGCTCATTGGTGGTCTCCAGCAGGCTCCAGTCTGGCATTTCTTTCCATCAATGACACTCTTGTACCCAACATGCAGCTGCCTCACCTCACAGGAACATTTTACCCCCGTGGAGAAAAGTATCCATACCCAAAGGTACCCAGAAAGTTCTCCTGATAAAAAGTCTTGCAAAAGTTTAGCAGCACAAGGTCATTTCAATAGCAATTTTTCTCATGGTGCTCACTTCTGCATCCAGTCTGTTTTGAGCCAAACACCTGAACCTAAATGTCATGTGACACAGCCCTTCACTAGCAGACTAGCAATAAATATGCCTTTAAAACCTTTTAAAAAATAAAGAAGCGAGCAATTCTTTATGATAGGGCTAACATCTACTAAAATATGTTAGCTATTACTTATAATAATAATTAATATTTGCTATTTTGCTTACACAAAAATGTCACCATAATACATGTGTACTTTTGAATGGGTGTCACGAAATCAAGAAAATCAAGCTCTGAAGACAGTAAGATCATCCTTTTCACATTTAAAATGGTGAAAGAAAACAGATCATCTTGACAGACTGAAACAACATGTATTAGTAATATAGCTGATTAGTGTGTGTGTCAACTGTTCTTAGTTACAATTATGAAAGAACATTTGCTTTACATTTCATTCATTTCACTGGATGTGTAACAGGCTGGACACACGATTCCTGAAGTCACATTGTATGTCATCAGTGTGAACGGATCTACACATGCTACACAACTCCTGCCTCCCAGCAGCTTAGACAGAAGGTACCACACACACACATTCAGACAGTGAAATGAAAAAGTGGAAATCAAAGTAGCAGCATGAAACAAGATTGAAACAAGTGTGAAATAAGAAACCTGTTGTGCTGGTTAATTTAAATTCATTCAAAAATGAATCTAAATTAAATGTTCAGATGTCTTTAAGAGTTTCTCAGTTTGTTTACTGTGTAACAATCTACTGTGTGTTTGTGTAGTGAATTCTATATCAGCATGGTGCGCTGGGTAACAGAAGAGCGACTGGCTGTCCGCTGGTTGAACCGTCCCCAGAACTCCTCCACGCTCACACTCTGTAACACACACACTGGGAAATGTGTGCTGGTGAGATCATGCTGTCACACACACTCACATACACAGACTTATATGTTGATGACAATCACTTTAAATGTCATCTCAATTATATACATGTTCCACACACAGAGTGAAAACTGTATTCAATCCTATTACAGTCAAACTCATACACACTCACACCCAGAGTGATCACTGTATTCATCCCTATCACAGTCAAATCAATACACACAACTACAGTTAAACCTTTACACACATTGAGTTACCACTGTATTCAACTCTGTTAAAGTCAAACCAGTACACACTTACACAGAGGGATCACTGTATTCAGTCCTATTACAGTCAAACATGTACACACTCACACACAGAGTGATCACTGTATTCAGCCCTGTCAAAGTTAAACCTGTACACACACAGAGTTACTACTGTATTTAGCTGAATTACAGTCAAACCCGTACACACAAAAACAGTGTGATCATTGTCTCTGCAGAAGCACATCATCACATCAGACAAATGGGTTGACAGACAGGTAAAGCCCTTTTCATTATGCTGCACGTTATTTATATCAACATTGATGTTCAGCAACTAAATAGAATCTGATGTATCTCTATTTTGGTGAAGAATGAGAAACCAGTTTTCTCTAAAGATGGCGCAACATTTTTTATGACAACAAACCTGAAACACAGAGAGCATGAGTCCTATAGACATCTCACAATGATGTCAGAGCAGGTACGAAAATGCAGTTTTCACAACTTCGTAAATCAGATCAGATTTTACACTGAGGTACCTTTAACCTCTTCTGACATCAGCCTAAAGGTGAAGAGGTCAGCATGCATCACCTGACCTCAGGCACCTGGGAGGTCACAGAGATCCTGACCTACGATGAAAAGTTGAACATAGTGTGAGTCTTGTGTAAACGCACAAGAGTATGTCAGATGTGTTGAGCATCCGATGACTGACTGATGTCGTTTATTTTGTAGGTATTTTCTCAGCACAGAGACTGGTGTCAGTCAGAGGCATCTGCACAGGTGAGATACACTGGTGCTGCAGAGGAGATTGTACAGCTGTTTTCTGTTCAATCCTCCTGAATGATTCCTGATACAGTTCTGTGACCTTTGACCTCCAGGGTGAGCACAGTGGATCCTTTCCATCGTGAGTGTTTGAGCTGTTCTGTGTTTAAACCTCATTGTTCGTTCTTTGAAGCCTCACTGAGTCCAGACGCACAAGCGGTACTGCTGAACTGCAAAGGTAAACTACTAAACACACTAACTCATACTCACACACACTTAAATGCACACACACTGTGCCCAGACGCCCGAGCAGTACTGCTGAATTGCAGCTGTTGAAGTAACTACTACACACACGCAGCAATTATAGAGAAAACTGCAATCATTGTATTCATTCATGTCATTATGGTTTACAGAAATGCACATTTCTATATACAAATTTCAGGTCCTGGAATTCCCAAAACAACAGTTCACCTTCTCAGTAACATCAGCAGTGAGTACAAAACAGAAATCAGTTATTTCTATCAAGATGTGTTGGAGATGTGTAAAATGTGTTTACACCAAAACACAGCCAACAGTTTAACTGTTATTCTCTCGTTCTCTCTTCTCTGTAGATTATGTGACTCTAGAGGCACATCTGGAGTTTAGAGAATCTCTCAGAAAGAAACGAACTCCAGTTAGGCAAATTAGGACATTACAGATCAACAATCAGGGTATGAAGTCATGACCATCATCACCATCATCACATCCATCACCTTCTAGATAGCAACTGGATTATAATATAAACTGACAATGATGAGATCAGTTTAGCATAACCAACTGCTGAACTGCCATCTTGAATTGGATGATCATAATTTACATTTGGCAGCGACTTACAGAATATTCACGTTATACATTTTATCAGTGTGTGTGTGTTTCTTGGAAATCAAACCATTGATTAATATGTGTTCAAACTCGTCGCTATCACATTATTTGATGCAACATTCAGCCCAGCTTCAGTCACAATAATAAAAGTTTCTAACCAGTCATTTCTGACAATCTCTCTAATGAGATATTGTATGACCTCAATGACAAATATATGTATATATTCTAGATATTAGGGAGAATACACTTCATACCAGGGTATCCCTATACATTATACCAATAGACATGATCGCTACTAGAGCCATAATCTTCCTCATCATCATCAATATCATTGTCAATCTGGGTGTAAGAAGTCACATGACTGGTCCAAGTAGGAATCGTGATTTAATTTTTTTGACGTTTTGTTTTTTTTGTATTCTTTGGGCCATTTGTAAGCAATTGGTGGAAACAGGTGTTATTTATTCTGTCTGTGAGTAGCAGTTCTGTGTTTACTGTTTTTTAACAGCACTGAGACTGGAGCTCAGCCTCCCTCCACTGTTTGAAGAGGGAATCCAGTACCCTCTCCTGCTCCTGCTGTATGATCACACACACACACACACACGTTTGCCTGACTTTATTTATAGCCTTTCAGATATATCTAAACCTGTACACACACACAAGCAAAATCCACATATTATGAATTCCTGTGCAAATATGTAAACTTAAAACTCTGGATCTGATCTGACCAAAATATGCCAGATCAAAGGAAGAATACAATTTTGCATTTTGGTTTAAGTTAAGAAACCGTCATGTTAAATGGTTATTTGTTTATATAAACACCAATGATAAATAAAATGTGCCAAATGTAAAATAGCCAAATGTGAATATTGAGAAAGAAATGTTTGAATGCTCTGGAGCTTCAAAACAAATAAACTGTGAATGTGTAATAGTGACAATGCTCCTGGTGGACAGCAAGTGAACAACCGGTTTTATCTGGATTGGGCCGACGTGCTGGTCAGCTGTGAAGATGTGATTGTGGCACGGGTGGATGGAAGGGGGAGTGGCTTCCAGGGTCAGCTGATTCTACAGGAAGTTCACAAATGTTTGGGAACCGTGGACACTGAGGATCAGCTTTCTGTATTAGAGTAAGTGTGCTGAGTTGAGGGTAAAGTTTGTAATAATGATTTATAATACTTTCATATGAAGGTTCTTTATGCAAAAACAGAAATTACACACTTTAAGTGTCCTTTTGTGTGTTATATACTTAAAAAGAGACTATAGAAATCGTGTTGACTGTGATAAAAGGACACACATTTACCCCCTTTACATGTTTATTAAGAAAGAAAGCTTGTCTGTGTTTGTTTATTTGATTGTGGCAGGTATCTGATGAGACAGCCATATATTGATGCTGGTAGAGTCGGGCTTTTTGGCAAGGTAAGGTTTTAGGAGTTAGAGATGTTAGCAGAAGTGTTGGATAAACTCAGACACCATAAAACTGTCAAGTTAAATCAGTGGTTGATAACAGGAATAACAATAAAACACCATGTTTATTGTAAGAACTTATATTGCAGGCCAAAAAAGCACAGATTTGACATCAGTTACTTTGAATACGAAACAGACACGGAGATAAAAATACCTGCGTATACTAAATTTAAAATTGTAAAAAGTTTCCAGAGGTCGAGCACAGAAATAGAAACAGACTACAAGATGAAAACATTAGAGTGTTTGCACATGAAAAGATGTAAGATGTTTTAGTTAAGATGTGTTTCTGTGCAGGCCTACGGTGGCTTCCTGAGCTCTCTTCTGCTGCTGTCTCACACTTCTGTACTCCACTGTGGTGTTGCCATGGCACCAGTATTTGACTGGCAACTCTACAGTACATGAAACACATACACACACAAAGCCATGAATACACACATGCATACAAACAAACAATTAAATATATAACAGTATTAAGTTAATCTGAATTTAGCATCAACACGTACACGGCTAATATGTTCCGACTATTCTGTGTTTCTCTAAAGGTTCAGCCTTTACGGAGCGATACTTTGGTTTCCCTATCCAGAATGAGCTGAAATACAAGGTAGGATTGTTATCAGTTTGATTCTTAAACAGCAGCTCTCACGTGTGAGGCAAAACTTGTAGTGTAGTGTGTGTGTAAGTGTGTGCGTTTGCAGTGTTCCAGAATATATATGAGATATATGGTTAGAAGACATTGCTATTGCAGTGTTACTATAGTATAGTATATAGTATATAGTAGTGTTTACTATACTGTAAGTTTAATATACTGCAAATGTACACTTTGCTGTTGTTTAAAAGGTCACTAAGCATGTGCAATCGCTGAAGTGCTGTATTATATTAATGTATTCATAAGAATTTAATATGCTTCTGAGTTCAAATATTCACTGCTCTGTGAAAAGAGGATGTTTTACATATACTAACAACTAAAATATACAATGTCCCAAAATCTCCTAGAAGTAAAACAGAAGTAATTAGTAACATATTAAATAATGTCTTATTTAAAATGTAAAAATGTATTAGCTCAGTATTAAAATAGTGTGCGCTTGTGCGTGTCCATCAGATCTCCAGTCTCCTGTTGAATGCCACACGCTCTGACAAGCTAAAGTTTCTGATTCTACACGGAACGCTGGACGGTGAGTTGATGAAAGATTTTCACAACACTTTCAGACAGATAGATTGTATTATCACCCCCATCTGTTTTCTCTAACAGCAAACGTTCATTTTCAACACACTGCAGAACTGGTGAAGCTTCTCTCTCTGATTGATGTGAAGTACAGGTTACAGGTGAGAGTCTGGTCTGCACGCACTCAGTGTGCCTTCAGCCTCACACACCTCATGTTTTAACCTTGATCTCTCTACAGATTTTCCCTGATGAGGGTCATGATGTCATCAGCAAACGCTACATGTTCAACTCGCTCATCTCCTTCTTCAAAGAATGCTTCTATGAAAACCTACCTGTTCCCACAGAAGTCAGTGACGATGACTAGCACCGATCTCTACTGAAGAGTGAAAGACGACGGGTTTATCGTTGCATTTTTCATTTGTCCACGCTAACTCATACCACCAAATCCAGATGTACTGATTACTACTCACGTGTTCAGTAGTAAGGTGACAGATGAGGTGTATCACTCCAACAGACTGAAACAAACGAGTGAAACAACGAAAGAAAAAATGAAAGTTCATGGATGTCATTACTCTAGAAAATAACAATACGAATAACACACTGTCATACAGTCATATATTAGTTTGAGAAGATATATGTGACAGAGAGACAAGCCCTTATATTCTCCTGCAGAATTCACTTACCCTGCACTGACTGGTTAGAAGTTGCCATATTTTCTACTACTGCATTACTGTTGATGTACAATATTTTGATTTCTGCATGCTTTGCACAAATGCATACATCTGTACACAAAACATTATGGTGATGTTATGGAACACCCAGATACTCTTGAGATAATGCAGGAGAAGATTATGCTGTATTATTTTCCTGTAAACACAATTCTTAGTTTGTGTTGCTCTCTAGATAGACTCATCAATAAGTATGGACAAGAGTATTATCAATAGCCAGCCATTATGTAATTTTTACAATAAGCCCTTCCAGCTTTGAAAACTCAAACAACTCTCCATCCTTCCTCTCTTCAAAACACAAAAGAACATCTTTGTTTGGAAAATGCTGTTCAAGTTTTGGGGAGAATTTACCCACTCATCTAATCTATAAATATGACAATGCAAGCTGTGTTTTTGTATCGTAATTGTACTGATGTAAAATTCTCACAATGAAGCGCTGTCGTCTATTGAATATGCACTATTACAGTGTAACACTGGAGCCATTAGTCAAAAAGCAGAAATAAACACACAGAAGAATAAAATGCAAATGTCTGCTTCTGCAAAATGCAAATGTTGATACTGCACTAACTGAGGATTATGGGAAATGTTATGCTCAAATCATTCACAAGCAAAATTGAAGTATACAAAATACATTGTGAATGCAATTCTGTAATTGAAGCCATTGATTGTTTAAACAGTAGCAATCAAAGGCCTCATTTATAAAATGTTGCATAGAAACCAGCCTACATTTGATCTAGGATCATTTCACATTTCTCTGTGTGTACGTGATTCAGAGAAACAAACGTGTGCACGAGTCCAGGTGTGAAATCTATAAATCACAAAATTTCTTGAAATTGTGTGCAGCTGAATGATTTGAGGGGACTCTGTACGCTACAATCAACCGCAATGTTCAGATTTTGATTTGTTCGTCTTTGATTTGGCGATAAACACTTTTCCACATAAAACTGGTCATAGACAAATCTGAACATTGGTGTTGATTTTAGTGTTCGCACTCATATGTGCTTACACACATTGAGTCCAGAGTCCAATTATTAGTTCATGTCTCCATTTGAGGGAGGGAGTCTTGCTTTGGGTACCTATGAAAAAAAAGGCTCATTGGTCTGTCTCCTGATTAATCTCTGAGCATTTTGTTTTCTGTTGATCATATACGAGTTAATGTAATTGTGATTTGAAAATTAATGTAAGTTTACCAAGTAAAATGTTTAATTTGATTCATTATGGAGTCAAATGTTCCCATAAATCGAATTGGAATTATAGCATAGTGAAGCCCATAATCTCATGATGAAGGTGACACATCAGCTAAGACGAGCTTTCTGCTTAACCATTTGATTTAGTAAGTTCTACTTAGTTAATTTCACATCTTTATTATTTGTTTGAGTGGCTAAACACTATATTAGTTAACACAGCAACCTTTAACTTCGATCAAAACCTTAATGTTTGTGACTGAAATCGTGATGAATCTAAGCAACATTTGGTCCTAAATACACAAGTACAATTTCAGAGAGGAAAAATACAAATTCAGGTTAAATCAAAAACTATGTTAACTTAATTTTTCTGATTCCAGTTCACAAAGACTTCAAATTTGAGTTAACTGGAACCAAATTTCAATAACTGAAGTGTTGGAATAGTATTCAAAGACAAACATGCAGGAAGCGTTTGCACCTCTTTTGGATTCCCTCCCTGAACAAATTGTCTTTCTGAAAACCATATACATGCAGCAATATTCAGATCAACAAAACTGCTGATGTACTAAGTGACACATTTTAAATGGTCTCTGCCAAGCCAGTGTTAGTTTAGACCAGTTGTTTATTTATAGTCATCAATGTCATAACTAGAGGACAATAACTATCAACCCAGACCCCCCACCTCAACAGCAAATCTAAACAGTCAGCAATACAAAAGCTTTCCAAAGACAGAAAATGAATTAAAACATTCTGTGATTGGATTCGTCTCGTAATCTAAGCTAACATGAGACCTAATGAATCTCAAAATATATCAGTTTTTACACACTCTTCTGTACAACAAACACCAGCTTTCCAGAATCCACTGGATGTATACACACATATCAGAGCATTATGCGCGTCTGCTCCTGAACTCTGGCTGCTTTCATGCTGATCCTTGAGGTTTTGCTGGATGGAATTATGGTTCTTCCCAGCCAGTGGTTGTCATGGAGACAGTGAGCCTTTCTTGTGAAGTAACTATGGGAATGCTGTGCTCCTTCTGAAGGATACAACGTACAGACAGACGAAGAATGGCAAATATAGTGGAGCAAAGAAAAAGGACATGCAATGTCTGACTGTAGCAGTCTGTGCTGTGATTGGCCAGTGAATGTGCCATTCAGAGAAACCCAGTCCATTTGAAGAGATTTCTGATATGTGAAATATTCCATTTGTGTCTTGCCAATCCAATTTCCAGCATCAAAAATCCAATTGCCAGGTATACAGAAACACACATACATCTCTAATGCATACATCCATCATAACAGATACACTGTTACACTCCTGGCCTTTTTCTCTCTCTATGTCTGCGGGTTCGGCTGTGGATGTTTGTCTCAGTGTTTTACTGTCCCCACACGTGTGTATTGTGGTGTGTTTGTGTGTGCGTGTGTGTGTGTGTGCTGCATGTCGTCTTCACTCTACTCTTCCTCCTCTTCCTCCTCCTCGCTGACAGGAGGCATTTCCTCCTGCAGACAGGATCTGAAGTAACTGCTGAGAGTCGCTGCCACATGCCGCCTGCTGCTCTTGGACAGGAAATGACCCTCATCTGGATAAATCTAAACAACCAACCAACAACTGATCTTTAACACTGTGAAGACTGACATATGAAATAAGTTCATAAATTAAACTGCTTATTAAACATTTAGGCAAAAGTTACCGCATTTATTTTGTTTTATACATTTGCAGGCTTTTATAGTTATTTTTATTAACATCATTTCAACCTCAACCTTTCGCAATCAAGTTCGATTATCCAGCTAACAGGGAGTGTTGTCAGAACGTTGGCCAACAGATGACCAAAGTTATCAAAACATATTCGGCAGTAATGTTTTAACAACATTTTAACATTCACCTGTCAATACATATACAATAACGCTGAGAAAACTATGCCTATGCTATGACACACAGCTAGTGGAAAGTAATGTCCGTTTGTAGTTCATGCTGTAGTTGGTTTCAGTACCTGTAGGGTGTAGTTTGCTCCCACCTTCACAAGGTTCTTAATGAGCTCAGCAGTGTGCTGAAAATGAATGTTCGCTAAAGGAAAAACAAATACACAATTTATTAGGAAATCCTCAATACCTTCTTTATCTGATGTGCACATGTATCATATATCATGTTGACTTTCACTACATGCTACATTAGAAAAGACTGAGTGAAGTACACATTCTAACAACAAATCCCAAACAAATTATGCACGCTGAATAACGTTACATGTGTATTTTTAGTAGAAAGCTAATTAGAATGACTACAGACTAAGTAAAACATGTATAAATTGTTTTGTCCGAGAATAACCACAAATGATTACAAAGGGAGGTTTTGTCATGTTCAGCTAACAGATACAAGCTTTTGCCCAAACATTATGTAAACCCCCAGAATTCAGCCACACACACACACGTTGGGTTTTCACGTTTTATGGGGCGCTCCATAGACATAATGTTGTATACAACTGTATAAACTGTATATTCTATAAACAGAATATATAGTATATATCTCCTAGACTAACCCTTCCCCTAAACCTACCTACCACCGAAACATTCTGCTGTTTTAGATTGAACACACACACATAGATAACACTTACCGTCTGCGGTCGCATGCAGCAGCATTAGCATTTGCTCTCTAAAGCCCTGTGGATTCTGCAGCACACTGGAGAACTGGAAAACAACTGTCTGTCACACCTCAAATACACCCAACAGAGTTTGAGCTCAGAAACATCTCACCAACACTTACCTGATATCTGCTATCATCCTGGAGAGGAAATCCCAGATAGCGCTCAGAAAAGGCAGAAGCTGAGAAAGAAAGACAGAAAGAGACAGACGCTGCTCAGTTCCACACACAGAGGGTGAACACAGTTCCTGATCTCCTCTGCTGTTGGAGTGACAAATCGATCTCTAACCAAACACAAGAAGTTGCTCTCGGTTTGGAGCTTTCTGATGTCACATACCATACAAAGTCCAGTCGGTGACAGGTGACATGACTGCCGCACATTTAAACAAATTCTCAGCAGACTTAATAAGCAGAAGAGCGACATTTCCCCCATAATCCTGTAGAAGTACACAAAAGCAGCACCAGTCTGTGAACTAAAGGCCTTCATGCCAAACAAAGTCAAACTGTAATTATTTATACCATTTAAACTCAGTCTTACCCGACCGAACACACCTATCCGAGATCGGTCAATATAAGGCAGTTTCAACAGGTACCTGAAACATAAGCAAACACTATTAGCATGTTGGGTTTTATCTCAGTGTAGACATACTGCTCTTCTCCATTTGTGGTCCATGGAAAATCATATGGGTGTCAATAAACAATGACAGAATATTCTTCACTACAGAAAAAGCAAATCTCAGACAATCTTTCTTACTCAACAGCAGCCAGATGATCCTGAAGTTCTACAACTCCAAGACGCTTGTGCACTTCCTGTAAAATCTTCTGACCCAGGAAGCCGCTTCCCCTGCCATCCAGATGAGCTACAATAACATTGTCCGAGCTGACCAGCACAGAATCCCAGTCAACTGAATACTGCTCATTCACCTGCTGGCCACCAGGGGCACTGTCACTAATACACACAGACACAGTAAAACATCAGTGGAACGGCTTGCATCACACATTGTTTACGCAATTTTTAAATATATCTAGACGAGAGGTGCTGTAGGTTTAAGAAAAACTATTTTGAAGCACTCCAGACATAGAGTGGAGGAGCGTGAGGTAAGCTGTGCCACTTTTTACTTTAGAAGAGATATGAGACAAGGTTAATTTAGGATATCTGCTGAACTTGAAGTGGAAGAAACATCTATAACAGATGTCGGAATATGACATCAAAGCTGACATCTTTTGTTTATTTTAGTATCACAGGAGACAAACTCTTTAATTCACCTGTCAACCGTCTGGTCTACACACAAACACACACACACTTGTCTCAGCTGACTTCTGCTTACATCATCAGAAGGAGGGCGTAATTACGTGACTCAGAAAAATCTGGTGGATAGGCCAGCTTCAGAGGCAACTCTGTAAAAACAGGCAGTTTTTACATGAAAAACATTCCAAATGTGTTTAATGATCTATTTATAATAATACCTTAAAAGCACAAGATATTAACAAACCCTTTAGTTAATTACAGGAGTTCCAGTACAGTACATGTGTGACACTCTCAGCAAACAAACACACAGTGACACACTTATGTAGGGTGAGAGGCAGATACAGTGTATTTATCAGGTCGACTAGGAAAATACTTTACCGAAGTGGTCAGTCTGGACGCTTCTGTATTCTGTCACCTGGATCCGTTTGTATCTGAGAGCCGCTTTGAGCATAGAGTTGTTCTCCAAAATGTAATAATCTGATGAGAGAATAACAGCATGAGACTTGATTTAAATTTGGTTTATTGAAATAGTATAGGTTTTCACACTGTTCCTGAAGGTTCCTCAGCTCAGCACATTTTGAATGTCTCTCTCATGTAACACAACTGAATGAACTCATCAGCTGATTGGTAGTTCTGAGTTGTGTTCCATGACGCAGGGTTGGGGATATTCAGAAATGCTCTGCACGCTTAAAACAAGGAAAAAGAGCAGAACTCACTGGCAGTGTTCAAAGTGTGTATAATCACTGCTGGTGCTCCTGGACCTGCAGATAAATCACAACAGTCAGTGAGGTTCAAGCCTGATGCTTGCTGTGATTGATAAGTGAGTGATACAGTCACTCTGATGCTGACTCTACAAATTCAAGGAACTTTTTAGGTGGCCACCCACCTATGTCTGAATTTAGTTTGGCAGCATCACATATGTTTTTACCAGTATGCATCACCATAGTAATAACACTATGTGCCTATTTCTCTGCAGAGGTTATTTTCTAACCAGTAAGAGACGGTAAACAGGTATTGGACTAATCAGGTGTGAGCAGTGCAATAGATCTCTGAAATCAAAGCGGGCATTGCAAATAAAAACTACATACGTTATCCTTCATAATACAACAGAATGTGCTCTCCTTGCTTTGACAATATTTAGCTGGACTGGCACAGCAGTCAGGGTCACATCTTTGTGTGTCTGTGGGTAAATAATGATGTTTCAAAGCTTCACACCTTTGCAATGTAGAATGACATGCTGATTGCTTGAGCTGAAAACAGCACTGAAGAAAGTGCAGTGAGCTTTATTTAGTTCACAGGTCAGACATCGCCGAGGAAACAAGCCCACTGTTGACACACTGCCCACAACAAGAAAAACAATCAGAGGATGTGATATTTCATATACTAGCAATAGATATATTAACAGACATAAACTAGCCCCATTCTCACCTGAAGAGCTGTCTGCGTCTGGGGGAACCCTCAGTGCTCAGGAAATATCTGAATGCAAACAATCAATATATTTATAGTGTTTAAAACAGAAATAAATGTTGGCAAAAAAAAAAAATGTTTCCAACAGAAGGCCACATTCATACATGGCTAATACAAACTAATAATAGAATCAGAATAGAAATGTAAGTAGAAACACGTTCAAAAGGACCTAAGAAATTATATGAAGTTTGTATATCTTTTTGTCAGAAGCATGAAGATGGTTGAAACGTTTTGTGTTGTGAAATGCGCTTTACAAAAACATTTGACCACTGGAATGTGGCCATGATTTGGTTGTACTCACATGATATGCGCATTCTCATCATAAGCCAGAATCTGTGTCACTTCCCAGTTACCTGATGTGAGATGACGCACCTCATTCTGATCACTTCGCACCTACAAGCACATTACATAGTAACTGTACTTGAATATGACCAAACCAAAGTATGAATCTACAATCAATCTAATAACACTATAGATTCATAAATCGATCCACATTCACACAATATGTACCTGAGAGGTGAACATTGCAATGTGCTGGAAGTCTCCACGACCTCCCTGCTTTACTGGGACAGTCAGGAAGAATCGGCTGCCATCCCGTGAGAAGAATGGTTCCTGGTTCTAGGGCAGAGATAATGTCCATGGGAAATGAGACCCTTCTATAGCTCTGACATGTGGAGATTTTACAAAGGCCTGACTTTGTAAAGAGGTCCACATCTCTCCTGACTATAGATAACATCTCATTACACAAGGTGTTTAAAACAAAACCCAGCAAAACCTCTGCAGTAAAAGGAGGAACATCAGAAGAAATCTTGTGACGACTCACCTGTTTGGAGAGCCAAACTTCTGATGTTTCCTCATGCCTCTGAAATACCACCATCATCATCATTATCTTCATGATTAGCAAACACATATTACTGACTAACACAGTGTTGTGTGTGTGTGTTTACCTTGATGCACGCTCCAGTGGTAGAATCACATACGGTCAGAACAGAGACATTCTGCGCTCGGTTTAACCAGCGCACTGCTGTCTTAGTCTTACTTATCCATTTCACCATCACAACATAATGCTCCCTGCAGAAACACAGAGAGAGAAAGAGAGAGAGTGAGAGAGAGAGATCTCATTCCAGTCTCAGTTACATGACTGAAACAGGCACACAGACACAGTACCTGTGTTTCAGCTCATCTGGGGGTGTCAGTTCAAGAGTGTGTGTTGGTCCATACAGATTGACTACAAACAGCTTCACCATGGGATTGGGCTGTCCAGCCTGAAACAATAACATCAAATCTATGTATATACACAATAAACAGTAAAATCAATCAAATACAATTCAACAATTCTGCCAAAGGTCCTTGGACACTTGAGAGACACTTTAGATGGCAAAAGATAACATTGCATAACAAAACATAGGAAATTGCTGTTGAAACCTTTTCTCATATTCATCCTATTAACTGTGGACATGTTACACTAACGGGTGTCAAATGTTTTGAAGCACTCCAGACAAAGAGTGGGGAGAGAGTGAGATAAGATGTGCCATTTACCTGACATTTGTCAAATGGTTTGCATGTTCTAAAGGATCTGAGCTTCTGTGTGTGACTGATCTTAGAGGGGACTAAAGTTCTGACCCTGACAGTACAGACTATCTGTGTTGTATTTTATTTATGTTCATATTTAAATCTATATACATCTGCTTATTTATATATATATTAATTTCATTGTACGTATTACTTGTCATTTTTCTTTGCGTGTTGTATTGTGTTTTAACTATTGTTATTTAATCTTACGATGTGTGCTGTAGTTAGGTTTATGGTTTGTGTGTTTTATGGTTGTGTGCGTGCTTGTGTTCTTTACAATAAAAGACTAATACTCACGCATATCAAAACAGCAAAACAGAAGCTGTATTGTACTGCTCACTGCTTCAGCAAAAGGCTGTCCACATTATCTCACCCCAGTCCATTAATTTTTTTCCGTTTCAATTCAGTTTATTTGTCACATACACAGTTATACACTAGACACAATTTTCCAGGAAATGTAGGTAAAGGGGTCTCTTTATCAACAAGTCTTTTCTGTACTCTCACAAAAAAAGTTACAAAATGTAATAAAAGAAACAGCTGCTGGAGGTGGTAAAGGCTGAATTTGTTTTAATTTGTGTCAGCTGGGGAAAGGGCTTCCCCAGCTTTTTCATACTACTTGAAACATCGTAAGGAGTTTTCCTACCTAAGTGTCGCCTTTAGCTTGCACACTGGAGGGTTTGTCAGGCACTATCCTTTGTAAACTTGCTCTGGAGCAATATGTATTGCGAACAGCACTATTGAAATAATTGAAATTTAGAAATGACACCTGGATGAGAGCACTGCCCTTATGGTGGCTCTGATAACAGCATGTGTTGAAGCATTCACACCTGATGCATATTTATAGTCAAAATGTGAAAATCTATAGCTGTATGATATCTGTGAGCATGAGTGTGAGGGTGCTAGTGCAGGTTAGAGTGTAAAGGTCAATTGTTGTCACTGACCTTTGGGTACGGGTACTGTTTGCCTTTAGGGTAAGCAGAGCCAGTGAATGTGGGCAACATCATATTTGGCACCAAACTGTCATTCAAGACCAGAAATGCCAAACGCTCCCCGTCAGGTGACCACCAGTGCGCCACATGAGTGTGAAGAATCTCCTCTGTACACAGGTGAGGATCATGCAGACAAGTAATTGTATTTGTGTGAATTGGGCTTTATCTTTAATTAAAGTTTGGCTGATCTACCCAAAGAAACTTAAGTGTCTTATAAGTGTATTTTCACAAACACATTATGTGTCTCTGTCCAGTGTTTGGACTGGTGTTATTGTAAGCACTTTAATCTCTGAATACACCAGCAGTATCTCATACATGTCTCCAATAGGTGGTAACAGAGCAAAGAGTCTCACCTTCATACAGCCAATCAGCAATCCCATTATAGACCACGCCCTCTCTTCCTGATGAGGTCAGTCTCAGCGAGTTACTCCTGACGTCCGACTGATAATAAATATTATTCTCAAATATATACACCTATATACACACAAAAGAAGCAAAAAACAAGGTCAACAGGGCAACCATATTCAACCATGGCATAACTGTATTTAGCACAAGTGTGTGTGCTCAGATACGTTGTTTATGCAGACAAGCTGATATCTAAATTTGCTTGATGCTACAGGCATTGTGTATTTAGAAATGCTATAAACCAGTTGCAAGTATGATTTAACTTGGAATCTAAGAATCGCCCTGACTGATCAATACGAAAACAACTAACACACAATGTACAGATAATTTGACTATGCAAATTTCATGTTATTAATTAAATAATATGTGCACACGTACACAGGAGCATGCACATATGTAGTTGTAAACATGTTTAGGTATTACATATCACTGTACATTACAATACAATTATATGTTACATCTTTTTAAAATGTTATTGTGTGGAATCGACAGCTTTAATATTTAGCTGGACTGGAGCTCATTAGTAAATATTTGTAATAAATGATGATTGTCACCAGCTGTTGGCCCTGCACTCCCCACGCAGCGTGCTGGAGTTTGGAGTTGACAACCTCTGGAGGATCCAGCTCCCCAACCTCCCTGCACACACACAAACACACACACACACACACGCATGCATAAACACATGAACAAACAAATTTGTTCCAGCAGCTATGCATGGATCACTGTAAATGAGCATTAGTGGAATATAAATAGAAGAGTTTAAATGTTTTTGTAGTTCTGCTACAGCAGGTTGTTGTTGAATGTCAGAGGATTCGATCCACAGCAACTGTTAGTTGTTCAGTATGCAAATTAACAAATGTTTCTGACAATCTGTAGCTTACAGCTAATATGTCAGTACTCAGTGTCACTTCATAAGATTTTACATTCATAAAGTGAATAATGAGCGGGATGACATGCTGTAAAGAGAAAGAAATCAGCCAATCAACCTAAAGGGTTTTGCCTTAACCACATTAAAAAAGCTTTGTGCAGTACAGATGTTTGAAAGTTGATTTTTTTAATAACTGTGTACATCTGTTATTTCTGGTACAAGCTGTTACTTCACCTGGTGTGAATGTTGTAAATAATGTAGGACGCTGTGAATGAATGTCGGAAAACCTGTGACAGAAGAAAAAGAATATTAACCAAAACAAACCACATTCACAACAGAATGAGAGACAGAGAGAGAGAGAGAGGAGAGAGAGAGAGAGAACATTGCTCAAACTTTTTTCTACATATATGTATTCATAATCTGCATCAGTTTCTGAACATTTATAGGAAAAAACATAACCAGTACATTTTACTGTGGTACATTTAAATGTTGACCTGGAAAACAGCTTATTGTTTAATTGCAAACAATCAATCAATAATTAGTCTTATTAAGGAAAATCACAGGCTTTCATAGCATCACAATATGATGTGAGTAAATAAATGGGTAAATAAACATACTCAGACAACTTCTACGTCTCATGATTTTAAAGAAAGAGGAAAAACTCTTTCACATACCTGCTGGACATTGTAAGCAAACAGCACATACTTCATGTCGGGGCTGATGGAGTAACTGGTGGCTTTAAAAGCATCCTGGAAAAATGTCAGATGATTTTTCATGCTGTACTGTTGAGTGTTTAAATGTGTATGCTGTCATGGATTAATAAACTTTACTTACAAATGTTGTGTTCTTCAGCGAAACCTCTGTTTCATTTGTAATGATGTTAAACCTGATCACATGTCCATTGTGGTTTCTGTAGACAACTTCAGATTCTGATAAAAGTAAATAAGGAGATGTAGTGTGTCGGATGATATCATAAACATTTTAACATTAAATAACTGTTATATAACTGTTAGGATTTATGGGTACAGTAGAGTGTGGATATAGTGAAGTGTGGTTACAGTAGGGTGTACAGTGCGGGGGTTGAGCAACCTTACTATTAACCACTGTAACTGTATGATTAGGTTTAGGGTTAATGTTAGGTTTAAGCTTAGAGGCTTGTATACCATTCTTATCAACCTATTATTTGCCTCAGATTTTAGGATGAGTTTAGTTATGGTTTGGGTTATGGGTTGGGTTTAGGTTAGGTTGTAGGTACAGTAGAATGTGGGTACACTAGAGTGTGGGTACAAAAGAATGTAGGTACAGTAAAGTGGGAGTTCAGTGTGGGTACAGTAAAGTTTGGGTACAGTAGAGTAAGTTTATTGTGGGTACAGTAGAGTTTGAGTACAGTAGAATGAGTTTATTGTGTATTATGTATTAAGATAAAGCATTAAAATGTACATATGAGAGCAGTTAGGCTGCAACTTACTAACACTGTTCAAAGTTATTCTTAACTGGAATGTCCAAATCACACATCCATTTAACTGATCAACAGTAAAAGTTCAATAAGGAAACAGTGAAGCCAGGAAGCATTTTGAAAATAACCAGAATAGCTCACTGGTCTCTCTCAAGTTTATGAGCTGGGTCAAGGCACTTAAAGGTAAATTTCCTGTCTGGCTGTTATTGTCCAAGATGAAAAGCAGATGGAACAATAACGGCCAAACTGTACAATATGATTTGAGCTCTCAGGTAGAAACCCTACACTGTAAACTCTGTTTTCAGCTGAAAACATGATTCGGCTGATCTGTACGTACAATTGTAAACAAATTAAAGCAGAGCTTCAGAAGGACAGATTGTCATGTAGGACGTTTATCAGTTGAGCTACTAAGGACCCTGTAGCACACCCTAGCAAATGGTACAGAAACAAAATACATGTTTATGAATGCATAAGCATTAAAATAGTTGATTATTATTTTAAATCTATGGAATTCTGCATATTTAATATAACAAAATTGTGATCGCCAGCTTGTTTACTTTAAGCTCATTTTCATTTTTTCTATAAAGCAAGCATATTGTGAAAAGCAAAAAAAAACGACACAGATGAAATTTAAACTGAATTGTTTTGCCTTTTTTTACATAATCATTCAAAACTGAAAGAGAGTTGGATAGTGTGACCATGTCTGTCAGCACAAACATTTACAACTACCAATTTCCAGCAGCCTAAAGAAGCAACGAGTGGTTTACAGAGTCTCAGTCACTATTGGTGGGCGGGTTATTATTATTACGCCAAGCAGAACTACAACATTCAGGTTAAAAAGAGAAAGTTACAGAAGGAGAAATATTTTGTTTTTGTGACTACAGAGCATGGGATTGGGAGTAATGTTCCCAAAATATTTACACTCTTGTACTCTGCAGCGCTCATGTGATGATCATACAAACATGCTGGCCACAGGAGCATCACAATGGAGAGGTTTCAGTCTCAAGGTTACGTCAGATTATGCTGTATGACGTTCTTTTGTCAGTTAACTGGAGAACTGAGGGACTGTAGGTCTATGATAAACACAGATCTGTTTGGCCTGCTGAACGATTCTACTGCATTCGCACACACACACACACACACACATGAAATATTCATGCTGCTCCTGCCAGTTTAAGACCCGAGTGTCCCTTCCCCCTTCCTGTTACCATAGCAACTAGCACATCTACCTCTTAGCCTCATCCTCAGACACACAATGCCAATGCCTGCGATGCCCGATATGGCAAAAATTTTCATAGTAACTGAACAGTATTTATGGAACTGGACAGCCAGACCATTTTTGCATGAGCTGCCTGTCTAGATCAAATGCTAGAACAGACGCTCAATGTTCACACCAACACATCACTGTGCTAAACTTGAACAGCAAACAGTTATGTTTGGGATAATGGTATTTTCCCTCAATATCTGTCTTTTATTGTTACATAATCAATTACAGATAACTCACCCTAAACTGTGGGTGGTCACTTAATACGTAGGTCAGATGGTCAACAATGTGGATCAGACTTTGTTGATGGTCAAAAGTCACACTAATCTTATGATGTGCAGCATACAGTACGAGCTGTGATTATCATCTGTTCCCATAAATCACACAAATGCCTAATCCTCTGTGATTAAAGGCTCACAATGTAGTTCTCATGATTAAGGAATGAGAGAATGTAATGATCTGTGTGTTTTTGAGGTGATACTGTCTTACCGTTGATCCAACGAGCTTCAGGGTCATGCACAAAGAAATCAGTACTGAAAAGATCCTCCACAGTTAACTTGGTGTCTCTACCTGGTAACATGTCGGCTGTCACACACAAATACACATGCAGACAGACAAGAACATCCTGGTGAGCAGGAACCAAGAACTGAATTCTGCAGATGGAAGTGTTTGGTGACAGTCACATATTACATAACAAACATCCACTCATGTGTTAGGTAGACTATAAACTGACTGATGCTGTGGAAGAAGCTGAAAATTTTTTAGGAAAACTAAAAGAAGCCTGTTTGCCTAGCAAGCAGAAATTAGCCTAACCAGTTAATATTCTGGAAGGACAAAATGAAGGTTCACTCCAATTAATAATGATGATGAAGCTGTACCTCACAAAAGAGATGAACATGTTTCTCATATTAATGTGCTGCGGTACCTGGAGTCAGGAGGATCACAGACATGGTGATGAGGGAACAGACGACCAGAATGACCAGCAGAGCGATTGCAATCCCTTTCCAGTTCCTCTGAGGAGGGCTCATGCCACCCAGATCCTTCAAGAGAGAGAGAAAGAAATTTCCAAAGTCGTAATTTACATAATTAACAGTAAATGATGTGAATGCATTTCCTAAGCGATTCTGTTACAGAAGTCTCATGCTAACACATGGAATGTTTTAGTCATCTGTTCAAAGCGGTTTGATAGCTGCGTGTATTACACGTTTTCTTGACGTTTCCCTCTGGCCTGCTAAACTTCCAGAGGTGAAATATACTTACTTTAAGTGTAAAAGTGCATCCTGTTAATTTATACACACTGAGTAATGAGTTAATTCAACATCATGCTAAAATCCTTTCATTTCTGTAGATCCACCAACACAACGTCTTCAGTGCATTGCTCATGTTACACCATAAAGGATTAAAAATACAGCAGGAGAAAATTTTCCCTCCCGCAGTAGGGCAACATTAGCAGCTAATACAGTCTTGTCTTGAGACTCAGAATGCACAAGAGCAAAGGCTCAATTTACAGTTGCAGGCTTTTATCACAAAAGCTGCACAACTCCCATTAAAATATGTTTATGCTAGTATAGAGGCTGAGGCCGGAGATCTATCCATCTGATCTTCAGAAAACAAATTCTACACACGAGACAAGCAAGATATTATAATATTGATAAGTCACTGTAAGTTCATTAAGTTCATAAAGATCAGCAAGGCACATCACAGGCTCAAAGTCTAGTGTAGAAGAGGCAACCAACCAGGGCAGTAAAATGTAAATTAAGTTAAATGTATAATAATAACTCTGTAACTTAACACTGTCAATGTCCCCTAGCCTGCATAATGAGCAAACAACTCTCTCTCTCTCACTCTCGCTGTGAAATATAAAGCTCATACTAACAACTTGCCTTGAGATGTTTCCTCTGTAAGTAAGAATGATTTTGTATTTCATATATACTGAACAAACGGTCCAATGAGTGTGTCTATACTCGTGTGCAATGCTTGAGAGAGAATGTACGCGTACATGTTATTTTTAGCTGGTGATGTTTAATAGCCGCTTGCTTTGACCTTGCTGGGCAGGTTTAGGACAGCCAGAGAAAGAGATTAACTGCCAGAATATGACTGATTTCGGTTCCTCAGACAGAACCACACAGAATAAGCAGCAACTCTGCTTCTCAAGAACTGCCGGACCTTCTCATGTGACTGATGTCACCTGCATTCCCTCACATGGCATGAGACATCACCAACAATCTCCTTATGTAGTGACAAATGAATCACACAAACTTCTAATTTTTTCACACAAAAATTCAACCTAAGTGGTGTCATCTTGGAAATAAAATGTATGTTTTAAGGGTTTGGACAATGTCAGAACAGTGAGGATACCAGAACAGAACTTTGGTCTTAAAATCTATTTTAATCTATTGCTCCCACAGAATTAGACAGTAAATATAAAACTTAATTACAATAAAACATTACCATTTTCCTTCATTAAATAATGATTTTTTGTTAATCTCATCTTGTATTATTATTAATGCTGCACAATTAGAATCTATAGCCCATTTCACACAGCAATCCTGGTGTGAATCCAATTACCAGAATGACTGGTAATATCCCTGTTTTTTCTAGACTATGAAAATCGCCATCTGCAATTTTGGCTCCTTTCAATAGCTGCCTTGGCTGTTCACTGGAGGCCTACAGACATTTAGATTAAAGCATATTACAAACACTTAGGAATTCAGGACCTTGGTACGGCAATGTTTTTTATGTAAAGCTGCTTTGAAATAATGTGTCTTGTAAAAAGCACTACATAAATAAAACGGACTTTGTCATCAGATAAAAATATGTTACAAATAAGCTTTATAATATGCAGTGTATTCCCTATAATAAAACGTGACTTTAACTATAGCCGTATAAAAAAACAACATTTAACCATAAACCATGGCTTTGATTCAGATTTTTACAGTAATGAGTTTATACAGTAAACAGTTTATATAGTAATACAGTTAAAGCCAGAGACCAGTAATAAAACAGATCATTATATCATATTCCAGAATGCAAACACAGAATTACTGTGTAATTCTACCCTTTTCACAGTGCAGCGTTGTTTTAGGATATATTTTATACCTCCCCATGTTCTGTAAAGCAGCTTTGAAACAGTATGTATAAGTGCTATACAAATAAATGTGAATTGAACTGAATCGAAAATACGAACTTTATTATTCCAATTTACATTTAAGAATAAGTGAAAGTTAAAAGTTTAAACTGAAAGTGTAAAATTTCTAAGCAATTTGCCTCATCAAATGAAAATACAATAATTATGGGTGTTTTCTGGCTGCCATGGCTTTGGAAAGCACATCGTTCCATCTTAAACTCGCACCAGTGATTTCAGGGGGACAAATCAACCTTGACTTTTATACTGCACACTGCATACTCTGCTGGGACAAAAGAAGAACGCCTTTAATAATTCAACCCCTATGCTACAAAACACTCAATAGTTCATTCAAAACTTTCAAAAATTCAACGCAGGTGATTTCTGCCAGTGTTTCTGAGACAGAAGTGCTATGATGCACGTAGAATCAGTCCACGGTGCAGTAAATGAAAATGGATGGTGATGTCAAATTAAAAAGAATACCAAATTTCAATTGTTTGATTGTTGAGGCGGATTACAGAAAGCAGAACATTTCTAATGTTAATCCTCAAGCAGGTTATGCATTCAGGACAATATCTGAGAAATCACCAGGTCATCTTTACATAAGTTGGCTTCTGTTGATCAGCAGCTTTACCATCAGCAACATTTCTAGATCCCAGCAGAGATATTGTAGCCTTTAACAAGAAGTATGAATATTATAATTATCGAGGAGTTTATCTCCTCAAAAACCTTATTAGTCACGTTTGAATGTTTGTGATGGCCTCAGATCAATACACATCAGCACAACACCGTCACATCTACACATTTTCCTTTCTATTGTCAGCATATCTGTAGTAACGAGTTTCACAGGACGGAAATACGTCCCGGTTTCCGTGGCCTCGCCTAAACCTCTGAACGACACCGGCAGGTTAAACAGGTACATTTGGACACGGAAGCGCGTGCACACGGTTGCTCGGGACGTGCGCAGAAATCAATAGCTCATCAATCAAGGGCTGACGCCGTTACAGAAACGCGGAAGCGCTGCCTTGTTTAATGCAATATGCAACTTATGAGCGATGTCATGAATGCAAAGACAAAATGAACAAAAAATAAGACACGACTTCGCATGCATCTTGTGTGCAAACGTTGCACGACGACGGGAGAAAATAAAGCGCCTCCCCGCGCTTCCGTTACCTCGTCCTGCGGATTCGGTCGCTGGCTTTGCTGCTCTTTGGTGGCCGTCATAATGCGAATCCCCCGTTAAAGACCAAGAGATGTAACCGAAATATCCGAAACTGCGATTTGGACGGTGCCCTTCTCGGCCGGTACCGTTTCTGGACCGCAGAATAGTTAAATGAGACTGCGCATAATCTCCGTCCGTATCCGCCGAAGAGCGCGCAGCTTTCCACCGCAGCGGTACGCGTACACGCGACGGGTTGATCTGATCGAGCCGACAGCGAGCGATCGGATCTCGGTCTGATTTCAAGTGGATGGAAAGATGGATGAAATCAGACGCTCGGCGGGCGAGAGAGACGCGCGGACTGATGCTGCGCTCCACGGGCGGGGGTGATGACGCGTAAGCCCGTAACATCAGCCACCAAGTGAGCTTTCTTATGACTGTCAGGTTTAGGTTATGCACATCTTAACAACTGGGGCATTTATGGGGCATTTATGGGGCATTTATAATAAACATCTATAAACGCTGTCCGTGGTGCTAGACTCCGTGAAGAAGGACGTTTACACCAGAGGCAGCTACATAAGTACAGTAAGGGTCAGCAAAACACCAATCTTATACAATGAAAGACATTTCTTTCTCTTGGATGAACTAATGCACCCTATATAGGCGAACAAAGCCTGCGTTTGCAACATTTTATTATTATTTATGGGTGACGTCTGATGGTAAATAACACGGCTTGTTCGTAATAATAAATCAGCAGCTTGCTCTCCCAGTAAGTTTACATTAGTCTTAAATGATGCTAAATCAATGGGACACTGAAAACTTCATCCTTATATAAACTCTTTGCATCAACTAATGCATTCGCATTTGCCCTTTACAGGAAGTTTATTCAATGCATTCACATTGTGTTTAAAGAAAATGAATGGATCACGTTGTGGTTCAGATTTGTTTCACTGTAACTAATGTCAACCAACAGCAAAACAGAGAGTTGCTGCACTGACAGTCCTGAATATCACAAAGAGTGATTGTTTTTCTGTGCCTTGACCTTTACTAACATTTGTCTGAATTAAATACTGCTAAAACTGAAGTGAAGACAGTAAGCGTTAAGTTAAACTGAACAGACATAGAAGACACTGCAAGTATGAAGTACACAGACCCTCCACTGGAGGATAGAGCATCCTGAGACTACATAAGTTCAGATGTCAAACCGAGACTAATTAAGACTGGGCTGACTACAGCCTTAAAGATGAAGATTTGAGTCATTCGGCACAGCGGTCTTTAATGAAGACACATTCAACCACCTTCAGCCTGGAATAGCAGCAAACTACTGAGCCAAGACACTTGAAATGTCAAGAGCTTGTAGAGTTTCCTTACTAAATTCAAATGCTTCTACCAACAAACTAAACCTGCACAACAGATTTACATAAGATCTCCCCAACAAAGCATGCACATCTATTTACAAAGGCTTGTGTACTGAGGCTAATCACCTGTATACTAGCTCTGTGTGCTTTGTGAAGCTCAGCTGAATGCCATATTTCACAACTGAAAAATGTGTTGTGTTATGGCACCCATTACAAACAAAATATAAATGAAATTTGCTGTTGCACACACAAGTATGGATGTTTTTGCTGTGTATTTACCCTTACTGCTCACTACACCTTGTACCGCACTTATTTAATCATTTATGGCATATCCGTTTCATTTAATATTGGGATTATTTTTGACATTCTTATAGGTAAGGCTCGCTAATGTGAATTCGGATATAAGGTGACAGTTTTAGGGAAATTGAACTCTCTCTCTGTGTCTCTCGGAAATAGCCCATCATCTTTGATATAAAGATACATGAATCATCACAAATCTGGGGTGTCTAATGTAGCCAAGTCCTAAACGCAAAATCCTTGACATCTATGCCCTCAATTGGACCAATGATTAATAAATATTTATTTTCTAGTGTTATGAACAGACTGTAGGGGATTGCTGATTATACAAACCAAATGTATTGGATGTCCTTTTTGAGATATATAGACATATAGTGTGTGTGTAACTACGCTAGACCTCAGCGTATATCCTGAGCTGTGATGCATTAAAAAAAGTCACATACACTCCATTATAATAAAATACTAGTGATATATGTTGCTTTCAAAGAATGTCCCAGCTGCAACACACACAACTACTGGATCTGCACAGTCAGAAATGACTTGCAGCACATGAAGTCTTTCTAGTACTGCAACTTCTATGTATAGCCTCTGCCAATTCTAGAAGATGAATTGAGTTTGTAGTGTAACCTCTAGGGTCCTGAAGTGTGCCCTTTTTATCTCTGGTGTGTGTGTGTGTGTGACTGTGGTGAGATAGCATTTTCTCTCACGGGAACACCTGCTAATTACTCTGGGTCAGAGTGATAATTGCAGATGTCCGTGCTGGATTAAGCACTAATAATAAAGTTCTTTAAATCCTCTGACCCCAGTTGCCCTTTACTGTCACTCTTTTAATGGAGGGCCACGTTTGAAAAATTACAACATAAAAATGACTAAAGTAATGCACAAAGGGTTTGAGATTCTGCAGGGCTCCACGTAAACATCTCCAAATAGACTTTTCTTAAAATGAGATTTATGACCCTTATTATTAACTCTAAGATTTCAGCAGATGTAATTAAAAGCACAATCAATTAATCAATCACTCAGTGACACATGAAATTGATTTTCTAGTCAGCAGCGGAGTCAGGGGGCTGTCCACCTCAACATCTTATCAGCTACTGGCAGTTTGACGCTAACTCACATCATTTCACCTCATTTTCTTTGTTTTGACATTAGGCTGCAGCTTTGAGCAGTTTTCAAATCAAGGACAGGAAGAGGGAATGCATGGGTTGCAAGAATTGGGAACCATCATATTTAAAGTAAGTTTTAAGGTATAGAATTGGGTTTAGGTTTCCTAAACAATCCTAACAAGCGTGTCACGGTTTCAGAACCGTTTCACACCGCACGTGTAAGCAGAGTGCATTTTATTCAGTGCCCCTGTAGGGTAGGGTAGGCAATTTCAGTAGCAAGCTAGCTTTGAAAGCAGGAGATCCCACCCTCCATACACCAAAACACATGAATTGAGATTGTCGGGTGCGATGAGGTTTAAAAATTTGTAGTTTGACAGGCAAGTAGGACATCCTATCATTACATTGAGACCAAAATGCAGTGATTGGACAAATCCCTGCTCCTTCCACAAAAGATATATATTTATCATGTATATTTATATTTATCTATATGCTATCAGAATGTGAAGAGACATTTAACCAGCATAACAAAAAATGTTTCTGGAAAAAAATTGCCTTTGCCTTTGTTTTAACAGTTTTGAGCATTCATGCTGTAAGAAGAGGCGACATGGCAGCTCTGAAAAGTAAAAGATCATCAATTATAATTATATATTATTATATGTTATGTTTGGGACACTGATATATTATGTATTTGCTGAATTTGTTTCACACTGTAAACCCTCTGCTTTTTGTTTTCTCTCTCTTTATTTCAAAATGATTTCAGTCTATTTTTAAAGCAGACTATTTTTTTGAGGAGAAACCATCACACACTTTTAATATCAAGCATGTTGATTGTTCAGCTGTAGCATGTAGTATGGCTAAATTTATTCTTATTACTAGCCTAATTGTAGACCTAATCTCCCATCAAAACATCACTTAAAGCACGCTGTGTACAAAACACATACATTTATTGTATCAGTTTTACTATTAGTTTTCATTCAGTGATTGCTTCAAGAATTTCTAAAGTAACACTACAAAGTTCAAGCAGGCTGCCATGAGAAGCAAATAGTTATTAAATGCATGTGATGAGTGACAGTCGCCCTCTAGTGGTTTTGATGCAGTAATGCTGGGAAAGAATCTGCCTGATGTTACAATAAGTACAGCTCAATATATTATCTGGTATGAAGTTCAGGGTAATTTGTATCTATACCAGTTTAACACTAATACTAAACATTTAAAATCAGTACTGTGATACCAAATTCTTGAAACCGAGCTGCATTCCAGGCAGAGCACACAAGTGAGTTTACAGGACAGAGATCATGATGCTTTCCTGTTCAAGCTATTGAGAGCAAACAAGCGTTCAGAACCCATGTAGCCATATTACGTGTGTGTGTGTGGTATACAAATGTATGGACACCCTTTACTACATGTATGTTTCACGGGATCTTAAAGATTGTTTAAGTGAAAGGTACTGAACATAGGGTTACACAGTGTTACACAGCTGTAGCTTTAGTAACATTCTGTACAACTAATTTCATTTTTTTAAAATAATCCATCATATCAGTGTTATTAATTGAATCTGGTTAGGGTTAGGTCTGAGGTGTGTAGCTTCAACATCTCCAATTCTAGAATCACATTATACAAACACAGTATGTCCCATAAGTTTATGTGCAATTACAATCATTACCATTTATACCCTGACCAGCTGAGCCCAGTACTGCTTTAACACAGTGATGTTCATTCCTGTCGCAATGTACTTATGGTATCACTCAGTGTTTACTTACTAATGTTTATACAATATTTGTTATATGTCTGGATTGCAGTCCCCCGAGGGAACAATATTTAATATTTCTTTATTGTTAAAGATGACAATAAACCTGCTGTTGACGTTGATATTTAATATTCTCTCAGCCGTCACTCAGCTCAGCTCCATTAGAGCCACTTTCACAACACCTGCAGTGCCCACTGAGGATTTATGACTAATGGTTAAAAAAAGAAGACTAATAAATATAACACAAATTATGAAATAATATCACATGTGCATAGACATCGATATGACTTTGTTTTTTAAAACGTGTGTTAAAACAACCATACTAAAATAATAAAATACTGATTGCTTGTTATCATTATACGGTGTTCAATGTATACAGATCTAATGGAAATTAGATAACATTAGATAACAAAAAGACTACAAATCAGATGGTAGAGCTGCCTTAGAAGTCCAGCACACAGCACTGGTGTAAACAGATAAAGACATTTCTGTTTGCATAATTCTACATGTGTTGCGTGGGTGGTGTGTGTAGGGTTATGCAGCGCAAACACAGAATACCGCCCACCAAGATTTGTCATGTACAAGCAACAATCCTAACCAGAGACTATATGTTCTAATAGCAGGATGAGATTTAATGATCTTACTTGAAGCAAGATTTGAACAATCAAATGGCGTTAAACAAAACTCTTCAGTTGTGATAATGTGCACAATGTAGCACAGCCTCTTATACTTTTATTCTCAAATATACACTGTGTCCTATAAAGCAGTTCTGCAGTATGAGGACTGATCTTCATTCTCAAATGTTTGGTCCAGATATCCACATCTGATGTTCATCTGATCTATTGTAACTTGTAACCCCCACCAACATGGAATGTTTTTATTTTTCTAGGAAATTTGTTTAAAAACATCCATTATTTCCGCAGTGGTTGTGGTGGCGCTAAAGGTGCAGGGAAAGTAATCATTAACAACTGAAGAAAAGTCAGATTTTAGAATTTGTTCATCCATTAGCACATTTAACAGTAATGAACAGTATTTCAGTATTCTCAGCAAATGTTACATTTCTTTTAGAAAGACCCAGAACAGATGCTTGTACAGTTTATACTGTTTTAACAATCTACTTCACTTGAAATCTCCTCCTTCAATCTGGCCACATGCTTCTTTTGTCATTTTAATTCCTCTAATCTCATCTTTCTCCATTTCATCTGCCCAAAATTTCGGTCACGATAAGATATACTCATGACACCAAACAGCCCTTAAATAAATTGCCATTGTTTATTTATTTGTTTGTTTGTGTGCATGTGTGTGTATACAGTAAGGTGATAATATATATAGGTCAATCACTTGTAAGACCATCACAGTGGCATCTTATGTATTCACATACACAGCTTACAACTCCAGCTACACACATACCCACACACACACAGTGTCTGCTAGTCATAATAAGCCTAATAATATACCAAAAACACAAATGAAACATGCAGAGGTAGTGCTGTCTGACACACACTGACACAGAAGTTGAAGACCTCACTTTTTTCTAAATAAGATGTACAAAACATAATGATCAAATCCCTTTAGCAATTATGAATTACTAATTTAGCTCTTGGAAGAGAATGAATATTGTGACATCAAATATTTAACATAAAAGTGCCCCCCACAGTCGTTTCAATGACATAGAGGGGCATTGCTGGGGCAACCGAAAGACTTTAAACACACACACACATTAAATATGATACAATGAATGAACTACACACAGACAGATCATGGCGAACAGTGTGTGGGCGAGAGAGAGAGCTCATCAACACATCAGTTCATTATGTAAATCTCCTGGCATGTGCGATTTATTCACCAGAGCGATTACATGCTCTTGTGTCTCTGTTTATACAAAACTCAATCTAATTCATCTTGTTACCCATCAGCTTTATATAATGTGTATATATACGCAGAGCACAGAGTATGCAATTTATATACATTCTGATATAACTGTATGCAGTATAGTATATACTAACTACTTCATACACAGCCTGAACCCCCGTGTGATTTCATCTGCATTTATGTTAGATCACAAACAATCACACATCAGCTATGATAAATTATTGATTATCTATGTTAAACTGATCAGTTCAGAGACGTGAGTATGCAGATGAGCTTAATGTTCAAAAAACTTTCCCTTTTACACAAACACACATACACGCACACACACTTGTCACTTACTGTGATGCTCTTGGATGATGTTGGCTGACATTTCACCTGATGAGAGACGCTGGCCGTTTGATTCATTGAGGAAAAGCAATGAAGAGCCAAATGTGCAATCAAACAATGAAACGTGTGAATGTGGATTTGAGAGAAGATCCAGAATTATAATGATGAATGTGAAAACAAGTGGATTCGGCAGTGTTCGTCTCTCTCTCTCCCTCTTGCTCTCTCTGCCTCTCTCTCTCTCCTGCAGTAATGGAGTGTCTAACTCACTCCTCCTTCTTGCATATTTAGTTAATCAAACATATCAGAAACAAACTACAAGAATATTACACAGATATCTGAATGGTCAGAATCTGTTCAAAAGTCTGTCTACCACAACAGGTTAGTTATCAGTTAGTACAAGTTGTTATCAGTAAAATTTTAAGTTTAGTTTAAGCAAACCCTTTCATTTATTGTTTATTCTGTATCATTAACTATAACACAGACAGTCTGCCCTGGTTTAGGTGAATTGTGAACTCTAACTCTTAAGAGATGTAAAGAAATAAAGAGATCTATCTGCTGTGCCATAAAATGTAGCAAAAGCAAGCTGGCTAAAAATAATGCAATCAAATATAGAACCAATCTCACTCTGTGGATGTGAGATCTGATCACTCACAAACCAAGGGTTCACAAAAAAGACAAACAACCACTAGAGACTATACAGGCAGAATTCTGTAAAAACTATCTGTGTACAGCGAAAACCTCCAAACAATGCCTGCAGAATTACAACAGTAACCTCTAATAATTAAAACAAACAATACATTATACAAAAAGAGTTATTCAAATCTATGCCTGCCCAAAGCTGGCATAGATTTGATAACAAGACCATCACAAAAAACAGCCTGGAGAAGCACCCTCATCCAGCAGGTCTTAGAACTGACTTTACAATCCAAAACATGTCGAACTGAACCCCAGCAGCTAAACTAAAGCAAATTATAAAATCACAAAAAATAAAGATTGGACAAAGCAACAGCTCAAAAGCTTAGTAAACCCAAATGTTATCTGTCTTTAACGGAGAATATAAATCAGCAAAATACTGCACACAGTGACAGACCCTAAAATAAAAGTCCTGACCATGTACAACATTAAATTTAATTAATAAAAAAACTTTAAAAATGAAAACTTTAAGTCTATTTAATTGACAACTTTACAAGGACAAACTTGCATACATACTGGGAGAAACCTCAACTAGCTCAAATCTGCTGTGAGGTCTGTCAAGTCCTGCCATTTCTGCCAGTAGACAAATTATTTTTCCTCTCATTGACTGTTTATTATTTGTTTTGTATACTTATATATTTTGTTCGTTGACATGTTGGATAACTTGGTTTTTACCATCAGATTCTTGTGGGCTCTAATTTTACTACTATTTTATTATTCTGAAGTGTGAAATGAACTTCATCTCCTGCTTTATCATCTCCATCATCAGGTTCGTCTCTGATAATGACACGTCCCGGAGGCCATGCACGGGGGTTGTGGCTTTGGAAAGAGGAGTTCAGTGGTTTTATTCAGTGGGTTTATTTGATTGGTAAGTTTTTTGCAAAAGGCTCTTTCATACGACATCTGACTGCATTGAACTCAACTGAAGTCAAGCCTCAAACGACCACGTTTAGCGTTCAGACAAACTTTGACCCTGTTTGCCTTTAACCTTTAAACCCTTGACATATGAGAGGTACTATAGTCTGTGATTTGCACCCATGATCTTGTATCATTATTGTATTTTACATTACAAAATCAACATAGAAATAATATAAACTGAAAAACTTTATGAAGAGATGCCTATTGATTTATACTTGGGTTTTAGTGTTATTGGGAATCCCATAAGGTTTTTTTAGTAATCCCATGAGCCCACTGGGAATATTTTAACTTTACCAGCAGGACATTGCATGCGAGATGTTCACGAGTCCCAATTATTTTCAGGACCTGCTTAAAGATCATATAGTTGCTTTTTCCGTTTACTTTAATCCCTTATGTGGTTCATGGCACTCAACAGAAACACACATCAACAGACTTTATTCATTAGAAAGGACAAGTTTTTATTGGAATGTTTTTGATTTTACATTTACATGTCCAACCCACGTCATCCATGTTTAATTTACTGAAACAATCTTCTGACTACTGATAATACTGCCATCTTTTCACTCAAGCTCATATTCATCTTGTTTTCCAATAATGAAGGTAAAAGCTGTTGAGTATCTAAAACACCATCAGCAAAAAGAAAATCAAGCACATGGAATTTTTACTTTTGTTTTAGTTAAAAATGTTAAAGGATCATAAAGTATGAAAGTAGAGAAAAAAGGCTTTGCTTTCATCTGGAAGGAGTTTGGCTTCCATGAAACATTAAAGAGAGAGCAGGATTTATCCGAACACAAAGTTTAACATGTGATTTTTACAGCACATTAATAACCAATCCAGTCCAGTTTTTAATGAATCTCATCATCAGTTATATTCCGTCACACCAGACTGAAGCTGCTTGTTTACATTGGGATAAAAGCAACAAAAATGCAAGAAGCATTGATTGGTCGGTCTCCAGCATTTATTGTGGATTGGCTGTTTTTACCAACAGGGGACCAACAATAGAAAAGTAATCACTGCTGTATCTGCACCCGACCATCGTGTGTGTGTGTGTGTGTGGAGTGAATGTTTAGGACATGACGCCAAACACAGGATTGTGGCGGCAGATGCTGGGGCCGATCTCCTCGTAATCCTTCTTGGTGTGACACACTTGGTAGAACTCCGGCTAAACAGAAACACACACACAAAGTTAGGAAAGTGTTACCGTAGGGGTCAATTCATCTAATGCTGCTGCTTTGATAAATGAGGCTGCAACACATGTAGAAAACAGCTTGAAAATTGCAGCTATAATTGAGTTCTCACAGCAGATATTCATCAAGACCCTCCTAATGAACAATGATTAATATCAAAGCTTTCATATAATACAATTTCAGTAAAATATTAATCCTCAAAGAAAGACAACATTGCCAGTGGAGACTCCTAAAGGCATCGTATAATGTACTATGTTCTCCTGAGGGTGACATATAACGGCAATTAAGGTTTTTTGTCCCAACAATTTAGTGGCATGTGACCATATAACTCACAAGAGCTGTAGGTCTGAAGTCACGTACAATATCGTTTTTAACTGTCTTATCTTTTAAAAACAGCCTTACATTAAGACAGATTCATAAAAACAACCAAGCAGAAATGTGCCCCTCAGTCTGTTTAGATCAGACTGAAATAATCAGAGATCAGCTGCTCAAAGTTCAGAATTTTCAGAAGAATATTGAGATCACCAGGTGCTGCTACATTCATCTGGTGTCATCAAGTCCTGCTACATTTATCTGGTGTGATCAAGTCATTATTCATCAAGTCGTCTGGTGTTTAGTAAAAACACTCATGACCTTGGATTAACTGGGTCAAATTTCCAAATGCCCAATAGGTATCATTGACATGTAAATGTGGGCAGTTATGTTAATTTGTTCATCTGTGTGACATCACAAAGTTCTTATTATATAACCCCCTTTAAACCAACTGAATGACTTCCTTTAGAGTAATGGGGCAATGTGGCCATGTACAAGTGTGCGTGTGACTCACAGTTGATGCCAGCATGGACCCTCCGAACCACACAGCATATCGCTGCATATGATGGGTGATGACCTGAACGTCAATCGGTTTAGGCTACAAGAGAAACAAAGAGAGAGAGCAAACGTTCAGCAGTGTTCTTCAGAATCTTATTCCACTGACAATGGTGTTGTTCTTCAAATCTGACCTTGAGTTTTCCTCCACTAAGCTCCTCACTAAGTTTTAGACGAGCATCAACCGTTCTCTTTAAATCTCTTTGCAAACGACGGCCAAAGTCACGGAACATGGTGGAACCGCCCGACAACACAATGTTCTGGAAAGAAAAAGAGACCCGTTCAAACACACAATATTGGACATTGTTGTGTGTAGCTGCTGGGACATGTCTGCAAGTGATTGCATTGATAGTGTCTGACCTTATAGAGCGGACGGCGAACATCAATTGGACAGTTCTGAATGACCTCATCAACCACCTCAGAGATGGGCTGAGTGAAGTCAGGATTAGCAAACTGAAAGAAGAAACAGATCAATACTGTCAGTGTGTATGTGTTGGCTAAGCTACATCTGCTAAATTTTTTCTCTGGCAACATCTGCAATACATTCTCAAATGAAAACATTATACCATAATAATTGTTTTATTAGGACAGCAAATGTAGTCATAATAATTAGCTCAAAACAATAAATCTATGCTATATAGATCAAAACCAAGTAAACGTTTGAATGTGTAAGAGATCTGACCTCAGGATGGAAGAAGATTTCCGGTCCCAGGAAGCGTTCATATCCCACATCGATGGTGAACTCCTTTTTGCTTATAGCATTGATCCCGGTGTACTGTTTGATCCATTTAGAGCCATCCGTATCATATTTATTAAACTCCTTGACCAGGTCAGGACACACGTAACTGAAGCGCTCCTAAACACACACAAGACGTTAAGACAGATGGAAACAACCTGTAAGAGTTAAAAAATACACACAAACACGTACAAACTCACCTTGACAGCTTTAGCCGTCTCCAGTGACTGCTCTGGTGGGATGCCCACCTCTCTCTCCCTCAGTAACTGCTGTGTGAAATATGTGATGTCCCGCCCCGCAATGGGAATGTGTTTAATACAGCTGCCAATCACATAACCTTCCGCCTGTCAATCAATCAAAGCACCAGATTATACCATCAGCAGATTTTGGTACTTTTTGACCAATTCGTTTTCATAAGCTTCACTATTAATAGATAAGAATTTTTTTAGAAATCAATTTGTTGAGACTGCCAGGCAGATTTTTATCTGTATGTCAGACGCACCACTGGAATGACATGAGTAACTCCGTCTCCACTGTCGATGACGGTTCCTGTGAGTGTTCTCTCCCCCACCTGACGAGATGTCCATGATGCAGCCAAAGCTAAGACAGCCTAACAAAAACACATGAGATCAGCAAACACACCACCATATACACTGACCCTGTTTGTGTGTGTGTGTGTGTACAGGTGTACCTGCACAGCGATATAGAGGCCCGGCACATTAAAAGACTCAAACATGATCTCAGCTGTGTATTCGCGGTTCTCTGGCGTGTTTAAAGGTGGCTCAGTCTGTACAAGAAAAATGATCATCATTAGAGGAAGTGACACAATGCTCTGAAACAGAAAGTTCACTGACTGCCACAGTACCATCCCTCTAAAAATAAACTTCATATTTCTACCAAGAGTGAAAGAGATGTAATGTAGGAGTTTTTGGCAGAATTTAACAGTAGATACGTTAGATTTCTCCATCATTTCACCTTTATGTAAAGTCAGTGTTAATTCAAATGCAAATGCACTTTACTGGAAACAGCAAAGAATATTTAAGCTGTGGTTGAAACAAGGACATTTATGCTCAACAACATGCTCAACAAGGACATTTAAACCAGTTTGATTTTGAAATTTTGAAAACTTCTATACACACAAACATGACTTTATGAGTGCAGAACCAAACCAAATACCCATAAAATATCAACAGAAGAGTGTATTTTCTTCAGGTTAAGCTATCATTTCAAAATGGGTTAGCATTATGTGCATGTTACCGGTTAGTTTTTACTCACCAGTAAGAAGTAATGATCCTCAGGTTCAGCCCTTAAGTACTTAAAGATCACCTGCTCCATAAATCTCTCCATCAGGTCCCAGTCCTCAACAATTCCATGTCTTATTGGCCACTGCAAACAAAGACAGACACCTCAGTCAGAGCGGCACGCCACTGCATGAGAGAGGCACGCCACTGCATGAGAGAGGCACGCCACTGCATGAGAGAGGCACGCCACTGCATGAGAGAGGCACGCCACTGCATGAGAGAGGCACGCCACTGCATGAGAGAGGCACGCCACTGCATGAGAGAGGCACGCCACTGCATGAGAGAGGCACGCCACTGCATGAGAGAGGCACGCCACTGCATGAGAGAGGCACGCATGAGAGAGCACGCCACTGCATGAGAGAGGCACGCCACTGCATGAGAGAGGCACGCCACTGCATGAGAGAGGCACGCCACTGCATGAGAGAGGCACGCCACTGCATGAGAGAGGCACGCCACTGCATGAGAGAGGCACGTGCAAACATCTACATGTCACGTTCACTTACTTTGGTGGCGTAATTGGGTTTTTCGATGGCCTCATCTCCAATGAAGAAGTCCAGGTCATCCACACCCTTCATCATCCTCCGCTGGGCTTGATCGCCCACCTTAGCTGATTCTTTAATGGCTATGCCTGGAGGAGCAAATGATGATGGCAAATGAAATAATCTCATCAGATGATTACCTACAGACTAACCGATAAATCTGACTATTTTTGTCTTTCAGGATTCTTCAGGGCTCAAACACTATCTGACCAATTTATTTACATACAAATCCAGTTCACCATCACAGAGCTAAGCAATGAAACTTTATGCTGACAATATTAATTCTTAATTTATTAATTTCCAAAAATCAAAAAGTTTGAATTTTCATGACTTTGCAGACATTGCTTAATTTAAAGGTCAGTATGAAAACCAGGAACTCAACCTAGCAAACCCTCTGTTAAGAACTTTAACCACAGCAGGGGCTGCTCTCACTTCTGTATGTGTCACTGACTCTCAAGCTATGTGCTCTTTATTTAGCATATTCAAATGCAGCAGCGCTGTGTAGCGGTACACTGTTGATTAATCTACTAAGCAAACAGTACAGCATTATTACCAGCACCACCCGCAGAGATCTGAATTACCCACACTTACATGATGGAACGATGAACTGTGGTTCTGTGTTTCCTGCATATCCCAGTTTAGTGTACCTGAAACACACATACATTTTATATTTTAACACCTGCACTAAATAGCTGTGTGTGTGTGTGTGTGTGTGTGTGTGTTGTGTGTGTGTGTACACAGTTCTTCTCTATACGATCTACTTCTCTATATGTGTGCACCAGTGCAGCGTGTTAAACTTCCTATTGTACTGTGAGAATGAGGAGTTTCATGCACGCTTCAGTTCTGAAGCTGCTGTTTTATCATCTGTTCATTGTTTCTTTATAGTGAGCAGGAGATTCTTCCTCTGACAGCTGATTGATGTCATTCAACTGTGCATCAATTGCATAAAACGCATTTACTGCTTTCTTTTGGTTTAACCCATTTGCTGATAAACATCCACTATGCTGCGCTCAGTTTACACTAATAACAAAGTGTATGTGAACAAAATATATTTTTGTAATTGTATACAATATTTTCTACTCATACAGTTTTCATATAAAACTAATAACTCCTACAGACAAAACCCAAAACCTATCCTGACAAAAAACCTCTGTGCATTTTGGTTTCAAATTAAGGGTTTCCCCAAAGGGAAGTTTAGACAAATGTAGCCGTGTTGTGAAGCTTTTGCAGGTTTCTACATGTTGAACCTGCACACTTCAGATCACATCACGATCAATGACAGATGACACCAATTCACAGTATGCAAGCTGCATACTGAAATGACAATAAAGCTGCTTTGACTCTGCCAACAAATGCATTAAACCCGGAAAACAGCTTAAAAATGATAAAGAAGCAGGAAACCCTCTTGTCCTAAAATGCCTTCAAACTGTTTACTGTTGATCCCTGTGCATCACATATTATTACTTATATGAACAGAAAAGCATTTGTGTTTTACTGTGTTTGCCCATATAAGGCCGCAGAAAAAATACGGAAGCGTAGAAGCAGACGTGCGCATGCGCACAAAATGAAAACTATTTCAATCATTTCACCGCTCTTCAGACTTTATGTTTAATTATTATTAATCTATCACGAAATCGACTATATTGATTATTTCGCCGCAGAATGACGCTCACAGCTGGTATTCAAACGGCGGATGTTTTGCCGCTCACGGACCGCAGATGTACACTCCACCCATCACAGAAAGCCGACCGATAGTGACATTTCTGAAGAATTACTGCACTGATGTCTGCTGGAGCTGCAAACACTAAAACAGCTGCGAAACAAATAAAGAGACAGAAAACTGTGAAGCGCCAGAAACGTCTGACATCTGAGCGGATGCATCAACGCGAGCGCGGAGCAGTTTGTGTCCCTCCTGCTCACCGAGAAAAGGTTCAATGAGACCCGGAAAAAAATACTCACCCGGTGCCACAATCCACAACGCATGCCGGTAACCGTGCAGCCATCTCGAGCGGGTTAAAGCGCCGGTGAGCTCCGGGTGCGAGTAATCAGACGGTCAGGATGTACGCGAGGCGGAACCCGGAAGCGCGCGTGGAAGAGATTTTCCACTTCCGCATTGACGTGCAGCAGAGGCTGGTATACGGCTCAGAATAGCCACCGTTTAGTGGCTATTTTGAGCTAACGAAACAGTTCTGTTTTCAGTGTCGAAGTGCTTTCTTTGCATAATTGTTTAACACACAACACTGCATCAGTACACACGATAAAACAAAGATTTAACACACACACACACACACGAGTGACCCATCCGACCGAGGGAATCAACTGGAACAAAAGACTGAAGACATGTTGTGTTCTGCCATTACAAAACGGCCACACGGTTACCACAACTAAAGGTTATTAAGCTACAATTGCAATACAAATATTATTTAAGTATGCACGTCTTAAAGTCATCAAATAATTACATTTGTATTGAATTAGAGCCAAAACGCTTGTTTTGCCAACAGGTGGCGCTCGCGTCGGGTGACGTTCAATCAGACTCGTGAGTTGCTTCATAAAGAAGCTTAAAAAGTCTTTAAACATTATAAAACAAACAAACATCGAAAACAAAGACATTGTTGACCGTAGGGATACATTACACTTATAATAAAGGACACATCATCTGCCATTATCACAGCAAATGAGATGGGAACTGCTTTCTGAATACCATCACAGGTTAGCTAACTACTACAAATATTATGCATCGTATGTTATAAGATGTATGTTATGTAAATATGTACATTTGCCTGCACTTTTGCTGTTGTTTACATCATTTTCCTATTTCTATATCACTGTTATATTAATAACAGCAATATTGTTATATTATAAAAAGTGTACTGTTTCACTTTTTCAAGAGATTACCTTCACCATATTAAATCTTTTGTTATGTTTAAACATTTGTGTTATTTCGATATGTATACTTTTGTATATATTGATTTTAGTTTTCTTGCAACAATTTGAAATGAAGCAACAGAAACATCTGTGGTTGGAATTTCATAAATCAATGTGGAATAATCTCTCCTGTCTCGGGTTGATAGTTGGGTGTCTGGCTTTGGGTGTGTGATTTATTAAATGTTTATACTTGTAAAACACAGAACAAGCTGCTTGGCTTAAGTCACACACATATTCAACCTCCTGAGTATCATGTTTAAAGATTTTTTTAATTATCTTGATGGACAATAGAAGGAATGGAGTATGAAGGTTCACAATACAGTGTTTGGATTAATTTCACATTAGCAGAAATATAGTTTTCCTTTCTGTTGAGACTGATGATCTAATTATTTCAACAGGAGAGAGTCCCAAAGATATCAGAAAGACTAAGCATGGGCAATGGACAGTCTGAGGTTCTACACGTCCTACACAGACTGAACATGTTAAACAGGCCAGGAACCTATTTACTGTATATAACACCATATGCTTTACCATATTAGGTTTTCATCTGTTTTAACCAGACCTCTATATGGACAGTCATGGCAGCTCCAATATTAAGAGCTGATGTTAACATTTATCATTTTGTTTGCTTTTAGATCTGGGTGGTCTTTTCATCGCTTACCCAGGAATTTCCTGAAGCCATTCATCTTGAATAGATGTAATGTTTAAAGTTGACAGACTCAGATAAAACAGAGACTCTCCGAATTTTTGGAGAGTCTGAGTCATATTTCCCCTAAAAACAGTGGTCTACAGAAACACTAGGGCAAAATAAGAGAGATCCTGTACTGCTAATTTCCCAGACAAACCTGTGACAGTGCTGTATCTCTGTTTTACAACTCAACAAGTTTATCTGGATTTGTGTTGAACTGACACCCTCTGTAACAGACATTTTAAAGACTTATATAAGATTTTATAAGCTTTTTGTTGGTTTTGTTGAGCTATGCGGAATTGAATAAATCAGTATTGTGGAAAAAACTGTAGGTTGAATCTAGCAGTGATGTAACCCAGTCATCTGTTCTAGTAGCTGTGCTTAGAATTAATTAATTACTAGAACAGACGACTGGGTTACATCACTGAAATTAGTTATGTGCTAATGATGTGTGAAGCAAGCTTAACACAATTGTTGTTTGGATAGATATGTAACAGAGGATGACAATAAAAACATCAAGCCCTCACACAGTTCAATTGAACATAACCAAAGAGCTCATAGCAGTTAGCACATGTGCTGTAATTAACTAACAAATTATCTATATTAAATTGAACTAAAAATGACATTTTGAACTTTGTACCTCATTCTTACTTTAATAGGCCTATTTGAATCTATAATGGTGGCAAAATAACAATAAATAAAAAATAAGCAAAACTACAATGCTGATTATATAAGGTCAGATAATTAAGATAATCCACAGATATGGTTAAACTATGTATAATAGAAGTAATTTTATATAGCCATTTGTAGCCTTTTGTTAGGAAACATTTTATCACGTCACATCATAAGTATGTCTTAAGATGTGGAGAGCAACATCAATACAAACATAATGATCATGTCACTGATTCATCTGCTCTGTTTACTCTCACCTTAGTCTCCTTAATTCAGTGTTGCATATTATTGGCTATAGTGGCTTTACTGTTTTAAGTTCATCTTTACATGCATCACAACATGTCGTAAAGCCATTCTAAAATATTTACTGTGGCTGTAACAGATAGTTTAAGCACTCATACACACCTTCAGCTTTGAGAATGTACTGCTCAGACACACCCCTTCCTCCTGAAGGCAGCTCACGTGACTAATGGTTCCACCTTAAATAGTGGCAAATTGTACAGGCATGTTCTGTTCAGAAGGTGCCTCCCACATGCTCTGGGCTTTCATTTGCTTAACTCTAATCATTAACTCAGCAGCTATCAAACAACAGGAACTCCATTCAAGGGAGAAGTATGCTGTTGACCAAACCGTCATACAAACGGAGCAATACGAAACAGCAGACTGAGATTTGTTGAGGTAAGAAGCACTGTGATCTTCTTTATGAAGAATTCAGAAGTTCAGACAGCAAATTTGGTTTGATGATTAATCGTTTTGATAACAGTGAGATAAGCAGGACTAAAGTTATTAAGTCAAAGACTGTGAGTGTTGTGTGGAAAGCGTATTATCATGGAGAATGAGGAAATGGACAGAGACTGGAAAATACTGGAGCCGAATTACAAGCTGAAGATCTTCCTCACTGTGCTGTACAGCCTCATCTTCATCCTCGGCATTCTGGGGAACAGCATTACCATTCATGTGGCACAGGTGCTCCAGCGAAATGGGTACCTGCAGAAAAACGTGACAGATCACATGGTGAGCTTGGCCTGCTCCGATTTACTGGTGCTGCTTATTGGCATGCCCGTGGAGCTCTACAGTGCTATTTGGTTTCCTTTCGTGTCCACCTCTGGTGATGCTGCCTGTAAGATCTACAACTTCCTGTTTGAGGCCTGCAGTTACGCCACGATCCTGAACGTGGCCACGCTGAGTTTCGAGCGATACCTCGCCATCTGCCACCCATTTCGCTACAAAGCCTTAAGTGGCAGCCGCACAGTTAAGCTGCTGCTGTCGGCATGGCTCTGCTCTGCCCTCGTGGCTTTGCCTCTGCTTATTGCCACAGGAACAGAGGGTCACGTCCCCGAGGGTCGCAGTACACCAGTGCAGAACCTGACATTCTGCACAAACCTGAGCAAGCACTGGGCGATGTATCGCACCAGCATCTTCACAGCATTCATCCTCTATCTTCTTGTCCTGGGTGGCGTGGCCTTCATGTGCAGAGGAATGATTATTGTACTTCGGGCCCCCATGGGCCCAAATGAGACGGGTGCAAATAGAGCTGACCAGGTTCCCAAACATGAGAGTGCCCGAATGAAATCATCACGTAAACAGACCATCCTTTTCTTGGGTAAGCCACTTTACTGTAATGAATTCATCATGCAGAAGACTATCTGAGATGTTTATTTTCAAAGTTACTCTTGGACATTAAATGTTAATTAAAGAACAGGCGTATAAGAAATCATTTTCCTCTCTTTGATCAAGTCAAAGCGCCGTTTCCTCAAACTTAGAGTGCCAAATACAATAATCAGACAATTTTCTTTATTTTTCTATATAATTTGCATTGTTGTCTGTAAACATATGCAGCATTTAGACAGAATGTGGGATCCAGTGACAAAAATGTGTTTTGTACAAAAAATAATTGCCATAACTTAAAAAAAACACTCCCAGTTTCTTGGAAAACACACCTTTAAAAGATAAAAAGTAGTCTTTTGTTGTTTGTCATATTGTGCAATGTCCCAATAAGAGTTTGTACAGTGAATGTAACCTGCATCATTTAATAAGGATCAATGCATAAGTGACTTTTTATTCATTATTGTGGGTCTTTCTGTCTCAGTGCTGATCGTGTGCGCTTTGTTCGTGTGCTGGATACCAAACCAAGTTCGTCGTCTGATGACTGCAGCGGTGCCCAAATCAGCGTGGACGGTGAGCTACCTGAGCAGCTACGTGAAGCTGCACCCGGTTGCGGACAGCTTCTTCTACCTGAGCTCGGTGCTCAACCCGCTGTTGTACAATCTCTCCTCCCGTCAGTTCCGGTCGGCCTTCTGGCAAACTCTCCTCTGCCGCTTGTCGGTCCAGCATGTCAACAGAAAAACGCTAGAAAACAGTCTTGCATCTAAAAGCTCCAGGAACACGTTACGGCCACTTTTGCGCAGGTCTCTGACCCGCATACGAAACGCCACCGGCGGGAGTTCATCCGGTACGTCATCGGTGGAGAAACCAGACGCCCTGTCGCTCACCGACCGCCCCCCGACGGCGGAGTCGCCCTCCTCTCACCCGCAGCCGGAAGACGAACAAAATCACCCGATGGAGGAACAGACGGACCCCCAAGCAGTACATACAAACCCAGTCTAAATAAAATCTCATTGTGTGAAGGTCACGTAGCTGGAAATCTGTGCCAAATATGTTTGTATAGATCAAGATCTTCATTAAACATTCATCAGCTTCTGTACTGATTATAGGCATTGTGTGCAATAGTGGCTGCAGATTGTGTTGACAATTCAGTGGCTTACACACAGGGTTTACACACATGGACCAGTTAGTCATGAGCAGGGGTGCTGCTAGGGTTCTGGGTCCCTTTCAGTCAGTTTGTGTCCCCCCGTCTGGTTCTGCTGGGCCACCTGAATGACCGGGGCCCTTATCATCCTAATCCTTCCACCCGGTATGGCTCCCCTTCTTGCCAAAATCCCCCATTTTTTCACAAGTGTGTTTTTTTTTTTTTTTTTGCATGTTGTTATAGTCTAGTGTAATTCTGAGTGGTTTCTCACTGTTGTCAATTTGTTTTGGCATACATTTATTTCGTATATATATATATATATGTGACAAACATTTAATGTTTTAAGTTTTTATTTCTATTAAATGTAATATTCAAGTTTTAGAAAGTTTATCTAACCATACATGTGCCATATTCAATAAGCCGTATTCTCTAGCTGGTCTTACAGTTCACTGTGTTAAATTGTTATCCATATAATAAACCAAAGACTTTAAATCAGTTAAACCTCAAGAGTGCTTTAATTAATAAGTAATTGAAACAAGGCATACATTGATTCTTTCATACTGAATCGTGTTATTTGTCTAAAATGTTAATAATTCTTGCTATTTTGAGGCATTACCTACTTAAAAATCCACTTTAATTTTTTCTCCATTTTCTAAATGAATTTTATGTTACTAAGTTTTCATACAATTAATTTATAGAAGACCAAGTACCTTTTAAAGTAAAAAGTGTATATACCCAATCACATGTGAAATAACGTGTCACCCATATTTCTGCTGCTTAATGAAAATAGTAACTAAGTCTCAGGTGTCTGTTCAGTGTTGTCCTCGCTGAAGAACGCTGTCACAGATTTTCCAGCAGGGATATATTTAATGCTGTCAACCTCTCCGCCATAGTTACTGGGTTTCTGAAAGTGGATTTCTAGATGATCCTGAAGGTCCTCTTCATCCACCACCTGCTGAATCCCCCCCAGAAGCACGGTGCGATTTGGGACCCCCAAGTATGTCTACAATGTCATTACACAACAAATCAAACAAAACAAATGAAAATCATTTCGCTGCTGGCCTCAATATATATTTCTGATATAGCAAATGAATGATGTTTGAAACGCACTTGAAATTTCTTGAGCTGGTACTCATAGAGAGGAAGCACATCAACTATCATGTCACTGCCGGTTTCCACACAAAAATTTCTTTTCAGAGCCACATTCTCTGCAACTGAAAGTCAAACCAGAAATGCCATTTAAAGCTACGTATATAAATGTATATAAAACAAAACTATTAAACAGACAGAAATTATATCTGAACTGAGCTACTTGTTTCATGGAAACATCCGGCTGCAGACATTTTAAATGTGATGTTAAACTGCAGTTGCCTACATATTTTGTTACATATTTGTTTTGTTCTTTGCTTGATTCATGATTTTTGATGCAACGTACCACATGACAAATCTCATTTTATTTATTTTTTTACCATGTCTTTTATTTTCCTTTTCATTTGATGTATTTGTGTTTTTAGCACCTTATTCACTTGTATATTTGTATTGTTTTGTGTTTTTTTTATTTACGTAGTAGTTTGTGTTTATTTTACTATAGTAGTATTATAGGTACTGAATTCGGTTTGGCAAATGCTAACATTTATGCCAGTAAAGCTTTGTTTACTCTGACAAAGTTTTAAACAATGAGAATTTAAGTCTAGTTGTAGACAAATATGACCAATAGCAATGCAGTAATGTGAAACGTGCAACATGCAGATAAAGACTGACCTCCAGTGTTGAGAAAGGTGATGTGGCCTGTGCCAGTGTTCTTGTCATAATCCAAACTTTTCACTTCCCCTCCTCCACGACTCACTTTAGAGAAGGCGAGCTCTAGTCGGTCTTTCATTCGCTCCTCAGCTAAAGTGGGCAGAGCATTGCTAAACTTGATTGTCTTCTTTGATACCCTGATATGAACCTACACAGATTGAAATAACAAATTTGCATACTTAAAATAGATTCTGGACATCGAGGTTACGTCACACAACAGACATTGGTCATATAATAAACAGTTTAACAGATTAATCTCTCAGTTTCTTAAAGTCTGATGAAAATGTCTCAAATCACTCTCATCACGAATCACCTCAAATTTCACGGAGGGCTCTAGGGTTATGGCACACGGCTTTACATCTGTCTTGGTTTTGTCACAGGCTACAGAGCACTTTGCCAGCCGGATGATCTGCTCTGCCACTGAAACACATTAAATTATGGAAACTCCATTAACAGTTCACATAAAATTAAACCACTAAACATGCAGAAAAACCTGCAACAATCTGCCATGGCCAGCTTAAATGTCCCTGTGTTTTATAGTATGTGACTGAAGTGCAAACAAAACCAAAAATACACAGTATTAAAACTCATAAATAACAAAATATCTTTAAGAAACAGCATGGAGGAAGAGACTGTTTGTCATTTTGGTCCATACCATTCTCCTCTTCAAATGTTATGAGAGCTTGGCCGCCCTTCAGCAAGAGAGACGGTCTTTGGGTGACAGTAAACACACACACCACATGCTCATCCTGATCCTCTGCCTTGTCTTTTTCAATGTGAGTGAACTTCATTCTTTTCACAGGGATTTGGGCTTTTATCTGTACATTAAAGAGAATGAACTGAATCAAACATGTGCTCAAATGCATCATCTGCAAACGACTGTACACACTGCGAGAAACGTGTCTACAAAGCTACCTTTACAAGCCGGAATAGATATGACGATTGGGACAGGATAAACAGTGTAACAGTAAACATTTCTTTTCATTTTTCATATTTAAACATTGGATAATTAGGGAATACTCATGTGTAATTGAAACTGATGTTTTTAGTTGTTTCAATTACACAAAACTGTTGGGCCTGAATGGTGGAAAGGTTCAAATATTATGCAGGAGATTTTTGCCATGTCGGGATCTTGTTATAAATGTACATGCATGACAAAGATGTGACATGACACATGGGAATAAAAACATATCTATATATCTATATAAATGCAGATTTAGTAAATCTGTATAAATATTGCTCTGTTCTTGACTTGCATGTATTGGACACCATATTGTTATCAATACATTTGTCATCCCTTTTGCTTTACATCAAATTTCATAAATCAGATTTCATGAAAAGAATTCCTCCAGTAACAATGTATGCAAATGAAATACTTTGATCAATTAATAAACATTATCTCTTATCTGGGAAATACAAGTATAGAAATTGCAATATGTCAACCGTGAACTTCTGCTGAAGAGCAGCAGCTTCGTCCTGCTTCGTCTGAAGACGCTTTTGAAGGTCCTCAAGTTCTCTCTGTAGATCCTGGTTGATTCGCTCCAGACTCTTTATGTCCTCCTGAAATGGTACAGATGAACACAGATACTCATCGTCTGCTCTCAGATGGCGTTGATACCCTGATCATGCCTCAGAACTCACTTGTATGTCTTGAATATCCTTATTAAATTGGGAAGTGACTTTGTCCTCCATATAATCCAAGTCTTCGTATTCTTTCTGAGCTTGTTTCTTTTCTGTCTCTGCTTCCATCTTTTCCAGAAGCAATCTGGATCGTTTATCGTCTGCCGACTCAAGAAGATCCTGTTTGAACATGATGAAGCCTTCATGAATTGTTACCAAATAGTCACAATTGTATTGTTTTAAACGACTTACCTTGTATTTCTTTAATTCGGCAAAGTTCTTCTCCTCTTCCATGCTTTGAAACTGTTTGATTGTTCATTGGAAATAGTTTTAGACATCATTTATCCAAAAGATCAAGTCATTGCACCTATAAATCGCAGAAGTTTAAACGCAATGTTGTAAACACGCACCTCGACCTTCAGCGCTGGATTGTCCGACATACTGTCCGCAAAATTGTGGATCTGCAGTCTGATTTGCAATCTGAAGTCCGATGTTTAATCTGAGGTAAAAACCTTAAATAGGTCAGCAAATGTTTGTCTAATGAGCAGATTAAAGATTATTTCCACAACTTCCTCAGAATGAAACCAGACCTCACCAAATTTACCGAAAGTCACGTGAGCAAACAAACAAAAGTGAAAGTAACGCGACCTAAAGCGGATTAGGCGGGGCGTAACTTTCTGCATTTAAATGCACAATTATTTGTTATATTAAATCATATCTAATCGGACCCAATAGAAAAAGTTTATTTATACCTGCTCGCTGTTCGGTGTTTTTTTTTCTTTTTTCCCTTTTCTTTTTTGAGCTCAAACATGGAAAATAAAAGTCTAATGATCCAAGATCTGCCAGATGATTTTGAGCGCGTGAAAATAAAACTTGAGCTTTATTTTAAAAGTAAAAAGAAATCAGGAGGTGAAGCCGTGCAGATTCAAGAACATCCGGAAGACAGAAGAAAAGCTCTTCTAATCTATGCGACAGAAGATGGTAAGAAGACAAGCACATCTACGTGATATAAGTGATATACATTAGGTCAAATGTGGCAGTACATTTATGCAACATGCATTAAAATGAAAGAATAAAAATTAAAATAGCTGGGAAATGTGTTTTCCTGCCCTTATAAGCACATCTGCACATCTATAAAAGTGTATCTGTCTTTCAGATTTGAAAAATGTGCTTGACAGAAGAATCCACAAACTTAATGTCCAAGCTCAGGAATATGAAGTGACGGTAACACTGCCAGAAGAGACCAGCTGCACAAAGACCAAACCAGATACACTGCCAAAGCCCAAACTGGAGAAACAAGATCTCCATAAACTTGCCCTGCAAACTTCTGTCATGCAGGTCAATTGCTTCTGTCTGTTTGTCTAGATTACAAATATTCTCATTACTATTACACAACTACTTTAAGTAGTCTCAATTATATCTCTTTAAAAAGATAAAAAGTGTAGGAGGGTTTTTAAATAACAGTTGAGTATAATGTGTCCATGATCTCAATATATTTCAAGAAAAAGGGCTGCTTTTTATTTTTGCATTTATGAAGTCTGATATAATTCATTAATTTGCACATACTCACAACATCTCTCCTCATTGTATCAAGGTTTCTTCCGAAACACAGCCTGCAATAGCAAGTCATAAAGGTTTGTTGCTTTCACAACTTAAATAGCATATTAAAAGTAAAATAAACACCAACATATTTTCAAATATTTAATATTTTGAAAATATAAATATTTTCAATATATATGAGACTTTGGTCACAGTGTATATATTGATTTATAATATATAATATATTGTTTACACAGAAACCGAAGGGGATACCGAATTATCTGATCTTCTTATTACCACCCAAGAATCAATGGATACGGAGATGCTTCAGATGTACTGTGAGCAATTTGCAGAGCAGTTTGAGCTACAAAACCATGGAACAAACTCCTGGATCCTGAAGCTTTTCAACAAGTCAGGTGGGATTTAAAACACAGACTTAATGAAGTGCTGTTGTTCTTCTGCTTTGGGAGTGTCTCTGCAGTGTGATTTCTAGTCCCATACTGTAGAAGATTCATACTGTGACATAGAAACTGGTTTTGCAAGGTTATATTTAGGTATCAGTGTAACATGTTATTCTCTTTCAATACCAGTAAGGCTGTACTTGACAACCTTGCAGTCAACCAAATAAATTGATAACTTTTTATTTGAATCATTCAAAACAAAATCATTCAAATATAAGGCAGCTATGAGACCAATAAGATCAAAACTAATAAACTTTGTCCCTTTTCTCAGATTTACAGAAGATTGCACATACAGAACATGATTTTGGCATATCCATAAAAGTTTATAAAGAAGGAAACCTGGGGAAGAAGTTAGACCCTCGTCGCTTCATCTTGACTGGATTTGATGGAAACACAGAATGCCAGAAAATATCACTGTTCGTTGGCAGCTGTTGCAAGAGAAAAGAACATGTTTGGGAGATACTGGGTGAAGACAGGATCATTGTGACCTTCAGACAAGATATTGGTAGGTGTATATACATATATGTATATATATATATATATATAAATTCCCTTCCTACCCCTACTGGTGGTTGTTGGGTGTTGCCTCTTCTAACACAATATTTTTTCATGGGATTTTGTAAGATTGCAGTAACATTATTAAACCAAAAATTGATAAGTAAAAAAGTGCTTAATTCTTCTGTAAAGTGCACAGATTATTTTATTCTTTCATAATATTATATCAACAGACGTGACATCGTTTATTAAAAAATGCACCTCAAGGCCACTGCAGGGTCGTGACATTGGTGTTACCCGTATGGAGCTTACAGATTCTGTGTTGGTTCAGGGAGATCTAGGGCCACTTGATGAGCATTTTCTCATCACTTACTTCTGCAACAAAAGGAGAAGCAAAGGAGGAGATATAAAGTCCCTCAATTGGATCAACAGACAGCGTAGCGTGATCATCACTTTTAAAGAATGTGCTGGTGAGTTCAGATTAAGTGCAAGAATCTGGATTCAGACTCTCACCCCTAAAACCAAGAGATTAAAAACCTATGTAAAAACTCTAAACGCAAATACTATAATGTGATGGATTACTATATATATTTATATATATATATATATATATATATATATATATATATATATATAATTAGCACATTAAATAATTGCTAATATTTTACAGTTGTTTGAAGTCTATTTATAAATAAACTTCACAGTAACTGATCTTTACTTACCATCTTAATAGTTGCACATGAAGTGGTGGAACAAAAGCACAATGTCTTTGGCACTGAGCTTAAGGCATCACTCTTCTACTCAGCTTTCCAAAAGGTTTTAACTGGAGAAAAACCAACCTTGACTGATATCATTACAAAAATAAACATCCCTGTTCATAAAGACCTGCTTAGTTTCATTAAGAAGAACGACCAGTGTAGAAAACCACTGGAGAATGATGTCAAACTTCTTCATGCCAAAATGCTTATTGACAGTACTGAGGCAGCAAGTGCAATAATACTGGAGATGGATGTTGACAAGAAGTCTTTAACTGCATTAGAAATCGGAACCACTTGGGAAACCAAGATAAGGCAAAAGGTCCAAAACTTTTTGAGCAAGTATGACACAGCCGAGCTGAACGTAGAGAAGGAGGTATGGAAGAAAGTGAAGAACAAATGTATGAATCTTGTCACAGATGAAGCCGCTGTCTCCTTCAGTGAGCTCAGCTCTAAAATATATATTGCTGGTCTGAAAGAGAATGTGACTGTCCTTTCAGAGAAGATCAAGAGGCTGCTAGAAAAGACTGCTATTCAGTTTGAAACCCAAAGGAACACCGTTGATGTGACCATTCAGCTGGACTGCAAGGAGAAATGTGATCTTATAAAAGAATGCGTACAATCCAAACTAGGAGAAGTTACTTTGACGCATGATGAGGATCAGCACAAACTTCACCTCAGAGGTTTAAAGGATAACGTCATGTCTGCTGAGATGGTCATTAAGCAGATACAAGACAACACTATCATGCATCAGTTAAAGCTCTCGTCTCATCTGATTCACTTTCTTCAGTCACTGGATCTTAAAAAGCTTGAGCAAGACTATTTTTCACCCAACCACATTCCAGTTAAATTTTTAAAGCAGAAGGACTTTGTTGGAATCTTTGCTGAGAAGCAAAACCTCAAGAGTGCTGAAAACAAAATGAATGAGATTCTCAAAGAGGAGGTTATTAAACTTTACCCCAAACAAACCGGTGAGAATTGGACACATTTTTTCCTGAAACTTCAAGATGAAGTTAATTCAAGCCAGAATGCTCAAAACCTCAGGATGATACAATCAGACACACAGGTTACAATATATGGATTTTGTAGTGTCGTTGCAGATGTAGCAAGAAAAGTGAGGGGATATCTGGAAAACAAGGAACCATCAACTGTGAATGTCCATCTAAACTCCGTGCAAAAGGTTGAATTTGTTGACTCTTGTGTAAACCTGTCTGAGCTTCCTGAAATCAAGCGGCTTGGTGCCATTATACTCGCCTGCAGAGAATCCACTTTCCCTTGTCTGAAGGTCACAGCAGCCAAAGACAATATTAAAGAGGTTTTGGGTGTCATAGAGAAACAGGTGTCATCCATTGTTGTGGAGAGGCTAAGGTATTGCAAAGCAGGAGAAGCGAAGATTTTGGACAAATATATAGCCAACATAAAGGCAAAAGCTAAGGAGATCCAGTGCAACCTGTATTTATCACAAGAACAAGTGAGCAAGCCTGACGCACCAAAGAGCTTTGCTTACAAAATAGGCAGATTCATTACTCTGGAAGTCACACAAGGTAACTTGCAGCATTTAAGCGCTGATGCTTTGCTTTTCCCAATGAATCACAATCTGGCTTTTGATAATCCTGTTGCCCAGCAGTTTCTCAGCCTTGGAGGTGATCAGATTGCAGAACTGTCTAAGAAGCACCAGAGGGAAAAACAGTCTCTTCTGCCTGGGGATGTAGCTATCAGTGATGTTGGAAAACTAAATGCCAAGACACTCATATATGCTGTGTTACCTCAAAAAGGACAAATGCTGGACTTGCACTACCTCCAGTCAGCACTACATAACAGTCTTCTAAAAGCAGAAGATCAGCACTGTGCCTCCATTCTAATTCCTGCATCTGCTTGTGAAACCTTTGGATTCTCTTTGATAGAGACCTGGACTGCTCTCAAAAAAGCAATACAGCAGTTCTGCACTGATCATCAAAATTCCCCTAAGAATATGAGATATATTCGCCTAATGCATCACGATGGGAAGACAGTTGAGGAGTACAACGCTCTGATGAAGGAACTAGTATGACCTTCACCTGTTTTACTGTGTTACTGTGTGTGTAAATTTCAATATCAATTAACTAATTACTTTCTTGACATTGATTACTTGTACTGTATGTTTTATTATTCAGGAGGACTTTCCTGGCACATACAATCACGGATCAGACAAACAAGGTAAAAATAAAATACTTTATTTACCTACTTCACTTTAAAGGTACAGACATGGTTTATGTTTTCTAATTTATGCTTTTTCATGCATGTCAATTCAAACAGTGCTTATCAATAATGTGCCCGTATACCTCAAAAAGAGTGATATCACCAAAGAGACGATGGATGTCATTGTGAATTCCAACAGCATAAATTTAAATCTTCACACTGGTAGGTGTTTCTAGAGTTTACTATCCTAAACCAAACTGAAGCTCATGACTGCAACCATAACTTTTACAGAGGTATTAATCTGAGGTTACTGTAAAGATGTTGAGAAGGCTGTAGACACTCGCTCTGTAAATATAGTGTTCTTTTTAAAGAATTGTGGGTTTTTCAGTCTTGTTTTTTAAACTACAATTGTTTTCAATCTTTTGCAGGTGTTTCTGGTGCCATTTTGAAGGCAGCTGGAAAATCAGTTCTAAAAGAATGTGCAAAACAAGGTATAAACCACCAGCTAAATTTCCATCCATACAGAGAGATCATTTTGTTAGGCGATAAGAAGACATGCACGTAAACTACGACGGAATGTACTGACTGAATTTGCAGATTGTAGTCATGTGACTTAATGATAATCAAAAAAAATAAATAAATAAATGATAATCTGAAGTTAAACGCCTGTAATTGGCAGTGATTGGCAGTGATTTACAATAACCCCCAGACTGTCCCACAGATTTTGCCTTGAACACATGAGATGGAAATTCTGCTTTATTGGCAAAATGTTTTTGCAGTATTCTATGTTATTGCATGAGGTTACGATAATGCCATGAGTACAATACACAACAGCTCGTATTCTAACACTAGTACAGCTGTTTACAGTGTGCGTTATTTAAAACTGAACCTTGTTTGTCCAGCTCCTCTGAAACCAGGTGGTGTAATAATGACGAGTGGGGGGGCTCTTAAATGTAAGTATATCGCCCAGATGGTTGGACCTAGTAAACCTGCAGACATCACATCCTCTCTTGAGAAGGTTTTGAATCTTTGTGAGGGCAAAAAGGCCACAACACTGGCAATTCCTGCAATTGGAACAGGTAGAAGTAAAACATTGCTATTTTTACTTATCAAAATCACCAACATTTCTGTGAGGTGAGATTCACGTGTCAACGTGTTCCACAGGACATGGTGGTATTAAATTTAAAGAATCTATTGAAGCTATTCTGTCAGGAATAAGGAAACACTTAACTGGGCTAAACTCAACATACCTGAAGGAAATCACTATAGTGACATTTGACCAGAAGGTTTATGATGCTTATCGACAATATGTTATAACGTGGAACAAGGTTGGTACTTTGTCTTATTCCATTATACATTTTGATACAATAACAAATAGGAATAATGTCCAGATTTGTTATAAAGATTTGTTATAAAGATTTGTTAGATTTGTTAGAATTTATAATCTTGGATTGTTGGTATTTGTTCTCAAGCCTTCCACACATGGCCAGCCTGCATATTGCAAGATGCCAGAAAACCAAGGTTTTGACATTTCACACAGACTGTTTACAGCTTATCTGCTCTTGATAAAAGCATCTTGTAATAGTTATACTTTACATAATGAATTTTAATGAACTCAAAGAGCTTTTTAAATCTTTCCCTTCCTCTGTAGTCAAAATTGGAGGTGTCAGAATTGAGCTAAAGAAGGGGGACATTACCCGAGAAACTGTCAGAGGGATTGTGAACACAACCAACAAGGAAATGTCTCTAAAAGGAGGTGTGTTTCATTCTCTTTACTTTATTACACAACCTAAACCATAAAAGCAGGGCATGTTGAACAGATAACATTGCTTAAAAATAAGCCATGACCAACAATTATTAGTGTGTAGCCAGTTAAATTACAATGTGTCCAAAATATATTAGTTTTTGCAGTGTGCTTTAAAAATGTGAATATCTTGTAGGAGTTTCAGGTGCCATATTCAAAGCAGCTGGGACATCTGTGGAATTAGAGTGTAAAAAACACGGTGAGGACATTAATAAAAACCTTATCTAAAGTCCTAAACTTTCACCAACATCTTGTGAGGATAACCAGGAGTATGGTAATAATTCACCTTTATTTAGTCAATATTGTATAAGGCAGACAGACAGACAGGCAGAGAGACAGATACGTTTACTGGGCATTTTATTGTCCTCTGAAGGACCACTCCAAAACGACATCCCAGCTGTGACCAGTGGGGGAAGCCTGCAGTGTGATGTCATCATTCACATGATTGGACCTCAGTCAGCAGCAGAGACGAGGTCACGCATCAGAAAAGTTCTAGAGCGCTGTGAAGAGAATCAGATTACCACGGTTTCTTTTCCTGCTGTTGGCACTGGTATGGACATATACATATATGGCCATATAAATTGACCAGTATAGCTGACATTGTTTGAATGTCTTTGCACATCTCACCTGGCTGTTTTTAAAGGTGGTGGAGGTGTTAGGTGTAGAGAAGCCGTTGGTGCCATGCTGAAGGGCTTTGAAGATCATTTAGCTCAAAATAGCTCAACTGTGCTAAAGCTCATCTATATAGTGATTGATCGAGACGATGCCCTGCAGGAGTGTCAGCAAGGCCTCAAAGCATGGACTGCAAACACACAGGTGTGTGCTTGTATAACAGTAAAGAAATAGCATCGTGAGTTAATAATATGTGGTATATAGTGAAAATACTTCTGCACTTCAACATTTACCACCCACCCAGGACAGTGAGGAAGACGATGATGATGATGATGAAGATTATGAAGATGATGAGCGGGAGGAATCGGGCTGCAGCTCAGATGAAGAGTGCACATCTTTTGATGCTGAATCTGATACAAGTGGTAAAACTCATTTAAAATGTAACACAAAAATATAACAAATACCACAAAATTATATTTACTAAAAGTGTTACATTTTCATGTGATTCAATGCATTCAGCATACCCTGGTGAGGCAATAATTGGACCAATGAAAGTGAAGGTGATCTGTGGTGACATCACTAAAGAAACCACTGAGGCCATCGTCAACAGTACGACCACAGATCTTGATTTGGCCACAGGTGAGTTTTATTCCTAATACATAAACATGATTGTATTGTAAACTTTATATTGCCTAGAATATTATAACTTTTCAGTTCAATTTCAGTAACGTTTCAGATTCAGAAACAATAAGTCATAAATTAACATTCTGGATATTATAGAATATTCTGTATGTTTTTCTGTGGAGCATGTGCTCATGTATTGATGTTGTGTGATGTGTCTTCTTGCAGGGGTATCTGGAGCCATTCTTAAAGCTGCTGGACCAACAGTTGTGAATGAATGCAAAACAAAAGGTATAATATTTAACCTTGATTAAACAATCATGTATTCACAATTAAAATAGGTGTTTCTTATATATGCATTCTTGCATATATAACTCACACTGATATAAATATGTAATTTGAATGCACTTTGGATAAAAGCATCTGCCAAATACATAAATGTAAACATAATGTCTTTCCTATCTAAATAAAGCACCTCAGCCTGCTGATGGTGTGGTCCTCACCAAAGCTGGAAATCTCACAAACATTAGAAATATCGTCCATATGGTTGGGCAGAACAATGTGAAGGACATCGTAAGTTCCATGTTCAAAGCTCTGAAGAAGTGTGAAGACAATAACATTCAATCCGTTTCATTCCCAGCACTTGGAACTGGTAAGAACTTCCATTCAGAAAGACAGAGGCAAAGCCAAACAGAGCTATAATAACTTATCCTACAATTCAGTTTTCAATGTCCTTCAGGAGCAGGACACCTGGAACCAGCACAGGTGGCAAATGCAATGATAGAAGCTGTGGTAAACTTCGTGAATGGCTCACCAAAATGTCTGAAATGTATCCACATTGTAATCTTCCAAAGTAAAATGTTGCCAGACTTTCAAGAAGCTCTAAAGAACATCAATGATGCTGGTAGGTATGAAGTTTACATTGAATCAAGGATGTGGCATTCTGTGAGTTTACTAACATTGTTGCTTAAATTTTTGCATTCCATACAGCACGTAAGGCCCAAAAATCACCACAGACCCCTGTGTATATCAAACGTCCAGTGCTGCCGTCCCTGTGTCTCGCAAAGGAAACAGCCTCGGTATCATTTCCTGTTATGACCATCGAGATTTATGGGATGTCTTCTACCAGCATTGCCAAGGTGAAGAAATACCTGGATGACCTCATCTCTGAAGAGTGCACCAGTAAAGACGTGCAGTCCGGTCACCTCGCCAACCTTCCTGAAACTGACAAGAAGGCCATTGTGACCCTCAGCCAAAGAAATCAAGTCAGCATTCTGCTGGCTGGGCTGGATAAGTGGACTGTATCAGGGAAAAAAGATGATGTCCTTGATGCCGTACTGAAGATCACCAATTTCATCCAAGGGGCACGTGACCGAGAGATCCGAGAAGGTGAGGTGAAGAGGTTGAGACAGACGTTGTGCTGGGAGGTGGTTAAAGGAGAAATCTGGGAGCCACTGGGGGCCAGCATCAGCTATGAAGTAGAACTGTCCTTTCACAACAAACAGAAGATGTTCCAATATCAGGAGAATGGCCAGACCTACACTGTGAACTTTAGAGAGATGATGGTCAAGAATGAGAACAAAAAGAAGTCTTACAGGATCAGGAGAACTCTGCTCGGAGATTCTGATACAGGTAACAGTTTGCTTGGATCAGAATGAGTGCAAGAAGAATCAAAGGTTTATCACATAACTTTGTAAATCTATTTATTTAGATTAAACTAGCTGATTAATATAGTGAAGATTTATGAAGATTATGAAGATTAATGCAGCTATATAAATTACGCAATAGTCAATCCATGTAATCCAAATAATCCATGTTATCATATCTAATCGCTATAGAGAATATATCCTAAACAGTCTTTAAAAAAAACAGCAATAAAAAATGTCAAAGCCATTTTTATTCTTTATATTTTTATAGTATAATGTGAAAATATGCATTGACTTAGTGAACAGTATTTCTGTTTCAGGTTTTTCAAATAAGTGCTAATGATAATTTGCCTTGTTTCATGTTTCTCAGCAATAATTCATCCTCCCCCAACATGGACCAAAATGGATGGAGAGGATTTAGAAATGGTCACATTAAAATCGTATTCAGAAGAATACAAGAGGATAGAAACAGACTTTCTGAACTCCAGCAAACATCAGGATGTGTCACCTGTTCAGGTTGAACAGGTAAATATAGAGTCAGGACTGTTCACAATCCTGTAATGCACAACATTTCTGAAACAGGCAAGACTTGAATTTATCCAGAAGGGAAGTTTATATACACACACACACACGCAGTAATAATGTTCAGCAGACTTTTACAATGTTTGCTTTGTCTTTTTGTTTCAAAAGACATTTTCTGGGGACCCCTTAAAACCTTCTTGGGCCCTCCTGACCCCAATTTGAAAACTCTAGATGAGGGAAAAGACTTGATAAATCAGAGTGGTTGCTAGAGTAATTTTGTTTATAAAAACTGATTCATTTTAACATTGATTGTCAGACCAGCTGTTTTACTGATTAACAGATTGACAGAATTCAAAGTCAGTCGCAATGGCACAGATACTGCGTGTTGAAGCAGGCAGTGGACAAGAAATATCCAAAACAGACAAATGAACATTGTCTCTATCATGGAACTACTAAAGAGATTTGTCAAAAAATCAACAAGAATGGCTTCAACCGAAGTTTTTGTGGGAGAAATGGTACGTCACGGGTTGGTTTCCATTTGTAATTGCCCGTTTCTTAAACCTTTACAATACTTACAACACATCTTTGTTTCAGCTGTTGTGCATGGCGAAGGCACGTACTTTGCTAAAGATGCTTGGTACTCCTGCCAAGATCAGTATTCAAACCCTGATGACGAAGAACTGAAGTACATATACAGAGCCAGAGTGGTGACTGGTTCCCTGTGTAAAAGCAGGCACGGCATGAAGGAGCCAGATCCCATCAACCCTCGAGACCCGCAGGCCGGCCTACATGACTGCGCAGTGGACAACTTACAGAAACCTTTCATATTTGTGGTGTTCTGTGATGCAGGAGCTTACCCAGAATACCTCATCACCTTCAGAACAATTTAGGTTTACCAGCAGCCTCATAATCGGTGAAATGGAGACAAATCAAATTTGCACAAATCACTAGACATTAGATTAAAAATGGTGATTTTGATTTTTTTTTTACTGCATATCTTTAACTTCTCTTTTGACAAATGTATGTTTAACTCCTATTTTGCTTTTGAATGACTAAAGAAAACAGGAATATTGGAAGAGGGTATAGATTTCTACAGTACGTTTACAGTTACCGACTGCAACACATTGTGATTAAGAGAAAATACATAAATATTTTAAAAGGTAACACTACTTTAATATACATAGGAATAAGTAGCACATTTAAAGGTAGGGTTGGCAATTTAAGGTTATGCAATGAATGGACAAACATTTTATGGTCCAGGGCCTTCCACAGAGCCCATAAACATATAATATATTTAGACCACATTAGTGATTGCTAATAGAATATGAAGAGACTTTTCAACCAGCATAACAAAAATGTTTCTGGAAAGAATCGCCTACCCTGCCTTTAAGTTTTAATTGTGCTGTTTTTAATCACTGAAACTGTCATTTAATCTGCCAGCTGTATGCCTTTATTTTAAACTAACAATATTGTTAAACACTAAAATAAAAAGGGACATTATCATCAAAAAATGACTTGCTGGACATTCTTGCCTCTGTGACAAGACAATATGTGATCCAAAAGTGCTAAGAGAAAACTGAAGATCAAGTGACTACACGCCCAAATTACTTACAGAATTTTATGCTAAAGTATTATGAAAATATTACGCATGGTTCTAATAGAGCACATATAATAGCTAGATAGATTGTTTTAAGTAATGCATATGAGAATACTGGACAATAAAAGCTCTAATGTTCTACAGCGGAAACATGAAAGTATTTCTCAGTCACAAACTAAAAGAAAAAATGATTTCAGTCCATGCTTTCTTGAAAACCATCTTTTATTTTACTGTTAAATGATAAAGTCTCCTCTGTGGATAGCTAGTAGAAAGACATTCTATAGCTGATAGCTGTTGGGTCAGAACTGCTTTACACTACACCAGCAAACCTTGCGACCCATGTTTTAGAACATCACCGCATTTGTTCTTATACAGTAAAGGTGGTAGCAGGGCCAGATGCCTGAGATAATACAACACCTGCATGTTTTCAGGCCAGAGAGCGTCAGCTTTCATTAAAATAGTGTGCACGCACAGCAGAGAAATTACACTAACCTGATTTTAATTACCCATGCGGGGTGATGGGGAGTGCCTGGTGAGGAGGATTAAAGGGGGCAAATATGGAAATCACAGCCCTAAATTAGTCAAACCGCTATTACAACTGATACACACTCAAAACTCAAGCTGCTTAAAGAGAAAGACAGAGAGCGAGAGAGGGAGAGAAAGAGAGAGAGGCATGAGGGTTATTGCACTACATCTGTTGCGTGGAGTTGCCATTCCAGGTGTTGTTGTCGTCTTCACTATCTTCCTGTGTCCGGAGTCGGTATATTTTACCATCTTTTTTGAAGTCCTCAGGTCTTTTCTCCAGAACTCTCTTACGAACAGCATCTCTGAACAGACAAAAGTGTTGGAAATATTTGTTCTCATGGGCTGGAAATGTGTCTCTGACACATACTTCACACTCTGCAGAACCAGCGAGCAATCCAGTTGCTTCTCACCTACTGTTTAATACCAAGGATTCGGACATACTACTCATTTCACATACTACTGATTTTTTGTATACTATATAATAAGAAAGTAGGCATATTTAAAGAATGGATTTAATTAGCTAAGCTCAACTCAAAAAATCCAGAAATATATAACGTCATTCTTCATCAGATTTATTTTAAGATTTTAAATCTTTAAGATTTTGTCATGTTCTGTAGTTTAGTAATTCAACGTACTGTATGTTTATGGTGTAGTTAGAGATTTAGATCACATCTCACCACGACTCAGAACTACAAACAGGATTCAGACGTACCGCTGTGGTTCTGAAGAGGAGCTGTGCGCCTTAGCCGCATGTTGGTTCTGGGTGCGAGCAGACGCAGGTGC